>OX578136.1:82177936-83377936 GCA_951213105.1 Amaurobius ferox | reverse complement strand
CTCTTTTTTATATTTTTTATTAGCTATTCTACACAATCTTTACTGATTTCAGTAATACATCGTTTAGTTGTATGACATGAAATTGGAATTTGCGAGATTAACCTTAATTGTTTTGTATTATTGAAATCTAAAATCTTTACAACTTCCACAATTTTTTTCTTTGTAAATTATCCCTCTGTATATGGATGTTTAGCATGAGCAATATTCCAAGATATAGCAAAACTAGCCTCGGTCACAGTATTATTTTCTTTAACAAATGATGACAATAAATTCTGCTGATCACGTAGCCCAGACGTTAAATATTTTAGTTTGTCGGTCCTTATGATTGAATTATGCGGATATTTGGCAATAAAATTACCAAGGTTTCGTTCGTGGTGCCGTTTTAAGTTACTTGCTTTATATTGAGTGCATGATTTATTTCAAATAAAGTACATATCCTCTTTTCTGATGTCATATTTATAAAATCATAGGTATCTAAAATCGAATGGTTTCATTTAAAATAGACTTCCTAAAATGAGACGACATATCCAAGTTCACAATGGAATAAAAACAAGTTTGTTAACAATAAACTCGAAGCATTGTGATTTAACAACAAAGGGGAAATACAATTCAAGTTAAAACAACAATGAAAAGCATATGCGACCGCTCAGCTAGAGGTTGGAACAAACTGATTAACTCAGTCAATCATAGCGTGAGAGCACATGTGTGTAAAAGAGCATGCGCTTCACTTCAGTTCTAAAGCCGTCAAAGCGAGGTGAAGTTTTTACTTTTCGCATTAAAGAGTTTGTGTTAACGATATTTTTTTCGGCCTTGGCTAGAGCCGCATTGAAGTCGTAGGAGAGCCGCATGCGGCCACAGTTTGGCCAAGTGTGCTATATACTAAGGTAAACTACCAAAACTTTGTGAAAACTTATTTATTTCCAAATAGTACAGCTCCATAAAATACTTTGATTTTTTAATTAAAACATTTGCTTAATGATAAGTTGTGTTGATATTTAAAAAAATATGTTCGAAACTGCTTGTGATATTATGCTAAATTTACTGATTATAAAAGTAAATGCTGTATGTTGATTATTATTGTTAAAATGTATTAATTTTCAGCTGTAAAATGCACATATAATTTTTTTTTTATATCAATATATTATATTTGAATCAAAATATGCAGGCAGGGATACTATACTACTAAACATTTACAGAGAAAAATAAATTGATAGACACTAGTTAATCGTTAAATTAAGAATCCTATGAAAAGTTCAAACACATCTCATGCTGACTTAAAGTAAAAATAAACCCAGAAAAATATTTAAAGATAGTTTGATTTACTGTAGTAAATTTTTAAAGCTAATTTTAAAATTAATTATTTGCAAATAAAAAAGTTTATATTAAGATTGTGTTTTCACCACTCTGGTGCTCAATTCTGTGCCATAATACTTAGAATTGATTGTTATTTAAATTTTTATAAACTATTGCTAAAAACATTGATGCATACAATAATTCTGTATATATAGTATATATATACAGGGTGTCCCAAAAAGATTGAAACATGCTTTAATTTTTTACCTGTTGGAGAAAAGTGGGCAATGTAAATTGCAAAAATGTTGAAATCTTGTTGCATTAAAAATAAAAATTTTTTGATTGACCAAATGTGTCTAAGGGGGTCGTATAAAAATGAAAAAAGTGTAACTTTTTGAAAATTAATGGGAGGACTAGTTCATTAACAGTGTCTTATTTCCTACCTTACTTTCAACATTTTTACAATTTACATTACACACTTATCTCCAACAGGTAAAGAATTAAGGTGCGTTTCAATCTTTTTGGGACACCCTGTATATATATATATATATATCACGCTTGCATAATATGCACATGTTTAGATATTTAGATGACATTCTATGTGTATCCCCTAATAATATCCCTATAGTATTTAACTTTTATCCTAAGAATTTACAATTAAATGCAAGTAATAATAACTCTAATATTGCAAACTTTTTAGATTTAAATTTAAATTTACAAAATTGTAATATGGTTATAAACTTGTATGATAAAAGACAGGATTTTAAATTTAATACATTAAAAATTCAACATTTTGACTCTTGTTTGCATATATCTGTATTTAGAAATATTATAATAAACCAGGCTCTTAGAATCAATAAAATTTGTGATGAATATTATAAATTAGCACATTTTATGGAATTATTGAGTACAGCGACTAATAATGCATATCCTCCCAAGTTCGTTATTAAAATTATCAACACAGTGTATCAACTTCCACTCGATAACATCCTAGAAAACTTTCCCAATTATAGTGGCTAACATACATAATTTAAAAAAAAAAAAAAATTATCTATTAATTATATAAATAAATAAAAATGAATAATAAAATAAGTAAAAAAAATAGAAAAATTAAAAATTGGAAAGTAAGATGCATTAATATTAATGTGTTGCATTTTATTTTCGCTAAAAAATTGTAACTTTGCCAGTTTTGAAACTACGATTTGAGAGCCCTTATAATGGTGTATAGTGGCATTCTCGTTTATCCAGTTTTCCCATGAATTACTTGTTTAGTAGGAATTTTCATCTTTGATTCATGTTCATATTCAGAATTGCTTATACGGATTGTTCATATTCTGAATTGCTTGTCCGGTCTCCTGCTTAGACTCACTGGACGGGTCTGGGAGTATTCCTGTGAAAGTTCGTACTGCCTCCCTGGTAGTATTTCGACTTGTTTATTCCGGTGTTTCTAGATATTTTAAGCTGTTAAGGTTGGTCATGTATACACGTGGTGAAAGAAGAAGGGTTTATGCCGCATGGTAATTCAAATTTTTTTAATGTTTCCTATCTTCATTTTTTCAATTTTTGATGCCTGTAGTCTGAGTTTGAGTAATAGTAATGTACTATTGCTCAATCTGAAACAGGCAAATTGTTTGGGTTAGTTAGAGTTAAGTACTCAGACCTGAGGAGGAATTTGATTCTGACTAATCATTGAATTTGGGCTGGTGCTGTTCTCTTCTCTTATCGGCATTATGACCGTGATTTTGCTTCTGTGGTAATGTTAATATTACTTAAATTTTTTTTTATTATTACATATTTCGGGTGATAACATTTATTTACAAACATCTGGTGTACCACAAGGTGGCTGTAGTAGTATTCTCGCTAACATATATCTTTATTATTATGAATGTCATTTTAACTCTAATTCATATATTATATATAGATATGTTGACGACTTAATTTTTATTATCATTGATGATTCCTATCCCATTAATATTGATTTTTACCCTTCTAACCTAGAATTAATTCCTAATGAGCCTAGCGTTAGTCAAACTGTTAATTTTTCAGACCTAAATTTAGATACCCTCAATAATCATGTAATCACCAATCTATATGATAAAAAAGATTCTTATAACTTCACTATCATAAAGCTGCTATCATATCAATATTGTAATTCTATTCAATTGTTTAGAAACATCATTTTAAACCAGCTATTTCGAATACATCGACTTTCTGATCCTCGATTTCACTTTCTCCACATTAATAATCTTAAACGCATTTGTCAAAATTACCAATATCCGGAAGTATTTGTAAATAATATTATTAATAATTTCAAATATACCAAGTAATAATTTTACACATGCATTATTTATCTTTGATTGGTTAACTCATTTTTGAGAATTCACCCATTCCTATCACCTAACTTACCACTTGGCCTGAGTCTAATACTGTTTACTATTTTCGAATGACTATTTTCTACTTGTCCTGAGTCCTATACTGATTACTATTTTTGAAAGTCTCCATACATATTATGTATCGTTCAAATGTATTCATTCCGGTGCCCACTCGCATTGACAAAGTGAGGTGACATGCTCAGTCGCTAGTTCAACTTACACGTGGTAGCAATGCTTGTGAGTTCATATTTCTGTTCGAGGAGGTATTATTTTTCAGATTTGTAATTCAATTGATTTTTTTTTTCTTCTCCTTCCACTAGCCAGTAGACAGTTTCAATGGTGTCTATAGTTAAATACTATCGCCATTGTTAGAAACTGGCTATTCTATCGGTTTTAATTCGAATTGTATGGCTGTCCTGATGAGAATACAATTTCGAACTAACTGCCATTTTTTGTGTAGTTTCAATTGATTGTTCTCTATGTCTTTATCTTTTATCTTGAGCTAATTATTATTGCCTTTTCTCATTTTTGCCGTGTTTTCTTTTTCATTTTATTTATATTTATATACTTTTAATTGTGATTTTTGTATCCTAATATTCTTCTCATCCCCCTTTCCATTGTAGTGATATGTTACCTTCTATCTTTATCCTTAGTCTTGGTCTATAGTTACTCATTTGTAACAGATATGCTAGAGATGAGTTTTTTTGTACATACAGTAGTTTATGCATAATTTTCGATTAAAATCTTTCAATTTTTATTTATAAATCCATTATGTTATTAGCTGCTTTGCGCAATATCATGATGAAAGTTTTATATTCTGTATTATTTTGTGTTTTATATTCTATTTTCTACATACTGACTTCTATTACATCTTTTAATAGTACATTTACATTTATTATTTACTTCTGAATTCAACCATCTATCTTTTGATTTTCATACTTGCAAAAAACTTTTTTAAAAAAGGTAAAACCTGTTGTAAAGCTGCATTTGCGCTTATTACAGAGGTTATTCTCTTTTTAATTTTAATTTATTTTATTTTGTTTATTATTATTATTATCGCTAACGCATTTCTATACTTTAACTACAAGCCCATCTATGTCTTAATATGGCCCTCTATGGATATTGTTTTTATTTATCTAACCCTTTCATTCCTTCAATTGATTGATTTTGGTATGTCTTCACATTTCGCATTATGGAGTATTTTGGTTTGAGTTCTCTCATCGCTTTTATGATTTTTTCTGCGGGTTATTGCTCTTTTTGGTAGATTTCACACTCGATTCTTAAACTCGTTTTAGATGTGTGTGTATAGTGCTGACATCTCTCGGCAGGCATTAGTTTATTGTGTTATTTATTTCTGTATCTTTTAGTTAACCCAGACGTCAATATCTTTTATTGCTTATTTTTACATTTTAATCTAGACATGTATTTCCACTATATGTGGCCCTCTTTTGCCCGCAGTTGTAGGGATTCAGTCAGACAAATACGTATTAACGGCTTTGTATATCTTCCATTCCGGATGAATATGTCTATTTGTCCACACTTCGCTTATTTATGAATATTTCATATGAAAATCTCATTTAGATCTTATCTACTATTCTTGTTTTGTTACTCTCCGAAATTTTATTTCAATTCTTTATGGTATTAGTTATAATTTGAAATTCGTACCTGACAAAATAGTTTTTGAAGGGGGTTTATATTGGGAATTTTAATTAAAATTCGTGATGTAAATTTTATTCATTACCTAGTGTCCGGTCTATTATTATTATGAATTGGGATAATTATAGATCGACAAACATTGACCAATTAAGCGTTATAGACGATTTGGAAGAATACCATACCTACTCTCAATCTAAATCATATTCCTTCAATAGATGCAATAATCTTAGGTGCAAAACTTGTCCTTATGCTGACCCATTACAAATGAATAATAATTCCACTTCACAAAAATTCTGCAAAGTTTTTATTTGCATATACAAACTTAATTGTACTATTTGTAACTTATCCTATATTGGCCAAACCAGCAACCCTTTACATCTGAGAATGAATGTCCACAGGGATCATATTAAAAAATTTGACATAAAGTCTATAATGATCTCCCTACTAAAAATCAATTTGAATATCAGCACTTTGCTACAGACGGATTTAAAAATGTATCCCTTCATATTTTAGATATTAAAATTTCACTCACTGATAGATTAGTATTTGAAAATTATTACATTAAAAAATATAAAACTCTCTTCCCCTATGGCTTAAATCAAATTTATAATAATAATAATGTTGTTAACAATAGTTTTGAATACAATTCTAATAAATCTTCAGTATATAAACATCTTTTTCAGTATTCAAAGTCATCAACTCCTAGTAAAAAGCGATATAAGCATGGCAAAGGAAAAAGTAACTTAAGTAAAACTACTGATTACAATGCAGACATTTTGAAATTACAATATAATTATTCTCAAACTTTCAATTTTCTACCTGTTAGAACTTGGTTATATAAAGTCAGAAAAAGCAAATTAAGTATTGTTTATACTAATTTTTTAAAATTAAAATTAACTCATGAGCATTTTAAACATTTATTTTATGATTTGCTTCTTTCACGTACAAATTTCTTAAATTACCACCTACTCCATTCACCAAATCCACATACTAAAATAGCTTACTGTGTAATTTCTTTTAAACACCCTATTCTTAATTCTCTTAACTTCAATAATTTATTTGCAAAACACCAGCACTTGTTACCAGTAAATGATATCAAAATACAAAAATCATTAAAATATAATTTACCAATTGGTAGAACTATTTACAATTACAATGAAATTTCCAGGACATTCAACTCCGATGATCTTACATCATGTGTATGCAGCAATCAAAATCTTGCCCCTTATGTCAACTCCTCTCATGGACACATTATTACTGGGGATCTCAGTATAGTTCAGGATGATATACTTAGGGATATTATGAATAAAGGGTCTAAATTTCGCATTCCATTCTGCCATCACCCTAAACAACTTCTTCAGTCTCTATCATTTGATTTTGATAAATTCATATATCAACTTGCTTGTTCACATTCCATTCCTATTGAAGCATTCCATCTATGGAAGTATACTACCTTACATCTACTTAAAAATGCTATTATAAACATTAAATTAACGAAGCCTAGGTATCCTTATAAACAACTCCTATCTGCTATTAAAGAACTACAACATTTTGTCATAACTTATGTAGATAAAGCTTCTAATAATTATGCCATCATTTGTAAAAAATATTATGTTTCTCTGTTACAGAATTACTTAAAAAATAATCAAATTTTTAAACCCATTAATAATCAGTCTATCAAAATCAAAACTAAAATGCTAAAATTATATACACAATTAAATATTAATTGTAAGTTTTTTAAATTTCCTTATGTTACTTTGGTTCCTAAATTCCACAAATCACCTCTCAGTTTTAGAACAGTCACTTGTGGACATAATACCTTTACCATTACTGCTAGTAAGTACTTTCTTAACTGTTTAAATAGAATTAATGAATCTCTTAAATTTAGGAATTCAGGATATTTCATTTTGAACAATAGTTTTGATTTAGTTAATAACCTTAGTAAGTTTCCACAAATTCTTGGTTTCCAAACCTTTGATTTTAAAGACCTATTTAATAATATTGTCATTAAAGATTTATATAAAGTTATTATCTCTCTTTATCATGACTATATATCTTCCAATCATATTGCTTTTAATGTCAAAAATTTTCCTATGCTCTTGCACTTTGTGTTATACAACAATTATATTATCCAAGATGATAACATTTATTTACAAACATCTGATGTACCACAAGGTGGCTGTAGTAGTAGTATTCTCGCTAACTTATATCTTTATTATTATGAATGTCATTTTAACTCTAATTCATATATTATAGATATGTTGACGACTTAATTTGTATTATCATTGATGATTCCTATCCCATTAATATTGATTTTTACCCTTCTAACCTAGAATTAATTCCTAATGAGCCTAGCGTTAGTCAAACTGTCAATTTTTTAGACCTAAATTTAGATACTCTCAATAATCATGTAATCACCAATCTATATGATAAAAAAGATTCTTACAACTTCACTATCATAAAGCTGCTATCATATCAATCTTGTAATTCTATTCAATTGTTTAGAAACATCATTTTAAACCAGCTATTTCGAATACATCGACTTTCTGATCCTCGGTTTCACTTTCTCCACATCAATAATCTTAAATGCATTTGTCAAAATTACCATTATCCGGAAGTATTTGTAAATAATATTATTAATAATTTCAAATATACCACATAATAATTTTACACATGCATTATTTATCTTTGATTGGTTAACTCATTTTTGAGAATTCACCCATTTCTATCACCTAACTTACCACTTGGCCTGAGTCTAATAGTGTTTACTATTTTCGAATGACTATTTTCCACTTGTCCTGAGTCCTATACTGATTACTATTTTTGAAAGTCTCGATACATATTATGTATCGTTCAAATGTATTCATTCCGGTGCCCACTCGCATTGACGAAGTGAGGTGACATGCTCAGTCACTAGTTCAACTTACACGTACGTGGTAGCAATGCTTGTGAGTTCATATTTCTGTTCGAGGAGGTATTATTTTTCAGATTTGTAATTCAATTGATTTTTTTTTTTCTCCTTCCACTAGCCAGTTCCAATGGTGTCTATAGTTAAATACTATCGCCATTGCCAGAAACTGGCTATTCTATTGGTTTTAATTCGAATTGTATGGCTGTCCTGATGAGAATACAATTTCGAACTAACCGCCATTTTTTGTGTAGTTTCAATTGATTGTTTTCTATGTCTTAATCTTTTATCTTGAGCTAATTATTATTGCCTTTTCTCATTTTTGCCGTGTTTTCTTTTTCATTTTATTTATATTTATATACTTTTAATTGTGATTTTTGTATCCTAATATTCTTCTCATCCCCCTTTCCATTGTAGTGATATGTTACCTTCTATCTTTATCCTTAGTCTTGGTCTATAGTTACTCATTTGTAACAGATATGTTAGAGATGGGTTTTTTTGTACATACAGTAGTTTATGCATAATTTTCGATTAAAATCTTTCAATTTTTATATATATATATATATATATATATATATATATATATATATATATACATATATATATATATATATATACATATATATATATATATACATATATATATATATATACATATATATATATATATACATATATATATATATATATACATATATATATATATATATATATATATATATACATATATATATATATATATATATATATATATATATATATAAGGATATAAACAAGAAGAAAAAATATAAGCGAGAACAGGAGTGACCATATGATTTGCATAGAATGGCAGGGGTGGATTGCGACACCCCTTTCCCGCTTAAAGCAGCTTTTACGACCCGGGCAACGTTCACGGCACCAATGTAACTCAATGGTCAATCTCCCACATGTGCAAAGACAGAAGCACCCGAACGGACACAAAAGCAAAGATGGAACCAAGTATGGAAGAGATACACCCTACAATCCAGCTTGAAAACACAACATTTTATAAGGGAAAGTCGCACATGCGCGATAAGACTTCTTGATGATAGGATCGCAGATATGAAAATATATATGATTAAGAATACTCATTTAGAATCAAACAATGCACAATTTCTTTCTTTGAAAAAGGAATAGTAATAATGTTGTAAAAAATATCTAGGGTAATTTCTTTTTAATGCATCATTTATTATTTTATTACATTCATAAATGCAGTCTTTTTTAAAAGTACTGTAGTTTCTGTTTCTTCTGAAGTACCCGACAATAATATTGATATTGTATGAATTTCTCTTGTCGTGTATGGTTGTATAAATTCCATACTGTTGGTGTTTTCTTATTGACAAGTCCAGGAAGTCTGTCGATCCATCCTCATTGATCGGGTTTTCAATTAAGTCTAATTCCCTTGGGTAGAATGCAAAATCTATGTCAGGGGTGTTTTCATAACCCCCTAATATCACATCGTCAACATAACGGAAATAAGGTATTTCCGATAATATATGGGTTCCTCTTTCATATTTGGATAGATAAATATCCGCCAATATTGATGAGCATGCACCACCCATGGGTATGCCTTTGACCTGTTTGTAGTAATGCGTACCGTCATATAGTATGTTTTCATTCAATACCAACTCAATCAAATCCAAATATCTTCTGAGAGTTATATATGGTTTTAAATTATATTCCTCATGTAATTCTTTCAAGATCATTTGTAGGTTTGTTAAACAGATCCCGTAATTACATATAATTACTTCCACAAGCATATAATTACTGGAAACTTAGATTTTATAAAAGATAATAAACTCAAAAACTTATTACAACTTGGTACTAAGTACCGAATACAAGAATTTAATAATATTTATAATGAATTTAATTACGATCTGGAAACCTTCATATACAAGATGGCAGTCAAACACAGTATACCTGTACAAACTTTTAACGCATGGAAATATGCCTTTTACAGTGCTTTTTGCCAATTCTACCTGAGAAGAAACAAGGATTCAGGAGGTTCTCGATTTCCGTCTTCAATCAAACATTTTAATGAAGAATTCGTAATGACATACACCGACAAAATCGTATCGAATTTTGCATTCACGTGTAAAAAATTCTATGTCGATACTTTAACACAATGCTATAAGGATAGTGCCATGTATACCTTAATTCCTAGCAACGAATCAATCATCACTAATAGAATAAAAGCACTGTATAAAAGAATTGGTATGGATATTAAATCAGTAAAATTTCCATACTTGATCCTTATTCCCAAGTTACACAAAAAACAGTCAAGTTCCGTACTGTAACAGTGGGATGCGGATCGTACCTGGAACAAGCAAATAAAAAACTTCTGAAATTACTCCAATATGTTATAACTGATATTAAGAAGCAAAACTCCATAATGTTAAAAAACGGACAGGAATTGATAGACCGACTGAAATTTTGCCATAAAGATTTGAACTTCAGAAGCTACGATTTCCGGGATTTGTTTAATAACATCGATTTAACAAACCTACAAATGATCTTGAAAGAATTACATGAGGAATATAATTTAAAACCATATATAACTCTCAGAAGATATTTGGATTTGATTGAGTTGGTATTGAATGAAAACATACTATATGACGGTACGCATTACTACAAACAGGTCAAAGGCATACCCATGGGTGGTGCATGCTCATCAATATTGGCGGATATTTATCTATCCAAATATGAAAGAGGAACCCATATATTATCGGAAATACCTTATTTCCGTTATGTTGACGATGTGATATTAGGGGGTTATGAAAACACCCCTGACATAGATTTTGCATTCTACCCAAGGGAATTAGACTTAATTGAAAACCCGATCAATGAGGATGGATCGACAGACTTCCTGGACTTGTCAATAAGAAAACACCAACAGTATGGAATTTATACAACCATACACGACAAGAGAAATTCATACAATATCAAAATTAATAATATTATTGATTGGAATTCAAACCTCACTAAAAATATATTCAGAAATATTATTGTTGGGTACTTCAGAAGAAACAGAAACTACAGTACTTTTAAAAAAGACTGCATTTATGAATGTAATAAAATAATAAATGATGCATTAAAAAGAAATTACCCTAGATATTTTTTACAACATTATTACTATTCCTTTTTCAAAGAAAGAAATTGTGCATTGTTTGATTCTAAATGAGTATTCTTAATCATATATATTTTCATATCTGCGATCCTATCATCATGAAGTCTTATCGCGCATGTGCGACTTTCCCTTATAAAATGTTGTGTTTTCAAGCTGGATTGTAGGGTGTATCTCTTCCATACTTGGTTCCATCTTTGCTTTTGTGTCCGTTCGGGTGCTTCTGTCTTTGCACATGTGGGAGATTGACCATTGAGTTACATTGGTGCCGTGAGCGTTGCCCGGGTCGTAAAATATGCTTTAAGCAGGAAAGGGGTGTCGCAATCCACCCCTGCCATTCTATGCAAATCATATGGTCACTCCTGTTCTCGCTTATATTTTTTCTTCTTGTTTATATCCTTATATGCCACTCTGGATGCAGAGCTGCTAAGCGCCACATCCTCTGTAAGGTTTCGTTTTCTCCTTTATACTTAAATAGGAGTTCCGTTCGTGATATACTTATTTTTATATGTATATATATATATAATTAATAATAATAATAGTTTGAAAATCCAATGAACGAAAAGTAAGAAGCTGCAATACGATAAACCTAACTTTCTAAAACACCCACAGAATAAAGTATAACAGCAAATCATCAATCCAAGATCTGCGCTAGCCATTCGCCTATGCGCCAAATGTGAAAAGATCCCAAAACTGGCGATAAAAAAAATACTTTGGCGAAAAAAATGTCGAATGATTTTTTGGAAACTCTGAAAATTTCGTAAATACTTTTTTGGGAAGTAATATGGAATAAAAGTCCGATTTAATTTGGAATAAAAGTACGATTCTAGACAAGTAGGCCTATGACTTACGAGCGTTGTCTCCCGCCTGTTTTGGGGACGCTCGTTCTCGTGTGACAAGCTCCAGGTATTCTTTAATTCCCAGCACGCTGCTCCTCAAAACGGATAGCAGACAGCGCATTCCTGTCTCTCAAGCGTACTTGACCCACCGTGGCAATCAAAACATTATCTGGATTCCGTCCGTTATGTGAGCCGATTTTTTTTTGTTAACCCTGAATCGCACAACCGTTAACCCCCAACACAGTTATTAGATACTCTCCAATAAACAAAACAAAAACACACTTTCAACTTAAAATCCTGCATTATAGTTTTAAACAATCCGTGTTACAGAATTATTTCTGAAAAGAGCCATTTTTTGTCGAAAACGATCAGCCGTAATCAGAGAAACAAGTAATAAACATTGAACAAAAATGTATGTATATTTTTTGATGACGCGTATACAATGGCAGTCCGGAGCATCTGGAAGGCAGAGAAATTAGGAGTGTGCGATTGCGTAATTACTACTGCACCGTTTTAGGATCAATTGTCTTGCGGGAAAAAATAACTTTTTGACTTACGATTTTTTTTTTTTTAGACTCCACATATAAATAACCCCCCCCCCCTCACTTTGAAGCATTTTTTTTTGGCACAAATTTCTCGACTTACGCGAGTATATACGGTAAATAAAAAAGCCTTTAATTTTAGTTTAAACCAACTGAAAAAAGGTCACGGCTGATTATTATCACAGATGCCAATTTGAAGTTTGCTGTTTTTGTCATAAGTTGAATCGTAGTTTATTTTTTTGTTATGAATTTTTAAGCCTGCCTGGCTTGTTTTCGTTTCATCTTCATCATCATCTTTGTGGTTTTTATACGATCCTTACGCCTGCCTGAATTTTAAAACCGACATAAAAATTTATCCCTTAGATAGTTTTGGTGACTAATTTTAAAGAAATATAATGATGATATTGCATATAAAAATATTATGGATGTAGCAAGAATTGGTTTCACATGTCCTATGACAACAACCATCATTGAAAGAGGCTTTAGTAAACAGAACATAAATTTCATTAAGTAGTAACATCAGAGTAAAAAATCTCAGTGACTTGATTCTTATAAATAGTGAAGGGCCAGATATGAAAGATTTTAACTTTAACTCCTTGCCTGTGGAGTATATTTCAGGAAAGTGGGTTAAAAATAGAAAATTTTTTTTATGCTTCAGTTTTGTCTATTATAACATTTAAAAAGGTTAGAAAAATTTTATTTTATAAAAATATAAATTTTTATGTGAAATAACTACTATATTTAATATTTTGACATACATGTGGAAAATTAATGGATTATATGCATATTTTACTCAAAATTGTTTAATTATAGCAAAATAAATCAAATAATCTTTTGAATTTCACAAATCATTTTACAGAATCATTTTTCAGAATTTCACAAATCTTTTATAGTATGATATATACCAAAAATATGACCCGTCACACAAGCCGACATCACACTCTTTACAATAAACTCGGTTTATATCCCGCCTAATCAAGCTAGCTGATCCCGCCTACTTAAAAAAAAAATGTGGACAAGTATCGCCATCTGTTGGAAAAACAATGAACTATATTGTAAAGCATTTGGTAAGGCAAAACGAACTCAATTCGGGATCAACGGAATAGAAACACTGATTTTTCGCTTGCCCGAAGTCAATTCGGGCATTCCAAATTTGGCGTAGAAGGGTTGCCCGAACTGGATTCAGGTAGCACAGGCAAGGGGTTAAGGCAGCATTTGAAAATTGGTGTATAGTACAAAAATTCGATGCTTGCCTGGTCTATATGATAATGAAACTATGTGAATTATAAAATAAATTTGTCATTTTTGTAACTCATTGTGATCTTTCATTGGTAAATACAAGTTTAATTTACTAATAGCCTATTTAATGATTAAAAAAATGAAATCTACCTATCTTTATATCTTGTTTAGAATGAAATTGATATTATTAGCTGCATTATATGGCTTAAAAGTAAAAATTTTTTCACCAATGGCGACAATAACTTTGACTAATAATCATGTAATTTGGCTAATGATTTTTCAATTTGGCTAATTTGTTGACTAACAGTTTGAAATTCCTAGCGCGGGCCTTGCAATCAAATGGAAAAAAATACAAAACACGAGTTATCAAGTTATAGAAAATCAACAAAATTCAATGGTATGGAAACGAATAAAGAAAAACTTAAAAAATCAAGCTATATCGCTATACACGTGGAAAAAGGGTTAAGACTAAAAAATGGAAATGTTCACTTCGCAAAATTCGTTTTCAAGTCCAAGTATTTTGACGAAGCAAACACAAAACAGGGGTCTCATTTCAGCGCGAACCCGCGAGATTCTCGCGAAATCCATAAAAAATCTGTTGGAAACTTGGTTCTGTTTTCATCGCGATTCTCGTTATCGTGAGAACGTGTCTTCTTTTTCAGAATGGTTTTATCGTTCTCGTGAACGACTCGTGACGAGAACAGAACATGCCATTCATGCAAATCGCCTTCTTGCCGCGCGCGCATCCTGTTTTGCATATAGTGAGGGTGCTGCCATCAACGGTTGAGTTCCGGAGCGTACCCATCACGGTGTATATATGATAGGACACATTCTCAGTTATTCAGAGTGACCATGAAGGACGAGACGGACCTGATCAGTTAGACAGACGGTCCTGACCTGTTTTATGACCAGACCTTTATGCAGTCCTGTTATGTGACCTGACCTGATGTAATGGAACGGGATCTGATCGATAGATCCGATGCTTAGCAAAATACTCGGTTTGAGTATGTTACGGTAACGCTAGCATTTCCAGATAAATTGCTTAAACTAAGTAGGAGTCAAGTTTCCGATGGTTATTTCGGAAAGTGCGATAAAATGTTTTTCTAGAGTTTGGCTCTTTCAATTTTAAAGAGACCAGTTAATTTTTCGCGGTTCTTTGACTCAGTGTAATGCCATGACGTGTGACCTGATGATGGTGGCTTCGTTAACGTGCACGGCATTTGTGGTAAAGTAGCTGTTTTTCTACTTACCAATGTTATAGCAACTGAACGTGTAACTGAGAGTGTGTGCCTAGTCATAAACTGTTTACAAACCTTTTTCATGAGCTTGCTAGCTCATTTTGTATATACTTTTGCTTTGCAACGAATGTTACAGTTATTTTGTAACTTTAAATTGTGCAATGGGTCTCACAAGAATAAAAATTGTGTTTGTGTTTGACGAACTTGCTTTCTTGAAATACACTTCACTACTGCGTATCATCCTTTACTAAAATTTCTACTCTGCTAATAGTAATACCAGCACTTTAGAATTATAAGGAAAAGGCCAAACATCGCAAATTTTTCTAAATGACTTCCTAGTCGCCAGCATTTTAGGTTATGGGCCCCAGCATGTCAAGACCATAACTTTTATCCTTATAAAGCAGCAGTGAAGCGTTGAGAATTCCATCGACGGGGGCTGCGAGCGACGCCATTTGCATCAAGCAGAAAAGTAAACAGAGCACTCTAGTCACAGTTAAAGGTTAAAGACTATGGAGGTGAGCAACGGCATAGAAGCGTTGAACAGGGACAATTACGTCACCTGGCGTAATGAAATTTCTTTCATCTTAAAAGGAGAAGGATGCTACGGCCATGTCAACCATACTGCATTGCCAGTCGACGAGTCTACGTCACGACACGAGCGAGAGGAGTACATGCGCAGCAGCGACCGCGCATTTCCCATCCTATTTCGGAACATATCGGAGGAATACCGTGAATTGCTCGATATCAACGACAGCCCGGCGGATGCGTGGGAGAAGTTGGAGGCGCATTTTAAGGCCCCAACGCGCGCTCACTTAGTTCATCTGTTGGACGAGTTTTTCTGTCTTCGCCCGGATATCGAGGAACCAGTCGATATTTTCTGTACAAGGATAAGGAAAGCTGCCATCAAGCTGAAAAACGTGAACCATCCCGTGGAAGACGTATACGTAGCGTTCCAAGCCATCCGGTACTTGCCAGAGGAATTTTAAAGTATCATCCAAGTCATCTACCGTTGGAGCAATAAAGAATTCAAGCTGGATAAAATTTAGAAGGAGCTGTCCCAGGAAGATGGAAGGATAAGGCAGTTGAAGAGGGATCGTGACAATAACAATGTAAGTTCCAATTCATCTGTATACTTTTCTAATGTTAACGCTAAAAGCAAAAATGTCACCAAAGTCAATAAATCTATTAAGGTCATAGGACCATGCTTTATTTGTAATAAAACTGGTCATTTAAAGGCAAAATGCCCAAAGTTGAAAAAGTTGACTAGCTCTAATATTATTGAAGTATTTTCAAATATTAATGTTGAAGCTAATATTGTTGATGATCCTGACAATAGGCTCAGCTGGGTGATTGACACCGCTGCTACGCGACATTTTTGTAATGATATAAAAATGTTTTCTAAATTTAATAAATGTAAGGATACATCTATGTCGCTAGCAGTGGGTGATATGGAAAGCCCAGTTGAGGCCATTGGATCGGTGAATATGTATGTTAAATTTAAGGATCATGTAAATAATATTGTATTGCATAATGTTATGTATTCACCAAAATTACGGCGAAACTTGTTGGCCGCATCTGTATTAGAAGAGCAGGGCTATTCTTTTTGTGCAGCCAAAGGTATTCTATGGTTTAAGACTCCTGAGGGAGAAAATTTCTTTTACGCTAAACGTAAAGAAGGGCTTTATTTCTTAAAACCGCAGTACTCGACTAAAAGTTTAAATAGTAATGTTGAGGGCCGTAAAGGAGATCAGGATAGGGACAAAAATTCTAAACAGGTTAGAAAATCCCCTGCAACAAATAGTCAAAGTCAAAGTAAAATTAGGCCTAACTTGAATAAAAGGAAAAACAAATCTCATTTAAAATCAAAGTCAAATAAAATTAGTGGTTCAACAGTTGAAATTTTGAATAAAACTGAATTATGGCATAGAAGATATGGTCATATTAACTCAGACTACTTGCACCAAACAAGTAAAGTTTCCGCGGCAAACGGACTCCCAAAATTAAAATATGCAAAAGTAAATTGCATTCATTGCAAACTTGCAAAATCTAAGCGAGTTTCGTACAAACCAATAGGCAGGATTAGATTTACAGAACCTTTGCAATTACTGCACATGGACATTTGTGGTCCAATACCTGTAGCTTCATTGGGGGGAAACAAATATTTTTTGACTATTACAGATGATTTTAGTCGCAAGGTGTTTGTTTTTATTTTAAAACAAAAATCAGATGTGTTTAAAGTTTTTCAGGATTTTCAAGCTTGTCAGGAGAGACAATTAGGCAAAAAGATTTTGTGCATCCATACTGATAACGGCATGGAATTTTGTCACGGTCAATTTAAAGCTTTTCTGGAAAAGTTAGGGATTAAGCATGAACGATCTAACACATATACACCCGAACAAAACGGGGTATCTGAAAGATTCAACCTGACAGCGTTAGATTGTGTCAAAGCAATGCTTAATCAAAGTAAAATTGGTGACAAAATGTGGGCAGAGGCAATCCTATGTTTTACTTATACAAAGAACAGGATTTGCCATAAATTTAAAGTTAAAACTCCACACGAATTGTATTATGGGAAGAAGCCTGCTGTATCCCATCTCAGAATTTTTGGATTAAGGCTTATGCTGGTATAGCAAAACAGCTTAGGAAGAAGCTAGACCTAAGAGCTCAACAGGGAGTTATGGTAGGATATGTGGAAAATATCAGGGGCTATAGAATTCTTCTTGTGAAAGATAGAAAAGTAATAGAAACAAGCAATGTCCGTTTTGAGGAAATGAAAGCAGCGGAAGGCGTCCTGGACCCTATTCGACCTAGAAACTTCACCCAAAAGAAATCGGGTTTTACTCGATCAACAGATTCAGGATCGGGATGTTTGGATAGTGAGTCAGAGGAAGAAGCAGGTGAGAGCCATGACACTAGTCATACTAGTGAGGAAGAGGACTCTCCTGCTGATTCCGGTCTCACACCCTGTTCAGACATCGACTGGGAAAGGAAAGTCGGACCCAGGCCTGATGGAACTCGAACTGATGTTTACTACTCAGTGAAGGGTGATAAACGAAGACTGAGAAACCATAATGATGTTAAAAAATTCTGTGCTAAGGCTAACATACATTATGACCAAAATTTGTTTAACTTCAGAGAAAAGAAAGATATCAAATCCAGGCCAGAGGCAAGCAACATAGAAATAATAGGTGATATTGATCATGCAGTTTCTTTACTAAAGAAAGAATTTGATATCAAAACTCTAGGGAAGGTCAAAAAACTGTTAGGTGTGGAATTTACTGAAATCAATAACAAAATTTTTATACATCAAAGGCAGTACATTGATAAGATTTGCCAAATGTTTAAGGAATTTTAAAATTAAATTTTTGTAATCAAATTTTCAAAAACAAAAATGATTAAATTTGTAACTTCTAAATTTTTCTTTCTTGTACAAATATGGTTAGGATATCGTATAATTTACTCCTCCCTCTGTGATGCAGATACTTGTATCTAGAGTATATATATGTGTATTGTTTACAATGAACTTTTTAAAATTTTTTCATATTACACCGAATGTATATATATATCCATGTTTTCAATTCCCGCATAAGACAATTACGCTTATGTGTATTACATTGTGTGTTTACTCCTTGTTATCATACACTTGGTTATGATTCTTTGATGACAAACCACTTCTTCAAATTTATATATGAATACAATACAGAAAGAAAAAAAAATCTTTCATTATCTGCGTCACTGCTGTTAGTATTAATTGTGTATACTGGTCTTGGACAGAGATAATGAACAGCTATAATTGAATTTGATATTTATAGTGAAATTTTTTAATCTTAAATGTTAAATTTAATAATTATACATAAAATTTTCTACATAATTGAATTTGATATTTATAGTGAATTTTTAATCTTAAATGTTAAATTCAATAATTATACATAAAATTTTCTACATAATTGAATTTGATATTTATAGTGAAATTTTGTAATCTTAAATGTTAAATTTAATAATTATACATAAAATTTTCTACAACTTGAATTTGATATTTATAGTAAAATTTTTTTTAATCTTAAATGTTAAATTTAAATAGTTATACTTAAATTTCTTGAAACTTAAATTTTGATTGACTTAGATTAAAATTTTGGAACTTAGTGTTTCAATGATATCTAAAATTTTCTTTCAATGATAAAAATTTTTTTTTGCTCAACATGAAAGTGATATATATAATTTATATTTTTGCTGGATACTAAAGAACTTGACATTTTTGCTGTTATGTTTTTTAGAGTAAGTTTATTGATTGATGTTGGAAATAATCAATACATCGCGATTCACGTTCCTGTGAACGGGCGTTTATGCAAATTTAATATGAACGACTCTTCCCGTTCACCGGCGTGAACCGTGACGTTTTTCAACATGAGGTTTCATGCAAATCAGTTCTCAATGCGTACGCATCTGATTTGCATATCCGGGGGCGTTTCCGGAACTGTCCATTCTCGGATATAAAGGGCAGAGGTTTCTTGAAGCAAGTGAGAAGGTCGGAGTCGATCGAGATCAGACGTCTGAAGAAGTCAGACGAGATAGACACTGATGGTCTGATGCAGGCAGACAGAAATGTTTTTGACTGAAGTACTGCGGAATATCGTTTGACGACGGTGAGTAGTCGAAACGGATGCAGATGTGGTCAGTTTGGACCAGCATGTATTGAACGTTAAATTTACTTACAAACGTTCGGAAGCCGCTTTAAATATTTTCCTGATGTTCTATCCTTTGGTTTCCCTTTGCCAAGTGATGGTGGCTGAAATACACGCAAGTGATAGAGGTAGTATAGTAACTTACTACCAAATGCTTCAAGGAATCTCTGTCTAGTCATTTACAACTAAAAATCTTTTGTACATAGTATATTTTTGATGTTTTACGGCATGGAAAATTACCAGGTACGTGTAATATGCCGAGTTGTGTTTTTCACCAAATAAAGTGAACGAAGTTTTTCTTTAAAACTGGACTTGTGTACTTTCATGACCCAGCCAACACTTATTGACTCTGACAGTGCGTGCTTTGCTATCTTCAAATTTTAAATTTTTCAATAGAAACGGTTACGGGGCCAGTTCAACGCCCAATAGAGTCATAAGTGCAAGTATCTTTAAAGAAATCGTTCCAGTGTTCAGATGGGGGCCGCACCTGGCACCATTTTGAAGTTCGTGTGAACAACGAAACGCAACAGTATAAACGTAAACAGTGTACAAGAACTTTTGCTTCTGCTTCTTCAAAACTACGAGTGGCCATGGAGGCAAGTAGAACGGAGTTGCTGACGCGGGACAACTACGTAACCTGGCGTACCGACATCTCATTCGTCCTCAAGGGAGAAGGATGTTTCGGACACGTAGATGGAAGTGCTAAGCCTATCGAGGAAGATGCAAGTCGCCGCGACTACGATGATTTTTATCGCCGGAAAGACCGAGCGCTCGCCATCATTTATCAAAGTTTATCCTCGGAATACAAGGAGTTGATAAACGTCACCGACGAACCTAGTCAAGTATGGAATACCTTGAAAGAACATTTTCAAGCGCCTTCCAGAGCCAACCTGGTTAGATTACTAGATGAGTTCTTCGACGTTCGGCCGGAGCCAGACGAGCCTGTTGACATTTTTTGCTCAAGACTGCGGAAGGCCGTGACGAGGCTTAAAGACGCGAAACACCCCATTGAAGACCTATATGTAGCATTCCAGTCGATTCGGTACCTTCCGGAAGAATTCCGAGGTATCGTTCAAATTATATATCGATGGAATGACTCGGACTTCAAGCTCAGCAAAATACAAGCAGAGCTAGCAGCGGAGGAGAGCCGGCTGAGGCAGCAAGCAAGTGACTTTTCCAAAACTGTGAGTTCAAATTCTGCATATTTTACTTCTAAGAAATTTGTAAATAGAGTAAAAGTGTCTAAACTTCCAAATGTATCTCATAATGTGTCTAATGTAAATACTTCTAGTCATAATGTAAATATTTCTAAAAGTAAATTTAAGTGTTTTAAGTGTAACAAACTAGGTCATACTAAATCTAATTGCAGTAGAAATAATGGATCTAGTATTGTGGAATTTCTTGGGTCTCCACAGATTGAGGCTAATACTGTAATCGATCCTAGCGATAGACTCAGCTGGGTAGTAGACACTGCTGCTACGCGACATTTCTGTAATAACATTAAGTTATTTTCAAAATTTAATGAGTGCAAAGGCACTTCAATGTCGCTAGCAGTAGGGGATGTCGAAAGTCCAGTTGAGGCTATCGGGACGGTGGAAATGTATGTCCAATTTAAGGATAAGCAAAGTATTATCAAATTGGAAAATGTTATGTATTCTCCTAAACTTAGGAGAAATTTATTAGCTGCATCTGTTCTTGAGGAACAAAATTTTAGTTTTAATGGAGCTAATGGGGTTCTATGGTTTTTTACACCTAAAGGGGAGAAATTCTTTTATGCAAAAAGAAAGGATGGGTTATATTTTTTAAAACCTAAGTATAGTACCCAGGAACAACATAACTTAGAAACCCGTCAATCTAAAGATAGGGATCGAGATGGAGACAAGAAACACAAAAAGGATAAGAAATCCAAGGATAGGGATCCTAGTGCTTCCAGAAAAATAGACAAAGTAAAAATAGCACCTAATCTTAAAGAAACTAAATTTAAATCTGACAAAACAAAAACTAAGCAGAATAGAAATGTGGATAGTTTAATATCTAAGCCTAGCAGTTCAGTAACTGAACTTAATAGTACAAACTGTCTTTGGCATAAACGATATTGCCACATAAACGCTGAATATCTTCTCCAAACCAGCAAAGTTTCTGCAGTAAACGGACTTCCTAGGCTTAAATACAAAAAGTTAAATTGTAAATCGTGTAAATTGGCTAAGTCTAGGAGAGTATCGTATAAACCCACCGGTAGGATAAGGTCCACTAAACCATTGCAATTGTTACACATGGATGTGTGTGGTCCCTTACCCACAGCCTCATATGGTGGGAACAAGTATGTCTTAACTATAACAGATGATTATAGTAGAAAAGTTTTTGTTTACCTCATGAAACAGAAGTCAGAAGTATTTTCACATTTTAAAGAGTTTCAGGCCAGAGAAGAAAGGCAGTTAGGTACTAAAATTCTATGTATCCGGACGGATAATGGGATGGAATTCTGCCATGATAAGTTCAAAAATTACCTGAAGGATATCGGTATTAAGGCTGAGAGGACTAACACATATACCCCACAGCAAAATGGAGTATCAGAGCGATTCAACTTAACCGCATTTGACTGTGTTAGAGCCATGTTGAACGACAGCAAATTACATGACAGATTCTGGGCGGAAGCAATATTGTGTTTTGCATACACTAAAAATCGAATATGTCACAAATTTAAGACTAAAACACCACATGAACTCTACAGTGGTAGAAAACCTTCAGTCAAACATCTTAGAACCTTTGGTTGTAGAGCATATGTAGGCAAACCCAGTCAGCTCAGAAAGAAGTTAGACATGAAAGCTACAGAAGGGGTGATGGTAGGCTATGCTACTAAAACTAAGGGCTATAGGATATTTTTGTCAGGGGAGAAACGAACAATTGAGACCTGCAATGTGAGGTTTGATGAGGGTGATGTAGTGGAAGGCATCCTGGACCCAATTTGTCCCAGAAATATCTCCTCAGGGATATCAAGAGATAACCTTTCAGAATACTCCGACGGGGAATATCCGAGAGGGCAGTCTGATGGGGGGGCAGGAGAGAGTGAAGACACTGGTGACGATCCGTCTGAATCCAGTGAGGAAACGGACTCTCCTGCTGACTCCAGTATGACTCCTTGCTCGGATATTGCTTGGCAGCGAAAGACGGTTCCAAGACCCGATGGAAGTAGAACCGATGTGTATTATTACGCTCAAGGAGATAATAAAAGGCTGAGGTCGCACAATGATGTTAAGAAATATTGTGATAAAAGGAATATACAATTTGATCAGCAACTGTTTAATTTTCGGGAAAATAAAGGTCTTAAAAGGGTCAGAGGCAGACCAGAAGCAAGCAATATTGAAATAAATATACCAAAAGGGTACAACGCTGCTATTAAATCTTCCCAGTCCGAAAAATGGTGTAATGCTATGGATGAAGAAATGGCCGTAATGCAAGAGAGGGGTGTCTGGGAACTAGTTCCTGCATCCACCTCACAAAAGCATATAGGCAATAGATGGGTCTACACTATTAAGAAAGACGAGAAAGGGAAAATCAAGAGGTTTAAAGCTCGTTTGGTAGCCCAGGGGTATGGTCAGAAAAAGGGAGAATCATACGATGAAGTTTTTAGCCCTGTTGTTAACTTCAACTTAATTAGAGCATTCTTCTCAATTTTCGTATGCATGCTTGGCTGGATGCATTTCCAATTAGATATCAAATCTGCCTATCTCTATGCTAAATTGAGTCAAAAGGTATATATGAAACAGCCTCAAGGTTATGTCAATCAGGAACAGCCTGATTATGTTTGTTTGTTGAAGAAAGCCATTTACGGTCTTCATCAAAGTGGAAGAGAATGGTTTAATGAACTTGACACCAAATTAAAAGAATTAAATTTTTTAAAACTTCAATGGTGTAATTGTGCATATATTTACAATAGCAAAATTCTTATGCTAGTCTATGTGGATGACATAATTCTCTTCTCAAAGTATCAAAGGGACATAGACCACATTGTTTCGTTACTTAGCATAGAATTTGATATCAAGGTATTAGGAAAAATTAGAAAACTTTTAGGCGTGGAATTTAAAGAGTGTGACAATAAATTTTTTATACATCAAAGTCAGTATATAGATAAAGTATGTCAAATGTTTCAACAGTATAAATATCCAGTTACTTCACTTCCCATTTCTAAAGGGAATATTCTAAGTAAAATAGATTGTCCAAAGACAAGTGAAGAAATAAAGCAAATGCAAAGTTTTCCTTACAGGAGCTTAATTGGGTGTTTGGCTTTTATATCTAGTAGGACTAGACCTGATATTTGTTACGCCATCAATATATTATCTCAATTTCAAGAAAACCCTGGAATTAAGCATTGGGATGCATTGTTAAGACTTTTAGGATATGTTGAAAAGACTAAAAACTATATGTTGAATTTATCTAACATTCAGGAGTTAAAATTGAATTGTTATTCAGATTCTGACTTTGCTGCAAACAGAGATGACCGTGTTTCACTTGGAGGCATGATACTCTTTATTGACAATGTACCTATTTCTTGGCGTACCTTTAAACATAAGTGTGTCAGCTTATCAACCATGGAAGCTGAATACGTATCACTAACTGAAGCCGCTAAGGAAATGGTATGGGTACAAAACATAATTGAAGAATGTCATTTACTTGGGTTAAATTTTAATAAAAGTAACAGTGTTATTTTTAGCGACAACCAAGCAGCCATTAATTTTTCTAACTCTCCAATTGAAAACAATAGAACTAAGCATATTGATGTTAGATATCATTTCCTAAGAAATTTAATAGTCAATGAATCTTTTAATGTTAAATTTGTAAATAGTAAAGATAACTTAGCAGATCACTTTACTAAACCAATGACTAAGGAAATAATACTTAAATTTTGTAATAAAATTTTTAAAAACTAAATCAAAACTTTTTGAGATTAAATGTTTAGTCTAAAGAAAATTTTAAATACTAAATTGAATTTACAACTTGGGAATTTTTTTTTAGAAGATGTCATATATATACATTATTGTTTATCTTAAACCTCATTGATATAAGATAGTATATCTTGAGTATAAATTTTTGTGATATTGAATCTTTTTCACTTTACACCTTTGTATATACATCCATTTTCCATGACCCGCATGATGCTAAATAATAGCTTATGTGTATAAAATTTTGTATTTTTCAACTTGGTAAAAAGTATGTGTTGAAAGTTTTGATAAAGGAATTTTATTATCTAATTACTTGCATCATGTATTTTTAAATATTTGGTATATCAATGCAGTCTAATAGTATTAATTATGTATACTTATATTGTGTTAATAGACTAAATTTTTTTAAGCTTTTTGAATTATAGTGTTTATACTCAAATTTAAAGTAAACTTAAATTCTATGCTTATACAAAATCTTAATCTTTTAAAGTTGACTTGTTTAATATGATAATGTGCTTATACTTAAATTTTGGATACTTATAATTAAATTTAAACTAAAATTTCAATTTTTGAATGCTGATACTTAAGCATTGAAGTTGTGTTGTATATAAATTTCTACTTGATGTGAAATGTTGTTGTTACAATATTGTCGACAATACTTAACTATTTTTCAGATGCTATAAGTACTTATGCATTTTATTTTAAATTTAATAATGATATAATACTTTAAATTTTTTCCTTCATTACATGTTTGATAGGATACTGGGGGCCTTGGTGTTTATTGATATACCTTGGTTTCTCAGAGTAAGTTTTCTTTTGCATATGCATTGAGACTTAAGGATTTGCATGAGGGGGCCGATTGTTGGAAATAATCAATACATCGCGATTCACGTTCCTGTGAACGGGCGTTTATGCAAATTTAATATGAACGACTCTTCCCGTTCACCGGCGTGAACCGTGACGTTTTTCAACATGAGGTTTCATGCAAATCAGTTCTCAATGCGTACGCATCTGATTTGCATATCCGGGGGCGTTTCCGGAACTGTCCATTCTCGGATATAAAGGGCAGAGGTTTCTTGAAGCAAGTGAGAAGGTCGGAGTCGATCGAGATCAGACGTCTGAAGAAGTCAGACGAGATAGACACTGATGGTCTGATGCAGGCAGACAGAAATGTTTTTGACTGAAGTACTGCGGAATATCGTTTGACGACGGTGAATAGTCGAAACGGATGCAGATGTGGTCAGTTTGGACCAGCATGTATTGAACGTTAAATTTACTTACAAACGTTCGGAAGCCGCTTTAAATATTTTCCTGATGTTCTATCCTTTGGTTTCCCTTTGCCAAGTGATGGTGGCTGAAATACACGCAAGTGATAGAGGTAGTATAGTAACTTACTACCAAATGCTTCAAGGAATCTCTGTCTAGTCATTTACAACTAAAAATCTTTTGTACATAGTATATTTTTGATGTTTTACGGCATGGAAAATTACCAGGTACGTGTAATATGCCGAGTTGTGTTTTTCACCAAATAAAGTGAACGAAGTTTTTCTTTAAAACTGGACTTGTGTACTTTCATGACCCAGCCAACACTTATTGACTCTGACAGTGCGTGCTTTGCTATCTTCAAATTTTAAATTTTCCAAGAATTGATAGCACGTGCGCCGAGATTTGGGGTTTTGCATGAGGGGGCTGATTGTTGGAAACTTGGTTCTGTTTTCGTCGCGATTCTCGTTATCGCGAGAACGTGTCTTCTTTTTCAGAATGGTTTTACCGTTCTCGTGAACGACTCGTGACGAGAACAGAACATGCCATTCATGCAAATCGCCTTCTTGCCGCGCGCGCATCCTGTTTTGCATATAGTGAGGGCGCTGCCGTCAACGGTTGAGTTCCGGAGCGTACCCATCACGGTGTATATATGATAGGACACATTCTCAGTTATTCAGAGTGACCATGAAGGACGAGACGGACCTGATCAGTTAGACAGACGGTCCTGACCTGTTTTATGACCAGACCTTTATGCAGTCCTGTTATGTGACCTGACCTGATGTAATGGAATGGGATCTGATCGATAGATCCGATGCTTAGCAAAATACTCGGTTTGAGTATGTTACGGTAATGCTAGCATTTCCAGATAAATTGCTTAAACTAAGTAGGAGTCAAGTTTCCGATGGTTATTTCGGAAAGTGCGATAAAATGTTTTTCTAGAGTTTGGTTCTTTCAATTTTAAAAAGACCAGTTAATTTTTCGTGGTTCTTTGACTCAGTGTAATGCCATGACGTGTGACCTGATGATGGTGGCTTCGTTAACGTGCACGGCATTTGTGGTAAAGTAGCTGTTTTTCTACTTACCAATGTTATAGCAACTGAACGTGTAACTGAGAGTATGTGCCTAGTCATAAACTGTTTACGAACCTTTTTCATGAGCTTGCTAGCTCATTTTGTATATACTTTTGCTTTGCAACGAATGTTACAGTTATTTTGTAACTTTAAATTGTGCAATGGATCTCACAAGAATAAAAATTGTGTTTGTGTTTGACGAACTTGCTTTCTTGAAATACACTTCACTACTGCGTATCATCCTCTACTAAAATTTCTACTCTGCTAATAGTAATACTAGCACTTCAGAATTATAAGGAAAAGGCCAAACATCGCAAATTTTTCTAAATGACTTCCTAGTCGCCAGCAAAATCTCGCGTAAAAATTTAGACTGCGCGAGAATTTCTCTCTCCAGTTCCGGCCTAAAATTATTTTTTCCTTCAAATTGGATACCGAGAAATCCGATGCCCGATGACTAGAGATGCAGATTCGTGGTGGCCAGGTCGCCATTGGTGACTAAAATTATTACAGTAAGACGCCATTTCTGGAGACAGAAATTTCTCCACAATCCTTTCAGTCCCACGGCGCCCGCGGCCGGTAGATTGGGCCGATTGCTTCGCGACCGCAAATGGCGATCAATCACCTCGTTGTTGTGAATCGCGGGCCGATTGTCGCGGACCGCGATTCCGTAGCTATGTGTGATTTGGGCACTCTAAAAGTACTACATGTTTCTAACTAGCGAGAATATAGAAAACTATAAGTATCTCTCCCGCATGCGTGGGTCGCAAATTCAATCAAATAAAATTTTGCTCTTTTTTTTTTAGGATTCTTTCATGGATTTGAATTATGCTCTTTCTGAGTACTTCCCGCATTTTTTGTGTTTTGCTCGAAAAATTTTCTTCTTTCCACGGACGAAAATCCTTTTCCCCGTAGACAGTATGTCTACAGGTTACAAAAATCCCGAAAATGTCGTAAAATTGTCCATATATGCCCCAAAAATGTCGCAACATTTGAACAAAGCAACGAATTTTTTATCAAAGACATTCCTTCCTTTCTTATATCTGAAAATCTGTTTCTCCACGATTGCGAAAACGACTTTCGCATACGGCGATTCCCACTGTTTCTGAGGGGAGATGGCCAATGAATATCTTTTTGCCATTTTTACAATATATTTGCATCGGCTGAATTTTTTTATAACTTATTTCGTTTAATATACAAAGAATAAAAACCAAACTATTTTTCTACCGTATTATTAATAAAATGAAGAGCTATTTTGCAGCAGCATCACGAAAATCTGCATTTGTACGCGATCCTCGGCATACTTCGTTTAATTTGAAAAATATTTCCCACTTTTCCAATCTGTTTACATCGACTACAATGTTTGTAATTGTTTCGCGTTTTATACAGAAAAATTATTTTACAAACGTATTATTTATGAAATAAAGGGTTATTTTGAAAATAAAAAGAAAAAAGTAGACACTTTTCAAACAAAATGGCTAAAATCACATGACTGGCTTGAGATTCAACAAAAGGACGATGCAACTCTCATGTTCTGCAAGTTTTGTAAAAAATACACAAAAAAAAAAAAAGAATCCATTTTCAAACATCAAGTCAAAATTATTACCTAATTCTATTTGCCTAGTGAAATAGTTTTCGATGATATTCGCCTTCGGCGATCAAAAATCGTTAAAGTTTTTAATTGCTATTGGTGCATGAAAATTGATCATAAAATGATTTTAAAAATCAAAGTATAAAGTAAATACAGTCGACTTTTGCAGTTTACAGACAAAAAAATTGTAAATTCGCATGTGAGTCATTTTACATAAAATAACCCATGTAGACGTTTTTATGTCAGCAAATAAAATCATAACGTAAACATGGGGGAAGTCGGGAATTTGAGTATTTTTGCTAACAAGTGTGGGGGGGGGGGGGGGGAGGTATAAAATTACCAAAAATGTGCTTACTTAATACTTAAACGACTCCTAATTAATTTTTAAAACAAATGTTAGTAAGAATGTTAAAAGAATGTTAGTTTTAAGAATTAAAAAATTTAAATGTCGAAGAATATGAGTTATAGTTAATGCTTTCTTTTTTATTACTTTCTAAATTAGCATGGTAAAAAAAAAAATGAAATTTTAAGTTTCTTTCCTTATGACAGAAAATCTCTCCCAAAATTTTCTGGAAGGAGAGAAATTCTCCCCCTCTTTTCCTGACTTAGTGGGAACCCTGCAAAATATGTATGTTTCTGAAGAAATAGATAGATTATATCTATAAACTATTTCTACTTGGACGACATACATAAAGAAGGAATAAAAAAGAAAACATGAATACCTGGAAAATGCATAGCATATGTACAAACGAGTCGAAACCGGGAACTCTGAATGAAGAGACCAGTATTGCTATTCGCAAAAAAAAAAAAAAAAAAAAAAAAAAAGATCTACTGTTGCCATTCGTAAGAATTGAAAAACAGTAAAGCGAAAAGGTAAGAAAAAGAAATAATATACAAAAAGAGCTACTAAAAGGTGGGGCTAATAATAGTAATGCTGACGTGGAAGAGGATGTAAAAATAAAAATATTAATAATACAAGAGAATGGAGATGTCTGGCTAATATAAGATACTATGAATAGAACTATAAGATACTATGAAAAGAATTATAAAAATCCAGCTATTCTAAAATTTTTAACAATACCATTTACTAAATAAGAGGGATATTTATATAAATTGCTGGTAATTTTGAGCTTATTTATATGCATAGTATGAAATTTTTTATCAGATAATCTATAAATTCTAAAAAGCTGATTAAGTATAATATTTCTAAACAATTGAATCGAGTTACAGGAATTAAATGGTACGATTTTATTAATATTAAAATTATAATAGTCTTTTTTATCATATAAATTTGTAACAATTCTATTAGAAGGATCAATAAAAAGATTTAAATCCAAAAAATTAACATTATTACTAATAGTAGCTTCATTAGGAATTAATTCCAAATTGTCTGGATAGAAATCTATATCTATGAGATAATTTTCTGTATGTACTAAGCAAATCAGATCATCAACATATATGTAAAAAGTATAATCTATTGAAGTAAAAGACTTTTCATAATGATAAAGGTATAAATTAGCTAACATACTGCTACTGCAGCCACCCTGTGGAACTCCTGAGACTTGTAAGTATAATTTATTTCCTTGAAAAATGTAATTATTGAAAATAACAAAGTGAAGAAGTTTAGGAAAATTTATAAAATTAATTTGATTTGAAAGATTAGTAATATAAGCATTATATAGATCTAAAATTACACCATATAGATCAGATATCTTAATATTATTAAAAAGATCTTTAAAATCAAAAGTTTGAAATCCTATTATTTTTCTAAGAGATGTTAATTTATTCTTTAATTCTTTACTATTATTTAGTTAGAATAAGGTAATTATTGCTAGTCTGGCATAAACTATTATTTATTAGATTTAAAGAATTTAGTAATAATTTACTCACTGTAGTAGAGTAAGTATTATGGCCACTAGTTACTGTTCTAAATTTAATAGGATTTTTATGAAATTTTGGAATAAGCACTATATAAGGAAATGTAAGATATTTATATTTAATATTTAAATCATTATACATATTGATAATTTTCAATTTAATACTATTGATAGAATGTAAATCATGTTTAAAAAGACTTATTTTTTAAATAATCTAACAGAAATTGAATATAAAATTTTTTACAGATAATAGCATAATTATTAGAGGCTTTATCAACATAGGTGATAACAAAAGATCTTTGTAAATCATTAATGGAATGTTTAATATTATCAATATTATATAAAGATCTAGACAATTTAATATCTCTAATAGCATTTTTAATAGATTCTAATAAAGTAAATTTCCACATATTAAATGCCTTTAATGGCAGAGCGTATTTACAAGCTAATTTATATATATATTTATCAAGATCTAGATTAATTGATTTTAATACTTTAAAAGAAATATTACATGAAGGTATCCTAAATTTAGTGCCAAAAGACATAATGGTTCTAATGGTTCTTAACACATTGTCACTAACTATGTCTAAATCTCCTGTAATTATATGCCCCAAGTCTGGATTTAGAAATTTAGCAAATTTGTTTAATTTACAAATACATTCACTAGCTGCATTTGACTGAGAATCATGATCTATAGAGAGTGATTGTGAAACTTCATTATAATTAAATATAGTTCTACCAACAGGCTTTAAAAGTTTTTGAAACACACAAATCTCCAATAGGTAATAAATGTTTGAACTTGTTAAACAGATGAGCAAAATTTAGAGAATTATAAATAGGATGTTTGAAAGAGATTACACAATAAGAATTAGTAGTTGTATTATTATTATGAAATTGATTTAGTTTTAAATTTAAATACTGTGATCTTGTAAAATAAGCAAATCAAAGAAAATATGATTAAAATGTTCATTAGAAAGATTTAATTTTAAAAAAATGGCATAAACTTTATTTAAATGTTTTTTCTTTACCGCAAAAACAACAGCCGGTCTACACACAGGCCGTGGCACCACTGAGGAAAAATTGCCGTGACGTCAAGGTAAGAGGGGAGCATTCGGAAAGAAGAGAACAACAACAAAAAAAAAAATCCAAGCGCGGTCAGCATCCCTCGTGGAGTGGTTGATGGTTGCAAAACGTTTTTGAGGTTTTCGGAATGTTCTATTAGTTTTATAGCATCGTGTTTTGTGCATAATAAGTTGTTCTTACGTTTTATTATCATTTAACTAACGTTCATGGGTGCTTTAGAGCCATTTTTTAAATAGTTTATATCTCTTAAAGTTCGCATTAATGCATCATCTGTGCCATGTGTTATTGCGAGTATCAGCATATGCCAAGAAAAAACGTTCAATGTGTTTTTTGAAAATCTCCAGTGCAGTGAGAAGCAGCTACAAAAATGTGGAATACAATTTAGCCTAATTACAAATAAACGTGATCTGGATTTATAAGTGCACGTGAAACTGTGCATTCTACTCCATCACAACTTAATTATATCGAAGCCGCAGAGAAGCTGTTGGAGAAACAGAAGCAGGTATGTTTAGAAATTGCTTCGATTTTAACAAGAACTGTTTATTCTATGCTTTAAAATATACTTATCTAGTTCTTCGTGCTATAAGGTATTTAGAAATTCAAAGGTGTTGACATTGTCTCATGTGAGGACATTAAGTAGAATTTCAAAAAAGTTAAATGTGGATTCAGATTTTTTTAATCTGTGTAATAGTTATTTAAAACGTAGTGTACAATGTTTAAACGAAGACCAAAAATTTGTCTCTCTCTTAATTGATAAGATTTATGTTGATCCTAGGTATATGTTTAAATGTGGTAAAGTTACCGGTGATTGTTTTGATAGTAATGAAAAAGCAAAAACTGCCCAAGTGTTTTGATTACATCTATGTTTTCAAATTATAAAGACGTAATAGCAATTGCCCCAGTTTCAACATTTACAGGACAAAAGCTCTATAATTTGGCATCTATGCTAATTTTCAAGTTAAAAGAACTTGACCTTAATGCTCTGTCTGTTATTACTGATAACAACAATATTAATAGAAGCATGTTTGCTTTTTTTAAGAAACACGATAAATTTAATGATGCTGTATATAATCCAAGTAATCCTGATATACCTCTGTATTTGATGTATGATCCTGTTCATTTATTAAAATCTATAAGAAATAATTGGTTAAATGTAAAAGACACTAAATTGTAGTACCCTGATTTCCAAAATAATGAAAACCTTAAAGAGGCAAATTTTTCTGATTTATGGAATTTATACAACTTTGAAATCATCATATCATATTAAACCTAACTTTGAGATATTTAGATACAAATCAAGAAATGGAATCATGTTGGACTTGCGTTGTTCATGAACCTTCAAAGGTAATCGAAAAAAAAAGTCATTACTACCATAGCTAAAATTTGATTGAATAATTATGTTAAAAATAAAAATGGGGATGGAAAAAATAGAAAAAAAAAAAGATGAAAGGAAATATAAAAATTTGCTTCCTAAAGTATTATTTTTGTTTTTAAGTAATTGAAACGCATTTATATATATAGTAATATCTCATATTCATATGTTATTTCATCAGTTTTCTTAAAAGGAGTTTCAATGTATTATCTACAATGTATTTACTTACCAGTTCTTGTTTTCAGCAGACTATTATAATTTTTTTTATTTTTTAGAAATTTTCATATTGATATCACCATACGTAACTAAGACAGAAAAGTGGAGATACTGATGCATTTTATAGAATTATTGTATATATATTATCCCACACATTATACTATAATATGTTGTAAAATTGTCCATTACATCTGCGATTGTATTTTAAAGTAAGTTTGGCAATAAATTTTGTTTCAATAAATCCTAATGAACCTATATTTATAAGAAATCAATTGAAGTGATTTTTCTCATCAGCAATGTGACAATATTTCAAATTATATGTAAAAATAGAATTGTCACACAATATTTTTTTGCTATTATACATATGATTGTAGAAATTTTGATGTCACATTAATTGCATTGTTTACAGTAGTAGAAAAGAAATGAAAGCTACTTAATATTCATTAACACTGGGTTTGTAACTGTAAAAGGATCTAGATTATATATAATTTTGTAATCATTTAGACAGAGTAGTTCTTGCCTTGTGGGAGCTCCAGTAAAAAAATATACCTCCCCCCCATCTAAGTTTAGATAATCTTTGTGAAATTAACTGTGCTAAAATTTAGGCATAGAAATGAGTAAAAGTGTAATTATTTTGAAATATTTTTTAACTCTCAATTTGCAAGTTTTCCTGAGTTAGTCAGAGTTCCCCTTCTAGCAGCACGTCATGATTCTGGCATCACGGCCTGAGTGTAGACCGGCTGTGGCAAAAACACAGGATTTTATAAACTTCCATTGAAAAGTTCTATTAAATTGATTATGTAGAGTTATAATCTCAGATTTATAATCATTTTGTAAGGAATGTCCCTTTCCACGTTTAAATCTTTTGAATTTGACTGATTCAATGTCATTTAAAGGGGGTTTCAAAAAAAGGTGATTAAAAATAGAATATTTATTATCTACAAAATTGTTTTTTACAACATTACCATTTAGATACATTTGATTTAATCCATATGGAAAAAGAGTACACTTTGATTTAATATAGTAGTTTCAAAATAAATCCTGCTGTTTTTGTTTTTATATCTAAAATATGTATAGTAATATTTTCAAAACCGTGTTTCAAAGTGTTTATACTCAATTTTATTGGAAGTAGGATGAAAATTATTATTGAGGATAAATTTTTTGACATGATCTCTGTGTACATTCATACGTAGATGTATGGGATTACTTATTTGTCCTATATATGATAGATTGCATATGTTGCAAGATAAATGGTAGATGCAATTGAAAATTTTACAGAAAGGCAGAAGACTATCTTGGTTGGTAATTTGAGTATTAGAAGCAAATGGGCAGGTTTTGCAATTTTTATTCTTACATTTATTGAAATTATAATTTTTAGTAGGGTAACCATTATATTCAATATTATCCATGGCACAAAGTTGGTAATGTGATATCGGTCTAAACAATTCCCAACATAAATTGTAAATACCAGGCAATATCTATCAAATTATATAATAATAAGTATAAATATATTTGCCAGTCACTAAATCATATAAGATGTGTAATTCATAATAGTATAAGTAATTTTATGAGTATGACCATATAACATAGATATAATAATAAAAGTAATAAAATAATTGTTTGTTTATAAGTATAGACAACTAAGTCCACGTAAAACCTAATCCTAATGAAAATCAGGAGGAAATTACAAGATATGCGAAAACATAATGTTATAGTTACATTAGTTCTAAACTAGATTAAATATAAATAAAGTAATAAAACACTAGGTATTAAATAATACGAAAAGTGTACAAAGTGGATACACTTAAAATCCTGTCTGAATACGTATTAAGAAAATAATTAATTGAAGATTGTACTAAAAAGTACAGTTGAATGAGCTTCAATACTACAACAATATTAAGTAATAAACACAAATACATGATTACCAACCCTCCAAATAACGAAAACAATATTAAAAGTAAGAATAATAAACTATAGATGGCAGCACTAGATTAGAACTAAAAGACGTTACAAATAAGATAATATAAAAATATATTATAAGAATAAAAGCATAATGCTAATGATATAAAAGAAATTAACTAAAAAATAATCAGTATGGAATTGGACAAATTACAATACAAATAATGATATAATAAATGCAATAACATAGGCAGTAAAACACTGATAAAAAATTAGGAGAATACGTGCAACAAGATTCCTCTAATAACATTGGACGAAAGTAAAATTAAAAATAGAAAAATCAAATATAGAAATAACTAATTCTATTACTAAATTTAGCGCAAATGCAGCATAAATGTGAATAGATTGCAAAAAATTTTTTTTCATAGATACTGTAGCTTACTAAAATAAGAAGGATACTATGCAAATATGATTAAATAAATAATTTAAAGTAAATGGAATGAAAATGCAAAATACATTTAATTTTTATATATATATATATATATATATATATATATATATATATATAAAATACGTATTGAAAAATGATAACTATGCATTAACAACAACTGTGACTAACAACCCAACTCTAGCACAGATGTTAAAGTTTTACCTAGGTAAAAATATTTAAGCACAGTATGGAAAATATTAGCAGGTAACTAAATCCATATAAAAGGGAAAAACATGCTGAGGATTATTTAACAATAGAATAAGAATATATTATTAACAAGAAAGATCAATCATGGATAAAACATTGATTATGAAACACTTTCCAACTTTAATGCAATTTTATATAAACATTTTTAAAACATTCCTCGGTAATATTTTTAAAATTATCATAATACTACATTAATTTATTATATTTGAAAACTTCTTCAAAAACAAATGAACTTTATTCAAATGACGTCATTGAAATATAAATCGACTGGCTCTCTTTATAAAAGCAGCATTTCATTCATACACGTTTTTCCATTCCTTTCATTCATCGCAATACTATAATAACTTATTTTATTTAAAAACTTAAAACCATGGAGGTACAAGTAATTTCTCTATGCTTAAAACTTCATCGAAAAAATCGCCTGGTTCTCTATGTAAAATCAATGAATGTTTCATTCATATCAGATATATATTGCAGACTCCATGAGCTAAATAATTTTGTGTTAAAAAAAATGCAGCAATTCTTATACAACTCCTTCTGCATATTTTGCTGTTTACATTCTCCATAAGTGAAAATTAGGCTTTGTTGTAGAAATAATCAAAGTTTGATGATCATTTAAACTCAAATATATTGTAATTGCATTGCTTCAGTATGTAGATGAACACAATTTAAGCAAAAATAAAGCAGTTTTAGGATGGATAGAACACTAAATATGGATTAAAAAGGACTTTAAAAATCCTGATTTTAACACAAGATGGATGCCATATTTTATTTTGAAGTGGGTCACGTGATCTCTTCATATAAAGGGTGTAATTATTATTTTAATTTTTATTTAAAAAACTACTGAATATATTTTGCTGAAATTTTTTTTATATATTTTATGGGATAATTTGAATATTTCCCAAAACTTTCGAAGCAATTTGTGAATTTTAAATTCGCTTAAAAAATGTTTGAAAAATTAGATTAGGGTTCAATATATTTCATTTTTTCAACCCGGGTTCAATCCAAAACTAATTGGGTGATATTATTCAGTTATATTCCCATAGGTAACACAGACCGTCTGAACAACATAGTAAAATTTCATTTTGATAAAGTCATTTTTACGGCAGTTATCGTGCTAATGGACAGACAGAATGAACAAAGTCATAAACACTTTTCAACTATGTTGTAAAGTGTTAATAAAGACATTGGTCTAAAAAATGCAAAAAAGTTAATCAAAAAATATATCAAAAAAAGAGCTATGAAGAGCAAAGAAGTAAGCTAGCATGAGTTGTATAAGAATTGCTGCATTTTTTTAATGTAAAATTATTTAGCTCATGGAGTCTGCAATATAACTGATATGAATGAAACATTAATTGATATTACACAAAGAAAATGATTTTTTCGATGAAGATTTAAGCATAGAGTTAAATTACTTGTACCTCCATGGTTTTAAGTTTTTAAATAAAATAAACTATTATAGTATTGTGATGAATGAAAAGAATTTAAAAGAATGAAATGCTGCTTTTTATATAGACGCGATTTATCTTTCGATGACGTCATTTGAATAAAGTTTATTTGTTTTCGATGAAGTTTTCAAATATAATAAATTATTGTAGTATCATGATAATTTAAAAAATATTACCGAGGAATGTATCGCATTTTAGAGATGTTTAAACCAGGCAATATATATTTCAATGCCGTCATTTGAATGAAGTTAATTTTTTTCAATGAAGTTTTAAGTTTTCAAATATAATAAATTAATGTAGTATTGTGATAATTTTTAAAATATTACTGAGGAATGTGCCGCATTTTAGAGATGTTTATGTAAAATTGCATTGAAGTTGGAAAGTGTTTCATAATCAATGCTTTATGCATGATTGATCTTTCTTGTCATTATATGTAATATAACACATTGTGGATTACCTTCTATTTAGCTCTTACAGTTTGAGATGCACGTGAAATGAATTTATTAGTATAAAAAAATAACACTCAAACTGCTGTTTCTGAAATTGTCTGTTTCCTTCATTTTGTTTTCCTGGTAGATACAACTTAATTCTGTAATTTTAAAATCTATTTACAGTTACTTTTTACTATGTTTTGAGCATATTTTTTTGCATTTTTCTGATATTTGTTTCACTCTTTTGCACACCTCTTTGGTTGTTGCATTTCATTTTTATTACTTTCAGATTGGCAATGTTCTGTTTATGAGTCATGTAAATAGTTTTTTGTTGACATACATTTTTCAGCTTTCCCTGGAGTGATTGTTAATATTTGAGAAAATTTTTAAATTTAAAATATCTCCTAACAAATTTACTAATTATATCTTCTGAAAAAAGTTTAGTAAAACTTATAAATCTTATTAAATTTAGTATTAATGAAATACAGCTCAAATAGCTTATTCTCATCTAGATTTCTCAATGACATTTTTTATGTTTATATGTTTCGTTCTATTATTTTTAATTCGAGAATTAAAATTAAAGCATTAAGAAGCATTGAAACAGATAGAAATTAATAAATAACATTTCTATGAAAATTAAACTATCCCTTTCTCTTAAATTAGACTATTGTTTCTCCCTAACAATGTTATTCAAATCTACAATTTTGATTAAATCTTGACTTAATCACAAAAATCAATGAAATTTATCTTTAAAAAAAAAAATGCAAAAGCTAATACAGTTTAAACTTTGATTCATTTATACATTTAGGGTGTGTGCGTGAATATATGAAGTTTAACGTTAGGGTGTAGACATAAAGTTAAGATATTTAGAGAGGTGTAAAGATGAAAAGGAAACCTTACAGTATATTATGAAGTAAAAATAATTTCAAAAATGAAAAAATTTACCAGATATTATGTGCTTTTGCTTTGACTTCAAATTACTGAAAACTATACAACAAATTATATAATAACACAATTATACAACAGCATTTTCATTAATGAAATTAAAAAACCCCAATTGTTTAAGCTTTTATATTTTTAACACCTCTTTTAGAGGTGCAAAGAAAAAAAAACAGTGAAAAAATTATGTAAATAAATTGTGACTAACTTTTCTGAATGCAGATGGCTGATTACATCTATAAGCTTTAAGGAAGCCATTCTAACACATTCATAATCATCCATAAGAGCTTCGCAAACCACCTCATACAATGTTGAATCCAACTTCATACCACGATCATGTAGATTTAACTAAAATAAAGAAATAGCAAGAAAGATCAATCATGCATAAAACATTGATTATGAAACACTTTCCAACTAAAATGCAATTTTATTTAAACATCTCTAAAATGTGATATATTCAGAGCTCACATATTTCAAATTATCACAGTACTACAAGAATTTATTATATTTGAAAAATTAAAAGATCATAGAAAAATATTAATTTTATTCAAATGACGTCATTGAAATATAAATCATCTGGCTCTATATGTAAAAGCAAAGAATATTTCATTCATATTACTTTATTCAAGACTCCAGAGCTAAATAATTTTGTTTGAAAAAAAAAATTCAGCTATTTTTATGCAACTCATCTTACAATCACTTGTTTACATTTTACATTCATTAAAATTAGGCTTCGTTGTAGAAATAATCAAAGTTTGATGATCATTTAAACTCAGAAATATTGTAATCAAGTTGGCACAGAATATAGATGCACAGAAAATATGCAAAAATAAAGCGGTTTTAGGATGGATGCAATACCAAATATAAATTTAAAAGAACTTTAAAAATCATGATTTTTACACTGTGAAAAAAATATGGATGCCATATTTTATTTTGAAGTGGGTCACGTGATCTCTTCATGTAATATGGTGTAATTATTATTTTAAATTTTATTTAAAAAACTACCAAATATATTTTGCTGAAATTTTTTTTATATATTTTATGAAATAATTTGAATATTTTTCAACATTTTCGAAGCAATTCATGAAATTTAACTTCGCTTAAAAAATGTTTGAAAAATTAGGTTCCACAGGGTTCAATGCATTTTATTTTTTCAACCTGGGTTCAATCCAAAACTAATTGGGTGATATTATTCATTTACATTCCCATATGTTCCACAGACAGTCTCAACAACATACTAAAATTTCATTTTGATAAAGTTATTTTTACAGCAGTCATCGTGCGAATGGACAGACAGACAGAATGAACACAGTCAAACACTTTTCACTTATGTTGGAAAGTGTTAAAAATGACAATGTAAATGTACTAATTGATAATGTTGATCGGAAGAGAATTGGAAGAGAGCTACGATTCTAAAGAGACTCGCTGGTGTACAATGGGGATGTGATAGAGACACCCTCAACTTGACCTATAATAAATATATAAAACATATTCTGACATATTGCTCAGAACCCCTGATTACATGTAGTAAAGAAATTATGAATAGGATTGAGGTATTGCAGAATGAGGTTTTAAGACTGATAACTGGTGCAGTTAAAACAACTCCCATATAGCAATGCTTCTTCTGACTGATAATATTCCATTAGAAAATGTTTTTCAACAGAAGGCTTTATGTTTATATGAAAAACTAATTCGATTACCTACAACCAGCTATTGGAGGAATTATAATTTACTCCAAGGAAGAAGACTAAAGACTTAAGACGGGGTACTTCAGAAAATCATGAAATTAAAGATTGAGATGGATTTGTCAAATAAACCAGAAATCCTGCCTGGCCCTATTGACCTCATGTTATCAGGTGCAATAGGCAGAATACATCTTGTACAAGTATAAAGTAAAAGTACAAGTGATGTTGTGCTGAGCCTTAGAAACTATCTCACTTCTTTACCCTTTGATGGACTGGATACATATTTATACTGATGGGTCCCAAATGGCACATGAAGAGAACATCAGAGCTGGTGTTTACTCAGATATGTTTTCATATCGTGTATCTCTTGGTCCACATGCATCTTCCTTCTAAGGTGAGGTTGAGGCCATCAGAATAGCCACACAACATCTATTGTTGAGAACAGAGGTTTTTATTAATGCAGTGATTTTGTCCAACTCAAAGGCTGCAATTCAAGCGGTTACCAATTTCAATTGCATGGATTCTTCAAGAGTTAGAGACTGCATTCTGAATATTTTGAAAACCAAACTAAAGATCATTGTGCTTCAGTGAATCCCTTCTCATTGTGGAATTATTGGTAATGAGAAGGCTGATTTGCTGGTGAAGGAAAGAACAAGAATAGTTCAATCCCCAAATAGCTCAATCCCTTATACAACTATGACAAGAATCATTAAACATACTATGAAAAATAATTTCAAATCTGTACAGTCGAGGCTAATCGAAAACAAGACTTGGAAGTCTATGCTTAATAAGATCTCCAGTTTTCCAAGATGCCATACAGTTGCAGAAAACTGGTCACGACTGTTTAGCTAAGTATCTTCATAGATTAAATCTAATTCCAAGCCTGAACTGTGTAGTGTGTGGTGCTAATGCAGCTATGGACACTGATCATCTAATGAACTGCCCAGGACTCTCTGGTGACATGTACAAAAGGTATTGGAGCGCAAGAGAGAGGATGCAGGCCCTTCAAGCTGTCTGACTGTTTTGGATTTGTGTTTTTGGCTACCATCCATGTATCTCCTATGTTTGTTTTATTGTTGTTTTTGTTGCTTGTTCATGCTTCTTGTTTCTTGTAATAGTTTTTCTCCTGTATTTTTGGTGTTGCGTATTTGTACACCAGTGAATGATTTGTATCAAGTACTGCTGCTAGAAATAAAAAAATAATATTGATCGCATGTCAAGGGAGTGCTACAAAGTTTTAAATGTATATTCTAATAGCTATTTCTATTTTATAAACTATATCATTCAGTAGCATCCAATACCTGCCCGAAATGATTTTGTCAACCAGTTATAACTGGGAAAATGTTCACAAACTCTAATGTGAAAATACAATGTTTATATCATCAACAGTTTAATGATAAAAAGTTGAGACCCCCCCGTTGAATTTATAGCTGCATTTCAATCTTTTCTATCATATTATGTTTATAATAGTATTAAATAACTGTTGGTGGTTCACAAAAATCATATTGATGGGTCACAAATGGCTGTGAACCAGAGTTGTCCACCTGCTTGCTCTATATGGCATGCATCTTGAATATGAAAATTGTTAGCTTCAGTTCCCCTAATAATGTTAGGTAAGTACTACTACACCATGTGTACATCTTTGGAAAAATAATTAAAAATTCTTCTAATCTTCAGTAAATACAATGCTTTTCAGATAGTTTATATTAAAATTGTCTTTTACACCTTGTAAATGATTTTATACACAGTTCACAGTTGTGAGTTTAATCTCTTTCTCTTAACAGTATTTGTTGGAGATATAGAATTGTTATACTTGAGTTCAACAATGTCAAAACTAAAAAAAAAAAAATCTGATGTGGGCAACACATGACTTTCCTTATATAATGTAATGAATTTACTACTTTTACAGTAAAAAAAATAGGTTTTTCTTATAGTAGATACTGATATTCTTTCCAAGATATTGAATTTTCGACAATCAGCCGTCATTTTCATTGATTTAGCGTCATTTTCATCCATTTGGCGAGATTTTCGTTAATTTGGCAACATTACAAAAATTCACCAAGTTGGCGGCATTCCGCCAAATTCGTCGCCAAAATCTCGCCAAGCGTTATGGACGAAGAAATAAGTTATTCTTACAGCAGACAAATGACTATTGGCGTTCAAATACAAACGTATTACTCAAAGTATCTTTTTTCATGAAAGGAACGAGCTAGATCGACGAGAATGATGTCACCCAATTTATCGTATGGTATTACATATGAAAAAAGAATATGTTTCTCAATAGGACATTTTTTATGTTTATTTTATATGACTTTTTGATAATTTTTTTGAAAAATGCGCAATATCTCGAGAACGGTTCATGTTAGCGTTCTAAAATTTATGTCAATCGTTTTCTAATGAACAATTACATAAGAATATTTGCTTAACTTTGTTAGTGGTTTTGATTTTTTGACGATTTTTTCTCATTTCTTCGAAAATTTAGGGGGTTCTGAACATTCGATTGCGTATAAAAACAATAGGCTTCCAGTGTTTACGGATTGTGATTTTTGTACCAAATTTGGTTCGAATCGGTCCATGCGTTCGTCAGTTATCGTCTCCACAGACTCACTGACACACACACACACACACACACACAGACATCACTTCAAAAATGTTTGATTTGTGATCAGGGATGCTTGAAACGTGCTCTCCCGTCGAAAACTCGAATTCGAATTTTCGACCCCGTCACAATACTTTCCTTATACATTATGTATATAAGGAAAGTAATAGATTTTTCTTATAGTAGATACTAATATTCTTTCCAAGATATTGAATTTTCGACAATTAGTCGTCATTTTCATTGATTTAGCATCATTTTTATCCATTTGGCGAGATTTTCATTAATTTGGCAACATTTCAAAAAAGTCCCCAAGTTGGCGACATTCCGCGAAATTCGTCGCCAAAATCTCGCCAAGCGTTATGCACTAAGAAAAAAGTTATTCTTACAGCAGATAAATGACTATTGGCGTTCAAATACAAAAGTATTATTCAAAGTATATTTTTTCATGAATGGAACGAGCTAGATCTACGAGAATGATGTCACTCAATTTATCGCATGGTATTACATATGAAAAGTGAACATGTTTCTCAATAGGAATTTTTTTTTTTATGTGACTTTTTCATAATTTTTTTGAAAAATGCACAATATCTCGAGAACGGTTCATGTTAGCGTTCTAAAATTTATGCCAATCGTTTTCTAATGAAAAATTACATAAGAAATGTCTATTTGCATAATTTTATTAGCGGTTTTGATTTTTTGACGATTTTTTCAAAATTTCCTTTGAAAATTTAGGGGGGTTCTGAACATTCGATTACGTATAAAAACAATAGACTTCCAGTGTTTACGGATTGTGATTTTTGTACCAAATTTGGTTCGAATCGGTCCATCCGTTCGTCAGTTATCGTCTCCACAGACTCACTGACACACACACACACACATACTTTCACACACACACACACACACACACACACACACACACACACATACACACACACAGACATCACTTCAAAAATGTTTGATTCGTGATCAGGGATGCTTGAAACGTGCTCTCCCGTCGAAAACTCGAATTCGAATTTTCGACCCCGTCACAATACTTTCCTTATACATTATGTATATAAGGAAAGTAAAAAAACCTTGATTTTTAACAAATTAATTTTTTTTGTCAACCAGGGAATAGAAATTAAGTTTTTTTTTGTATTATGTGTTATTCTTGATTTAAATCAGCTTAATATTATTTAAAGGAAATAAAGTATTTATTTGGAGATACACCCATTCACTGGTATAACTGAGTTCAAAATTTATTAGTAGAATATATAATTAAACGGATTTTTTGTTTATCAAACTTTAATGTACAGATTTTGTTAATTAGAATTCTCTGCGATTGCTATTATAATAAATTAAGAAAAGATTGTGAGGCTCAGCTGATGATAAATTGATAGTTTATTTGTCTAAAATTCATTGATGACTTAAGTGTTTCAAATTATATCTTCTTTTTGAACTATTGGTTATTGTCATGCCAAACATGTTTTTAAAGTTAACAAACCAAGTATAGTAATGCTGAGTAAAATTTGCTTACTGCTTCATTGAATTCTAATGGAAATAAAATTATCATTACTATTCTAGGGATAAGTTATTTAACAGCCACTCTCTTCATAAGTAGCTACACTTTACTTCATTCTCCAAAAGCAATTTGTAAGTGTACAAACATAAACTCATGCTTAAGGTACACAAATATTTTAGTTTTATTTTAGGTGCTTTCAATTAAAAAAGTTTGGTTTAGATATTGCAAGTAAATACATTTTTTTTTTCATAATGTTAAATGAGATATCTTATCTCAGTTTTTATTACTTTTGCATTAAATTGAACTTTTATATAAATAAAATAATAGTTTATTCAATACAAAATTAAATAAAACAACAGTTTATCAAATAAGAAATTAAATAAAACTAGGTATATATTCATGTTATATTTATTACTTTCTTTATATTTTAAATCTCATACGAACCACTCTAGCACTGTTATAAGTGGGTGCTCGACTGCATTTCAACAGAAACTGACTCTTTTCTCAGTGCAGTCACATCTTACAATTACAAGACAGCAACGACTCAATTTTTACTTTCCTTATATACATAATGTATAAGGAAAGTATTGTGATGGGGTCAACAATTCGAATTCGAGTTTTCAACAGGAGAGCACGTTTCAAGCGTCCCTGGTCACGAATCGAACATTTTTGAAGTGATGTCTGTGTGTGTGTGAAAGTGTGTGTGCGTGTGTGTGTCAGCGAGTCTGTGGAGACGATAACTGATGAACGAATGGACCGATTCGAGTGAAATTCGGTACAAAAATTACAATCCATAAACACTGGAAGCCTATTGTTTCTATGCGCAATCGAATGCTCAGTACCCCCCTAAATTTTCGAGTGAAATTTTGAAAAAATCGTCAAAAAATCAAAACTTCTAATAAAGTTACACAAACAGACATTTCTTATGTAATTTTTCATTAGAATATGATTGACAGACATAAATTTTAGAACGCTAACATGAGCCGTTCTCGAGATATTGCACATTTTTCAAAAAAATTATCAAAAAATCATATAAAATTAAAAAAAAATTTTCCTATTGAGAAACATGTTCACTTTTCATATGTAATACCATGCGATAAATTTGTGACATCATTCTCATGGATCTAGCTCGTTCCATTCATGAAAAAAGATACTTTGAGTAATACTTTTGTATTTGAACGCCAATAGTCATTTATCTGCTGTAAGAATAACTTATTTCTCCATCCATAATGCTTGGCAAGATTTTGGGGACGAATTTGTGGGATGTCGCTAACTTGGCGACTTTTTTCAATGTTGCTAAATTAACAAAAAACTCGCCAAATGGATAAAAATGACGACTCATTGACGAAAATTCAATATGTTGGAAAGAATATAAATATCTACTCTAATAATAATCTATTTTTTTTTACTGTAAAAGAAATAAATTCATTGCATTATATAAGGAAAGTCATGTGCTAGCCACATCAGATTTTTTTTTTAAAATAAACATAACAAACAGAACATCATATACAATTTCAGAAGGTGATTTCTTCGATTTTTTAAAACAAAAGGCTTAAGGAAAATTATTTAATTTAATGCTCATATAGTTTAGCAGGAAAAGTACACTTGCATATATATATTTTTAATGCTCACTGATAATACAAAAATCCCTAGTTGATTTCTTATAATTGTAATAATAGAATAAAGAACTATTTTATACCTGCATTTAAAAAAAGCTCTAGTTATTATATTACAATAACTTTAATAGAAGTTAAAATTATTCATTAATTTAAATTTATTGCATTCTTGTTTTCAGTATAAATGTGTGTGGTATATCATATATATGAGGACAACATCAGCTTTTTTTTTAATCATTTTTAAATTAAATTACAAATGGTAAAATGTAGCAAAAAATGTTTCACAAATTTGAAAGTGTGACTCATACTTTTGAGTTTTAAGAATCAATTTGACTCACAATTTTAGAAGTTAAGACCAAGTTCTGTAAATGATTAAAATGCTATTAACAACCCTAAAAAATTTAATTTGGATAAAATGGGTAGCATACAGAGGCTGTTTACACATTTTTAGAACAAATTTAAAGCAATATAGTTAAGGTTTGAAGTAATAATATTTATTTCTTAAATATTCTATCTGGTGGCCTTTTGTCTGGACTATCATTCTGCATTTTGGTTTTCAAGATAAGAGAACTTTTCTTAAAGTTTTCAGTGGTATTTTATTTCACTCCTCTTTCACAGTTTTCTATAGTCCATCTATTGTTTTAGGCCTGCATTCAGAAAGTTCTCTTTTTTAATAATCCAAAAGCACAATAATTCATTGGTGACACATTAGGGTACTTAGACAGAATATTCGCAAACGGTATAGCTTTAATACCTGTTCCTTATGTTATTTTTTCAAGAAATTTAACGGTAGATCTTGATATGTCACCGATAGCTTTATCCTGATGAATTTCTATACTATTAAGATTCTGGGGCTAAAAAGATAGTACTTCTTTAAATAAAAGAGTTAAAACATTCTCTTGGATTATTATGTTGAATTGATTTTGACATTTTTTTCAACTTGAGGGGTACATGGTTTGAGAAGTGTAAGTTGGGTTTGATTGAAATTTTAATTATGACGTTATTGTGGTTTCATGGTTGTGAGTGCAAGTTTATTATGAATCAGTTAAATGTTTCCGACAAAACTGTAACTGGAACCGATTGGAAACAGTTTTGCCGGGACATTTGTGTGAGTGTTTTTTTGAATGAAAGGATTAAGATTGGTGGTAATGGTGTGATTGTTGAAATAGATGAAAGTAAGTTTGGTAAGAATAAGTATGGAAGAGGAAAGCCTGTGATTGGACAGTGGGTGTTTGGAGGAATTGAAAGAGGGACGAATAAATGTTTTTTTGCTAAGGTGCCTAATAGGTCGAGTGAATGTTTGTTGGAAGTAATTGAAAGGTATATCAAGAAGAGGACCTTAATAATTTCGGACTGTTGGAAGGCGTATAACTGTCTTAAACATAAAGGCTTCATACACCTTCAAATGAATCACAGATATGAATTTAACTTTCTCCCATTCATTTCATTCATCACAATACTATAATAATTTATTTTATTTAAACATTTTGTTTAAGACCATGGAGCTACAAAAAATTAAACTCTATGCTTGAAACTTCATCGAAAAAAATCGTCCTTCTGTTTATGAAATCAATTAATATTTCATTCATATCAGCCATGCAGACTCCATGGACTAAATTATTTTGTGTTAAAAAAATACAGGAATTCTAATACAACTCATTCTATATATTTTGCTGTTTACATTTTACATAGGTGAAAAATAGGCTTAGTTGTAGAAATAATCAAATTTAGATGAGCATTTAAACTCAAATATATTGTCATTGCGTTGTTTCAGTATGTAGATGCACAGAATTTAAGCAAAAATAAAGTAGTTTTAGGACGGATACAACACTCAATATGAATTAAAAAGAACTTAAAAAAAATCACGATTTTGAAACAAGATGGATGCCATATATCATTTTGAAGTGGGTCATGTGATCGTTTCATATCATGGTCACGTGATCGTTTCATATAAGAGGTGTAATTATTATTTTAATTTTTATTTAAAAAACTACTGAATATATTTCGTTGAATTTTTTTTTATATATTTTATGGAACAATTTGAATATTACCTAAAATTTTTGAAGCAATTTGTGAATTTTAAATCCGCTTAAAAAATGTTTGAAAAATTAGGTCCCATAGGGCTCAATGTATTTCATTTTTTCGACCCGGGTTCAATCCAAAACTAATTGGGTAATATTATTCATTTATATTCCCATATGTTCTACAGACCGTCTGAACAACATACTAAAATTTCATTTTGATTAAGTCATTTTTATGGCAGTTATCGTGCTAACGGACAGACAGACAGACAGACAGACAGACAGAATGAACAAAGTCATAAACACTTTTCAACTTTGTTGTAAAGTGTTAAAAAGAAAAGCAAATCCCGCAAAGATAAAGATTAGTTTGATTCCTATTTGTATGCATATATGTTTAAAAGAAGACTTGGACATGAGGTTGGGGAAGAAGCATGGAATGAATTTATGAAAGGAATCATTTCCCTCTTCCCTCCCCATACAAATGATGATGGTTTGTTAAGGCAGAAGATGGACGAGAGGTTTCAGCATTATTCCGACTCTGAGTCGGAAGATGAGTCCTGAAGGTTAGTGTTTTTTGTTTAATTTATTCCGTGTTTTAAAACTTGGTTTATATTTTTCAATATTTAGAAAATTGCTTCCTCCTTTAAAAGTTCTTAATCTTTTCAGTTAGAGTAGAAACTTTCATATAAGTAACATTTGAAATTTTTTTAGAGTACAAACTTCTTTCTAAGTATTGTTAATTTTTTTAATTTTAAAATGAACGACCTTTAGGTCGAAACCTTGCCCCTACACAGGCCACTGGTACATTCATTCCACAGAATTGGACCTTTAGGCCAAAACCCTGCCTGTACATGGACCACTGGTACATTCGTTTCACATAATTTTACCTTTAGGTCGAAGCCCTGCCCCTACACAGATTACTGGTACATTCGTTCCACAGATTTCGACTTTTAGGTGGAATCCCTGTCCCTGTACGGATTCTCGGTTGCATGGAGAAAGTAATCTTGCTACGTGCGATATGCACAGTTAAAATTGTAGCATATTCTGTGTCTGGGCACTGCAGGCGACCGACCGTTCTTAATAGACTGGAGATCACTGGGGGCCCCATCCCGGTGTAGAATGTCCTTTAGGTCGAACCCCTACCCCTACATGGACCACTAGTACATCCATTCCACAGATTTCGACCTTTAGGTCAAACCCCTGCCCTTGTACGGATCCTCGGTTGCATGGAGAAAGTGATCTCGCTATGTGCGACATGCACAGATAAAATTGTAGCATAAAAATTTCAAATTTCACAAAAATCTGACTTTAGAGCATTTATATGAGTACTATTCATTTTATAAGTTTTTTTCTTTTAGTTTTACAAAGTTATTCAATTTTCCTAAAATTCACAAAAATCTGATTTTATAACGTTTTTATGAGTATTATTCACTGTTGTTTAGATTAAATTACACTATCATTTACATTAGAAAATCTTGTTTAGAACACAGTAGCAAATGTCATTTTGGTAGGAGGAGCCTATTTGTAAAGAAGGAAAATATACGTCACTTAGGATGGGTGGGGCTAATTTCAAAACACGGGAGAATGTTGTTGTTGTTGTTGAGACCCAGACCGTCCGACCTACCAGAAAGGTGTAAGGTAACTGTTTGGACGGCCGGGAAGTGCCACCCAATTTAGACCGGAACCCAGTGGGGGAGGCATCCACAGGGACCGTACCCTCCTTCTCCTACCACCAACCTCTCGGAAGGACTTACGGACCCACATGTTTAACGTGATCGTACTCCGCGTGAACACGGCGGCAGTTTTTGGCAGTGGCTGGAATCGAACCCGGGCCTACCGAGTGCAACTCCAGCGCACTTACCAATGGGCTACCACGCCCCAAACACGGGAGAATGTGCCAATTTGGCGAGATTTTGTACTTAGAAAAAATACGTGCGGTGACCTATTCTCCGGATTTACCAAATTTGGTAATTGAGTATTTTAAGAGATATTGAAAAATAATGCAAAATATGCATGCACATTACTGTATACGACTTACGCAAATAAAAAAAAAATTGCAACATTGTTTCCATATTTAGTTAATTATCTTTGTATAAAATATTTTGGTTTCAATCAGTTGAACAGTTTTGGAGAGAAACTTAGCGAATAAATTTTAAGACAGACTGATGTAAGTCATATAGTGTTTCTTTGAAATCAACATGAATTCTAATAAGTACTAAAAAAGCTAATATTTTGTTACTTTAGATAAAGATTTATGTTATTAAGAGTTATTTTAAACACACATATGTAGTTAGGATAATTAAATTGTTTCCCTAAAATGAAAATATTACAATATAAAACATTTATTTATTTTACTATTTTTCAATAAGACAACTAATTAGTCCTAAAAATCTTTAGTTATAAATTAGAAAGAAATACATATATAAAATTTCATAATGATTAATTTATATACTTACAAGAGCATTTAATGCTTCTGTGCGTACTCTTGGTTCATGGTCATGTGTATATTCAGCAAGAAACTGAACAGTATCCTGTATAGATTCTGGCATGTCATTCAAATCTAAAAAGTCACTTATAACAGCCAAAGCAGCACATTTTACTTCATGACTTCGATTGTTTAAGAACTAGAAAAAAAATGTATAGCTTTAATTTTAGTGAGTATGTTGATAGGTCAGAAATTCATGAATAATCTTGCATAATAAAAGAAGATATTTGTTTGTCTATGTCTTCTGTAGCGGAAAATCAAAGCATCAAAATGCAATGAAATTTGCTACAGAAGTACTTCACATTCCTGCAATGTGTACCTCGGTGGGAATTTTTAAAAATTTCAATAAGTTTAAAAGTAATTGATAGAACTTTTAAAGTCAAAAATCACATTTCTACTATTTTGTTAAATTATATATATCTATTCTTTCTTTGCCACTGCAGATGATATGGGTTATCTAACTTTGTGAATTTAAAAAATTTTATCCTAAATTTTAATTTGGTATTATATTATCATTATGAGTATTGTGCTAAACGTTGACTTCAATTGAATGAAAATTCATTGAGATAACAATAATTTTTTAAAAATTTAATTCAGGGGTAAAGGAAACTTTATTTTCATTATGTCGTTTTGCCAATGATTGGCAATCAAACACTTATTTAGTGTATTAAAAGATTATTTAGGGTGTATTAAACCTTAATTGCATAAATGACATGTTGAAGGCTATTATTTGCCTTTGGAACCAGTAGACCAGTTTTGTATGTATGCAGTATTTAAGAAGTTTTTATTTTGTGTTTTATTGCAGCAGCTTTAGACATTTATTTGATTGGTAAATGGCATAGTTGCACACAGAAAAAAATGGAGCATAGGAATGATTTTAGTTAAAAACAAGATATTTAGAAATTGAGTGGTGTTGTTTGTATCTGCATTGTTTAAGTAGTTGGTGCTTATTTAGGGCTCAGGCAATGCTAGATAATTCGTTTTATAGGACACAAAACAAAAATTTATTGATAACTGCAAAATGAATTAGGATGAATGCACATAATCTCTTATTTTTTCTATCCAGAAGCATTATATAATATTAGAACTGATTTGCTTTAATTGCATCGCTTGACGGTGCCTATAACAAGCACAGTGCATGCAACTTTAGAAAAAATGCCAAGAATTGGGTCTTTTAGGGTTGGCACATGTTTGCCAAAGGTGGAAGAAACCAGTAAAAACCGTCCTGATAAAAATACATTTTTGCCACAGTGGCAAAAATAGATATGTTTTATTTACGGGAATGTAATTAAGTTATTTTAATTTTTACTAATTTTAACTTTAATAATATATAACTTTAATGTTTTTTTTTATAACTTAGAATTTTCAATGCATCATTGACACAGTAATCTAAATGCTATTAAGTTTGTATTGTTTTAGTAAAATACATTTTTAGTTAATACTATGAATGCAGAACATGAGAAAGGAGAGAGTAAATAACAATAAAATAACCCACTGGCTTTGGTTTAAACAGTCATAACTATTAAACAACTAATTTTTATGCTTCAGTTAATTTTTAACAAAGTCCGAGTATTAATACGAATTTTGCTATCTATCAGAATCAGAACAATAGTAATTTGAAGATGCAAAGTATATTAATTACTATATAATATCAATATTAAAAAAAAGTATAGCTTATATTAAATTATAACTTTAATTATGAAAAGAATTACACATAAAATAATTAAATTTCATCAAATTCAATTGAATTTTCTACATCACAGCACATATTTTGTTTTTTCAACATTGCATAGCAATAAACAAGTTTTGAAACACTATCTATTCCCAACCTGTTTCGAGTCTTTGAATGCACAAATGAAAAATTAGAGAATATTCTTTCTATTGCAGCACTGCTTGAAGGGCATGTTTGGAGATGTGCAACTAACTTGCGAAAGTCTTTATAAATGTCACATGCTCTTGCTATACTTCTCCACCATTTATTAGCATCAACAGTCTTAATCACTTGATCTTCAAAAAATGTATCTGGATACGGTTTTTCTTTCAGTTCAAAGTTTATGGCATACGATATAAATAAATAAAGGGTTTATTTTTGTAGACATGCTGTGGCCTTTTCTTTCTGTTCATAACTGAGATTTTCCCCTCTGTATTTAGGATGCAATAAATAAGCAAGATGCCAATGCAAAATTGCTTGATTAAACCTTTTTTTCACTACAGCAGAATGGGGTTTCAACAGAATGGGGTTCTTTTTTTAACAAATTGCACCATAAATGGCAAGCATCAGCAATTGCTACTGAATCCCTCTCCAGAAGAGCTAAAGCACTTGCCATTACACTTGCCAGCAGAGCTAAAGCACTTGGCTTTAATTGTCTGATAAGGTTCTTAACTTGTTGATAAAGGTTAAAATCCCGTATATGAACTGAAATGTTTGGATCTATCTCCTCAAAATGCTCATTTGTTATTTTTACATATGATGTATGATTTCGAATAAATGTTTCTAGACAAATCAACTGACTACCCCACCTAGTATTTCCAGGTAATTGAGGTGAAACATGCTCACTGCATTCCTTTAACTAAGCTCCAGGAGCATGATGATTTCGAAAATATTTGTGAATATCTATTACATGTTTAATAACACTGGAAGGTGTTATATTTTCTCCTAAAAGGTTTAGCCAATGAGCTGCACAACCATATGTTACCAGAGTTGAACCCTCAGATTTTTGTTCTAATTCACGTCTCATTTTCTCCATATTTTTAGCATATCAGTAACAATGCTTTTAACTTCATAGTCATATGTTTCTTTAGTAATCTGAATAATGTTACTATATTTTTTAGATAAAAATTCTGCTGACTTTTTTGTGGTTCCAGTGTTTTTAACATCTATAATATATGAATTTCCATTAACTTGAATGCAAGATGCTATTATGAGTTCATTATGGATATTACTCCATCCATCAATAACAAGAGTACTTTCCTTCCCTTTTAAGTTTTCAGCAACTAATCCTTCCTTTTCACTGTGAACAATATCTAAAAGACAGCCTGCCAGTTCTTTACGTGAAGGGACTTTATAACTTGGTCTCAAGATATGGATCAAGTTTTTAAACAATTCGCTTTCCACAACAGCAAGAGGAATGTTGCAGGCATAAAACAGCTTTGCAACAGCCAAATCAATCATCATTTTCTCCTTATCTGAAGTTTTTGAAAAAAATTTGTGAATATTACCTTCTAAACATTGTATTTTAATTGGAGGCTGATCTACTTCATCATTCATTGAATCAGAACACCTTTTGCTCTGGTTATCTTCTGAATTGCTACATGAAAGAATTTCTTCCACACATTCACTTGAAGGTTTTTTTACACATTTAGAAACATGTGCTTTCATCCTAGCTACTTTATTGCTTTGAATATGTTCACATGTTTTGTACTTGGCAACAATTTTACCATCAGCAGATAATCTATAAAAAGATTCCCAAACACAGTTTAGGTTTCTACCTCCTTTATACATTATTTCAAGAAAATATTTTTCACAAATTAGAAATCTGGAAACTAGAAACCTTAGTAAACAAAATGGCTAATATGTTGCTTTTTAGTTTATCTTGAAGCAGAATTAACCAAGAATGTATATACCTGTTTCTTACCAGTTCCTCATTGGTCAAGATTCTGTACAATGCACCTGTACAGAATCAAAACCACATTCGGTCTATGGACACCATGGGATGAGGTCGCTTGTCCGGTCTCTCCTGCTCAGCGCCATTTTGTTAGAATGGATGAGAAAGCTCTTGCACATGTCTCGACATTGCTTGCTGCGTTCAAAAAGATTTTTGGCGCAGATAAGCAGATGGCTGATTGGAGACAATTTAAGGAGCAATTTTTTGCTCTTCCTGAGGCAGTTCCCACTCGTGGGGGACTTGATGTTAAGAAATTGGAAACGGTGGACTTCGATTTGGAGGAAATTGAGGTGATTATGGATCCTAGTGATATGACTAGGCATGAATGGGCTTATTTAAAGGCAAAGATTGCACTTGCAGAGTACACCAGCGAGAATCAAGAAGAAATGGAAACGTCAGGTGAGCCCCCCATGAGTTCTTCTCATGGGATTTCTGTTGTCTCTTCAGCACATTCTATGTCTCTTGGTACCCCCTCATCGACCCAGACTGCCAATACTATCGAAATTCCTGCCAATTTTATGGCATTGATGAAAAATTTTGAGCAATCGACTGCCAGCTCTGCTGTTAATGTTGGAGCCAGTTCTAGTTCTGCTAAGCACCCTCTCTCCGGCCCAGACGAGGAAGGATTTACTAAAATGCCAAAGAGGCACTCTGCCAAAGTTGTTAAGGAAGTCCCCCCCCTATTTCTACGGTCCAGCCTGTGCTTGACCCCGAGGTCCCTGCACCTGACGCGGTTGTAGTCGAAGATGTTCCGAAAACAGAAAGTCCGCCCCCCTTTTTTATCATACCCAGCCCTAGCTGGTACAACTACCTAAACCAGCTAAGAATTATTGTTCCCTCTATCGCGAGTAGCCTGAGAGGCAATCTGTTTAAATTAGACATAAAAACCCGTGAGGAATACATCGCCGTCCAAAGGAGGCTAAGTGAAGATAAAGTTTCATTCAAGACTTTCCTCTTAAACGAGGACAAATCACTCAAAGTGGTTCTTAGGGGGCTGCCCGTGCCCACCAGCCTGGATCTGATTAGGAAGAAACTGGAAGAGTATGGCTTCCAAATAAACAGTATTACTCAACTGTACAAAGGGCCAAAGACTAACAGGGTGCTTATGTCCCTCTTTTACATACAGCTTGAGAAGAATAGTGAAAACATAAGGATTTATCAAATTGTAAAGATGCTCGGAGTGGAGGTCAAAATTGAGCGTTACCGGGGGTGCAAAGGCACAAGCACTCAGTGTTTTTCTTGCCAAAAATGGCACTATGCGGCAAACAGCTGCCATTTACCTCCTAAATGTGTTAAATGTGCAGGCAATCATCGCTCGTACAAATGCCCCAAAAGACCAGAAGTAAAATGTATGTGCGCTAATTGTGGCGTCGAGCACCCAGCTAGCTATCGTGGGTGCCCCAAGTTCCCTAAGCCTAGAGCTCAGCCAAGAACCTTCGCCAATAGAATGGTTAACTATTCAAAGTCCTACGCTGCTGCCTATCAGCCGAATGAAAAAGACTTCCCTAAGCTTCCAGAAAAAGTCGTTCCGAAAACAAAAATTGTTAATTTCAATCCTAACAAGCCCCCCGTTGAAGGAGATTGTATGAGAGATGACTGGCTGGAGGTGATAGATTTGATAGTCCGTTTCGAAAGAAACAGCTACCAAAGAGATTTTCTCCAGCGAGCCCTGAAATCTGCCCTCCCCCAACTTAGGGAGACGAAGACCGTCATTGACAGGATTGTTATCCTCTACGATAGTATTTGCGAGCAGGCAAAACCCCCTTCCAGCTAAGTTTTTTCAGCTTGAAATTTTTGGTTTTTTAGGGTCCTGAAAGGGGACCTTCCCTTTTGGAAAGTCCCTTTTCCGGGCTCATTTTTTCCCAGGTCTAGAATGTAGTTGTGTTGGCATTGGCCATGTCTGTTTCTCCCTCCCTGCTGGCTCCTCCCCTTGCTCTACCTCCTTTACTTCATTAGTACACAGCTCACTGTCTCAAAGCAGAGTTTCATGGAACTCACCTGTTTTTTGAAATTTTTCCTTTACTTCTCGGAGATTATTGCTCCATTTTCTAAATTAAGCGTCACGTAGATCTAGTTGGGATTTATCCTAACTTTGTCTAACGTGCACCGCTATGTTCCTTCGGGATTCCTATCACATTAAAAGTCTTTTTATGATTTCCCAACCTTTCTGCCATGACCGGAGTTTAAAGCAAGCTGTACGCGGCTTTGCTAGGCACTCCAACAAGTGCGAGCCCTTTGAGCCTTTGAGAATCAAAATCTGTTTGGAGTAGCAGGTGATTGGTGGTAAAAACTAGTGTCTGCCCGTTGCGCCGAATGGCTATGGAAGGAACTTTCGGATTCAAATATTTTCTAGCAACCCCAATACTTAGCGCTTTGGTGATATTTTATCGTATTTGACCACCGTAAAATGGCATTGGAACGGAGCTTTGTTGTTTATGCCTATTGCCTATACCAATATAGTGCATGTTACTTTTAATCTTTCACATCGTGCAAATAGATACCTGTACATCAGATATTGTATGGGAAAAATAAAGGAAAATATTATTTTCATGGAATTCTTTTGAGTAAAAACGAAATGCCAGGAGCAATAATTAGTTTAGTAGCAAAGTTCATCGTACGATATATTGAATCTAAACACATCTCCAGTAATATTGAGATGGCCTAAACATATGAAGATTGTCTGTGAATTTTTAGATGACACCTGGCATGATGTTCATCTATAAACACAGAAAAGCTGCTGGAAACATGCTGGGTTTTTAAGAAAAATCCAACAATCCTTCATTTCCGATCATGTGTATGAAAATAGCTCAATGTGGAATGGATTACAAGAAAAATGAGTTTTGCCAGGATACCTTACTGTTGATGATTATACTGCAAGTAATGATTGTATTGAAACAAAAGCACAAGAGACTGATAATTCCATTATTGCTACAGTTGCTGATAATAAATTAATCTGAAGCAACCAAAATGTATTTAAAATGAGGGAGGATAACAAAAAAAATTGCTGTGGAAAGTCATAAATTTCTGAGACTATTTCGAAGCATACAATGGTAACTGTGATGACAATGTAGATGCAATAGGAAAAGTGATGTGCAAACATGTAAATTTTTTTTCAATGTCAATAAAAAAGCAATATATTTAAACCAATTATACTGATTTTTTTAGTCATAATATGTAGGCAGATGAGTCATTTCTATTGTTTATCTTATACCTGAACTTTTTATCAGTTATTGCAAATATCAGTTATAACAAATATTTCCCCCTGACCTTTGTGATTTCATTATATGTCGCCTCCACTGTATATTCTAAATAAAGAAGGTAAAATCTTCTTAAATGAAGAAGGTAAGTTTAATTGAAATCTTAAGTTAAATTGTCTATATAGTCGACAAATAAATAGAGGGGTTTACTGTATGGGTTTGCATTTCTTAATGAGCTGTATGTGAATAATAATAATAATAATAATAATAATATATATATATGGCTGTCCTGATGAGAATGCAATTTCGAACTGACTGCCATTTTTTGTGTGGTTTCGATTGATTGTTCTCTATTCTTGATCTCTTGTCTTGAGCTGATTATTATTGCCTATTCTCATTTTTGCAGAGTTTTATTTTTATTTACTTTTATATACTTTTAATTGTGATTTTTGAATCCTAATATTCTTCTCATCCCCATTTCCAATGTAGTGATATGTAACCTTTTATCTTTATCCTTAGACTTGGCTTATAGTTACTCATTTGTAACAGATATGCTAGAGATGGGTTTTTTTGTACATACAGTAGTTTATGCAAAAAATTTTCGATTAAAATCATTTAATTTTTATATATATATATATATATATATATATATATATATATATATGTATATATATATATATATATATGTATATATATATATATATATATATATATATATATATATGTATATATATATATATATGTATATATATATATATATATATGTATATATATATATATGTATATATATATATATATGTATATATATATATATCTGACAAAAAGAAATGAAACTTACTTTTTTAGCCAATAGGAATATTTGAAGTAACAGTTTATCATCTCTTTCCATTTTTTTGATGCGATGAAAAGTTGCAAGATAAACAGCAATGACTTTATGAGATGTTTCAGTTTTCAGAAAAGGTTGCAAGTCCTCAAATAATGTACATGCTTCAATTAAGCCACTTTGCATCATCTGGGAGAGAATGTTGATTAATTTGACTCGTACACTAGGTTCTGATTCCTTCTGGTAATGATTCACTAAAGTATTGTACAAAGGAAGAGAATCCACCTAAAACAGAGAATCCACTTAAAACTAAAAAAATGGTTAGAAAAGTACACTGTTTTATCAATAGTGAATGTATGAAAAAATACACGAAGGAAAAAAATAGACAATAAAATTGCAAAACAAGTTTTTGAAGTCCATGAACCTTTTATTTTCCTCAATACATAGTAAATAAATGTTTGGATTTTGATATTTGATAGAAACGGAAGTCTGTTTAAGATTCTTTTTCACAGGGTCCAATTTTTGCAAAAGAAATTACTTTTGAAAAGGGTGATAAAAGAAAACTAGTAGATTATTCATTACTTTATGTAACATAAAACAATTGTTCAATTTATCAGATGTTTTAGGGTTCACATTTTGTTAATTATATACTTCAGAGAGTTTACTGAACAAGTGTGATTCAATTAAAATTAGAAGAAAATAGTATATTTTTTTAAAAGTTCTTTTTGTTTTATTTTCAAATTTTATGAAGTATTCATTTTACATATGGAATTTTATGAATGGCCATTTTTTTAAGTTTGAAATTTTGTGGATAGTCCTTTATATTAAAATTATAAGAATCCGCCAGAAAAGGGGTGTTCTCTAAAATAAGAAAGCTACTCTTATTGTAGATAACAGTATCCATGAAAAGGTTTCACAGTCATTATGTGCTTATCATCATGAAATAACAGTTAACTGCAATGGCAATAAGAAAAATTGCTATTTGGTGCAATTTTGTGAACTTCTATGGGAACTGACAAATACAGTTCTACTATGCAGCTGGCTACAATTTAGCTGCAAAGGTCAGATGTAAAATTACAAGAACCCACCAGAAAGGGACAATCCCCAAAATAAGGAAGATATTACAATAGTAGATAACAGTATCCATAGACCAGTTTCGTGCTTATTATGTGTTCATGAGTATGGAATAAACATTAACTGCAATGGCAGCAAAAAAACTTGACATTTGTCACAATTTTGCGAATTTTTATGGGAACTGACAAATTCACGCTGAAGGACTAAATTTGTCACTTTCCACAGAAATTTGCAAAATTACGGGAAACAGCAAATTTTCTTTTATTTTACGCTGATGAGCACATAAGTGTTGTTGTTGTTGAGACCCAGACCGTCCAACCTACCAGAAAGCACATAAGTGTTGTTGTTGAAACCCAGACCGTCCGACCTACCAGAAAGGTGTAAGGTAACTGTTTGGACGGTCGGGAAGTGCCACCCAATTTAGACCGGAACCCAGTGGGGGAGGCATTCACAGGGATCGTACCCTCCTTCCCCTGTGAAACAAGTCCATGGATACTGTTACTGGCAATTGGAGTGTTTTCCTTGTTTTTTGGAATGCCCATTTTTGGTGGGTTCTTGTGATTTTGAACTTGATCTTTGCATAATCAGAGCTAAATTGTATATGAATTTTATGCTGGCTACATGGAAAAACTGAATATAAGCATGAAACCGGTCCATGGATACTGTTAGCTGCAATGAGAGTATCTTTCCTAGTCCTTTATATGGAGTTTTGTGGATAGCCCTTTTTTTGAGTTTTGTAAAGGATCTGGTCCTACTTTTATTATCAAGCATGATTAATTTCAATAAATCAGTGTTATTGATTTATTTTAATAACGTATATATAATTCTTTGTATGGGGATTTTGATATTTTGCAACTAAATAACATCAATATCCACTAATTTAAATGGCATAAAAAGTAAAAAAGTTATTTAACCCAACTTAGGGAGAGAAAGCGAGTTGATTGTGCTATAAGTTATAAATTAAAGAGTAATAATAAAAGAACTAAAACTACGCACCTCCCCTTTAATCGCTTCTTCTACTTGTAGCAAGAATGACATAGTTTCACTAGTAGATGCACCCTTCAAAAGATCTGTATCCAATTCAGTAAAACTAGCCTTTTTCATGATTCGCAAACGCTTCGTAGGTTTCTTGGCTTTCTCCTATAATGTATAATATGAGAATGTGAAACACAATTATCAAAATATGGGATAATAATCTTATAAATACACGTATAGCCACTAAGAAATACCTGCAAAGCCATGTTAAATTCGGCAAGAGCTCTTTTCTTTAAAAGTGCAGCCATTAGGTAATTTCTATCACTAAAATTGTACGGTACTGATTTAAGTCAATGTAAATAAACAATGTACAAGATACAGGATGATATAAATTATAAGATAAGGTAATGAAGAAGTTAAATTCTTAGAGACTCAAGCTCTTGCTCTGGTGTTTACATTTAGATGTTGCCAATGTGCAATCTGATACTACTGCGCATGCGTTGAAGTAAACGTCCTGTTCTAAAGTCGTACCTATAAAGTCTTACTTCTTATAAGTGCTTAACGAGAAACTTAAATCAAATGAAATAAAAAATTAGTTCTACCTCTTTTTTGAACAATGACCTGAAAGTTACCAACCAAAACAATTTATGATCAGTACCTTATCTGCCTGAAACCGTAACTGTATTTTTTTTAAAAGGCTGTTCCAAATGTTTATTGTGTTTAATTCCTTTTTCCTATCAAATTTATCGTTTCATTCATTATTTTATACCGTTTGTATATTTATTCTAGTAAAATGATCGAATTTTGCTGTTAGCACATTTAAATATCTTGCAAAAAATTCCAAATTCGCATAACTTTGAAATTTGGGACAGTCAATGAAAATTTTCGTCTACGCATGTCAAGTGAAGTTCGAGCAGCCAATCAGCTATTTTGTTCAGCCACCACCGCCAAGCTCGTTTGCGGAAAGCGAATCGTACGCAAGCCTGCTCGATTCTCATTTCGGATCGAAAATTAGCGGGCACAGATCTGATTGCTCTTCCTAAATTGTTTAAAATGTTATCTATTGTCATGTAGCTTTGATCGCTTCCGAACATGTCTTGTTGATTTTTAAGTTTTATTCTTGTTGATATTTAAATTGTTAGCATTTTCCTTCGGTGTATAATTCATTTTATAATATAGTTTTACATACACATGTTTTCGATTAGTTTCGCGGTCGCCATCTTGATAGTTATAAATCATTAATGTAACTTATGATCATTGTTCAGAGTTAGATTTTATTTTTTTATAACACTATTACCTTCAGGCACACTTAAACAATGCAATATCTGACTTTTCGAAGCCTAATCTGAAATTACGGCTCCATTTCACCGGATGCTAATTGTACGATTATCATGTCCCACTCTTCAACTTCTTTGGTAAATATTTGGGAATACGAAGGTATGTGCCTCAAGATTTATAATTTCCCTCATAAAATACTTTAAGTGAAACTTGATACTTTTAAAAAGTCAGGCATTCAGTTGCCAAGTGGTAAATATTTCGGAAATGCTGAATCTTATTCATTTATGTTAGGAACATTTTGTCTTGACTTTTTCCTCTATTTTATGATTTTTTTTTACCGTCCGGAATCCGGATTTTGTTTAGCAATCTGTCATTATAATCTGAATTTTGTAGGGCTTAAAAATTATTGCATTATTAGCATGTTATGTTGAATGATCGTATAGAAATCAATGTGCCGATTATCAAAAATAAATTACCTGTCATTTAACTTTTATTTTTTAAGAGATCTTTTGTATAAAATTATTCATTCTATTTGGGATTTTAATTCATAGTTATGAAAATAATCATTTTCATAGTTTTGAAAACAATCAATATATACGAAATTACATCTACCGAATCCAAATTTTTAATTTGTTTTCTTTATGCTTATGAATAATCCTATTTTTAAAAGTTTCACGGTTCTTTTATTATTTTGGTAAAATTTGAGAAAGATATTTTTGGATTTATTTAGAATGTTAAATGCAATTTTTTTTTAATTTATTATACGAGGCAGGCGTATATAGACAATGTAACGTACGCTTTGTACCATCAATACATCCAATATTTTGTTTTGGTTGGGGTATTTAAATGTCATTTTGAGCACATGATAAATAGAGTTAATTTAAGATCGTTTATTATTTAAAAATCGCACAATCTCTCTAGTTTAAATTCTTGAAATATTTACAAAATTCCAGAAGCAGTAATAAGCTAAATATGAGATCCTGGTTTCTTAGATCGTAGTCAATTTAATCAACATCAAACATTTTAGAAGAATAATATTTATTATGATCTTCAGTGTGCTTAATCAAAAATAGTCCAATTCATATAAAGAATGTATAGGGTTCCGAACCAGTAGGAGACTTTTAGTAGATACCCATTCACTTTAAATCATTTCACTTAACTACATTTCAAAATAAATCATATAGCTTGGTAATGTTACAGTTTAATATTCTGTCATATTTGTATTTGTAAGATATAATGTCATCAAGAGCAATGAATAAGATGCTATAGTTTAATGCCATCTGGCTTCAAAATTGGACAAATCCTTCTCACTAAGAAACAACATATTTGTTATTTTATTAATCAGTTCAAATTTGTATTTATATGTGTGTATTTTATATTTCATAGTGCAATTTAGTTGGTAATAAAAATATAGCCTAAAGAAAATATTGGGGTGTCTACTATAATACTACCATTTCAGCAATAAGTATTTTGGTGCTTAATAAGATAACTTTATAATAAGAGAGCCTTTATTAAGAGAATGTTTGATTTTTGAGTAATAAAATTTTGTAATTAGGCTTAATTTTGGGTTACATATTGCAGAGTGTAGAATTCTTCACAGTCTATCTTTTTAGGAGAAATCATTGCATGTTTCAGAGAAATTTATTTTTATTAAAAGGAATTGAAAGAAAATTAATTCAATTAAACATGAGGGGTATGGCCATCTAGGGTGCCAAGCCAGTAGTAGATACCCTTAAGAATTATAAGAAGTTTAATAAATCATAAAATGACTTATAAAATAGTTGTAAAAATTGAATTAAACAGGCAGTAATTTATTATTTATCAACTCCTTAACTTATTTATTCGAAATTACTTTTTTTATTACCAACCTAATAGCACCATTAGATATAAAATATACACATATCAATACTGATGTGATCTGATTAATAAAATAATAAATATGCTGCTTCTTAGTTATAAAAGGATTTGTTCAATTTTGAAGTCAGATGACATTGAATTCTAACATCTTGTTACTCCTGTTGACATCATGTCTTGTGATAGAATATTTAAACTGAAATAAAGAAGCTGATTTGTGTTTAAGATGTAGATAGTGATATACAGTGGAATCTTGATAATTCAACACCCCAAGGGGAACAGAAAACATGATGACTTAATATCAATTTCACATTATGACCATGGGCACCCATAAGGTAGGGCAAGAGGATGCAATTTTCCTCCCCTGACTGTTCAAGGTTACAAAGTTGAGTATCGAGCTAGTCGATGTACATTTTATCCTTGAGTTTGTCCCAGTGACATCAGTTGTTTGCCCCTCCTGGAAAATTTTCTATGGGCACCCCTATAAACAGTATTAAAAGTATTTAAATAATTAAACATATAGTTAAATAATTCCATTAAGTTAATTAATTTCCATTTATTTTTAATTTAGGAATGTTACAGGCCCAGAATTATTAACATTTCTTTTCTTACTTAAAAACTTTCGACCTGGTTTTCTTACCATCGCTCAAAAATCTCTGATGTCATCCATACCTTTCTGTTGCTTTCATAGTCCACGGACAGGGTTTCCCCTTTAAAGCATCTGGGGTTTTTTGATTTACTGATTACTAATGGTTTATGTTTTTCAGAACCATTTAAATTTGCTGCCAGAACTGTTAAATGAACTTGTTTTTCCATCACATTTTTCTTCTTTGAAGGCAATTGAGTTTTGTTAGGCAAAACATGAAAAACTAATTCAATCTGATCACAGTTGAACATCTGTATCTTTATATCTTTCCATTATTGGTTTGTTTGTGAATATCCTTTTTCCAATTCTCAACAGTTTCTTGAGAAGTAGGTGCACTTTCTCCACATACAGTTCTAATTTCCCGGCCACACACTTTGCTACCAGAAACCCTTGGGTTGGTCGTGTGGTCTGGGCCTTCAACGTTCAACATACAGTTCTAAAGACAATACTATGACACTGTTTGAATCGTGCTAACCATCCATTGCTCACTCCAAAATTGTGTTGATCAACACTTTTTGCGAAATCCTTTGTTTTCTCTTAGCTTATTGGTCCTAATAATGGTATTGAGCGAGCTCAAGCTGATTTGTGCCACAACAAAGTTCCTTCTATTATTGTGGTAAAGTCTGATTTTCTAATGTGTTTTCTGCTTGGTTCATAAGAAGTTTCAGATGCTGACAAAATATTTTCCTTATTTTTGACAAATGTTGAAATGGTGTTCTACGCAATTCCATATTCTTTTGCAAAATCTGGTTGCGTTTCACCTATTTAAAGTTTTTAAAAAAGACATTTGTTAAGTTTTGATTTTAAAGTTGAAATATGGATTTTGCATGGAACCATTGCATTCACAGTAGTCAATAATCACTGAGCAAAACAAGTGGCTTGTGCAGCACCAGTTGCTTCACTCTTTTGCATTTCCCACATATTCTAAGAAATCTAAAAAGCAGAGCACCTTCAATACTAGAGCTTTTCCACACCAGACAATATTCACCCAATCATTAACAAAACAATGGCCTAAGTTCACTCTTTCGCATTTTTAAGCAGCTAGGACAAATTAGGATGATCTTACCCCCTCTCCATGAAAATCCCAGGGAGATGTTTACTGGTGACATTGCTTCAATAGACATCCCAAGGCATATGCTACAAAGAAGAAGGTGAAATCTTTGGACAAACACCATAGACCAAACACCAATGAAATAAAGAATTGTTGAAATATCCAAGAACAACGACGTTAAATTCTAAGAATGAGTCAACTCTTGGACAATTTGTAAAGATTAGTTGATAGTGCAAATTGTAGTCGATCAAGCAGGTTTCTTTTAACATGTGTAAAGTTATAGAGTTTTTTTCCCCATAGGAATTAGTATTGTACTAATTGTGAGGATAATATAGGTCAAATTACCAGGGTAATTAAGTAATTTACATGTCAAATTATCACAGTTCCACTTTATTTCTTTTTTCTAATTTAAAAATTAAAAATGAAATTAGTCTATATATTCATACAGTAGTGGACGCAGGGTTAGACATTAGGTGCAGAAAGTCAGATGTCAGGGGCATTGAGCAATTTTTCCTCAGTTGCAGAAATGTTCTACTTTGGTTCAATTTTGAAATTATTTATTTTGCTTGTACATTATTCAGCTCACAAAATAAATTACTTTTATTAGTTACTCTGCTTTTGAACCATTGCATAGCTGCATGAAATCCATGACATGGGTTGATTAGATTATTAGAAGGAAGAATGAATAGATCAGTCTGAATTTGCATTATACATGCAACAACAGCAGAAAAGTTAGGCATGGAAAATGACTGGGTCTAAAATCTTGGTCGTCAAAATGATATTTATATGTGCAAAATACAACTACTAACTATTAATTTCGAATCCAGGGTGGTCACCTGTAGTATAACATGTAAATGGCTCTATAGTTTTAGCAAACATTTTACCTGTTTAGTTTGATATTTACTCGTCTTCTCATTATACAATTTAAAGGTGTTTTAAGCTATTACATCCAAGATTTTGAGCTCTGTTAACAATGCATATTAACTGTTCACTCATTGTATGCTCTTAAATAAGAAGCAAAGTTTTTAAAACTGAAGTAAAGAAACTTCTACAAATGATGTAGCCTGTAACTGTCTTAAAATAGATTATAAGAAAATGTTTTCATTTAAAAACAAAAATACACTTTGCATTTGGTCTGATATAAATTAATGACTTAAGTAAACATTTAATACTTTTTAAAGGCCTAAACAAGTTTGTAGACTGTTTTAGGATTGTAGTAACCCAAATGGTATGCTATGACATCTTAGAAATCTTCCACTAAAGGCATCTCTACTAGCAAGATGATTATACTTGCGCATACCTAGTAGAAATATACTTCCCCCCTCCCCAATTCCTCTTAATAAATATAAATTTCTATCGATGACATAAGAATGTCCTTCAAAATTGAATAATTTTAAATACTGGAATGATTAAAAAATACTTATACTAAATGCTCATGACAAACAAAATCAAATTATGCAAAAGCAACTAAAATGAGCTCAAAATGTAATATTAGTTCTCTTGTAAACTGATTATAACATATTGATTATTGAAACAATTTTATAAGGGACACAATGGTTGTCCACTACTAGAATTTCCAAGATTGAGTTCCAGCCAGTGATCACACCCCATCTTAAATTTAATCTCTGGAACATATTTTCTATTACACTGCAAAAACAATTCTGGAGGACACTCTCTTTGCACATTTTTTGGGAACACCTCTTATAGGCGGGTTTTGTGTTTTATGAAAATTTTATTACCCATGTAATTATACTAATAAATTTAAAATATGTAAATATCAGTACAAATATGGTCTGATTCATAAAATAACAAATGATGTGCTTTTTAGTGACAAAAGTAGCAAATTCCATTATTTTGAATCCAGGTGATATTGAATTATACATTATAACATCTTATTGTCTTTTATTATCTTCTGATGACGTTCTGCCTTGCATTCACTTTGGAAAATGTAATCCTGTACAGTAAACCTCATCATTTATTTGTCGGTCATACTATATAGACAATTTAACTTCAATTTTAATTAAATTTGTCTTTTTGGTTTAAATTAAAATATATACAGTGGAGCCTGCATATAGCGAAGTCACAACAGATAAGAAAAAATATTCGTTATATCCGATAAAAAGTTCAGGTATAAGATAAAGAATAAGAATGTCTTATCTGATTGCATATTGAGAAACATAATATCATTATAGCAAGATTAAAATGTACATTGCCCTTTTATTTATGTTGGAAAAATATGTAACTTTCTTTTGGACATTTGATTTACAATGCATGTGCTTAGATATTTTTCTATTGCATCTAAATTGTTACTGCAGTTCATGTTATAGGCTTCGAAATAGTCAAAACAATTTTTGGAGATTTTCCACAGTAATTTTTGATGTTATCCTACTTTTTAAATCAATTTTGGTTTCTTCGGATATCATTCACATATCATTTCTTTTGATGTCATGCAATAATGAATGATGAATATCATGCAATGATGAATCCAGGCATCATCAAAAAATTCACTGGTAATTTTTATGTGTTTAGTAGTCTATGTCTGGTGATGTGTTTAGGCTCAACATGTCTGGGGATGAATCTTTGTTACTACACTAATTGTTGTTCCTGGGATTTTGCTTTTACTCCAAGAAGTTTCATGAAAATAATTTTTTTTCTTTACATCCCAACACTAAAAGCTTTGCAATATCCGATATAGGTATGGTTCCGATAATGGTTTATGATAAGTAATATGTTTAACATATAAAAGTATTACATATCTAAGATGACAGAGGAAAATTCGTGTTAACCGATACTTCGTTACATTCAAGTTCGCTATAGATGGGTTTCCACTGTATAATGATGAATAGTTAACTCTTAAGAAGCTATATGATTTATTTTGAGATGTAAAGTAATTTTAAATAAATCCACTACTAGAATGATGTTTACAACTGGCTTGTAGCAGTTTGGGGTGGAGTCAGAGTCGGTAAAATTATACAGACTTCAAAAGAAAAAAAATATTATTTAAAAGTAATTTTGTTTTGGAATATTTAATTTTTTAATTGTGTATTTTAAATAGTTTTTAAGCAATGAATTAATAGCATCAAATGTTTACCAATTAAAAAACTATTGATATGAAAAATCATTGTAATAAAATAAAATAGGGATTAGCACAGAAACATCCTTTGATGAAATAGAAGTTATACTTGTTTGAAATTCAAAGAATTGTAATTAGATATGGATAAAAAGGATGTTTCTAAATTCATAGTACGATATGGGACACCAATCAGGCAATCAGCCTGTTTAGCATACAACAGTGCAAAATTTTTCCTAAATCATATGAAATTGGACACTTTCAGCAATTTTGACATTTCCAGTGAAGAAAATTTTGTCAGAATTTTTATATTTTACATCAAGGATCATGATAGTTTCAGCATTTCTCAAGTATATGAGAGGCTTTTTGGAAAATGAATCATAAAAGCAGAAGATTCCACAAGAACTATTAATTAATGCATTTGCTATTTTTGTCAGTATTGGAGTGTAACAGTAGAAAAAAAGGGGAGTTGGAGTTAAAGTCAAAGATTTGAGGTACCAACTCCATAGGCCTATGTAAGGTGCCTTTAATTGTAATATCTTATTGATCCTGATTATTTAATGGCATTCTATGTTACAAAACTGATGTAATATTAAATTGCAACATTAAGCAGCTGCATGATTTATTTTGTGAAATCTGACCTTTTAATAATGGTAAACAAATAATAATTCTATACATCATTGATTTGGAAAACAAATGGCACTTATTTTAACTAGCATGAGCTATTCTTGAGATATTGCAAAGTAGTAAAATTGTCAAATTAGTTCACTTTGTACGCAATATTATGTTAAAATCATTCTTGCAGATTTAGCTTGTTCCATTCACAAAATAAGATACTGTTGTTATAGTATTTTTATCCACCACATGCATATTTCATCTTTATGAAATTATTACCCTTGATCCTAACTGGCTTTTGTACTTCGTCATATTCTGTAACATAATATGGCAAGCAATGGGAGATGATATGACAAGCAATTGTCCTATTGTGGTCAAATGATAAAATTAATTTACAAACTCTACATTAAATCCATTTATAATGAAATAGAAAATCTATTGGAATATGTGTATGAGACTAAGAACTTTTTAAATATACCTTTCTACAACTGAAGGAAAGGCAAAATTGTTTTTGTCTTGTACTTTAATTAATTAGAATACAATATGTTTTAAATAATTATTGTTTTATCAAATGTACTTAATATTTTAAAATAAAATAATGTTGGTTATAGGTCAAAATGTTGCTGCAAACTCTAGACAGATTAGACATTCTGAATCTTCAGCAACTGTTCTGTCTCCTGTAAAAGCTGATCTACTAAAGTATTATCAAAGACATGGATTGGAAAATATTGCTAAAGAGGTAAACTGCCTTTATGATGTTATTAAGTAAAATATATTTTAATCTAAAAATATCTTTGTTTCTTTTTATATTTGCAAAAATTTTTTTTTTATTAGTGGTGAAAAGAAATATATTTAGTTCATATTTATTTTATGTATTTAAAACATGTTTGCAGATGATGCAAGTATTTGTGTGAAATTTTTAAATTGATATTTAATTGGAGTTGGCAGTGTTCATAATGCTATGCTATCACAGTTGTAATGTACAAGATGCCAGCAATACTTACTCAACTAGATAGTTGAAAATAAGCAATAAAATTAAAGACATATAGATAAAAAGGTCATTTAATCAAATAAAACCATCCTATAAGACGTACAAATGTTAAAAGGCCAGACTGCTTTCGGGTATCACTATACCCTTCGTTAGTGGCTATATGAAAAATTATCGTAGAAACAAGCTCATGTGTAGACCAGATCGGCAGACAAATTTGCATAAATCAGCTACGGAATAATAATAATATAAACAGGCTATTGAAGATTAATCAATTACAAAATTATATTAAGTTTTATAAACGGGAGAGTTAAAATTTAAACAAGTATTAAATACAAAGAAAAGACAATGAAAAATGTCCAAATTGTAGCCAAGCATAAATTACAATAAACTGAAACGAACTAAACGAACTGAATTACAATAAACAGATAACTATGTAGAGGTTCGATATGTATAGAGTCGAGAACGAGTCGCTAAGCGTAACTTAAAATTTGTACAGGATCAAAATTACAAATGGAATCACGGTAGATATAAATAAACAGGGATTCATAAAGAATATTACGAGGGTTATTGCAACGAATTAAAAGGAAAGTTTTTTCAAAAAAGTGCCAAAAGTTGTCATTAACAACACATTGGGCAAGAGCCTTAGAAAGTTTACCATTCATGACTTCATAAGCATGTTCAGCTAATTGGATACAAACATTACGTTTAGTACTACCAGTTTAAAACTTGTAGTCATTATCAGGAGTTAAAAGGGGTACAACGTACACCTCAGCATGACTTTTAAAGTTATCTCTATCCCTAAACTTATCAGTACGAATGTGATTGAATAAGGTAGTAATATTTGAGCGAGCAGGTTTAAATCTAAATTCATGGCAAAATTGAATGAGTGGACGGAAAATCTTCGGATGATATGGAAGATTGGATTATACGGCATAAGGTCAACAACAGCAACAAGTTTAGTATCTGGTTCAATAAATTTACTGCGAACATGAGTGAAAATTTTATAAATAGAACTCAAAGGAATAATCAGCTTCATGGCCAAGATTAAAGATAAAGTTAATTTCATTAGTTAAAGTCGAAATAGATGAGCAAACGTTAAAAACACGATTAAAATAAGCATTAAAGGAAGCTTTTTTAGAGGATATAGGATGAGATGAATTAGCAGGGATACAAGAGTTAGTGAAAGTGGGTATATGGAAAATAGAGGTATGAAAATCAAGTCTTGGTCCTAAGGCGCTCTGCCCTTTTAATATTTGTACGTCTTATAGGATGGTTATATTTGATTAAATGACCTTTTTATCTATGATATGTGTTTTTAATTTTATTGCTTATGTATTGAAGTAGACGTGATATCACCTTAATTATAGATAGTTGAAATTCATGATGCATTTTTTATTTGGTATGGGTGGAAGTATATGTCTACCTTTTACAAGACATTTTACCAAATAAATATTTATCCTTCCTTAGAGTGCATTTCATTGCCACTCTGATTACTTATAACATTCCAAAAATTAATTCTCTCAGCACTAATGACTAAATTTTTGTCAAACATTCCATTTGTATTGCATTATTTTTTTATTAAATTCAATAAAATATGCATTTAAAATTTTGCCAAATTAGCTCTGCATGTTAAAACATCTGATAGAAAATGAACTAATTGAATTTTTGTCATGAGTTTCATGGTATTTTTTGATATTTTGAATTCCATTGACCCTTGTATCCAATTTATTTATGAAATGGAAAACAACAATCATCTTGTATTTTTGGATGTCTTGGTCATTCAAAACAAAAATGAATTTCTCGCTACAGTCTTGATTTTGGGTTTACTGTGGATTTGCTTAATTCTAAAATTAAGTATTTAAAATATGTGCTGTCAATCGTGGTTTTTTTTCCTAGCATTGTCGATCGTGCTATTAAAAATGTTTCTGAATATTGTGTAAACGTGTTTCTAAAAGAGACTATAATAAATACAATCATTTTACCATTTTTTCCAGAAATTGGTTAGAAAATTTCTAAAATCTTTAAAAAAGTAAATTTTTATATTGTGTTCACATCAGTTAATAAGCTTAGGTTTTCTAATCCTAAAGATCACGTTGAAATTTCTTATAGTTGGTGTATTTACAGTATTTCTTGGAAGGGTGGTGTTTCTTATATTGGTCAAACTAAACAGTCTTAAAAATTTCTTATTGAAGCATGTAAAAAAACAGGAATTTAATAAATCTTCAATTGCTCACTATTGTTTTGACCATCATTTTGCATTTCCTTCCACAAGGATTATACAAAATGCATTTCGATCTATGATCTTGACATTTTTGAAACCAGAAAAATTATGGTATCTAATTCTAATTATCTATCTTCTTTTGGTTAATGACTTATCCAGTACTCTATTTTTTCTCACAGTGCTAGGTGCATTGCAACATTACCTTTTTTGTTATTTTTGCTTATATTTCTTAGCTTATGGGATTCTTGTGTGTCATTTTGTTTTATTTTCATCTTATTAGAACATTTCTATTGTGTTTTAGGGCAGTTCGATATTGTGTGTTGTTCTCTGTTTCAGATTGACTGGGTTCTTTATTCTGCTTTCTGATTGGTTCTTTCAGGTGGATTGTTAATCCATGATTTGGATGTATATATCCCACGATTTCTCTATTTGTGCTTATTTTGCCTTTTTAACTTTAAGCTTGTTGTCTATCTTGCACTGAAGGAGGGGATCCAATGTATCCACGAAACAGCTATATACTGCTTTTTTTTTTAATTTGTGTTAATTACGTTGTTTGAGTTTTTCCTTATCCTTTGCACAAAGTGTTTTATTTTTGCTCATTAATTACATATTAATTTTACTTATTGACTTTTTATGTGTTCAGTATGATTTCCGGATTGACATTGCGACCAGGTTTTAAACTAGCAAATGAAAATCTTTATTATTTTAGCTAAACTCTCATAAATTAATTTAGTTTTTTCAAACTACTTTTAGCTAGGTGTGAATCTTGATGTTTTTAATATCTATAAATATAAGATATTTATATGATGATAATAAATATAAGATTTACAAAACTGTGTTTTGTATCACCTAAAAGATATTTCTTATTTCATAAATAATTCAATTGAAAATTAAAGAGTTGAACTTGGAAGGAATTGATGAAGTATGAAATTGTGGTTGATTATCTTCAGCTTGATGACTAGAAATTTGCATTTTATGTTCCACATGATTGATGATTCTCTATTTAATACTTCTTTTAATTATGTAGGTATATTTTAAAGTTAGGGTTCTTTGAGTTACAAGTTCTCTCTATTCTATCATTGGATTTTCAAATTGTTTATATATATATATATATATATACATATATATATATATATGTATATATATATTATGACATGCATGTTGACAACTGGGGTGTAAGGCCACAACCCCTTACCGCCATTGGGTAAGCTTCTCGCTAAGCCTTCCTTCTTTTTTCCAATTTTTTACATGCTATTTATACTTTTTATATTTATACAGTGACCGCCGGTTATAAGATTCAGTGGTTATAAGAAACAGCCGTTTATAAGACCCAAAACGACAGAAACAAATACAAACTTCGTTTTAACATTAAAATTGTGTCGCTTATAAGAAACACAATTCCGCTTATAAGAAACAGTTTTCTACAGAAAATTTGTTGATTTCCTTGCGACACGCAGGTGTAAAAAAAAAAAAATCAATTTGTTTAAGGTTAACTGAAGGAGGAGTTGTTATCTCTTGTCTCTGGGCGTACGGGGAGGGGGTGGGAGTTTGCTATGTAACAAAGGATGACAGAGAATTTCTCCATAGAAAGGCTTAGGGGGAACAACCCCAAACCAGTAAGAAATGAGTTTTAATCTTTTGGCAATTAAGGAAATGTACTGATAAGGAAAGGCATCTCTGCTTATGCACTCAAATAAATTTCGTACAGCTTTAGTTAGTCATTTTATGTTTTGCTAGTGGAAGCATGTCGCAGAAGAGAAAAACCCTTACTTTGCTTGAAAAGCAAAGTTTACTTAAAAAGTATGATTCTCTACCTCCGTGTAGTCAAAGAGAAGCTGCTTCTGCATTAGAAATTCCGCACTCAACATTATGTAAAATCCTGAAAGGCAGAAATGAAATTTTGACGTCAAATTGTAATCTTCAAAGAAAACGGAAACGAGAAGGAAAGGCAGCTGCTATAGAGGAAGCACTCTTACAATGGTTTTCTAACGTCAGATTAAAGAACGCTCCTATCAGTAGGGCAATTTTACTGAAAAAAGCAGAAAATTTTGCAGAAAAATTAGGAGAAAAAGAGTTCCATGCGACTGATGGTTGGTTAAGCTGCTGGAAAGAACGAAATAACATTGTGTACAAAAAAAATTATGGAGAGAAGCAGGACGCGGACTCCAAGTCGGCATCTTCATGGATTACGCAAAGCTTACCACCTCTATTAGAAAAATACGCTCCTTATCAAATTTTTAACACTGACGAGACTGGGCTCTATTTTAGAGCAATGCCCGAGTATACAATGATGTTCAAAAATGATCTATCCTGCGTTGGAAAAAAACAAAAAGATCGAGTTACAGTTCTGTTATAACAAATATGACGGGAACTGTAAAAAAAAGCCCTTTAGTTATTGGCAAAAGCAAACGTCCGCGCTGTTTGAGTGGAATAAAAAAATTGTCGGTGATCTACGAAAATTCAAAGAATGCCTGGATGACAAGTAGAATTTTTGAAGACTTTTTGTTAAAGTGGGACAGGGAACTGATGGGAAAAGAAATAATTCTTTTAATCCTTGACAACTGTTCGGCTCATCCTGTAGTACAGCTGACAAACATTGAATTTTGTTTTTTGCCACCCAATACAACTTCCATCATACAGCCTCTTGACCAAGGAATTATTAAAGCATTTAAAACTCTGTATCGGTCAAATTTGCGACAGAAAATAGTGGATGCAATTGATGAAGAGAAAGGATCGACTTCCGAAATAAGCAAGAAAATAACCTTGCTTGATGCTATCCATATGATCGCAGGCGCATGGAAAAATGTTTCTGACATATGCATTTTTAATTGCTTCCGTAAAGCAGGATTTTTGAAAAATAATGTTGACAAACCAGCAGAAGATGTAGAAGAATTAGAAGCACCTTTCGAAGAATGGATTCACATCGACGAAAATATACAAACATCTGAAGAAAAAAGTGATGATGACATAGTGGCAGAAATTCAGAATGTTTGCAATGAGGAAGAAAATGAAGATGACGTTCCACAAGAAGAAAATTTTACTACAGCCAAACAGTTGCGAGAAGCCCTAACTGTAATTAGAAAAACTCTTGAACATAGAGGGGCATCAGACAAAGTTTATGGACTATTTTATGATTTAGAAATGGATGTACATAAACTAATCACAGCCTCATTAGCACAAACAACACTGGATAAATTTTTTGCTGTTCCTCAGTAATATATTACAGTATGTATGAAAATGTACTATGCTCTTATACATAAATGAACGACCCGTGAGTTTTACTTTTTATTCTTATTTAACTACATACTAGTATATGCATATAGATAATATTTTAAGTTGTAAGGCTTAATTCGTAAAATAAGAAATATTTTTGAATGCAAAACTCAATTTACAAATGTATTATGTATGTACTAATATTTTACTTATATACATTTATCTTTTAAATTCTGTAAAACTGTGTTCAATAGTTAGTATTTACAATGGAAGAACGATATTTAAAAAATTTCCGGATTTAAGAAACAACTGCTTATAAGAAACAAAATGAGCGAAACGAACGTGTTTCTTATAAGCGGCAGTCACTGTATATATATATATATATATATATATATATATATAAATATAAAATTGTAAATCCAATGGTAGAATGTAAGTAGTAACTCATAGTACACTATCTTAAAATTTGCCTACAAAATACAATATATATATATATATATATATATATATATATATATATATATACATATATCTGATAAAAGTTAAGACCTATGTACTAAAACCTATACCCTTTCTCAAAATATTTACATAAAAAACAAAACTGCAAACGAAAACTGTTAGGTGCCATGCAGCCTCTACACATCGCTTACCTAATATATTTCCAAATGGAATCAATAGAAATAGAACAAGTTTAGTACCACAATTTGGCCGGGGGATGGGGTGGGGGTTGTAACCTCCTGTCCTTGGTTAAGCGTGCTTTGTGCTGCGGCAAGACTCCTGGTAGTCGGTACAAACGAGAAGGATAAATAAGTCCTTTAAAACTAATATCCTTTAAAACTAATATCCTTTTCTAAGTTTAGGTTTCTAGGTTTAAAACTAATATCCTTTTCTAAGGTAATAGATTTTAAAATTTAAAACATTTTTGCAATTGGAAGTATATCTCTGTGACTAATGGTTGAGGAAATAGCCATTGGGCACTGATAACACTATACACCCTGTATATGAGAGAGAGAGGGAGAGTATATATATATTTGGAACATTTTTATGAAAATTTAAAAATGTTCTTTAAGTTTAACTTGAGCTATATGCCTGTATTTTTGAAAATAGCTACCTTTATTCTTTCTCCTATGCTTTGTTAATAATCTATTGATAGTTAAACAAATTGAATGAAATGAGCAATGTCTAGAAAGTTTGTCATACAGGTTAAAATTCATAGTCTGATATAATTATGTATATCAATGTTTCTCAAAGTATTATATGCATACCCTTGGTAAACTGAAAAATTGCAATTGAATTTATACAGAATAAATAAATAAAATAAAATGTACCAATTATTTATTTGCATGTGTTAATTTGCTTTGGTTTTCATTATTTTTTTGTTAGAATTATTTTATATTCCCTATTATACTCAGGCTTGTGTGAAATGTTTATTTTTACTTATAGGTTGGGATAATTCATGCTAATGGAGATATTGGCAATAGGACACAACAGAATCAGCCAAGAGAACTTAAAGGTATTTAAATTCAAAAGTTTTGTTAAATATGTTTATTGTCTATGAATTTTTGTGTTTAGAGATTATTTTAAACATGTCTACATCATAACATGCTTGATATTTATGATATTGAACACTTCCTGAGTCAGACTAAAATGAAATATATAAAATGTTTTAGTGGATATAAAACATTTTATTACATTCTAAAGTATAATATGTGTTTATGAAGAGTTTATTTTTATCTTATAAATTTAAGTTGCAAGGTATGTTTTAAGCTTGCTGTATGGTATTAACTTCATCAGTCACCACCGAGCTATACATTATTGAAAGAGAGTACTCCATATTCTTTTATAATGTACTTCATGGCCTATACAGAAGGATACAGTGCCTGTATAGTTTTGAATTAAGCATTGCAGATGGCAAATTGATTTCAATGTTACATGTTTAGTTTAGTGTATTTTAATGTTTAGTTTGATTCTTTGGCTATCTTATGCAGCATACAGTTGCACCAATCGTTAGAAGTAAGAGAGAATTTTTTTATTTAACATGTAGTCAGCAGTGATAACTTACAAAACTTCTTTAAAGAAAGCAGGTATCATATGTCAATTAAGAGATGGCAATTGTATTGATGACATTTTAAGTTCTCTTCTTCAGGCTAAATGAACAGTATGCACTCATAAATTGTCAAGAATGGACTGCATCGAGGCTAACAATTCAATTAGAGCTAGAACACTCAACATGAAAATTCACTTGTAGGTAGTATCAACCATTAAAAAAAACAAACCCATAAACATATTAACATGGGCTGATAAAGAGTCTCCCTTCCCACGAAGATGAGGGAAGCTGGTTTTGTAAATAAAATCTTAAGCATTGATATGAGATTTAAAATAAAACAGAGAGAAAAATATATGAACTGTTAAATTAGTGGTAAAAAAATGAAAGTGTTTCGAGGGAGGAAAAACTAGTCAAACCCTTGTAAAGGCAGAAAGATAAAAATTTACAGGGGAATGAGGTAGTAATTAAGAAGAAAATAGTAAAAGGAAATGATTAGTTTTGAAAGTTAATTTCAGCAATCAAACTACTATAAAATTAACAATGGTTGAGACTAAGTCAAAAAAGAATATAACTAAAAGAAAGTATCAATCAATGAGTCTACTACAAAAAAAAAGAACAAGAAAGATCAATCATGCATATAGCATTGATTATGAAGCACTTTCCAACTTCAATGCAATTTTATATAAACATCTCTAAAATGCGATACATTCCTCGGTAATATTTTTAAAATTATCACAATACTACATTAATTTATTATATTTGAAAACTTAAAACTTCATCTGAAAAAATGTTCATTCAAATGATGGCATTGAAATATAAATTGCCTGGTTTAAACATCTCTAAAATGCGATATATTCCTCGGTAATATTTTTAAAATTATCGTAATACTACAATAATTTATTATATTTAAAAACTTCATGGAAAACAAATGAACTTTATTCAAATGACGTCATCGAAATATAAATCGCCTCTATATAAAAGCAGCATTTCATTCATAAACATTTTTCCAATCCTTTCATTCATCACAATACTATAATAATTTATTTTATTTAAAAACTTAAAACCATGGAGGTACAAGTGATTTAACTCTATGCTCAAAACTTCATAGAAAAAATCATATGATTGGTTCTCTGTGTAAAATCAATGAGTGTTTCATTCATATCAGCTATATTGTAGACTCCATGAGCTAAATAATTTTGCGTTAAAGAAATGCAGCAATTCTTATACAACTCATTCTACATCTTTTGGTGTTTACATTTTCCATAAATGAAAATTAGACTTCGTTGTAGAAATAATCAAAGTTTGATAATCATTTAAACTCAAATATATTGTAATTGCGTTGTTTCAGTATGTAGATGCACGGAATTTAGGCAAAAATAAAGCGGTTTTAGGATGGATACAACAATAAATATGAATTAAAAAGAACTTTTAAAAATCACGATTTTGAGACAAGATGGATGCCATATTTTATTTTGAAGTGGGTCATGTGATCTCTTCATATAATGGTCACATGATCTCTTCATATAAAGGGTGTAATTATTATAATTTTTATTTCAAAAACTACTGAATATATTTTACTGAATTTTTTTTTATATATTTTATGGGATAATTTTAATATTTCCTAAAATTTTCGAAGCAATTTGTGAATTTTAAATTCGCTTAAAAAATGTTTGAAAAATTAGGTCCCATAGGGTTCAATGTATTTCATTTTTTCAACCCGGTTTCACTCCAAAACTAATTGGGTGATATTATTCATTTATATTCCCATAGGTCCCATAGACCGTCTGAATAACATACTAAAATTTCATTTTGATAAAGTAATTTTTACGGCAATTATTGTGCTAACGGACAGACAGACAGGATGAACAAAGTCATAAACACTTTTCAACTATGTTGTAAAGTGTTAAAAAAAGCAGTGAATGAGAATAAAATTAAAAAGGATATAACCAAATTGAAACTGAAAGAAAATCAACCGGTTTTGGATGCTGTATGAACTAACTTTTATAGTCAAAGATATGTATAAGGAATATTCCTCTGGCTTTGAAGATGTAAGGAATTGAATATTTATTAATAACCAGGCTTGTTATTTATTAATAACAAGATTATTTTATTCGAATAAATAAATTCCTAGTTAAAAAACCTGTACATAGGTAGTGTAGAAGGCCCAGACCACACGACCAACTCGGAGGTTTATGGCAGCTGTTTGTGTGGCCGGGTACATAGGTAGTGTGGAGAAACAATCTGTTTTGGAGAGTTGCAGTAGTGATTTCATCAACTATATTCAAATAACCAATGAGTAAACTACTTAAAAAATTACCAGTGCATGATACTAAAAATAAGAATATAAACAAAAATTAAGGAATTAACTGATTATGGAAGCTATATGAGTTAACATTATTAACTAAATTTCAGTAACAAACTAATAAACAACTTTAAACCACTATTATATGAGATTGGAATTAAGAAGGAACTAATTAAGTAAGTGAAAAAAAGAAAAACTGTTTTGGAAGCTGTATGAGCTTATTTAATTTGAAGTCAAGAATGTATATCGGGGGTCATTTTCCCATGCTATGGTTACATAAGGAACTGCTGTTTTATTATCAACAAGATTATTATGGTTCAAGTAAATAAAAGCTCTTACCAAAAAATCTAGTTTAGGTATAGTGTGGGCATGTACTATGATTTTTACTATGAAAAAGTTAAATGAATGATTTTCAGACCAATAATGTTAGGAAATGGAGGACTTTGATGTTTGCTTAACGACCAACCTAGAATGTTCTTTGATATTCTTCTCAAGAGTCCTTCCTCTTTGTCTGGCTGATGTAGGCTTACATTGACAACTGACAGAATAAATACCACTTTTGTGCAAGTGCAAAATAAGAGTTTTAATTGAAGGATACTGGAATTAACTGGTCACTATTAGCTTTTTTTGAAGTGGATAGTCGAATTTGCCTGGTAAATTTTACCAGCGCTTTATTAATGATAGAAGGATTGAAACCCATACTTTTAGTAAAAGGTTTCAAGAACTTAATTTCAGAACTTAAAGAAGTTGAATCAGAGCATAAGTAGACTGCACTATACACATGTGAAAGCCCCAGGCCGTCCGGCTCGTCCAGAGGCACTATACACATGTGTAAAAGGCAGCTGATTTCTGTTGGGGAGGATGTTTTGAAAGAGAATATGAAGACAGAGAAAGGTTTCTAAAAAACAAAAACAAAACAGAAGTATTAAAAGAATTCTTTCTAGAAACAAGAACATTTAAAATCTGTTTTGTTCAATACATAATTTAGTTATTGCTAAGAATTTCTTAATTTCGATATCAAAATAATGATTTTTTGAATTTTTGGTAATGACTAAATTATGTATTAAATAAAACACTTTATTTACTTGAACTCTGATAGTCTTGTTAATAATAAATCAGCCATTCCTTATGTCTCCATAGCATGGAAAAATGTCCTCCATACCCATTGACTTCAAATATTAGCTCATATAGTTTCTGAAACATTTTTTTAAATGTATATCAATTATTTAAATAGTTCCTTAATTTCAATCTCATTTAAGAGTGGTTTAAAGTTGTTTGTTACAGGAATTTAGTTAATAATATTAACTCATATAGCTTCCATAACCTGTTACTTCCTTAATTTCTGGTTATATTTTTATTTTCAGTATCATGCACTGGTACTTTAAAAGCAGTTTACTTATTGGTTATTTGAATATAGTTGATGAGGTCACTATTGCAGCCTCTTCAAAACCGGTTGTTTCTCAACACTATTTATGTACTTGTTTTTTAACTAAGAGTTTTTACTTGTTTGAACTTTGATAATTTTATTATTGATAAAATATGCAGTTCCTTACATCTTCACAGCTAGAAAAATATTCTTTACATCATTGACTTTGAACATTAGCTGATATAGCATCTAAAACTGGTTGTTTTTCTTTCAATTTAGTTATATCTTTCTTAATTCCAGTCTCATTCACTAATATATATATATATATATACATATTTTTTTGTAGATTAATCAATTAACACTTTCTTTTAGTTGATGAAGTTGCTTATATAGCTTCTGAAACCAGTTCTTTCCTTTCTATGTTATATCTGTTTTGACCTAGTCTCAATCACTGTTAATTTTATAGTAGTTTGATTGATGAAATAAACTTCCAAAATCAGTTGCTTCCTTTTTGTTATTTTCTTCTTAATTACTGTCTTATTCCCCTGTAATTTATTATTCTTTCTTTACAAGGGTTTGACTATTTTTTCGTCCTTTTGAATTCTTTTTTTTTTGCCAATAATGTAACAGGTCCTATATTCTTTTCTCTGTTGTATTTTAAAACTCAAATAAATGCTTAAAATTTCATTTTCATAATCAGCTCCCATTATCTTTGTCAATGGAGGTGGGATCCTTATTGGGCCATGTTGATATGTTCATTGTTGTTTGTTTCAATGACCACACCCACAGGGTTTCACCCACAAGTGAATTTTACATTGCGTTCTAGTTCTGTTTGAATTGCTCTTCGCTTGCCTTTGTGTAGTTCATTCTTAGAGGTTGCTGTTCCTTTGACCTGAAGAAGGAAGACTATAATGCTCTCAAAACAATTGTTACCTAATTGATATATGCATGCTTTTTTCAAGAAAGTTTTGTAAGTTACAAGCAACAGTTTTATTTATTGTAGTCAGCAGTAATATTTAATAACATAGAGCATTACAATCATTGCATTTTTGTTAATTACACTATTTGGAAATTGAGTGTGTACTCATTCAAGATGGACTACTCTGTCATTGCTTCATATAATAGAGCAGCAGATTAACACTTGCTAGTTGTTGAGTAACTTTTAAATAATGGCTAGTAAAAAACTATGAAATGCTTGACAAAACTGGCAAGTACAATTTTTTTGTGTCCAGCCAAGTATCATTCTAAGCAAAAAAAATTATGTTGACGGTTTTAAATTGTAATGTTCACTGGTCACCACTTTCTGCAATATTTGCATATGCGCTGATAAAATTGATTTTCTGAAGATGGAATATTGGAGACTGGCATAGTACTCCAGTATTCTCAGAATCATCAACTTTCACCTTTAGCTCTTAACGAATGACAACCAATGCAGCTCCATGGAACGCTGAGTGCTGCTGTATCATCATATATTCTACAAAAGGGGGGAATGTTGATATATTGTAATCATGTGTTTCTTACCAAGAAAACAGAGAGGAAACTGTTCATTTTTGTTTTTCTGCATTTGTTGAATATCTTCTGAAACACAATTTCCATTCAGATTTATGATATGTACAAATAATGAAATGTAAAAATTATTCATCTTTGAATAGCATCTATTGAAATTAGAATGACAAACGGTTTCTTATCTTTTGGAACATTTTCAATGAAAAATAAATATTCAAGCACTTATTAACTTAAAAGACATTGAAAAATGCAAAATAGTTCTAAAATATAAAAACTTTAATTAAAATAATTTTGAAAAACTGAAATGGATGATTATAATATGTGGGGAAAGTAACAGGAAATGAATAGAAGTTTAGATATAGGAGTCTAATAGAACTTTCTATTGGAACTTTCTATTAGAACTTTCTGTAGAACTTTCTTAGCTTTAGCTAAGAGTGAATTTGCCAAAATAGCAAAAAAGAGGCCATGACAGATTTTCACAATTTATGCATATACATATAAACAGACTTTTAAAATAGCTAATAGTCATTAAAAATAATAATGAAATAAATGAAAAATACATATAACAGAAATGAAATAGGATTGTATCTATAATAATAGAGGAAGATGTCTGCCTGTTTGTGTCATCTGTAATGGAAAATCTGAATGTAGTACAGACATGAAATTCGGTACATAGGTACTTCAGGACCTGAACGAGGCGCTTTGGAAAATTCTTTTTAAATTTGAATTAATTTTTTTGTTATTCCAGAAGTTGGAAAAACTTCTTGTTCACAGCAGATTTGTTCTGTGACTGGGAAGTTCTATTGTACGGTTGCTAATGGCTCCATCTGATGCTGCAAGATCTCATACTTTAAATATGGAGCACAGGGGATTTTCAGCAAGTAGTGAAGTATTTATATAGCCATTATCAAATTGCACTATACAATTGGCTTGGTTGCGATTGGAGAAATATTTTTGTTCAAAACAGGCATTTTGGAAATTTGTTATTTCAATCTTCATTTGCATTATATGTAAATTTAGATTTTTTAAATCAACATAATTGAAGACCTGAGATTTTTTCTCCTACCTGGGATGGGCTCCTTTCTGCCATCTATCAGTGTTGGGATTTATTTTTCTTGTAGAGGGGAATGGTTTTTGTTCAAAACAGGCATTTTGGAAATTAATTTGTGTTTTCTTTACCCTCATTTGTATTATTTATTAATAGGAAATATATCCGACATTACCTGGAATTTAAGAGGTAAACCTCTAAATAAATACAACACTGAAACTCACAGTGAATTCCTGATAACCAAATAAAATTTTACAATACATTTGCTTATAACAAAATTAAAATACAATTCTGTTGTGTGGGTGCAGACACGGCTATGCCACGACCACTCATTTTAAATCCCGAGCAATGCCTCCTGCATTTTCTAACAGTAGCAATACTTGTTACTGTTTAAAAAAACTTATGTTTTATCTTTCACATTTATTGTTTGTTTTTCATATGTTATCTTAATTTGAATTGATTTTTCATGGCACATAAAAATATATTAGTTTATTAAATGTATACATTTCTGTGTATTTATCAATTTGTTGGCTTATGAAATCTGATCAAAATATTTGAGGAGGTTCTCTTTTTAAATCAGAAGGATTGACTTTTTCTACAAATGGAGTAAGTGCAGATAACATCAAATTGCAAAATCTTAATGTTTCATTTACTGATCCTGACCATAATAATTATTTTATCTAAAGTCTTAAATGACAATTTATTTTTTAAGCAGACAAATACTAACAATTTTGAGCGTAAAATTTAAGAATTTTGTAAAGGATAAATTTTCATTTTGATACATATGCTTTGTAAATTTAATATGCAAATTTAATTGTCTCATGATATAACTATTGGATTTGAAAAATATTGAAAAAGGTTAAGGAAGCATTGTGCATTCAGTATATTATCTAATCATGGGTGCTCATGGAAAGGGCAAGAGGAGGTACTTTGTTCTAATCAGTTCACATCTGAAACAAAGCTGTGGATCTATTTTTATGACAATTGAAATATATGAAAAAGACATTCTGTAGAGGTAAACATACATGCCATTTGGCACTTAATACATAGATTTTGAAAGATATAGTTATACGCTGGTGGCATACAAGTAGTTAAGCAAACTAAGATTATTTGAAATGAACGATTGAAGAATGTATGGTTTGAAGATCATAAATGCACCATGTTGAAATTATTCAGTAAGAAATTAAAATTATAGTTTACTTAAATATCAAAACACATTCACAGGAATAACAGTCTTACCACCAACCCTCTTATTTTTATCCATTCACATACTTTCAAGAATGTGTTTCTTTTCATTGCTTCCTTCCTAATTGGTGAATTGCAATGCCATAAAATATATCCATGAATTAAATCTTTATTAAAAATTGCCATTATTTACTATTGGCGAGTATCATTTTTAGGATTCAAGGTTTACTGTAATATTGATGTCAAATTAGCACTCCTCAAGATAGGACATTTAATAATATCTTATTGCTATTAAATAAAATGCAGTTTCCAAATTTTAGCCTCAAAACTCAGATCATACTTGCAGGTGGTAAATAAAACTTCATATAATTTATTAGTGGAACTATTTTTTTAAATTTTATGCAGAATGCTTAGAATGGGAATATGAATTTAAACAAACTAGAAAACAACATTTTTTTTTTTTTTTTTTCCTATGACACCATCTTTAAATCTGGCTCAGATTTCCATGAGAGTATATTTTGTTAATTTTTTTTTTAGAATGTTATATTTGTACAGATCAGATTTTTCTTAGTGTATTTTTTGTCTTTAGTGCTGAAATTGAACTATTGCAAACCATTTAAGGGTATTTTGATGGTATGTGTCATGATCTTCAAAGTTTTACATTTCATAACTTGTTTTTAAATGTAACCTTGAATCTCTTATACAACTTAGATCTAATGTAGAGAAATTAAAAAGTACAGTTGTAAAAACATGAAAATTTTGAGCCATTGTATAGTATAACTGCATGACACTTTAAAGTATATTTATATATTAATAAAATCAAATATAATTACCAGTTTTGTTTAAATGATTCAATGATGCTGACAGTGTATTTTATTACACCCCAACAAGGGAGATTTGACCCACCACATAAAATAAGATGAAATGTTAACAATAATGAATAAATAATAAAATATTAACTTTTTAATCAACTACATTTCTTTCAATTTTTAGTAGAAATTTTTTAGTTTACTTCTTGGAGAAACAATTCATAAGCTGCATTCAGTGTTTAGTAAGTTAATAGTATGCAGTTTGACTGTTCTCTCAATTCTTACAGATGAACAAAGTGCAATTCAGTTCAGGGCTGACATATAAATGACTGCTAAACTGAAAATTTTTCAGGAAAAAGAAATTCTATCCAAAATCATTATTAGTGTATAGAAAATATGACTTGCTTTCTGCTTTGCTATATATTATAATACATTAGTCACTGTAGATTTTTATATTTTTTACCAATATAATAGCCAAATGAAATCTTTATTTGCTAACTTTGATTTCTACCATGCAGTTGAAAATTAATATAGTTCGTGAATCCTCAAATTCTAAATACTAGCTGTACCCATGCAGAGCACCTATGCTTTAGTGTCTTTTAATGGGCTGTTTACTACCCAATCTTTAGAGTGTAAGTCTCCATTTGACTTTTTCAAGCATTAATATTCCATATTACTTAGAAGCCCTGAATTGTTTGTCCCACAATCATTATCAGAATGAAGGTATAGCTCTTGCCCTCCGAATATCCCCAGGCACATGCAGATTCATTATTATATGACTCTAATCAAATCAGACATAAACCATATGCTTATTTAAATTAAATTAACTTCAGATCAAATAATATATAATTTGTAGTGCAGAAAATGTTACCGTAATTATGACAAAATCTTGCTTATAAGATGCTCATAACTATTTTGAAGTCTATACTTTTCATTGTTGAGCGAAAGCTTAAAGAAAATAATAAGTATTTGAGATATAGCTTTTGATGTATTTTTAAAAAACCACGGAGATTGAGTTTCCCTTTACTTTCATATTTTAAACAATGTAATTAAGGCTGAATTTGGTACCATTCAGCAAACACTGATTACTTCCTTTTTTTATGCTATGTACCTGTGATACCTATGTAGGTGTGCAATATATATATATATATATATATATATATATAGTTTATTTTTTAGCATCTAATGCAAGAAAAAAGCATGTCAGATATTACAAATGTATATTAATTAAATCAATTTATTATATGTATAGTCAAACCTGATTACTGGAATATGTCGTGAATATATTCCAATAAATGGGATATTCCATTATCTGGACTATCTCCCAATAAATGCATTTGCATACACATATTAACTTATAAAAATTGTGCAATAAAATTTTAAAAAATTTAGTTAAAATGCTGCTTTATAGTGATTTTTTTTGTTTTTAAATTATAATAGCATACAATTTGATTTTACTTTTGGAACGTTAATAAATTTACATTATTATGTCATTCTCCAGTTTATAATATGAAGTCCAAAATTCCGAGAAACAACAAAATATTACAAGCATTTGCCACTTCTAATTGTGACAGGGTTTTAATATCTCTTTTTTTTTTCAACTTATATAATCTCATTTTGCATTATTTCACTGTTCAATATTTCTCCAAACACTGCTAAGGCATCATAATTTATAAACTTCATCATTCATTTCAGGCCTGTGGATTGGGTGCCTCAAAACATTGATTCCAACTCTTAGCAATTAAGTTTAAATTTTTCATATCAATAGTTTTTTAATTGGCAAACATTTGATGTTTTTAAATTAAAAAAAATATTTCTAAATAAAATAATTTTTAATATATTTTTACCGACTCGAACTCCACCCCAAACTGCTATCGACTCTGACTCTACAGCCTTGATTCATTTATAATTTCATCATCTTTTATCATTTCTTCAGGTGATGGATCAGGGAAATGGCCTAGTATCAGGAAGAGGTATTCTTCTTTTCAGGGATCACAGTAATTGAAAATTTTGTATTTCAGTAAATAGTTTTTATGCTTTCAGTCGAAATTGCAGCTCATGCTTTAATTATCTTGCAAACTACAGTAAGTGCTATTAATTTACTTATATCACCAACTGCATCTGGAGGGCTATCAACACAGTTCAAATAGAAACCTTTTCACCACTTCAGTGTTTCTTTCAGGCATACTGTTTTCTTTTTTTTTGGGGGGGGGGGGAGAGGGACTTAAAACTACCATTCGCCCCCTCACCCCAAAGTTATTTTATGTTACTGAACAAAATGTAAAGTAATTAGTTGTGTAAATAATAAATATAGTGTAGTTAAAAATTATATTAGAAAGCTTGCCCCCTTTTGGGTTTCATTCTCCCTCTCGCCCAAAAATTCCTAAATAATCACTGCACCACTACTCTTTTGTATTTCTGTTTTGAAAGGTAAATGGTCAGTTGGGTTCTAAAATCAATGTTGTGCTTGTTGGCAAAAAATGTACTATTTTATTTTCCAGTCTCCAGATTAATTTTTGTGCTGAGTTGTTTTATCCATCAATAAATCAGCCATCCTTTTATCTTCCCCCATCCGACTGTCAAATGATAACAGCTATTCTCTTAATATATTTGATGCCATTCAAGCATTGGTGTTTTCTTTTTAGTGTACTAGTAAGGATTTCTCTCCTCTAAAACAGTGGATTTTTTTATTTACTGATTACTTTTAGAGTAACTTCATGTGCCCCATTGAAGTTGGCACAGCACAAAGTCTATTTTTTGGAATTCCATGACAATCTACAACCAACTTTTTCTCCACGAAAAGACCAAGTTCTACATGGCATTACCTGATAATAAAGGGTAATTTTAGTTATAAATATATGAATAGCTGTGATCCTTTTTTAATAGGTCCCATTAAGGAATCTCATTATTATACCCAAGCACTAGCAGACCTAGTAACGACATCTTTTGTTTTATTAATAATTATTTTGAAAAATATTTGATATTCTTTTCATCTGCTGAATCATGTATTAGTGTCGCTAAAATCTAAAAAATCTATGTTTGTGCTAATCCTTCAGTTATATTTTATGTAAGTTGCTAATCTGAACATTTCAAGCTCTTTACTCCATAAATGACCTTTTAAAAGAGTACGCTCTATTTCAGATTCCTTTTGAATTTATCGACAGAGTATTTTAATTAACTTTTTAATTTAACATTGCCATAATTTTGATAATGAAATTTGCAGTTGAGAAATCTTGGATTAACATGCAGATAGTATCTGGGAATGTTTTGGGCTGTTTGTGTGTGAAAGTTGATGCAAAACAAAGATGTTTTTCAAATATATGGAATGGATTAAACTAAGCCTCAGGTGTGTGTGTGGCAGGGGGGGGGGAGATTGAAGTACGATATCAGTTAAACCACTTCTTCGACCCAGACTGTCCAACCTACCCGAAGGTGTAAGGTATCTGTTTGTTTAGACAGCTGGGAAGGGCCACCCAGTTTAGACCAGAATCAATGGCGGAGACATCTACAGGGATCGTACCCTCCTTCCCCTACCAATAATCTCTCAGAAGGAATTACAGACCCATATATTTAACGTGTCAGTACTTCACTTGAACAAGGGCGATAGATTGGGTAGAGACAGGAATTGAATTCGGGCCGTCCAAGTTCAATCCCCGCACATTAAGTAAAATGATTTGAACAATCTATATGAAATTTTATACAATTATTACAATGTGATAGTAGAATTCTATTGATTTTCAATGAGATCAAATGTTGGGAAGATCCTTGTTTATAGAATTTTTTTTCAATGATGGTTCATCATACTCAACAATCATTTCATAGTTGGTTTTGCATTTAAAAATGAATTAAACTACTTTTAAAATTGCAGTCAAGTGACTTCTGCCCTATGACGGACGGAGCATTGCATGCAAATATTAAAGTACTCAATTGGTCATTTTTTCACCACCCATTCAAAAAAAAAATTGCATATATTCTCTGGGTGAATTTTATGAATATATTCTCATACTTGAACTCATAAATCTTTAGTTTTCATATATATCAAATGCCCATGAAAAAGGTAACCTTTCCCTTAACATGATATAAACATACGCCTTCTGGAAATCCTTATAAACTCTTGGATTTAAGGTTTTCTCTGAAAAGGGCCCTTAAAACTTCTTATTTTATTTGCTTCAACTCCCTAGACTCCCAGAAATCAGAAAATACTCCTGAAAAATCACTAGTAATACATTGAGAACTTTTATTTTTGAATATGATGTAAAAATTGGGAATTGTTTCATTATTTCAGATAAATCATGAATTTGTGCATTTTCTCGTAAAATTGTGAATTAAAATTGAAATAACTTTCAAAATCGTGATTGCAAATTTTAATGTTTTTTTATAAAAATAAGGAAATTGAACATGTTTTCGTAAAAATAGTGGATTTTAGTTTTTAAAAATTGCGACATTTAGTGTTCTGTAAAAATTAAGAATTTTAGTGATCTTTCCTAAAAAATCATGAATTTTAACATTTTTTGTAAAAATAACGTATTATTCTTTTTCATAAAAATCATAAATTTCGATGCTTTTTTGTTAAATTTGTGAATTTAAATACTTTTTCATAAAAATCACAAATTTAGCTTTCACAAAAATAACTTTCAGCATTTTTTCATAAAATCGTGAATATTAACAGTTTTTCAAAAGCTTGGAATGAAAACATTGTTTAATTTTTTTCAAATGTACAAAATAATTTAATTTTTATATAATCTGTAATATTTAATTTTAAGTGGTGTAATTGGTACAAACCAAAAACTTGGGCTCTAAGTTAAATTTTGGCAGACTATTATTTTTGCTTTCAGTGTTTAGAAAATTTCTTGGAAAATATTCAAACCCTCCTGGAAAACTTCTGGAAATAGGTTCTCGCAAACGTGTATAAATTCTGTATAAACAAATCCAAATCTTGAGGTAGGTATGAGAATAAAACTTGAAATTTTGAAACTTACTATTTAAGGCCAACGGCCCTACCATGCTGAAAACACTAGTTCTCGTTAGATCACCAAAGTCAAGCAGCATCGGGCGCTGTTAGTACTTGGGTGGGTGACCACCTGGGAACACTGCGTGCTGTTGGCATATTTCGGGCGCTGTAGCCCGGTGGTTTGCACGCTGGATTTGCACACTGCCACAACTGCCACCGTGTTCATGCGGAGTACGATCACGTTAAACATGTGGGTCTGTAAGTCCTTCCGAGAGGTTGGTGGTAGGGGAAGGAGGGTATGGTCCCTGTGGATGCCTCCCCCACTGGGTTCCGGTCTAAATTGGGTGGCACTTCCCTGGCCGTCCAAACGGTTACCTTACACCTTTCTGGTAGGTCGGACGGTCTGGGTCTCAACAACAACAACTTACTATTTAAGGAATTCTTGGGATTATTCTGTACTAATATTCAATAATACTCTATGAAATTAAATGTGAGCAGCTAATTTCACCAATAACATGAAAGATTAGACTTCATGCATATAAATTTGAAATGAAATATTCTATTAAAAGAAAAATGCAGAACTCGCGTTTTACAATCTTTTCCTATCCCCATATTGGACTGCTTTAATTTTCAGATAAGCAGTCGGACTAACAAATAATTTATTCATTGGAATTAGATAACTGTTGTGCATCTGCTTGTTTTTCGTGTTTTATATCATTGAAGGAAAGAGTCGTAAAAAACAATATAAAATAGAAACCGTATAAAAATAATGTTTTCACACTTTTCTTTATGATTAATTAACAGCACACACACTGATAAAATTTAGCATGCAGTTATACAAGTGAAATTATTTATATACATAACATAGCTCAAAAACTATTTTTATTATATCATCTTATTATCCTTTTCTTTCTTCAGAAAGTAACATTTTTTACAGAATCCGAGGAGAGGATCAACTCAAATTTGATAAAATGTTGTATTGTCATTGCAAATGTATATATGTGTAAAATATCAAGAAAATCGACTCTGTAGAAGTGGGTCAAAAATTGATTTAAAGATTTGACCCAGATAAACAAACACACAGAGAAATAAACCTAAATAAAACAGTGTAAAAAATAAGCAAATGTGTTAAAAAATTATATTACATTTTTGTTGCATAATGAAGTGATACTTGATTTAGTTTTCTACATACTTATTCTATGCATATGATATGCACTTATTCTATGCATTTGGGTTTTCCACACATAGAAACTCAACTCTCCTTACCACTGATAACATTCTAAATATTTAGGACTCGAAAATGTTCTCGGCTCTGCCTGTGATTTCAGGTGATTAAAATCAGAATGGAACTCACAGCGAATTTTCGAAAACCAAAGAACCTCTTAACAGTATGTTAAAACAAGAAAGATCAATCATGCATAAAGCATTGATTATAAAACACTTTCTAACTTCAATGCAATTTTATTTAAACATCTCTAAAATGCGATACATTCCTCGGTAATATTTTTTAAATTATCACAATACTATATTAATATATTATATTTGAAAACTTAAAACTTCGTCGAGAAAAATGAACTTCATTCAAAATGATGTCATCGAAATATAAATCGCCTCTCTATAAAAGCAGCATTTTATTCATAAATTGTTTTCCATTCTTTTCATTCATCACAATACTATAATAATTTATTTTATTTAAAAACTTAAAAACCATGGAGGTACAAGTAATTTAACTCTATGCTTAAAACTTCATCGAAAAAATCGTCTGATTGCGTAAAATCTATGAATGTTTCATTCATATCAGCTATATTGCAGACTCCATGAGCTAAATAATTTTGCATTAAAGAAATTCAGCAATTCTTATACAACTTATTCTACATCTTTTGGTGTTTACATTTTTCATAAATGAAAATTAGGCTTCGTTGTAGAAATAATCAAAGTTTGATAATCATTTAAACTCATATATATTGTAATTGCGTTGTTTCAGTATGTAGATGCACAGGATTTAAGCAAAAATAAAGCGGTTTTAGGACGGATACAACACTAAATATGAATTAAAAAGAACTTTAAAAATCACGATTTTTACACAAGATGGATGGCATATTTTATTTTGAAGTGGGTTACGGTTTTAGGACAGATGTTGGGTTGCTTTAGAATTTAGGTAATTTGGAGGTTTGAAAATTTACTTTTATTTCTTTTTCCCTGGCTCAATATTCTTAATTTGGTAATATTTAAATAATATTTATTGGCTTTTTCATTTATTCTTTAATTAGAATATTTTTAATCTTCTAAATTAATTTTCTTTATAATATTTTTAATTAAAAATGTTCCATTCCTTAAATTAATATTACTTTTGATTTGCAAATTTTAAAAATTATTTATTTATTTGATTCCCCTTAAAATTCCCTTTAATTTGATGTCCCATTTTCCCATTTTGGTTAGAAATTCCGTTTGTTCTACAGTTTCAAGTTATTTCCATGTCTCACTGCAATTCAAAAATTTCAGTTGCGGCCATTTTCGGAATTCTGTTTTGCGGGCTTTTTACTGCGATTAATAACGCCACCTAAGCGTTTTCGCGCCTCTTTGGAATTCGTCATTTATTTTAATTGGTTCGCGTTTTTACGGATCGTCTGCTCTCGGAATTATGAGTATTATTTTGGCAATTCTAATTTCGGTAAGCGAATTTTAATTGCTGCCGTTTATCTAAACTCGCCCTTTTGCCGCAAGTATAAATACGCGCGCAGAACTTTTCAGTTTCAGTTTTTTGTTGAAATCCTTCGTTGGATGGCATATTTTATTTTGAAGTGGGTTACGGTTTTAGGACAGATACAACACTAAATATGAATTAAAAAGAACTTTAAAAATCACAATTTTGACACAAGATGGATGCCATATTTTATTTTGAAGTGGGTCACGTTATCTCTTCATATAATGGTCATGTGATCTCTTCATATAAAGGGTGTAATTATTATTTTAATTTTTATTTAAAAGACTACTGAATATATTTTTCTGAAATTTTTTTATATATTTTATGGGATAATTTGAAATTTCCTAAAACTTTCGAAGCAATTTGTGAATTTTAAATTCGCTTAAAAAATGTTTGAATAATTAGGTCCCATGGGGTTCAATGTATTTCATTTTTTCAACCCAGGTTCAATCCAAAACTAATTGGGTGATATTATTCATTTATATTCCCATAGGTCCCACAGACCGTCTGAACAACATTCTAAAATTTCATTTTGATAAAGTCATTTTTACTGCAGTTATTGTGCTAACGGACAGACAGACAAACAGAATAAACAAAGTCATAAACATTTTTCAACTATGTTGTAAAGTGTTAAAAAAGCTATGCCGATGGTGTTAAGATAGAAACTCTGCAAGAATATTTCAGGGGCTTACTATCTCGGGAGATGACGTATTCAACACATGAAAAGTATACAATTTAAAAAAATTCATGGAAGTTTGTCTATTATAGTATGGATTCTGTTCTGTTTAAAATTTCTTTGATAGATAATTTTTTTTATCTTTCTGATGGTGTCAACATAGAAATTCTGGGATAAGATTTTTCGTCACTAAAGTCCTGCTACAACATAAAATAACTAAAAAAATAATTTGAATTAAAGAAAAATATTGAGGCGTATCGTCCCGGGTTCTGAATTACCAAATTTCATGGCCATACGATGCTTAATAGATTTTCTGCTACAGACATCTTCCTTTATTATATGCTAAAAATGTACCTGATATTGCTCAGCATTTAAAATGAGTGGTTGTCACATAGCCAAGTGTGCACCCACATAACATTTTTCAATGCTGTAACGTTCTAGAAAAGGCATCCATGTTGCCAGGGATTTGAGATACAAATAGTTGATCATAGTGACATCAGAACTCACAGCAATTTCTCAAAAACTGAAGAACACTTTAACAGTACCCCCGCTTATATCAACAAAAGAAGGGTAAAAAACGTTATGCCGATGGTGTTAAGATGGAAACTGCCAGAATATCCCGAAGCATCCTATAGAAGATAGATTCTGTCTTCAACACATGAAAAGTATATATTTTTTAAAAATTCATGAAAATTCATGTTTTAATAGTATGGAATATGGATTCTGTTTAAAATATGTTTGAAAGAGAATTTTTCGATCTTTCCGATGGTTTTAAGTTAGAAATTCTGTGATAATATTTTTTGTTGCTAAGGTACCGATTTGTATGATAATCGCCAGAAATCACACGAAATCTTACTAAAACACAAAATAACTCAACTAATTTGAATTAAAAAAATCTCAGAGATTCACCTTCCTTGGTCCTAAAGTATCTGTGTATCAAATTTCATGGCCGTACATCTTAAATTTTCCACTACTGGTGAACAACATCTTTCTTTATTTGATCGGCATTGCCCGGCTGCTACTGAGTTTTCAAATCATCAAATCAGTTTTAATCTGAATCACCACAAAATGCAAAATTTTTAGTTTTAGTCCAAAGAGCACTTCTTCACAAATATCCCACAAAATATGGATGGGAATCCACATTCTATTCATGTTCTCTGCAAACATAGAAAGAAAAATAAAATAAACATACAGCAGGGAAGGCTTTTTAAATGTATTTACTAATAGATGGCGGTAGTGGTTAGCCCTGAAAGAAGAATGGCCAGATTATTTCCAATGTCAAAATTAGCGATACAGTACCATATAAAAATTATAATTAAAAAACCGATGGCTACAGAATTATGTTTTGAATAATATTTAAAGGAGCTGCTGTAAAAATATAAATAACGGATTGCCAGTCAATTTTCTTATATCACAGTATAAAAAAAAAAAAGAGGGACATTTTAAACACATGAAAAGTAATGACTATTCCAGTTTTGGCCACATTTAGAAAAAGTATAGATTTAAAATATTATCCTGTGTAATTGAGTAAATACTATGAATTGATACACATAACTTTTAATAGTAAATTTAATTTACTTTCAGGTAATAACAACAATATTTTACGGAATTTTTGTTTTCCTTGAAATTTTTCAAAATAAACAAAAACTTTCACTTTGTACCAATTTTGGTCACCTCCATGCACCAGTTTTGGCCATGGCAATTAAATGCTATTTAGATGTATAAAAATGTAGATACGTAAAGATTCTGAAGCCCATTGTGGCTATTCTGTATGCCTATCTAGTGGTTGCAAAATAATTAAATTAAAAAGTTTTCCAGAGAGTTAAGAGAACCATTCACACATTTATTGTTTTGATGAGTCCCATGGTATAGGTAATTAACCAACGATAGTACATATAATTAAAGCAATGTTTACTAAATGAAAGAACAAACTTTATTGCTTAAATAACGCATTCAATTGTTAATTATTTGTAAAATTGCTACAATGTGGCCAAAAGTGGACACTCGCCTTATATATTTTTTAAAAATTCCCGAAAATCCGTCTATTAATCGTATGGATTTCGTTCAAAGTTTGTTTAAAAGAAAATTTTTGATTTTTCCAATGGTGTCAAAATGAAAACGGTATGATAACAATTTCGATCGCTAAGGGACTGATTTATGTGAATATCGCTAAAATCGTGCTAAAACATAAAATGACTAAAATAAATAATATCGATTAAAAAAAAATAATGCCGAGGTGCACATTCTCGGGTTCTGAAGTACCTGTGTACCAAATTTCATGTCCGTACGACGCTTAGATTTCCCGCTACAGACCGTACATCTTCATTTATTATGTACTAGAAAATGTACTCGCCATTGCCTGAGTCAAAATGAGCGGCCGTGTGCGTGTATCCACGTAATAGTGTTTTGTTAACAGCGTATTGTTAAAACACTATTTGGTGTTCAGGAATTCGCTGTGAGTTTGGGTGTAGTATTTATCAAAGGTTTGTTTGTATCTTAAATGTCGGGTACATTTTTAGAAAAAAAAAAAAAAAAACTTATGTAGGTGCACGGCAACTCCACCACTGCTCATTTTAAATCCTGGGCTACTCCGGGTACATTTTCTAGTTTCTAATAAGCTCCCGCTACTTAAAAAATACAGATATCAGCACTCAATTTTCAAATCGTATGTTTTGAACAAAAATCATTTTCGTGACACAAATAAAGGAAAATATCTGAAACCGCACAAAAGTTCACTTAAACCCGAAAATTATTACTATCTCAGCGAATTTTCACCCAATTTCAGCCGGGCCAACGGCCGTACCGTGCTGAAAACACCGGTTCTCGTTAGATCACCGAAGTCAAGCAGCATCGGGCGCGGTTAGTACTTGGTGGGTGACCACCTCGGAACACCGCGTGCTGTTGGCCATCTCGGGTGCGGTATCCCCGTGGTTTGCGCGCTAAGATTTGCACGCTGCCACAAATGCTGCCGTGTTCATGCGGAGTACGATCACGTTAAACATGTGGGTCCGTAAGTCCTTCCGAGAGGTTGGTGGTAGGGGAAGGAGGGTACGGTCCCTGTGGATGCCTCCCCCACTGGGTTCCGGTCTAAATTGGGTGGCACTTCCCGGCCGTCCATACAGTTACCTTACACCTTTCTGGTAGGTCGGACGGTCTGGGTCTCAACAACAACAACCCAATTTCAGCCAAATTTTAGCACAATACTTATAATAATGATATAATATCAATTAAAAATAATAGGATGGATTTGAATTCGCAGATTTAGAAAACCCAAAAATATAAATGCACTTGGTGCGATCCGCTGTTTTTTGCCTCCAGACCAAATGTCTTAAACTGCTCGATCGTCTGCGAATCTCTGGCAGCAAAGAAGGAATAGATTTAATATGACAAAATGGCGGAAAATCCTGATTTTAGATTTTTAAAATTCATAACTAAAAAAATTATTCGAATTAAAAAGTAATAACGTCTGGACGCACCTATTTGGATTCTGAAGTACCTGTGTATACCAAAATTCATGGCCGTACAATGCTTTACACGCTACAGACCACACACACAATCACAGAAAGACACTATATTTTCCTTAATTATGTAACCATAGAAGAATTTTTTTTTTATATCTGGTATTTTTAAATTGCTTCTTAAAAAATACGAAAAGTATAAATATATTTAAAAAGATCACTTTAATTAGAATATTTTCTCCGTAGTTTTAAGTCGGGATGTCTTCAACACACGTATATATTTTTTAAAAAAATATTTTTAAAGTATATATTTTTTAAATTCACGAAAATTCGTTTATTAATAGTATGGATTCTGTTCAATATTAGATAATTTTTCGATCTTTCTAATGGTTTCAAGATGGAAACTATGTTATAATATTTTCAGTTGCTAAGGGACCGATTTCTGTGAAAATCGTGTTAAATCTCGCTAAAACATAAAATAACTCGAAACTTACTCAAATTAAAAAAAACATCTAGCTGAGGTGCACCCACCTGTGTCCTGTATTACTCGTATACCAAATTTCACGGCCCTGCATAAAATTTCCGTTACAGACGAACAGATAAACACCTTCCTTTTTTATTATACACAGACTTCAAAAAGTTAAGCACGCAATGCAAATTTTCATTTTTCGAAAGCGTATTTGAATTTGAGTGGCGGAAAATTGCTGCGGACGTAGATGGCAGTATGCAAATATCGTATGTTACAGCCAATTACGATTGACTGTCCGGATATATGCTAATTAGGCAGTCGTTGAAGACGCCAGCATTTTGAAGGGTTTCAGGAGGTGCATTTAAATGCTGATACGAAGTGTTTATAACTTTTGTAGCATTATTTTTTTATGATATTCGTGTTTCTATGGTTGAAATAAGACGAATGACAGAGAGCGCTGGCGTGCTGTCTGATTCATTGATGCAGAACAGTCAATCAAAGATGTTGTTATTTTCTTTGTCGTTGATCATTCGGTAATTTCTCGATTATGGAAACAATTCCAAACAAGCCAAACAGTTGTCCTGAGGCCTGCGCCCTGTCGTCCAAGGATTACCACCTCCTCTGATGATCGGTATATTGCTATAGTAGCTAAGCGGAATCGACGAGCGATCTCCACAACTGTTACATCCATGGTTGCAGCTGTACTTGGTATGATAATATCTGCCAGTACTGTGCGCCGAAGGCTCCACGTGAAGGGACTGTACGCCTGGGTACCACGTTTTTATGTTCCACTAACCGCCCAAGCCAGAGGGGCAAGATTAAAGTGGTGTCGTCAACATGTCAATTGGACTGTCTCAGATTGGTACAACGTCCTGTTCACGGACGAGTCTAGATTTGCCCTGGAATCAGATAAGCGTGTAAGGGTCTGGAGAGAACGAGGCACATGTAATCAGACTAAGAACATAATCGAACATCACGCATTCAGAGGTGGCAGCGTCACGGTGTGGGCTGGAATTTCAATGGGATGGCGCACAGAGCTGCACATCTTTAAAGGCGGTTTTGTGTCGGCTGCGCGGCATCGAGATGAAGTCCTAGACCCCATTGTGGGACTCTACTCTGCAGCAGTTGGTCCTGCTTTCTTCCTTATGGACGATAATGCCCGTCCCCATCGGAACTAACATCATTGACAAATACCTGGAAAAGTGAGGGCATTTCTTGTATGGAATGGCCGGCGTATTCTCTCGACCTTAATCCCATTGAAAACCTTTGGGATGCCCTCGGGTGTTCTGTCTCTGCACGTTTACCTCCTCCAGCCAGTCTCAGAGAGTTGGAAACTGCCCTATTGGAGGAATGGCCATTGCTCGCATCTGGGATGGTTGATCGCCTCATTGAAAGAATGGAAAATCGTTGTACAGTTTGTGTGAAGGTCCGAGGTGGTAACGTACCATATTAATTTAAGTTTTGTTTGATTTTTGTGCCTTTAAACATCATTTTGTTAATGACCCAAATGTGACGACATCATATAACTTACGAAAAGTAAATATTTTTTTCATCTTTGTACATAATTCTTGTTTCTTTTAATGCATAAGCACATTTGCTACCGCATGTACAATTTTAAGTTAATCAAAGCTTTACTTTTCCATTTTTATTGATTTTACCGTCTGTGCTTAACTTTTGGAAGCCAGTGTAGATAAAAGATAGATTACTTCTTCAACTCACGAAAAGTATATAATTTGTTTTTTAAATTCACGAAATTCCTTTATTGATTATATGGCTTCCGTTCAAAATTTGTTTGAAAGAGAATTTTTCAGTCTTCCCGATGGTGTTCGTCGAAATTCTGATAATATTTTCGCTGAGGAACCAATTTGTGTGAAAATCTTCCAAAATCGTGCCAAAACATGAAATGACTAGAACACTAATTCGAATTTAAAAATCTCGCTGACACGCATCGTCCCAGGTCCTGAAGTACCTGTGTACCAAATTTCATGGCTGTATGGCGCTTAGATTTCCTGCTACAGACCCCATATCTTTTTTATTTTGCAGTTAAGCGACTCCTAATCCTGACTAATGAAATTTTAAAAATGCACATCCAAATGTCTGATTTACATTATAAAAACAGTATTTTAAAGGATCAGATTATCATTGAATTGTATTTTTAGTATTTGCAGGAAATATGATCGATCAATTGTGAATATGATCGAAATATGATCAGTAGTGATGCATATCAATGCCAACCAAAGATAGTCATTAGCGCCAACAAAGTCGCCAAATGTCAGGGTGTATAAATTTTTGTTTGACTGTGAAGAAATAAATGTACTATAGCGTGTGCAGGGAAAGTCATTTGCTGTTTGGCATGCTTTTAAGCTTTGGTAAAAATTGTTTACTACGTTATTGTAATTTTATAGAAATAAACAAAATATCTAAATACTTATAAACATTTGACTCAAAACGATCCCAGTAATTTGAAGTATGATGTGTTGAGATTAAATACGGCACATAGCTTGACCTCGAAACGTGCAGCTGCGTGTTAAGGGCATTAAACCGTGGAATAGGAGAGGGGCGTGTGTCAAACTTTCATGTTAATTATTGAAAGAAGTTAAAATGAAAAAAGTGCGTTGAACGGCTTTAAATGAAGATTTTATAGAAGACACATCCTAGTCTCTTTCGCACGCTGGTCTTCGATAGGTTTACAAAATTTCATCAATATAAATGTGCAAAAGTATTTGAAGTAAACGCGATTTAGAAACTTTTTACAAGTTATGCTATGTATTTATAGATTCTTATCTTTCAGTTATTAAAATTTGCATATGACTTAAAGTATTTGGTTCCTGATCCAATGCACTCTTTTCTTAGTAGCTACACAAGCGAGCATAAATTAATTTATGGAGCTACGGGCAAAATCAGTATCAAACAAGGGGGGGGGGGGTATTTGAAAGACACTAATCGCTGTTTGTGGAAAAATTACATTTTCTGTATAGGGTCCATAATCGAAGATGAAATTTACCAATGTAAATTCCTCCCTTTCCTAGATCTCCTGGCTACACTTATGGGCAAATAACTACAAATATTTTTTGCTCAGCTTCTAAAATAATAGGAATCAATAATCATGGTTAATTACAACATATTTTCCCAAAATTACTTTTGTTATTCAGGATTTAGTTTATCGAAGCCTGAGACTCGTGCTTTGTGAGCCTGGCATTTCGAGCCAATTAAAACTGCTACGAAGTTGAACTAAATTGTTTTGAAGCGCTATTCTAAGTTAAATGCCCCGCATAAGAAGCATACTTGAGGAAAATTTTGGAGAGGACTCATTTTGCTGGGGTTGAAATTCTGTATCTGACCTAATTTACTTTAATCGAATGGGAAATTTAAGGGTAATTATGTGTAGTAGGGTAGACGGCCCAAACTCTGAATTCCTCCTTATTTACAACGCCACTGCCCGTTTACTGTGTAGAAATCCTAAACATACTGTTTACTCTGTCACTAAAGGGCGAGAGCCAGGAGCACTGCTTTCACCTTTCACAATTTCGCGCCAAAATCCACCAGCACCGTTGGCGCGAATATTTTTTTCCGGATGTTCATGATTCAAGTCAACCGCCACAACTCCTCTTTTATTAAAACGTTTCATTCATACGCTGCTCGAAGGACGCTCCGTTGCTTGCCTGCCCACGTGACTGTACTGCCTCTCCTTTTGTGGGTTATTCACAAATTGCACTGAGAATCTTGTTATTGGATTAATCGATCGGATTCGGCCTTTCATACTGCTTTGTCGGGGTTTCTTCTTGGACAGAATGGGAGTGGCGTAACTACAACGCTACTAACATGGGGCCCCTTGTATATTTATAGTTGTTTCGAGATCTTAAAATATAAATTAAGAGAGCCCTACTTAGGGGGATCTTTGGCATTATGTCGTTCCACAATGTGCTAAGGGACCGGAAAAGTGGCCAACGATTTTTCGTATATTCAACCGTATAATGTTTTTTCTGAAAATTGAAAGTTATATTTTCCCAATGATATTATTTTCCATAAGAGATTTGCCTCCTGGGGTCTAGCTAGGGATTTAAATTTAAAGTGAATGTAAAAATTTAGTGATACATAATATCTTGAGTAATAATAGATATTTCAATTCGAGGTCTACACCTGCCGAAATTTTAAACTTTTACCTTGACTGTACCGATGCTCAAACCTGGCCCGACCTCAAAGAAATTTACGAATCCCGGCCCGAAATGAGGTTTATCCAAATGTGTTAAAAGGCATGAATTTGCATAATTGTTGTACAAGGAATTAAGGTAAACGTTTTGTTTTTTAACATTTATTTTTTAGCTTTCATGCACTGTATTGAATTTCGTTATAAATGTTTCAAACATTCAATGGCCCGACCCCATTTTTTAAAAATTGAGCCGTAGCCTGTCCAGCATGAATTAGAGAAATAAAGCCGGACGTTAGCCCGTAGGTCAGGTCCTAATCCGTGTAGACTTCTAATTTGAATGTTTGAAATGGGTTTAATTGGGGCTTTTTACTTATACCGTCAAATCTTAAAGGCTTATTATTATTTTTTTTTTTTTAGAATTAGAATCAGCAACATAAATTATGCTCATCGATGAACAACATCTAAGAAACACAATGGAATGTTTACACAATTTCGAATAACTTATTTTCTAGATATATAGAAAAACGAGGGGACCATTCCCAAATTGCTGATCTCTTACAAAATCGAGATTTAAATTTCGGAAATTGGTATTTTCTTAAAAAGATAAGATTTAAAGATTTTCTTAAAAGGCCATTTTCTAAAAGTTTGAACGCTCTTATAGCAAATCATCAGTTTGTGAATTATCACTTCAATTATTCATAAATTTTCTTTCATATTTCAAAAGCGAATTATTTAAAAATACGATATATTATAGCAGTGATTCTCAACCAGGATTTCGCAAGAATTTGCAAAATCTTGAAAAAAGTGCAATTTGCCACCTTTTTTGTAATTGAGAGAAAAAAATTTAAATTATTAATATTTTAATGAAACAATTATATTAATACAACGTCATTACAAAAAAATCTGATGTGGGCAGCACATGACTTATATATAATGCAATGAATTTATTACTTTTACAGTAAAAACAAAATAGTTTATTTTTATAGTAGATACTTATATTCTTTTCAAGATATTGAATTTTCGTCGGTCGTCATTTTCATTGATTTAGCGTCATTTTTATCCGTTTGGCGAGATTTCTGTTAATTTGGCAACATTTAGAAAAGTCGCCAAGTTGGCGACATTCCGCCAAATTCGTCGCCAAAATCTCGCAAAGCGTTATGGAGGGAGAAATAAGTTATTATAGCAGATAAATGATTATTGGCGTTCAAATACAAAAATATTACTCGAAAGTACCTTTTTTCATGACTGGAATGAGCTAGATCCACGAGAATGGTGTCACCCAATTTATCGCATGATATTACATATGAAAAAAGAACATGTTTCTCATCAGTTAATATTTTTTTTATTTATGGGATTTTTTGATAAATTTATTTGAAAAATGTGCAATATCTCAAGAACGGTTCAATTTAGCTTTCTAAAGTCTATGCCAATCTTTTTCTAAGGAAACATTATATAAGAAATGTCTATTTGCGTAACTTTAAAGGTTTTGATTTTTTGATGAACTTTTCAAAATTTCACTCGAAAATTTGAGGGGGGGGGGGTCTGAACATTCGATTGTGCTCCGTAAATACTGGAAACAATAGGCTTCCAGTATTTATGGATTGTAATTTTTGTCCCAAATTTCATTCGAATCGCTCAATTCGTTCGTGAGATATCGTCTCCACAGCATCACTGACACACACACACATACTTTCACACATATAGACAGCACCTCAGAAATGTTCGATTTGTGATCAGGGATGCTTGAAACGTGCTCTCCCGTCAAAAACTCGAATTCGAATTTGGTATATTGCTATAGAGTAGCTAAGCGGAATCGACGAGCGACCTCCACAACTGTTACATCCATGGTTGCAGCGGCACTTGGTAAGACAACATCTGCCAGTATTGTGCGCCGAAGGCTCCACATGAAGGGACTGTACTCCCGAGTACCACGTTTTGGTGTTCCACTAACCGTCCAAGCCAGAGGGGCAAGATTAAATTGGTGCCGTCAATTGGACTGTTTCAGATTGGTGCAACGTCTTGTTCAATAAAGCTACGTCCCGTTCAATAACCTTTAATAAAGCTACGTAAATAATCATGTTTTATGTAATTTCGCATTAGAAAACGATTGACACAAATTTTAGAACGCTAGCGTAAACTGTTCTCGAAATATTGCACATTTTTTGAATGAATTTATCCAAAAATCGTATGAAATTAAAAAAAAAAGTGTTAACTATTGTGAAATACTTTTCATATGTAATATTATACGATAAATCTATTACAATCATTCTCGTGGATTTAGTCCGTTCCATTTAAAAGAGAAGATACTTTGGGTAATAGTTTTGTATTTTGTCGCCTAACAATTCGTCAACAGTTATTTATCTACTATAAGAATAACTTGTTTCTCCGTCCGTAACGCTTGGTGAAATTTTGGCGACTAATTTGACCTCATATCACCAACGTAGCGATTTTTTTAAATGTTGCCAAATTGATAAAAAAAAAATAACGCTAAATCAACGAGAATGACGACTAATTCGTCAAAATTCAATATTTTGGAAAGGATATCTACTATATTTCTCTGTCTGTAACGCTAGACGAACTTGGCGGAATATCGCTTACTTGGCAAGTTGTTTTAAATGCTGCGAAATTTACGAAATTGTCACCAAATTGATAAAAATTACGCAAAATCCTTGAAAATGACGACTATTGAAAATTCAATATTTTGGAAAGAATATAAGAATCTACTACACAATAATCCATTTCCCCGTCCGTCCCTAACGCTCGGCAAAAAATTTGGCGACGAATTTGGTGAGATGTCGCCTACTTGGTGACTTTTTCAAATGTTGCCAAATTGATGAAAATGGTGTCAAATTGATTAAGAAAATGACGTTAATGGGAGGTATTGTTTTGTAAATTTTTAATTCCCGTCATACAACAGGCATACCTACTAGTATAAAAGAAATGCGTTTCTCTCTGTTTGTCTTGAACGGTTGGCGAACTTGGGGAATAATCTAGCGATATTACCAACTTGGCAATATTTAGCCGAAATTGACGGAAATTTCGTCAAAATTGCAAAAATCACTCCAAGGTAACGAAAATGACGCTAAATTGATCAATTATTAAAATATCTTAATATATTCATTGAGGATACTATCAATATTGGTATTGTTAATTTAGAGTTGCGTGAAATATAAGTTTATTGGGCGCTAAATCATGCTAAAACATAAAATAACTGAAAAACTATTCAAATTAAAATATATCTTGCCGAGTCGCATCTTTCCGTGTCCTGAAGTACCTGTGTACCAAATTTCATGGCCGTACAACGTTTAGATGCACTGGTGATATGCCATTCCTCCACGACCTCAGTGTGACAAAGCGTGAGCGGTGAGTTTTTATAGTTCCCTTCCTACATTGTAACATTCGCAATGTCCCCTGTCTTTTCTCACAGAACAAATTGGAACAAAAATCTATTAAGAGCGTTAATGTCTTTTGACACCATTTGGACAATTACGAATGCTTATTTATGTAGTAATCGTATATATGATTTTGTAAATAATTATAACTTGAACTTGTAAATAAAATATATGCATTTAAACAAGAAACATTGGTTCACATGAATGCTTGGAATTCCTTGCCTACTTGTCTTGTATATATGTGTATTTCCTTTTAGCGGCCAACAGGTAAGCTACTAATACATGTGAAAACCAATACCACATGTGAAAATCGCTCAAAATCGTGCTGAAACATAAAATAACTAAAAAACTAATAAGAATTTAAAAAAAATGTCTTTTCGAGGTGCACTTTCCCGGGTCCTGAAGTGTATGTGTACCAAATTTCATGACTGTACGACGCATAGATTTTCCGTTACAGATCTCACACACACACACACACACACAGAGAGAGATTCTTGTATTATGTAAGATTGTTTTAAAATAATTTTTGCGTATGTTTTTGGAAGTTAGTTGATGTTGCTCATGTAGCTTCCGAAACCCGCTGGTTTTCTATTTATTTTATTATAAGTCACTTAGTACGTATTTTTATTCTAGAAGAAATTTTAATTCTTTTACTGTTAATTTTTCTTCCTTTCTAGGTTTTTATTTTTATTTTTCGTTGGGCAACAATTTTTCCTTTGCTCTGTGATGCGACTTATTGGCAAATGCCGTTTTACCTTTGGTAGTGTGGTTGCTTCATCAGGAAGGATGCTGTTTTTTGTTTCCGAAACCGGTTGATACTGCTTAAGCTGTTACCAATGAATAATAATTATTATTTAGACAGCAGTTTCAGCGAATTTTTGTTGTAATTAAAAGCTACTTTAAAGAACATATGTATTGACTTATTGAGCGCTTCAAAATATTCAATCGATTGTTATGCAGGGAAACATGTCTCAAGGTGATATTCACTGTGCCAGAAATAAATGGTTAATGCTGGGAATTAAACAAATGAATTGTAAATTCTGTATCGCATTAATAGGTCATTTAATAGAGGTGGTCACTGTTGTCGGTTTCACTGTATGTTCCATGTTGCAAACGTTATATTTACTTATTGCTTTTAAATCGTTTAATTTTTATCATGCCGCATTTTACGGTGTCGAAAACCCAGGCCGCCCGACTCCTCCTAGGACTTGAGCAGCTGTTTGGACGGCCGGTCATTTTACGGCGTGGAGTAGGTGTTTCAAGAAGAAAAAATGGATCTTGATTTATATATTGAGATTGAGCCCCTTTCCAGTTTTCTTTCAATTTTCATTATGATTAATACTAACCTAGATTAAAGTAGGTTGGATGCAAGGTTTCAATCACCTACTATAGTCAAGGTGAAGCAGGTGTATCAGCGTGATTCGATAAATTCACTTTTGTTTGAAGCCAGTATTTGCTGTATTGTGTTCATTATAGCAAAGGCTGCGAGCGTTTGTAGGGGGAGGGTCAGGGGCTTGGGTTCTTCACATATACCTAGAATTTTCTTTAATGTCCATTATGATTAAGGATAAAGTAAGTCCGATGCAAGGGTTCAGTCACCTACTAGATTCATCCAAGTTCATACTCTGCGTATGATACAGAAAAACTGAAATTTTGGTCTTTTTGGATTTTATGCAAAAATATTATTTATTTGAAAAGTTAGCTCTATGTGCACCGGTAAGTAATTGCAAGTTTTTTTAAGTTTAAAATTTTGTCTGACGTGTTGAAATGTTAATCTTCGAAATTTAGGATTTGTGAGTTGTTAAGGAACGGAATTTAAAATAGTTTGAGTATAAGAGAACCAACCATTTGCGTGTCTAATGTGTTGACTTTCGTGAGTAATTTCGTTCCCCATTGGTGAGTGAATAATTTTTCGTATTTATCGATCCGTCCCCCAAAATACGGACGCTCGCAGGTAAATTTCCAAGTCAGTCTTAACCGGTGTCCGCCTGTTTCTTTGGGCATTCTGCTGTGTAAGAATTGTAATTGCATTTGCTTGAAGCAGGAGAAGTTGGTTAAACATTCGCTTTGGAAAATAATACTAAAATATAATTTGTTTCAGAATTTCAACATCTAAATTTGTTTTAAGACTGATATAAAATACATTATTATCTGTAATTTTATTAAACATGCTATTAAAGTTTAGTCTAACTTATTAAAACGCGTCCAATCATGTGTGTGCTTCTCTCCGGGGATTTACAACGAGAATACAGATTCCAGAAGGTAGAAGTTGGTAGAAGCTCTCTAGCTATGGTCTTGATTATATTAGGTCGAGATACTTTGATGAGGTTCAAAATTCGAAGCACTAAAATATACACAAAAGACAACGAGATACCAAATTTCATGTTGTTACTATGATTAATGGAACCTGATTAGTTAGGGCTTCAAAGATTTGAATCACACTGACAAACACCAGATAAAAGGTTATAAAAAGTGCGCAGCATGGTGTAAGAGAAAAATAAATAAGCAAATATTTGCGTGTGCATTTTTGATTGATAAGCGGTGCTTATATCTGGTTCTCAGGAACATATTTTGCCTAACTTTGCTTTGCGCTCAACCGTTTGAACAACCTTAATCAAGTAAACAGTTGGTTTTTACTACGATAATTTCATTCTATAGTCATTCTAAATCTGATTGTAACGAAGCTTAAGTGAACAAGAAATTTGTTCATTGTATTTTTATTTGCACGATAAACAGTTAACACACGTATCAAACATTTTGCCCTTGTGTTCCTCCTTAAATCTCATACGAACCACTCTAGCAGTGTTATAAGTGGGTGCTCGACTGCATTTCAACAGAAACTGACTCTTTTCTCAGTGCAGTCACATCTTACAATTACAAGACAGCAACGACTCAATTTTTACTTTCCTTATATACATAATGTATAAGGAAAGTATTGTGACGGGGTCGAAAATTCGAATTCGAGTTTTCGATGGGAGAGCACGTTTCAAGCATCCCTGATCACGAATCAAACATTTTTGAAGTGATGTCTGTGTGTGTGTGTGTGTCAGTGAGTCTGTGGAGACGATAACTGACGAACGAATGGACCGATTCGAACCAAATTTGGTACAAAAATCACAACCCGTAAACACTGTAAGCCTATTGTTTTTAAATGCAATCGAATGTTCAGAACCCTCCTAAATTTTCGAATAAAATTTTGAAAAAATCGTCAAAAAATCAAAACCACTAGTAAAGTTACGCAAATAGACATTTCTTATGTAATTTTTCATTAGAAAACGATTGACATAAATTTTAGAACGCCAACATGAACCGTTCTCGAGATATTGCACATTTTTCAAAAAAATTATTAAAAAGTCATATAAAATGAAAAAAAATATTTCCTATTGAGAAACATGTTCACTTTTCATATGTAATACCTTGCGATAAATTGGGTGACATCATTCTCGTAGATCTAGCTCGTTCCATTCATGAAAAAAGATACTTTGAGTAATACTTTTGTATTTGAACGCCAATAGTCATTTTTCTGTTGTAAGAACAACTTATTTCTTCGTCCATAACGCTTGGCGAAATTTTGGCGACAAATTTGGCGGAATGTCGCCAACTTGGCGACTTTTTGAAATGTTGCCAAATTAACGAAAATCTCGCCAAATGGATAAAAATGACGCTAAATCAATGAAAATGACGACTATTTGTCGAAAATTCAATATCTTGGAAAGAATATTAGTATCTACTATAAGAAAAACCTATTTTGTTACTGTAAAAGTTGTAAATTCATTACATTATATAAGGAAAGTCATGTGTTGCCCACATTAGGTTTTTTTTTTATTGTAAAAGTAGTAAATTCATTGCATTGTATAAGGAAAGTCATGTGTTGCCCACATCAGATTTTTTAAATTGTGATAGTATGAACAATTTGGTAACCAACCAAATGCACCTGCCTCAACGAATACAAAGTTAGTTGGAATTGGAGGGATGCTGTATACTTATTACTGGACTTTCTTTTCAGCCTTAGGCTGATTATTGTTCGGAACAGTGAACAGAGATTTTAAACAGGATGATCGAAGCGATCATTGTTCTTGGTCCGAGGCACTGTCAAAGCGTGACTCCCTCCTTCCTTTAGGTCCACATCAATTACTGATCCCATATACGTATATGGTATTTGTATAAGTATTGTGGGCTAGACCTAGAGAATCGAAGTCTTTGGCGGATTTACTTGTTTTGAGTATCCCTGAAAATAAATCGAGTGTTATATGCGACGTACGTGGGTAAAGGGCGCAATGTGTTGAAGACCCAGACCGTCCGGCTCGTCCTGAGGACTTGAGCATCTATTTGGACGGCCGGCGGGCGCAATAACGAAAATTTGTACGATTTTTTGCAGTTGGCAAATACACAAATACTGTTGAAGTAGGCAAAATCTGTGTGCGACTTCATTTCTTTTCCGAGGAGAAAATATTAATAAAGAATAGCAGTCAGCCATTTCATATAATAATTTGCTTGTATCACTCTAGATAAATTTTTACTTGTTTTAAAACATGAAAATTTGGCCTTTAAAAGATAAATTCCATTGAGGTTAAATCTTCAATTTTTCACATAATTATCAATATTTTTGGATGTAAAATTAGTCGAGTCTTGAATATTGGAAAATGAAATCCAGCACAGTAACCTTTCTTTTCAGTCGTATTCCCCCCCCCCCTCCCCCTCGCTACGTCTATGCATATAGATACATATATCTTATGGCAGTTTCAGTATAAGATGAACGAGGATAGGATTAGCTTTATGTATCTTGCGATATGAATTCGTAATAAAATAAAATAGAAAATATTCCGTGAAAGTTGCCACTTTTATTTGAAACTGTATCTTAAATTTAAGTTCTCTACTGATTGAGGGGTTTGATTAATTAATACTCAATATCAATCAATAATAGTACACAATTGATATCAGTTACCTTCTATTGCTAATATTAATTCTTATTTAAATTATCAATGTTTTAATAATCACTGTTAAATCAATGTTAATTAATAAACAAGTATGTAAAATAAAATATTATGCACTTTTCAATCTTTTTCTGAGTACGTCATTTTTCATTGAATTATTTTTGGGGCAGTCTGCAAGTGTACACAAAATGTGACTGATTATTTCTTTCTTTGTTTTCTGCTATTGCAGTCATCCTTCAATTAAGTGCATATTTTTATGTACGGTTTCACTTACTTCTTCGCCGTTGTCTAAAATGAAAAAATCTGATGTGGGCAACACATGACTTTCCTTATATAATGTAATGAATTTACTTCTTTTACAGTAAAAAAATAGGATTTTCTTATAGTAGATACTAATATTCTTTCCAAGATATTGAATTTTCGACAATTAGTCGTCATTTTCATTGATTTAGCGTCATTTTTATCCATTTGGCGAGATTTTCGTTAATTTGGCAACATTTCAAGTTCGTCGCCAAAAGCTCGCCAAGCGTTATGCACTAAGAAATAAGTTTTTCTTAAAGCAGATAAATGACTATTGGCGTTCAAATACAAAAGTATTATTCAAAGTATCTTTTTTTCATGAATGGAACGAGCTAGATCCACGAGAAGGATGTCACTCAATTTATCGCATGGTATTACATATGAAAAGTAAACATGTTTCTCAATAGGAAATATTTTTTTTATTTTATATGACTTTTTGATATTTTTTTAAAAAAATGTACAATATCTCGAGAACGGTTCACGTTAGCGTTCTAAAATTTATGTCAATCGTTTTCTAATGAAAAATTACATAAGAAATGTCTATTTGCGTAACTTTATTAGCGGTTTTGATTTTTTGACGATTTTTTCAAAATTTCATTCGAAAATTTAGGGGGGTTCTGAACATTCGATTGCGTATAAAAGCAATAGGCTTCCAGTGTTTACGGATTGTGATTTTTGTACCAAATTTGGTTCGAATCGGTCCATTCGTTCGTCAGTTATCGTCTCCATAGACTCACTGACACCCACACATGCACACACACACACACACACACACAGACATCACTTCAAAAATGTTTCATTCGTGATCAGGGATGCTTGAAACGTGCTCTCCCGTCGAAAACTCGAATTCGAATTTTCGACCCCGTCACAATACTTTCCTTATACATTATGTATATAAGGAAAGTAATAAAATTTAACTGGAGTGTAGCTCAACTCGACTTTCGCATACCAGAACCGTCATTTTCCCCCTTTCAAATTTTACAACCCTACCAGGTAGCATGCTATAATTGTGAACATTTGGAACAAAGATATTTCTTGATACGGTTTGACCGACAGACACATTTTACCGCTATATCATTACAATACTATCTCTTAACAAAACACAATTAATTTCATTGATTTAGCGTCATATTTATCAATTTCGCGATATTTTTGTCAATTTGGTGGCATTTAAAAAACTTGCAAAGTTGGCGATATCCCACCAAATTTTTTGCCAAGCGTTATGGACGGACGGAGAAATGGGTTATTAAGATATTAGGTTAATAGTTCCCGCAAAGCAACTTTGATTATTAAGGAAATTGAACTTAAATTTGCAAAAAATTGAATTTTCATCAATTATGCGTCATTTTTATCAAGTTAGGGTCATTTTTCAATTTGGAAACAGTTTCGTTTATTTGGTGATATTTTGTTCCATTTGGTGACATTTGAAAAAGTCGCTAAATTTGTAGCCAAGTGGGACGGTTGGATTGACAAACACTACCGAAACATCATTACAGTACTATCTCCTAACAAAACACATTTAATTTAATTGATTTATTGTCATTTTTTATTAATTGGCGACATTTGCATCAATTTCGCAATGTTAAAAAAGTCGCCAAGTTAGGAATATCCCGCCAATTTTGTCGACAAAAGTTACGGAGATGGACGGATGAAAAAATAGGTTCTTGGTAAATTTTAAGTAGATCGTAATTTTTTTTTTTTTTTTTTTTTGAAAAGTCTGTATTGTTGGTCTGGTATTAAAAGTCTGTATGGTATGATCACAATTATAATACTTATATAATATAGTATAATACTTATAATATAGTATGTTACCCTTCACTTTTTAAAGATCTTTCAATTTATGCCATACTTGACAATGTATCCCCGAGTGAGGCTAGTTACGTCACGAACACAAAAATTGTACCGCGGCTTTTTTCTCACAACAATGATTTAAACTATTTAGTCTCGTAATCAGTGAGCCATAAATAACCCATTTTATGCATGATTATGTCAAATTGCCATGTTAAAAAAATATAAAGATTCGAATAAACTTCTAACTCTTCGCTCGAATTTACAAAAATGCTATCTAGGTCTTGATTTTTCGATAACAAAGTCGGGTATGAAGTTTCATGAAAATCTGTTAATATTTGTGCCAGCTACTGTGCACCCCCCCCCCCCTGACCTCAGACAGACGAACATCACTCCAAAAATAGTCAAAACGCGTTTAGGAGGTCCTAAAACATATATTGGCATCAAAATCTGGAATGAATTCGAACTCCCTAATCCCCTTAAATATTCCTTTGGGCATCAAGCTAGTCGATGTTGTACGTCTTATTTTTGAGTTTGCCCCATTGCCTTCAGTGGTTTGCCCACACTCCTGGAAAAAGTTCTGTGGGAGTTCATGTAAAAGTGGCACCATTAAAAGAGGATAGTAGTGAACATATTTTAAATACAATTAAAATATCAATTTGAATTTGTTGATTTTAATGCAATATAAGTAAATAAAATAGTGGTGGAATATTTCAATTCGAATTTTCTGTTTACGAAAATGTATGTCGATATATTTTTAGCTGTTTTTAATTTTATTCTTATTATAAGGTTAACTCTTTGTAGTTTAATTAAAATATCTTTTGCTGTATGAGTATATAAAACAGTTTTTATTCGAAAAAGAGAAACTCCCCCCTTTTTTTTCCCAAAATAATTTAAAGATTTAAAAATTATGGGCAATAGATGGATTCAGCATCTTTTAGATTAAATATGGGTAATCCAGCTATTTTGTCAATCAAGTCTTTTAATTTTACTTTCAATCAAAATTACTCTTTGCCGAAATTGAGTTTGGGATAGGTTAGATAGTTATTTTTAATATTAAAAATCTAAAGTAGGTCAAAATTTAGGTATTCTGGTTTAGCGATTTTTCTAGAATTTGTTCTTGTTCCTTTGCTTTAAATTGTCTAACCATTAATATCAAAATATTTATTTATGTACTAAGAGAAAATATGCCCTATTTTTTTGGCGCCAATCTCTTCGGAGTAAAGCGCGCGAAAAAGAGCGCTCTGATACGCAATGCATTCTGGGATGTGACCACGTGAAAAGGGAAAATGTGGACGGTCCCATGTGGTTGTGTAAAGGGGCGACTCGCAGTCTCTGCTTTTAACTAAGTTGTTTGTATGCTTTTTTGTGTCAGCGGTATTCGTATTCTACGCGATGGGAGGTCCCTATATTTAGTGACATTGTTTGTCCTATGATATGTTAACTATCATGCCTATAACTTTATCAAGGTGTCTGAAAAGCACCTGTAGTAGGCTTAACGCTTACATTTTTAATAAAACTTCATTTAGTGAGATCGCCTTCACAAGTGCGACAGAGATCGAACGGGAGGGATGGAATAATAGTTAATCACGCAATTTTTTTTTTTAAAGATTTTTTTTATTTATTTATATTCTATATTTTTATTTATGCTCGTCCCTGATGTTCAAAATAAATGTTTAATTCATTTCTATCTGCTTTGTCAAATAACAGTAAAGCCTTAAATGCCCTTTAATTGTTGACAAGCATTAAAATGTGTAAGTGTAATGAACATTTAGATTTAGTACATTGTTATATTCTGTTTTCTTGTGTTCGTTAATGAAAATATTTTAATATAGTTTATGAAACTTCAATAACAAGTAGATTAGTCGTGTTAACATTGGTATAAAAGTGGGCCAGTAAAATTATTGATTACTATACTATTGAAAGCTCTGGTTAGTTTGTTGAATTTAGCATTTTAAAATTTAAATATATGTGATTATTTTTTAACTTGATATATATTTAAGCAAGTTAGATGATAGGAATAATTGAATTTAACTTGTATCTGTATACCCAAGCTTGTGTTACTATTTTAATATTTCTTTAAATGTAATATTAATTTTTATTTTGCATTGTTGTCGGCATTTTATATGCCGTTACCTGCAGTGTATTCACATTTATAGAAATGTGAATTGGTCAGCAAATCACATTTTTTCAGACTAAGATGCAGATTTGAATTTGTGTTTGATTTACATGTGTTTCAGAAGAAGTGAAGTATGTTTGTTAGTTCTACTATATATTGCTTACCGACTGCTTTCATATTTTTCTTATAACTTATTAATATTTTATTGTAAACTTGAACAAATCTTATCAAGATAGTTCAAAAATTCCTATTATGTGTATCATCATAACTGTTGCACATTTTTAAAAATCTAATTGTTTTTCTGTGCATATGTTATAAATGAGATGTTAATGGCTTTAATTTTGTGTGTAATTATATTCTGTTGATTTGCATTTAACATTTTGTGTATTTTTGCTTTGCAGCACAAATAATAACTCTTCCTGTTGTTAGCACCCCATCTACATTAGCAATGTCACCTTTTAAAATGGAACCTGCTATTTTACCAAAAACTGTACATCTTTCCAGTTCTCCTGTGGTGAGCTTCTTATTTTATTCAAATTTTTGGTTGTGTGATATAAAAACATTAAGGTGTGAAGACCCAAAAATTTTCATAAAATAAAAATAAATACATTCTTTAAACATCTGTAATATTATTATAAAGAGATTCAAACAATATTAATAAAAAAAAAAAAAATTGCAGCTACCTTAAAATCTACTTTTTGCTGTTTTGATGTGAGGAATAAATATGTTTAAGCTTTAATTGGTTAATTTTTTTAACAGTTTTCATCCTGAGGTTGTAATATTTTGTGATCTTTCTTTTAACAATGTATGCTCATCTCAAACGTATGCTTGTTTACTAGTAATTTTGAATTTAAGCAGTATGCTTGATATTTTTAATTCATAGGGAATTGTTCCTTAGTTCCTTAAGTTTATATTTAAATTATCATGAAAAAAATAATTTTAGTATAATTATGCTAATTTCAACTAATTAAAAAATTTATAAGGAAAATATTTGTTGAAAATTCTCTAGTTCTTATATGTAAACTAATATTTCACTCCAATTCAAATGTGTAGCATATTTTTTTTATTTTGAATCATTATTTTAATTAAAATGCATATGTATCAATATCACCTCACATTTTTAAATCATAATTTATATTATTTTGCATTTAAATACTGTTTACATACTTGTTTCTGTTTATTGGTCCACAAATTATCTGAAAATAGCCAGCTATTGTTCTGTAAAAGAACATTAATTTTTTCAATTTCATATGGAAAAAATAAGTTTAAAAATCAAATGAGTAATTTTATGCATCTAATTTTCAGATATTTCACTATTCTCTCATTGGTGCTTTGAAGTTAGTGGTGTTATATTAATACTTTTCCATCATATAAAAGCTTTTTGTAATTTATGAACTGAAGGAAAGTTGCACTGCCTAAAATGATTTTACTGTTTACAAGTTGTTAAATCTCATTCTAATGATTTACATGGAAAATTTTATGTCAGTCCTTAATAAATGTATCTGCTTTATAACCAATTGTCCCCTCATAATATAAAAATTCTAATAATTATTTTGCTATGAGTTATGAATGCCATAATATTTAAATGATTTTAAAATTTATTGAGATTTGTTTATAGATGTATATTAAGGGGTCTTTCTAAAAGTAATCAATGAAGTTTTGCTTGAGCAGGACTTGTACTTCCTAACTCTTAATCTCAAAACAAATGCTCAACTTTGGGTTTTGTGAGTCTTGTTTTTGAATCACATGTGAAATATATATCCATTTTGTCATATGACATTTAAAAAATTTTTTACTAAATATTATAGGTTTGTATTTTATGGCTAATTTATTATAGATGACCTGATCAAACACAGTATCAAATCATGGGTAGTAAAATAATAACACTTATTTAATTTACATAAAAAGTAATGAGAAAGGGCTGGAATATATATATATATACAGGGATGTATCTACAGTGGTCGGTGGTGGTCAGGGTTTCCACCACTCAGAATTTCTGACCACCACTCAATTGCCAACCACTACTCATCCAAAAAAATATACATATTATAATTACATTTAAAAAAAGTTATATTCAATTTTATCAAATGTTTTTCTTCAATATAAAAGTATACAATACTAATATTGTTTGTGCGTGCAAATTAACGTGAAGCTCGTTTCGAAATTTTATATTCTCAAGTATAATTGTTCTGGAAAATCAACCACCACTCACATTTCTCTAGATACATCCCTGTATATATGTATATATATAATATGGAATGGTCAATAATCTGATTAGTTAATAATCGGTCAATATTTAAATGAAATTATACAAATAGTTAATTGCAATTATTTTGGATTTAACTCTTATTACTAATAATATTTTAAATCAATATTTAAAAATATTTTTTAACATTATAAAATTTAAGTTTGTATTTGTAATTTGAAGAAAAGGTCATGGAATAGTGCATACTGCCTGTGCATTATTTTCTGCTTTGATTGAAAATTCCTAAACTGCATACAGTTTATGTAACTTTAGTGCATTGATAAAAACATTTAATATATGTATTAGCTAGGATTTACATTGTAAAGCTGCTAATTTGAGTTTTCATTGATAGATGGAGTCATGAAATTAATGCAATTTGTTTTAATATAAACTTGTATACATACAAAATTGAAATAATGGTGTTTTCAAACTGGGTCTCAATATTAATAGGTTGATAACAATTTAAAAAACAAGTTTTAAACAATTTGAATTTAATTCATTCTAACATTTAAATTCATAAGTTAAGGTTTTGTTTTATTTAACAGTCGGAGGGATTTAGATGAATAGTTAAGTTGTAAAATATCATATAGCTGGTGGCACCAAAAAACCTTCTATTGCATGAATAACTCCTAATAATAATAAATTTTCAGTAGTGTTATAGCTGGTAAGGAGGTAACTTGAGTCTATCTATTCTTTCTCCTCTCCTTTTTTTGCTCCCAATTCTTTTGTTGTATTACATGTAAAATACATGTAATAGGTGATTGAAAAGTAGATACTCTAAATTAATTTAGAGTCAACAGTCAGAAAGTGCTTCCATTTGGGGCATGCAGTATTGGATCTTGATGAAGATGTTTTGTGACCACAAAAAATTGTATAATTCCTGTGTTGTTATTGTTGAGGCCCAGACCATCCGACCTACCAGAAAGGTGTAAGGTAACAGTTTGGATGGCCGGGAAGTGCTACCCAATTTAGACTGGAACCCAGTGGGGGGAGACATCCACAGGGACCGTACTCCCCTTTCCCTACCACCAACTTCTCGGAAGGACTTACGAACCCACATGTTTAACATGATCATACTCCACGTGAACACGGCGGCAGTTTTAGCAGTGGCTAGAATGGAACCCGGACCTACCGAGTGCAATCCCCACACGCTAACCACTGGGCTACCACGCCTTATTATTTTTGTGTGTATGAGTATTAATTTTGTGCATCTTATTATTATAAATTGGGACTTTAAATCTTAGTGTATGGGGGTGGAGGTGTTGCTAAATATTCTTTAAAACATAAATGCTGTAGTTATACAATATATAACCTCATCAAAACATTAAACTTTGTAAAATATTCTAAAAAATCCAAATGCAATAAAAGAGGTTGTAAGGCAAATAAAAACACTAGTAATAGTTCAAATTCTCTCTACATTAAAACTCAAATTATTAGGCTTTTAAATCTCTATGAAACTTCTTTCACTTTAACTAAGTGTAAAATATGGATTTTTACTATTAAGAAAAAATATCTTAACACTGTCTACAATGTCTTTATTAATTTAAATTTGTCAAGCTGTCACTTCTAATTTATTCTTTGACTTAGTTGTTACCAAAACACATTATCTCAATCGCTGCATAAAGCCTGCTATCCCTCCCTCTAACTTGTATTATGTAATTTTCTTTTCATATCGGATAATTGATTCCTTAAGTATTACCCAAATTTTCAATCACCTCTCACATGAATTCCCAATAAAAAATCTCAACATTGTTAAATCTTTTAAATATAATAACCCATTTGGAAGACTTATTTTCAACTATAACAAGGTTTCAAAATCCTCTGATCCATCATTCTCAGCTATGTTAGATAAAAATCATCTATGTAATTGTCATTCCACTGCACTGAACTGCAATCATTTATCAATCCTCACTTCTGTCTGTACTAATGGGTAACTTAAATCTAATCACTGACCCTTCCATTAAATTCATCATATCATATGGCACTAAATGTAGACTGCCCATTAAAAATTACCCTAAATCTATCCTAAACACGCTCTCTCTTGATCTTAATAAATTCATCTATAAAATGTTTATTACACACTCTATTCCAATGGAAGCTTTTTGTATCGGGAAATCTAAAGTTTTATCCTATATTCAACTCAAGTTATCCAAGTCTAATTTTCAATTTTAAAATTAAAACAAACTATTACACAATTGCAACAATTTTTACATATGCTGATTAAGCTGCATCAAACTTTGCTATTTTCTGCAAATATTTTTTTACATTAGAACTTTATTATCTAATCCAAATCAAATTAATACCTTCAAATTTCAAAAAACAACCATCCATGATTTAAAACAAAACTTTTTTTTCAAATACAAACAATTTTTTGATACTCCTCAAAATTTAAATATTCCATATTTAGTTATCATTCCTAAATTTCGCAAAGACCCAGTAAAATTTAGATCTGTTACCAGTGGACATAACTCCTATGCAACAAAAGCTGATAAAAAGTCTTAAACACCCTATTTCATGAAATTTCCAAAGAATTACATTGCATTATTAAAAACAGCTATGAACTTATTCACAAATTGAATATTCTACTACCATTGACTCAATCCAAACTTTGGACTTTAAAGATCATTTTAATAACATCATCAAAGATTTATTTTTAGTCATTAAATATTTTTTCAATGGTTAAAGGTATTATTTTAAAATCCAAATTTTTGCAATATATTTGCAAGTAAAAATGTTGATAAAGATTATCATTTTATGTATGAAATATGTAAATTTTGTTTAAAATAAAAAGCCCGATGTATTTGTTATACAAAATTACCAAGAAAATTTATATCCTTGTCTTAGTAGGATCTAGTAAACTTCTGCTTTTGACTCTTATCATCCATTAATTAATACAATTTAGTTCATTTTAAACTCAAATTTGAGTTCATTTGTCATATTTCAGAGTCAGTACATTATTTTAGGCAACATTTTATTTATCTCGTTAATGTTTAAAGGGAGGAATTTTTAAACAAAACTGTGCTGGTTTCCAATGCTTTTCTACAAAGTGCTTCTGGTCTACAGATCAGAAGGGCTGACGGTGACGTCATATCTTGACCAGAAATGTTACAATGGGGGCGGGGGGGGGGGGGAGATAACGAACGGGATAATCTGTTAATATTCTATTACTATATAAGGGGTTGACATTTCATAAAATTCATCCAAATAAGAATCAATTTTATGTAATTCTAAACTTACATCATATTTAAAGTGTTACATATGATCAAAGATCACAATGTTTAAAAAATAATAAAAATAACTCACACATAGGAAAACATTGCACATAGTAAGAGCATTATTTGAATTTCATGGAATATGACATATACTGAAAGTGCTATATATCAAAATTGCATAGTTGCCTTTTTATTTGTCTATAAATATTTAGAGGATAGTATATTGTCACAAGTGTCAGAAATTCTTATGTAAAATTTTTAAGAGAAATGATGAAATGTGAAAGAGAACATTTCTCCTTTATTTTTTAAGACAATAACTTTTCATTTCAGATTCTTAGTACTCCTCAAAGAGTTGTTACTAGTGTTATTAACAGCTCTCGTGCACCCCAGCATCTTCTTCCAGCTACAGAACATGCTGTCGCATGGCCAGGAAAGCGTCCACATGAGTTTACTGATGAATATTCCGAAAGGTATATGCAAATGACTATATTTCTAATTTTGAATAAAATCTCATATTAAAATGCATTTTTTTTCATAAGGGTACTAATTATAAACTCAATTGGAATATATTGCTTTTCTCTTTTTTTTAATTTTAAATATAAAATATTCCTAATATTAGCAGTTTGAAGGCATTTAGTTGCAAGTAAAATATAACTTTTTATGAGGATTTTACTTTAAAAATTTTCTCGATTCCTTATGTTATTTCTAAGTAGGACTGTGGAAAGTTTGCTAAACCAGACTCCAACTCCTTATTTTCTCTATTGCCGGACCCGTATGGTTTGTATATCATCATCATAAATGGCAAATGTATATTTGATATGCATTAATTTCAAATTTTGCAATTCATTTCGGAAAATACTATATATTTGGGAAATGTTATGCATCACAATCAATGATATAAAAATTAGGCTGAAAATTTCTGGAAATTGATAATAAAAATGTCATGCAATTTGATAAAATTTTGCATAATTGATAATGAAACATTGAGATAAGCATAATATATTACATTGGTAATAAACCTAATATATGTAAAGGAAAGTTTTTATGAATTAGAACATTTAAAAATATATTAATGGTATCCCTATTCAGTACTATGAAGAATTCAGAAACATCCATTTTAATTCATATTGAATTAAAAAAAAAGCATAACTTTTATTTGGTCAAAAATTTTTTACAGTAATCCCTATTTTATTTAACCGTTTAAGCGTGTCATTTATTTCCCTTCGCACGCACTGCAGTGGGGAGTTTTTTCCCCCCTTGCGGTTTTCCACATTGCTTGTGCGTTGAATGAAAAGGTGTTTTGTTGGAATAAGTATTAAGGAAATAAACATGTAAAATAACAGATAAGTAAATAAAAGCATATAATTCCAATTTTTAATAGTTCCTTGGTATGATAAATTTTAAAACATGGAATATAACAAAGAGTAACTTCACAGTCTGGACACCATATCCTGGTGTCTTTCCTAAACTTTTTGCAGGTTTTATTGGAAGTATAACATACAACATATCGGCTTTAGACTTCGAAACAAGACTTTGGAGCAAAATAAGAGCTAAATAAATCCATATTTCAGAAACAGTTACTGGCTTCCATATGTGGTTTCCACTGGCTTACACACATGTTTACAAAATACTGTCTCTGATAAAATTTAGTTTCTAGAACTACGACTGCCATCTAGTGGAAAAGATTGTAAACACAGTTAGTATCTCATAAAAAAAAATCATATGACATGTAATTTCCGTCAAACACAGGAGTTTCCTCTTTCAAAGTGCATGACGAGTCTAACTCGTCAACCACGCTTATAGGTAATGCAATGCATGACTAGTTGAACTCGTCGACAATGCTTAAAGGGTTAAATATAAATTTCCTATATATTTGTTTTTACTTTCCCCTATATACATAGTACTTGTATAATGTAGAGGGAAAGTATTGTGACAAAGTTGAAAATTCAAATTAGAGTTTTTGATGGAAAAGTTCATTTCAAGTATCCCTGAACTCGAATCAAATGTTGTTGAGATAATGTCTGTGTGTATGCTTGTGTCCATCTGTGAGTCTTTGGAAATGATATCTCATGAATGGAGCATTTTGTGCAAAATTTGGTACAAATATTACAATCTGTGAATACTGGAAGCATAATTATTCATAATTATTTTAAATGCAATCAAATGTTCAGAAGACCCCCCCAAATTTTTGAAAAATCATTAAAAAATCAGTATTTTAAATGTTATTTAAATTATAATTTCTTTTGTAATTTTCAATTTTTCATTAGAAAATGAATGACACAAACTTTAGAAGGTGATAATAAACCATTCTCAAGATATTGCAGATTTTTCTAATAAATATATCAAAAATATTGCAAAAAATTAAAGTATTAATTATCAGGAAATATATTTACTTTTCTTGCAATATTATGCGACAAATTTGTTAACATCATTCTTGTGGATCTAGTTCCTTCCATTCACGAGAAAAGATACTTGTGTAATAGTTTTGTACTTTTACAACCAACAATTTGCCAGTAGTCATTTTTATATAAGAAAACTCTTCTCTGTCTGTGTAATGCTTGGCGATAAATTTGGCAAATTGAGTGGCTAATTTAATGAAATATCGTCAGCTTGGGGATATATCACCCCAGATTGACAAAAGTATAGTCAAAATTGTGAAAGTGATGCTAAATTAATAGAAATGACACCACATTGATGAATTAATTATAAAGATGTTTTAATATATGGGCTATTATGCTTATTGCTGATGCTATTAATATTAATAACTGTCGACTTTGAGTTGTGCAAAATATAAGTTAATTGGGTACTTTGAAATAGTTTTACATGTTATCCCGAAAAGTGCATCTTTTTTCACTGTAAAAGAAGTAAATTCATTGTATTATGTAAGGAAAGTCATGTGCTGCCCACATTAGATTTTTTAATTAGTAAACATTTGAAGTTTTTAATTTATTGTCTGAAGACACACACACACACACACACACACATATATATATATATATATATATATATACATACATACAGGGTATCCCAAAAACATTGACCTTTGTTTTTATTCCTTAAATATTGATCTTAGACATATATAATAAATTACAAAGTTGTATAAAAAAAGGTACAGAAATTTATGAAGTCGATTAAAATATTGAGGTGATTGAATTTGAAGAAATACAAAATTAAAATTTTTATACAGCCCCTGTACAAAAACATTTCCAATGAGTAAAATGTGCCCCATACGCTAATAAGGTGATGTACAAAATTTCAGCATTTTATCATAAAAAGTCCCAGAGATATGTTTAAACAAAGTTGGTGAGGGATTAATCACAAATTAAAATGTAAATGTTTACAGCAAGAGTGAAAATAATGCAACACAGAAATGCATCATAGTCAAAATAATATCTGCCTCTTATCTTTAGATTTGTTTACAATTTTTCAAAAATATACTTCCTGAAGAATACCTTAAAATTTTACATGATTAATTACAGAATAAAACTTGGAAATGGCACAATCAAAATGAACATTAAAACAACTTAGAAATGTATGCATATGCAAATATCTGCCTCTGATCGATGCGTCACACAATCGCAACAGACTCATCATCACATGAGAAAGTTGTTTTTGCTCTGCCATTGATCAATTGCCTTGCTTATGCAAGCGTAATGCTCGCAGCTCGGCAGTCTGAGTGATCCTTAAATATTTCACATTTCTGCTACATAGTGAGATTGTAGTTAGCCTGTACCGACAGTCTGTCACAATACAGCAACGAAGAACTTTTTGAAATGCTTATGTTGTACAGTTTATGCAATCACAATCCTAATGAAACTGCACCGGAATATCAACAAACTTTTCCCAATTCTCGACATCCTTCTGGGAGATTTATTTCCCGATTGGTGCAACGTTTGCGTGAAAGAGGAAGCTCACATCGTGTAGGTGGACTAGGTAGGTCCAGACTTCACTCAACTGTAGAAAACCCAGACCACACGACCAACCCATAGGCTAATGGTAGCTTTCTGTGTGGCCGGGGACTTCACTCAATTGTGTAGAAATTGATATTTTCTACACAGACTTCACTCAACTGTGTAGAAATTGATATTTTGGTTTACTTTTGCAGTCATCCACATAGTAGTTTTCGTACCACTGCTTCAGAAATGAACGTACCACGTGCAACAGTGTGGAGAATACTGAGACTGAATAAATGGCATCCATTTAACATTCATGGTGTGCAAGGACAGGAGCCTACAGATTATCAACGTCGTCTAGATTTTTGTAATTGGGCTCTAAATCAGGAAGATACAAATCCCTCTTTCCTGAAAAATGTTATTTGGACTGACGAATAATGCTGTTTTAAGCAAGATGGATGCATAAATTCTCAAAATGAGTACTTTTAGTCTGACACAAATCCATTCATGGCACGTGATATTCATCATCTGAAGCAATTTTCTGTGAATATATGGTGTAGTATTTTCAGAAACCGTTTGCTTGGACCCATACTGTATGATGGTACATTGACTGGTGACAGATATGTTCGAGATTCTGAATGCAGTTATTCCTGATTTTATGGATGAACTGTCCCTAACAGTACTTCCACATGTATGGATTCAACAGGATGGATCTCCAGCTCACCATACTACAGTTGTGAAACACTGGCTAAATAACAAGTTTCCAGACAAGTGGATTGGCTTGCATGGGCCAGTCGAATTTCCCCCTAGATCACCTGATTTTAATGCCTATGGATTTTTATTTATGGGGTCGTTTACACACAACTGTTTATCTGTCACCTCCCTTAAAAAAAGCAGAGTTGCAACAATGCATTCAAGATGGCTGTCGTGACATTACTGAATAAGAATTTGATAGAGTGCACAGAAGTGTGTTATCAGGCGAATGCAGCTCTGTATTGGCATGGATGGTAAACATTTTGAACAAGCTTTGTAATCTTTGTGTAAAGTTATTATTTCTACACAGTGTAGATACTTTTGTACCAATAAATAGCAAAATTATTATTTATTTATGTAATCATTGTTTTCTTTTGTAATTTGAGTATGACCCTTGAAACATGATCTGCGGACATGGTTTTTCCCCTCTGAGAACTCATGTCGATGCATCGAAAAGTGGTTTAAGTTAGTATTTTTGTCTTTTCATATCTGGGACTTTTTGTAATAAAATGCTGAAATTTTGTACAACACCTTATTTGTGTATGGGGCACATTTTACTAACTGAAAATGTTTTTGTAATGGAAGCCATATAAAAATTTAAATCTTGTATTTGTTAAAATTTAATTTCCTTAAAAATTTTAATCGATTTCATAAAATTCTGTACCTATTTTTGTGCAACTTTGTAATTTATTATATATGTCTAAGAAGAATATTTAAGGAATAAAAACTGAGGTCAATGTTTTTGGGAGACCCTGCATATATATATATATATATATAAATATTCCAAACTCAATATTCCAAAAATAAATTATTTTTAAATATATTTATTTTGGTGTCTGAGTTGGTACATATGTACCTTTCTGCCAACTTTGACTTTTCCCAAAATTGCTACTGATTCTAAGCTTCACAAAAGGGCAACATGTGGCATGTCAAAAATTTTGCTACAATACAGTTAGGCAGCAATACCAAGATAAAAATATTTTATGTGAGGGATTGCAATACATTGACTTTTAAATGAATGTTCATTCATTTCTCACAACAGGAGCCATATTATGGCATTTGAAAGTCAACACATTTTGTTCCCCTTATTCTTATTGTGTATGTCATTACTCTAACTATGTGTGTGTAGTGTTTCCCCTAGACTAATAAAAGGGCAGGGTGCTCATTCATAAAGAGGGCACTGTAGCTGAACAAAAGGGGCATTTTTTAATGCGAAAGGGGCAATTTTTAACGAACGGTGTCTTTTTTTTTCTTTGGGATCACAGCCTAAGTCATTGAATGCAGCTCTTTATAACATATATTTAATAAACTAGTTCCAAATTATTCAAAACAATTAAAATTGATTTTATTAAATTAGATTTTATGAATATAGCTTACACAGATTCTAGCAGCAAAATCAGTGGTTAAAATAAAATCAAAATATAGGTCACATTACATGCACACAAGTACTACCGTATATACTCGTGTATAAGTCAAAAAATTTGTGAAAAAAAAAGGGGTGGGGGGGGGGGGGGGGTCGATATACGCGGAGTCTAAAAAAAAAAATATCGTAAGTCTAAAAGTTATTTTTTCACGCGAGATAATGCAACCTAAAACGATGTGGTAATAATTACGCAATCGCACACTCCTAATTTGTCTGCACTTCAAAACTCTCCTGTGAGTCACTGTCCCCCTGAATGCTGCCGCCTACCAGTGTATCGTGTCATAAAAAAATATGCATAAATTTTCGTTCGACGTTTATCACTCTCTTCTCAGATTACGGCCAATCGTTTTCGAGAAAAAATGGTTATTTTCAGAAATAATTCTGTAACATGGATTGTTTAAACCTATAATGCAGGATTTTAAGTTGAAAGTGTTTTTTTGTTTTGTTTATTGAAGAGAGTTTCTAATTTCTACTGTGTTGGGGGTTAACAAAAAAGTCAGCCCAAATAACGGGCGGAAGCCAGATATTATTTGATTGCACGGTGAGTTAAAGGATGCTTGAGAGACAGGGATGCGCGGTCTCATGTCCGTTTTGAGGACGCTGTGTGCTGAGAGTAAAAGAATGCCTACAGCTTGTCACACAAGAATGAGCATCCCCAAAACGGATGGGAAACAACACTCATATGTCATAGGCCTTTGGATCGGACTTTAAAGAGTTCCGATGAAGTTTTTATTATGGAAATTAAATTTTATTATATATATATATATATATATATATAATTTACAGCTATTAAGAAACTGTAGGGACAGGGTGCATTTACCTTTGTACAAAAACGGGCAGGGGGCGGGTGTTTAACTACTGTAAAAAATGGGCAGGGCGCATTTATCACTATAAAAAAAATGGGCAGGGCGCTGCGCCCTCCTGAAAATGCCTAGGGGAAACACTATGTGTGTAATACTGTGCAGTGGAGATATCAGCAATTTGAAAACAACTCTTATAAAATTATAATGAAAATCCTTGTATTCTACAGAATCTTTTTTTAATTTTATGTATCAATTTGTCAGTGATTGTTTTAAATAGAATGCAGATTGATTTTAATAGTAGTAAGATTGACTTTAATAATAGGGAGATTGACTTTGATAAAAGTAACTTCTAAAATGTTAAATTGCCTTTGATAAAAGGAGTCTGTCATTTTTGAAGCCTTTTTAGTAATATTTCATTAAAGGAAAGTTATACATTTTTACTTGTTTATTTTGTGTAAAATGTTAAATTTACTTATAAATAAGTATATTAACACTTTAAAATCTGGCATTTTTACAGTAAGCGGTGTAAGAAAGGAGAAAAGGGAGGCAAAGGTCTTCGTCACTTTTCAATGAAAGTTTGTGAAAAAGTTCGAAAGAAAGGAACAACTTCTTATAATGAAGTTGCCGATGAGCTGGTCGCTGAGTTTTCTGATCCTCATCGGCATATGTGCCCTACAGACCAGGTATAATAATTTATGAGTTATGTTTTCATTATTAACTTAATCTACTTCTGTTTTCTTTGGTAACTTAATACATGCCTGAGTAGAAATTTTAGATGTTTGTTAGTGTTCTTATTATATTATACAACCATATTGCATTGTTTAGCAATGCTACAAGATCTTTTATCACTTGTCTATTAAATGTACTGTGTTTACAATTATTTTATTTATTTTTAACCCTAGACTGCTCCAAGAGGGTATTTTTCTAGGTAGTATGATAACTTTTTGTCTTTGTTTAATAACATATCATGAACTTTTACACTTTTAGTTGTTTAATAAACTATTTTGCTTGAATACCTATTTATTTAGTTTTTCTTATTTTTTTGTAGATGTATTTTTACAATGAACTTACTATACTTTGCAGTGTTCGTACTTGTTTAATATTTTTTATATGTTTTGATGTCCCATATATTTGTATATTTAATTTTCATGCAATTTGAGAAAGATGGAGAAATATTTTAAATGACATTTAAAAATTGCCCATAATTTGATATTGTTGTGCTCCTTTTGACCAACAAAAGAAAACTTTACATCATTTTAAGTGACGCCGTTTTCAGCTCACAACGAATTTACATTATATCTATTTTTAAATCCTTATATTTTTAAATTAATTATCTTGAAACATTAAAACATTTTTGACATTACATCTTTGACCAATTACTCTTAACTTTAACTTTATTTTTAAATTAACACTAGTATAGTGGTTAGTACATGATTATAAAACTTTATTTACTTAGAAAAACTCACTTTGTGTAATACAAAACATGAATTTATACAATCTCCCAGGTAAGAAAATTGTGGACGTTGAAGAACTGGACATAATGAGAACACGGAGGTAAATTTAAAAGAAAACAGTTTATTTAAGTAAAAATTACCCACCAATTACAATTTGCCCCACAGTTGCAGGGAAATCCAAATTGGATTCCCTGATATGTAACATCATCTGGCTTGCAAATTTTACATTAAATGAAAAAAAAGTGAAAGTTAATTGAAGGAAAGTCTTCAGGGCCCGTCAACTCAACAAGATTTAAATGAGCTCATATAAAAGGGTATAATAAACCTGGTACCAGGGGAGGCGTGTAGAAGCAAAGAAACTTTCCTGGAGCCTCAATAGGTATTGAACTTTCATCTGAAGCGCTTATAGGTGTTGGTTTCTCAGCAGGAGCAATTATAGGTGTTGGTTTCTCAGCAGGAGCGATCATAGGTGTTGGTTTCTCAGCAGGAGCGATTATAGGTGTTGGTTTCTCAGCAGGAGTGATCATAGGTGTTGGTTTCTCAGCAGGAGCGATCATAGGTGTTGGTTTCTCAACAGACACCATCATTCCATGAGTGGGCTCTCTTCTCTCCAGGAATTCTGATTTGGTTGACGGATATCCCCGTGTGAGAGAGAGCCATTGCTTTTCCTCACATTTTTGAAGCTTCCGAAGTTTGCTCTGCTAGTCTAGCGATGCGGACCCCAAATATTAGGAGACCGTTCGCCCACATTGTTCTTCCACTGCAACCATGTCGAGAGTTCCCCATGCAGCCTTCCAAATTTTTCGAGTAACCCTTTCCCGGGAGTCACCAAACATGAGCATTTTCGTGCCAAGGTGCGTAAAAACATGCCACATGCACTGCCGTAACGAGAATGAAAACATTATCAAGATGCCAACCGCAGCACTAAACCGGAACGCTAGAAAATTGCTTCCCTGCGCACACAGCTATCAACTTACGTAAAACGACGACTCCGTGTGGTAGCGAAAATTACTTAAAAAAAACAAGATGGCAGCCTTAGAACAAAGGAAAGATACTACAGCAATGGCGGTCTTTCAAGCGATGTTTGAAAATTAAGTTTGCCAAAAAGGGATGAATTTTGACGGCCACCGGCCTAAAAAGAGTTAAAACACGCCAAAAGATGGGAAAATAAAGCTTAAATAACAAAAAAATCGAAAACAATTAAGAATTTTGAAAATAAAAGTGAAAAATTAATAAAAACAACAACTTAGAAATTTTGAAGAAGAAACGTAAAATTTGGAAAAATATACAGATTAGCAGCAAAATAAAACACGGTACGACAATATTGTTTCAAATAAATAGATTCATTGGTTAACAATGGTACTAAACCTTGTTACAGCATTTATTTACGCATTGTTCAATTCATTCTATAGATATGACTTACAGGCATTATCTTGAATCCATCAGTGATACCAATATATTATTTAATTACTTGAATGAATTACATTTTTTTAATCTGTCAGAACACTGATCGCCACAAAGAAGTTTTGAGGGGTATTTTTACTAAAATTTGAGGAGTAATTTTCCTCAGATTTTAGTTAAAATACCTTTCAAAAGAGTTATGAGTATTTTAAAAAAATAAATAAATAAATAAATAAAAATAATGGGTAATAGTATAAATATTTTTACTTTTTCTGAAAACAATAATACTTATTTTCAAAAATCTTGCGTAATAAAGGAAGATATCTCTGTGTGTGTGTGGTTGTAGTAGGGAAATCTAAGCATCTTACGACTGTGAAATTTGGTACACAAATACTGCAGGAGCTGAATGAGTACACCTTGGCATTATTTTTTAAATTTTGAAATAGTTTAATTTTCAGAGTTTTTATCTTTATACCATCAGAATGATTGAAAAATTCTCTTTTAAGCAAACTTAATCCATACATTTAATAGACAAATTTTCATGAATTTCAGGAAAGCATATACTTTTCGTGCATTTTAAACATCTTTGACGTGCCATTCATTATTTATAATTTAACATCGTAGTAGCTCCTAAATATGTCACAGATTACTCCATAAAAAAAATTTCATAAACCCATCCATTGATTAATTCTAAATTTTTTAACTAAGCCATGTTTTAAACTTTTTTAATGAACCTAATGTTTCTTCATTCACTCTTTTCCGGAGCTAATATTGAGGCCATATCCGCACACGGGGGAACTAACTGCGGTCTGAAATTAAATCAGAAATTTGTTGTGAGTTCCGGTATAGTATTTATAACTTTGCGCATTTTAAATCCCGGGCAATGTTGGGTACATTTTCTATTGTATTAATAAAAGCATATTTCTTCAGACATTTTTTTTGTCTTTATGGAGTGACTGCTCAGTTTCTCTCATTCTAAAGAATGCTCCTTTTGTGTTTGAAGCTGGTTGGTATCCTTATGTTTTTGTTTTATGGTATTTTTTAACACAGATTTTTATTTACTTACAAGTACAAAAATATTTTATTTTAAACTAGGTAATTTTATTACTATATTTGTCAATAAAATATATTTATACTGATAGACAATAACATTAAATAAGAATTATTTAGTAAAAATAAATTATCTCATAAGCATGCTAAGGAAAAACAACTGCATAGCAGTATATAGAAACTTCAATATTTATTAATGTATCAATTATATCAATGTAATTTTATCAATTATGGTCTTCGGATTCGAAGATTAATGTAATGATTCATATTTTCAATTTCTTACGCCATTCGTTTTATTTTGGCAAAGATTTTCCAAATTCATATATTATGTCTACCCAATTGTTAAAACAGAATAGAAATGGTATGGGTGCCTAATACCATTCTAGTGCTTTCATTTTAGCATATATTGATTAAATTTGATATCACTTTCATTTTGACATATATTGATCAAATTTCATATTTGTTTACGAACAGGACCAAGATGTTTTATTCTTCAGATCTACCTGTGAAAATAATTTTGTATATCGAGAACAGAGATTCCTATTCTTCTTTTTAAGATAATTAAATTAAATATTTTAATAGAATGCTTTGAATAGCAATGCCATTTAGAATACTATAGGAATTTGCACATAATTGTGAATTTTAAGTTTATTTTATATATTTTGTATGTTTCATGATCCCCAGTGGATATTTGAAACTCCTGATAGTACCAAACCTTATATACAGGGTGTCCCAAAAAGATTGAAATACGCTTTAATTCTTTACCTGTTTGAGATAAGTGGGGAATGTAAATTGCAAAAATGTTGAAAGTATGGTAGGAAATAAGACTACGTTAATGAAATAGTAGTCCCATTAATTTTCAAAAAGTTACACTTTTTAAATTTTTATATGACCCCCTTAGACAAATTTGGTCAATCAGAAAATTTTTATTTTTAATGCAACAAGATCATTGAACCCCCCCCCCCCCCACACACACACATATCTGTATCTTTAAAATGAACTGAATTATGATAAAGGAAAAAATCTGACTTATGCCACTTTTCTGTACCATGTGAAAGGCTGTTTCAACAGTGAAAATAGGGATCATAAACAAATTGACGATGGAAATTGTTTAGATAAAAAATACGTTAATATGTGCCAAAATGTTTTATCGCAAATGTATCTAAATGAAGCATTACATAGATAGAGATCATATAAAGCAGTGGTACTCCCTACGCGGTTGGGTATCCTATGTATTATCATCCAGTTTTATCTTTTTTGTGATATGTCACAAATTTGCATTTCTAATTTGATATATGGTCCCCATTCACAATGTTCAATTTTCAATTAAATATAACTCGCTCGATGTTAAAGATACAGATATGCGAGTTTTTTTTAATGATCCTGTTGCATAAAAAATAAAAATTTTCTGATTGACCACATTTGTTTAAGGGGGTTGGTCGTATAAAAATTAAAAAAGTGTAACCTTTTTAAATTAATGGGAGGACTATTTCGTTAACTTAGTCTTATTTCCTACCTTACTTTCAACATTTTTGCAATTTACATTGCCCATTTATCTCCAACAGGTAAAGAATTAAAGCACGTTTTAATCTTTTTGTTGTACCCTGTATACTATGTTTTTTTCCTATATATTATATTTATGATAAGTTTAATTTATAGATTTGGTACAGTAGTTTGACCTGAAAATAAAAACTCACCACGGGTCAATTAAACAATACAGTATAGTGATTAAATGAAATAACTAATCATCCCCCATTCTTGTTTTATCAGAAAACTGTCCAGAAGTTTACTAAATGTGCATTTCTTCTCTCCATAATTCTTGTCTCTCTCTCTCTCTCTCTCTCTCTCTCTATATATATATATATATATATATATATATATATATATATATATATATATATATATATATATACATACAGGGATGAGGAATTCCACCCGCCAGCTCGCTACTGGCGAGTCCAGTTTTTCACTTGGCGAGTTCAATGTTATTTGAATCGCAAAAATTTTAAATTGTACCCAAAGCAAGCCCGACTGCACAAAATAATGGAGACTTCCCAAAAGCTCGAAGCACATGGCAGACTGCAAATTCCGACTAATTAAGGTTCAGAATCGGTTGCGAGCGGTCCTCGTGGGTGTGAGAATCGGTTTATGCAATAGCTATCTGGATCGATGCATTGTGGCATCATGTATAATGAAGGGCCTTCGGTGTTACCCATGAAGAATGCAGAGCGTCCCGCGAAGTTTTCGACCGTGTGTTATCACCTCCCCCGTCCCCCAAATAATAATAATAAGATAAACCAGTGATCTAGTGCCAAAGAAAAACGGATAAACTACTACTTCATTCCTCCATTTAAAGAAACAAAATAAACAAAGGCATTCCCTCTTCCAATAGATAAAAACTTCCAAAGTTGTTTTTATTTATTATTTATCAACTTAAAATTCTGAAGATTTGATGGTAAGCATTTTTGCTCTAAAACTATTATTTAATTTAGCTTTCTGGACTAGGTGTTTTATTTATTTATTTATTTTTTTTTTTTGCGCCGTCATTTGCAGGAACATGTATGTGCTTATGTTAAGTCTGTCAAAATACAGGAGGATTGAAGGGGGAAACAAAAGTTATGTAGATTAGCCTTTTTCAGTAGATTCGAACTTTGCCGGTTTTGATGAAATATTGAAGAACGTATTTGGCTCATGTTTTACTAACCGCTTCTGGCAACTATCCTTGTTGTTTGAAAAAACTCTTAACTTTTTATAGATTTTTTGCACTAGCTGTCGATCGCACGTAAGTCACGACTAACGGCACAGTTCATAAAGTGGGTGTTGATCAAGCAGCTCTGCTACGTGCGAAAGTCACGGCTAACGGTGCAGGTCATGAAGTAACTTTCGGCAATTAACCCCCACTACGCATGTAGACATGGCTAACAGTGCAGTCATGAAGTAGCTGCCTGTCGCACACCTGAGCTATGCACCCAAGTCATGGCTAATGGCGCAGTTCATGAAGTAGCTGTCAGTCGATCCACTACACGTAAAAGTTACGGTTAACGGGACAGTTCATAAAGTAGATGTTGATTGCACACCTCCGCTACTTGCGAAAGTCATGGCTAACGGGATAGTTTATGAAGTAGGTGTTGATCGCATACCTCCTCTACGTGCGAAAATCACTGCTAACGGGATAGTTCATGAAGTAGGTGTTGCTCGCACACCTCCGCTACGTACGAAAGTCACATATAACGGAATAGTCCATGAAGTAGGTGTTGATCGCACACCTTCGCTACGTGTGAAAATCGCGGCTAATGGGATAGTTCATAACCATAGCTGTTGTGTGCACATTGTACATTTTAACTAAAAAAAAAGCTATGAAAGTCTAGCAATATACATAATTTTATTATTTTTGGTATTGTATTTAAGCTTGTGTGAAATGTGTTTGACACTATTCTAACCACCATAATTAAATCTTTCACTATATGTAGTTTCTTATATTTGATTTATTTAATATTATCGTTTATTTAATATAAAATATTGTAATAATATTTTATAATGTTTATTTGATATATGCAGACATTAGACTTGGTTGTGCCATTGTGAAATTTATATCTACTTTATGCTCATGAAAATAATGTGTACATTGTAAATATGTTGTGTGATGGTAATAACATGATTCTAATTTTGAAATTTGAAAGTTGACATATAATTCCAGTAATGACAACTTGTGATTATATTTCTTCACTGTTATATCAAATTTCATTAAAAATAAATTTGTAAAAGTGGACAGTAAAGTTCTGCAGCTTTACAAAAAATGTTTACCATAACACTGACATGAAAAGCTGTCACCAAGTTTCTAATGTCATGAGTCAAAAATGAAGTAAATGTTAATTCAAGTATTTCATCATACACTACCAAAAGTGTATGTAAAAATTGCATTTTGGGTTCTTATTTCTTTTTGCTTATAAAAATTGAGATCCTTGGAACAGTGCAACAGTGCATGCAAATTGGTTGGTACATATTTTTTCTTGCTGGTAAGGATTTCCATTAATTCCCCACCCCTATATATATATATAACCTTCTCCATCAAACTCCAAAAAACCTTTAAAATCATTCACAACTTCGCTCCATAAGCTGTTTCAGCAGACATTTACTGATTCTGGTTTAATTCATCCATTGCAGTTTGATGATCATTTAATTCATCCATTGAATGTTATTGAATCAGTAATAGTGAATGATTTTTCACCATTGCAATTGTATAAAATTTATTGATGGTTTATTTCAGGAATCTTCCATTTAATATTTTTGGACCATGATCTACCTTGGTGGGGAGACTACCGTATTGTATTGAATATTCTTTTCTTTTTTTTTAGGCATATGATCAGAAAAACATTCGTAGAAGAGTTTATGATGCATTAAATGTGTTAATGGCTATGAATATTATATCTAAAGAGAAAAAAGAAATAAAATGGCTGGGCTTGCCTACTAACTCTGCCCAAGAGTATCAAAACCTAGAAGTGAGTGTTGTGAAAATAAAACACTATCTTGATGTTCTAATTTATTTTGTATTTACTTATTTCTTTATATTTTGGTAGAAAGAGAAACAAAAACGAATAGAAAAAATCAGGTTGAAAACACAGCATTTACAAGAATTAATTATTCAAGTAGGTATTTAATGTTTCACTTTTATATGTAATGTGATTTTCTTTTGAACTATTATGTTTGTTCATTAAATCTCTACTACTATTTTTGCCATAGAGTACTTTTTACATAAATTGTTTGCCTTTTTGTGCTGATTTAATTTTCAAAAGTTTCATTATTAATGCTCAAATCTATGCTATTAAAATTTCTCAAACTCTGTATGTATATCACACTTAATCCAAAGCTCACAATTGGCCTAGCTTTGTTTTCTCTATGTAGCTAACAATCTGATAAGTTTGCAGAAAACTTTTGAAAATTAAAAAAAAAATTGATAGATTTTAAAATATTTGCCTCTAAAGAGCCCGAAAGGATTCCTAATAGTTATGTTGTGCGTATTTCAAAGCTCATACTAGTATAGAACCTAATGGTTTTTTTTTAAATTTAGAAAGTCAGAAAACTTTTGAAAAATTAAAAACTATAATAAGTTTTTAAATATTTACAAAAATTTTCTGAAAGATCTCAAAAACTTCATGTTGTGCATATTCCAAAGCTAATGCTAGGCCTGGAACCTCATCCCCCCCTTTCCCAATTTAGCTAACGATTCAAGAATGTTTTGTATTAAATTACTTGAACTCAGAAAGGTAGAACTTTTTTCTTAGTATGTTATATTAATTATTAATAATAAATGTTTTTCAAAAAACAATCAAACTTTTAGTAGACTAATGATTGTATTTTTTAAGTACAATTTTACTCATATAGTGCTAGCTAGCATCCTTATCCATCCATCTGAAGCTAGAGAAACATAACTATTATATTTTTACATTGTACTTAAAATTATTTAACTTTTTCTCTAAAAAGTATTTTTATTTCAAAAGTGTAATTTTGCAATTCAGTTTATATTCTAGACTTTCAAAGTATTCATTTCCTGCCATGTTTTGTTTCAGATTGATTTCATTTACAGAAGCAGAACCTTCATTTCTTCATAGCATGTTTTATCATTAATAATTGCTAGAAAAATATTAATCATTTTTAAAATTTTGATTTCATTTATATAGATTACACTTCCATGCAAATGTGAATTATTCTGTGTTTGATTAATCTGGCATCCAAGATTCTGTGCAAACTTAATAAAATATCCTCTGTTTCATTTTACTTGTATGCACATGGTTTAATTTTAACCAGTATTTTCTTTTCACTCATCTTGTGCCTAATAATCAATTAAAAATATGCAGTTCATACAAAAATAATGATTTTTATGTGTTGAATTTTGACACTATTCTAACCACCATAATTAAATCTTTCACTATATGTAGTTTCTTATATTTGATTTATTTAATATTATCGTTTATTTAATATAAAATATTGTAATAATATTTTATAATGTTTATTTGATATATGCAGACATTAGACTTGGTTGTGCCATTGTGAAATTTATATCTACTTTATGCTCATGAAAATAATGTGTACATTGTAAATATGTTGTGTGATGGTAATAACATGATTCTAATTTTGAAATTTGAAAGTTGACATATAATTCCAGTAATGACAACTTGTGATTATATTTCTTCACTGTTATATCAAATTTCATTAAAAATAAATTTGTAAAAGTGGACAGTAAAGTTCTGCAGCTTTACAAAAAATGTTTACCATAACACTGACATGAAAAGCTGTCACCAAGTTTCTAATGTCATGAGTCAAAAATGAAGTAAATGTTAATTCAAGTATTTCATCATACACTACCAATTTTGTCTGATAATTGAGCTAAGAAAAGGCAGATTGTTGATAACATCAAGAAATAGTTTTATATTTGGTTTGAGGCAAATTTGTCATGTTTAGGATGAAATATTTTAAATAAGTTTTTGTGTCATATCTAGACTTGTCACTCATTACCTTTGATAAACTTTATGGCAGTTTTTCATCTTGATCACTTTTGTGTTGAGCACTTCTTAAGCTTGGACACTTTTCTTGTTAAAAACTTGGGTTCTTTTCATATGTTTTTGATGAGATATCAGTAGATTAGTATCACATACCCACCTTATTGCAGTTTAAACTTAAACTTAGAGCTGAAGTTAGTGTAGTTAATTCTTTAAAAATCTACGATTAATTAAATAAAAAAAAGTTAGAATCAGTTATGGCAATAGCAATAAAATGCATCTTATAAATCAAAGAAACTCAATGCATCTTATAAATCAAAGAAACCTACGAATGTAAAATAAATATGTACACAATTCTTTATCACAGAATTCCATGACCCCAAGCACTTTAATTGTTGAATGTCTTTATTGACATTTTTAATTAGGGATATCACAAGACGAAAATAGAACTAATATCTGATAACATTAGATAACTGAAGATCCAATGCTGATTTGATAGATATTCCATATAAGAAATATTTAAAAATGAAACAATTTATGATACACATGAATTATACGCTCTTCTGTAAGTCATAGTAAGAGAATGATCATAACATAACTAGCTGTAGAGCAGTCCTTAAATATCTTCTAAAAAATGCAGTGCCATTCCTGTTATGCAGGTATAGTGCCAGTTCATATCCCCCCTTTGGCAACTAACCCGGTCACTTTTTAATAAAATTCTTAACTTGCAATAGTTTTCTTGAAGTAGTTGTAGACCGCATAGCCATTCACTGCGCACCAGTGGTGAAGTGTGAAGGGAATTTGAGGAGACAGTAGCTACTCAAACAACCCACTACCAAACAACTGTCACTTTAATTAAATGCATTAGAGGAAATATGTTATGCACTTAAGTTTGGTAGATGAATAGAAAGAAAGTAACTTGGTAGTGGGTTGTTTTTGTAGAAATTGCCTTCCCAAATTACTATTATTCTTTACTACTTCTGCCTGTATACATACCTTTGGGGCTCATGCGGGCAGTTTTGACTTATTTTTCATATTGCTTGGTCTCGTTTATTCTTGTTTAAACTTGCTTTGTCTTTTTGGATGTTTTGGTACATGCCAGTTTTGTGTGTTACTTTTTGTTTCGGATTAGCTGTGGCTATTGTTTTTCATTCTGCTTTCTGAATGGTTTTCTTAGGTGGATTCAATTCAGGACTTAAATATATAACCCCCCCTGTTCCTTTTATTTGTGTGTATTTCGTCTTTTTAATTTTGGGTTTGTTGGTTCTCTTGCATTGACAAAGCGTGTCCAATGTATCTTCGAAACAGCCATATGCTGCATTATTATTTTATTTGTACTTAAATACATTTCTTAAATTTTCCTTATACAAATTGTATCTGTATCACAAAATCAATTAGAATAAAATGTATATGCTACGAAAATTCTAAAAATGGAAATCCATATTTATAAATTTTACATTTTTTTATAAAATATTTTTGTTTGAATTGTTTTTGATTCATACTTATATACATTTGCAATTATTTAGTTCGTTAATATTTATGCTTTCTCTTTTAGCAAATAGCTTTCAAAAACTTGGCAGCAAGGAATAAAGATTCTGAACGACAAATGAAATGTCCACCCCCTGCAAATAAAATTAAATTACCTTTCATTTTGATAAATACACATAAAGATACAGTAATTGACTGTAGTATTTCTGCTGATAAGTATGTAAAGTTTTGTTGTTAATACTTTAGCAATAATACTTAATGGGACATTCCACAGAATTTCAACAAGTGGTTGTTGATTGACTATTTTCGATCTAAAACCATTCTCACAATACAAATAAAATCTCCAAACCATATCTTTTGCAAATAAATAATACGGATAGAATCAGTCTCATGCTACACATAAAATCTCCAAATTTCAATCACACATCAGAACATACACATCTATTATGGACATGCACGAATGGATAACAGGATTATGTATGAGCGTTGCTTCATTAGGTAGAAAAGTTCCAGAAAGGGTCTGCTTAGAAATGGGGAAACACTCGGTTGATTCAAAAATTCTTAAAAATCGCTCGGTTAAAAAATTATAATTAAACAACAGATGAGTTTAGGAAAGTTTAGAAGCTGCTGTTAAATTTTAACCGTTTGATGGCATGCCACTTTTTTATATCATAATATAAAAATAAGTGTGTCTTAAAATGCATGAAAAGTATATATTTTTTAAAAATTCATGAAAATTCATCTAATAATCATATGAATTTTGTTTAGTTTGTATGACAGATAATTTTTTTATCTTTTCAATGACATAAAGATGAAAACTCTTTGATTTAAAAAAAAATAAAAAAAATGCCGAGGTTCATCTATTCGGGTTCTGAAGTACCTGTGTACCAACCTTCATGGCCATTTGACACTTGGATTTTCTGCTACAGACTGCACATAGACATTTTTCTTTATTATATGAGATAAAGATATTTGAAATATGTAAAGAGATTTAAAATCTGTACATCTTATAGAATTAGATAAAAGACATTTTATAGCCTTAGGTCTACGGCAAGAAAAAAAAATCTGATATGTACAAATAATTAAAATATTACTAAAATTATCAGTTTTGAATTTTTGATTTATGTGAAAGAAAGTAAATAGCAATGCAGTTTTTTGGCTATATTATTTGATAGCTTCTAAAGTGTTACTAAAATTTTCTTAGAGCTATTTTCTTCCATGAGTTTTGAAAATTTTCATAAATAAGCTTTTTTGGTCTCTCACAGGTGAAAAGGGAGAGTGGGGTATATAGAGAAAATTTGACAGGACAAGTCTAACTAAAAATACACATTCTGTTATTGATATCCCTTGATGAGATACAGTGCTTTAAATCTATGAAGAATCAGTTGGTACTATTGATATTGAATTTACTTCTTATATTGGGCAATAAATGGCAGCACCAGAACTGTTAAGATATACCAAGGTTTAATTAGGTATCCGATGCAGTAAGGCCTTGAATATACATAGAATTAAAAGAAAAAAACCCAAAAGCTGCTGTAATAATAACAGATAATATAAAATTTCGTAAATACAGCATAAATTCAAATATAAACAGGTCAATCAGTTTCAAAGGCACAAAGCATCTTTCATTTTGAACACCGATAAGAAGTGCAACCTAACTTATTCAAGTAAATGCAGCAACTAAGGTATGGCACATGTTGCTGAAGGTAGAAAAGTTGTTACTGTCATTGCCAGGAAAAACAAACAAACCCAATGAGGTAGGAAAACATACAGTACGGTACTGCGAATGAAAGGTAAAAATTATGAAGGAAAGATAGAATAGCAGAAAATAAAGAATGACTGGGAAGAAAGTGAGGTGATAAGAAAATGGATTGCTTCGCTTTGCTATCCGTCTGTTTCTAATACTGAAAGAGATTTTAAAGTCCATTTTATCCATCCTTCAGGACCAAGCATCAGTTTCAAGGTTTTAAAAAAATGACTGCTTGGGTTGAATTCAAAAACATTTTAAGGATTTTGTCCTCTTTGGATATTGACCTAACTATCATGACCTTTGGATATTGAGACTTACTATCATGACAAAACTATCATTAGGCCGGTCCTAATGTATGGTTCGAAAACATGGTCTTTAACTAAAAATTGAGAGGGTAGAGTTGCTGTTTTTGAGCGTAGGGTTCTCGGAGGCATCCTTGGTGGAGTAAAGGAGAATGGCCTGTGGCGGAGGTGTTTTAACTCAGAGATCTATAGATATTTTAAGGAACCCGATATTAAATATTTTAAAATTAAGCGAATGAACTGGGCCTCTCATATTGCTAGAATGGATGAAAGGGACCCGGTAAAGAAGATGTTTGTTGCAAGGCCCTTTACTAGTAGAAAAGGAGGAAGACCAAAGCTGAGATGGCTTGACTCAGTTGATTCGGATTTTAGAGTGATTGGGGCAAGAGACTGGCAGACCAGATCTAGAAATAGATAGTCCTGGAGGAATCTTCAGCAGAAGGCCATGGCTCATCCTGGACTGTCGTGCTAAATATGATGATGATGGATATCGACTGCTAGATGAGTACATAATATAAAACCAGGAATGAGTTCTGCAATTTCAGAACTTTTTCTTAAATACAATACAAAAAATAAAACATTAAAATAAGGATAATGACAAGCAAGAACAGTCAATAATTTATGAAAATATAATAATTTATCTTTATCAGAGTTAAAAAAAAAGACAGTTTATATATACTAATTGCCAAGTGTCCATCTGTCTGTTACACTTTTTTTAGGCACTTCTCGAATAGATAGAGACTTGCAATTTGGTACATGGCTCAATCGTTCGATAAAACCGACTAGAGTTCTCTAGAGGGGGTGCTCTACACTAAAACGTTCGAAAAGTGAAATGATATGAAAGTATACTTTGCCATAAGATAGAGACTTCGAATTTGGTGCATGGGTAAATCTTTCGAAAGAAAGAAAGTGTGCAATTTCATATTTCCAATATTTTCTACTTAAGGGGGTGCAGTACACCAAAATGTTCGATTTACCAAATAAATGAGAAGCTTGATATTTGGTATATGGGTGAATCATTTAATAGAAATAGGGGTGCCGCACACTAAAATGTTCATTTGACGAACAAATGAAAAACGCCTCCTTTGCAATGTGATAGAGACTTGACATTTAGTATATGGGGTAATCATTTGATAAAAAAAAAACCTAAGATTATTACGATTTTTCAAAAATGATCATTTAAGGGGGTGCAACATAGAAAAACGTTTGAAATATGAAGTGATAGAAAAACATGCTTCACGATAGGATAGAGACATCAAATTTGGTGTACTGGTAGATAGTTTGAAAGGAAGAAAGTGTGCAATTTCAGATTTCCAATTTTTTTCCTACTTTAAGGGGTGCCTAACACTAATATGTTCGATTTTCGGAATAAATGAGACACGCTTCCTTTTAAATGCAATAGAGGCTTGATATTTGGTATATGGGCCAATCATCTGATAAGAAACCCAAGGCGAACAGAGTTTTTCAAAAATGTTCATTTATGGGTGTGCTTCACAGAAAAACGTTCGAAAGGGGAGATGATAAAAATAGTATGCTTTGGAATGAGATAGAGACTTTAATTTTGTGTATTGGTAGATAGTTCGAAAGGAAGATGTGCGCAATTTAAAATTTCCAATATTTTCTTCTTTAGGGGGTTCCGCACACTAAAATATTCGATTTGCCGAATAAATGTGAAACGCGAATTATTAAAAAAATGATAATATTCAGGGGTTGCTTATTGCGAGACCATTGATTTTCAACGGGTATTCGGCTAGTATTTCCTAAACTTACTACAGAAATAAATTACAGTATCACTTTTTTCAATGAAATAGGTAAAAATTGACTGTGGGTTAAACGTGCTGAATATGGAGGGATTGTAATTACTTTCTATATGTTGTTTTCAGATTATAAATTGCATAAGTAAAATCCTCTAAAGAAAATAGACATTTGTGGGAAGGAAAATCTAATGGTTTATCCACACATAATAGGGGAAAAGATTAACTCTTGGTGTATCTCAGCCTCCCCCCCCCCCAAAGGATTCTTCATATGTTTAAGGCACTATATCTCAACAAGGGATAGCTAAAGCAGAATGAAATGTTTGACTTATCAACAACATAGAGATATTTCCTAGCCAAATTTTTCCTATGTACCTCTTCCCCTTTTTCAGTTGTAAATGACCAAAAAAGGTTGTTTTGGAAGTTTTATATGAAGAAAGGAAATTAAGTAACAACTTGAAAAAAAAATATTCTCTTCTTTTTTGTGTTATATTAGAAGCTATAAAATGATATAACACAAAATTGCATTATTTATTTTCCTTAATAAAGAAAAACTGGTAATTTTAGTAATATTTTAATTATTCATACATGACTGAATATTTTATATCATAGATCTCCAACTATAAAACTTAGTTTATCTGATTCTATAAGATGTGCAGATTTAAAATCTTATATATTTCAAAAATCTGTATTGGTTAATAAAATACAAGCAATTTCGTAAACCCTGGTTTTTGCGAAATTGCTTTTGTAGTTTTTAAGTTTCAAAATAAAAAAAAATTGGAAAATTCTTTTTAACTTTTATGTGCAGAGGTTTCAATATAAAGTATGAAAATAATCAAAAATAGTTGAGCAACTAAAAGAAAAAATAAATATTTGTTAAAATTCTGTGGAATAACCCTAGTGTGTTTTAAAATGTATATGCATATTATATTTTATAGCAATCTTCCTAATCTATTGCTTGTCACAGATTCTTGAAATTTGTATCTCAGAGATCTAAAATAGATTAATCCTATAAATTTGTATGAAATTTATTTATACTTCACTTACGGTATAAATAAATTACCATAAAATTCAAATTTTTCATCTGTACGTTTAATGCATAGGTTACTTTACATTTTTTTTGGACTCTATTGGGAGCCTATAAAGGATTAATAGGAGGCTCTCTTATTGGGAAACTTTGTTGGAATATGAAATCTTGTTCTGCTGATTATATATGAAATCCCAAAGCCTTGATAAAGTTAATTTCACTAGTGCAGAGTAAAATGTGTAGAGTTCACTAGTGTGTGTAAAATGTGTGTAGCATCCGAGTGTAGGTAATATAGTGAGAAGAGTATGAATAATCCTAATAATTGTAATCGATTGCAATGTGCGATATTTTTTTGTAATCCTTGTTGTAATTAAAATCATTTTAGAATTGTTAATGAAAGTCTTAATCGTAATTAAAAAATAATTCTGTACATAATTACAGTCTTAACCCTTTCGCGACGGTTGGCACGCCCGCGTGCCGGCTGTGAACTTGCATTCAGGGACGTACGGCACGCACTCGTGCCGGAAAGAACTTTATCCTAAACGGCGAGTGGCACGTATCGGTGTTTCTACATGAAACGTTTTCATTTGAATTTATTTGTCTACTAGATGGCGTTAAATGCCCGTGGAAGCAACTTAAATGTATTTTGCAGATGCTTGACCTTGGCACAAGGAGAATCCAATGAATTATTTCTCCATTTGGAGCGGTGAAACATGGTTCTGTAAAGTAAACAGACAGAGCACTTCTCATAGCATCAACAATTTTATAATTGAGTTCCGGGTCTCCTTTTGATTTTAGCTTTTAATGATTTTGTTGGTGAATTACAGGAATATAAGAGAGTATTTTTTGGGGGGGAGGGGGTAAAGGAACATGCAACAATGAAATGATTAGGCTATTTCGGATAAAAGTATGGCTGGTTTGAGACGTTTCCTTTCTGTGGAAGAATATACGCATATGGTAAACGAACCAGATAGTAATGAAAGCAAAGCAGATAGTGAAGATTCGTGGGACAGTGTTATTTCTGATGATGAATCTGAAAATGCAATTGATTCTTCAGATTCTGAGCGTACTTTTATTACAACGCCGCCAGCTTCAGTTGCTGTTTTTTCGAATGATGTTTGGACATGTGATTTGAAAGATCTGAATTCTTTGCAGTTTTTGAACATACCTGGAATAAATCACGATATCATGCCGCCTAATTTAGATAAGGAACTTGATTTTTTTAGCATATTTTTTGATGATGAATTAGTAGAATTTATCGTAAAAGCAACTAATGAGTTTGCAAAGAAAAAATGGGAGAAAAATCTCCTCTCTCCTTCCACATCGAAGACTCCACCTGTTTCAAATGTATTTACACCTGTGACAGGAAACGAATTTCGTGTGTTTCTCACACTAGTAATTTTGACGAGCATTGTCAGAAAACCAAATCTTAAAATGTATTTTTCTAAGAATCCAATTATCAGTACTCCTTTTTTCAATCCAGTTATGAGTCGCGATCAATTTATAGGAATATTACGTTACCTTCATTTTACTCTTGATAGTAATGCCCAAAAACTAGATAAATTGAAACCCTTGTTAGATGCATTAGTTTCAAAATTTAAATCTATATACACTCCTAGAAGAAATGTGTTCATTGATGAATCTTTGTTCTCATGGAAAGGAAGGCTGGGATTTCGTCAATATATCCCCTTGAAAAGGTCCAGATATGGAATAAAAATATATAAATCATCGGAATCGGGCTATAAATAGAATTTCCTTGTGTATACTGGAAAGGACATGGAATTATCAAGCTCTCATGGTGGGTATGGAGAACGCTTTGTGAAAACATTTCTAAGTGAACTTTTAGGAAAAGGATATACTTTGTATTGGATAAATTTTTTACCTCTCCTGTACTTGCAAAGTATTTGTTGTCTAAGAATACGCATATATGTGGTACAGTTTTAAAAAATCGGAAGGACATGCCAAAGAATTATCCATCTGTACCTAAAACATATATACACTAAAATTTTTAATATTTTGATAAAAGAAAATTTGTATAAAAAATATACATCAAATAGAAAATAAGTATTTCCTTTCTTCCTGAAAAAAGTAGAATGCTGTGTTGAACGGGTGATTTTTAGTGAATTTTTTTCGAGAGTTAGGCTTAGCGCAAAAAAATAGCCGTCTTTTGGGCACATTTTGGAAATGAAGCGCTTTGTCCTTTGGGCCACGGCAGTTTCGGAATGCCGCCGTCCCGAAAGGGTTAAGCACTATTTAAGTAATAATTCCTAGTATAATCAGGAGAAAATGTCTTTGTAATCCTGAAATCAGTATTCTGCATGTTCGTATTGGAGAAGGAAGTTGAGGGCTACCTAAAGGAGGCATTTGATGATGAAGATTCAAATCTATAAAGATTTCTGAGAAGAAAATAATGGAAACTCTCCCCATTTATTTGAAATTGTTATTCAATTTTTGTGTATGTGCTTCTGATCCTGTAGAAAGACTTTAGTGTTGCCCGAAAATTTTATTTTCTAAAAAAGACACTATTCAATGCAGAAAATTTTAAAACTTAATTTTAATAAAATGAATAAAAAGTAATTCGGAATCAAGTACCACATTATGAATATTTTTTGTGATCTGTATCTTTGTTTGACTTTTAATGATTCGGAATATGCTGTAATCTGGCAATCAAATTTGGTAAATTGTTTTTTTTTTCTTTCCTCCCCTCTCCAAAACCTGGTATTTTCTCTTATTCTGTGTGACTATTTACACTTTATTTTATTTATAAACATGATAAAACCTAACCAGAAAGTAGTTATACTGTAAACAGGACACGGTCAAGCGTTTCTAGTGCAATTGTATTCATAATCTGACAATGCATTGTATAATGTAATCGTAATGATATTCATAGTTTCAAATTGTGTCATAACATGGGCACATTACATTGATAGAAATTATGTAAAAATCCTTCCATTAACACAATTTATTTTCAAGACGTAATTTAAGATAACTGAAACAGTTCCAGCCTCAAGTTGTGAGAGAGATAATTATCATAGTATAAATAAATGCATATTTAAATTGACCCAGCATGATTGATTTCATGGTTAGTATAGAACTCTTTATTTAGCACATAATTTCAAAAGAATAATTATATGTTTACTCGCCCAAGGTTCTTATGAATCTGTGCCATACAGAACTGAGCTGTACTGACATGGATCCAGAGTTTCTAGTATTCATACAATTAAATAAAGAATTTAACTTGGGTAAAATAATAAGGTGGAAAATGCAATAACCTTAAAGTTTTGGCAAGTATTTAGATTTTATTCACGTATCACATAAAAACCAATAATTTCAAAAGTAATAATCAAGTGAAATAAATAAATTCTTAAACATTAATATATAATTAATTTAGAAACAATTCCAAAGTACAAATTTTTTTATATGTTTTGGAAGTGATTATGAAACTTAAATTCCTTTTGAGGATAAACTTAACATATCAACAGTTTCATTTAGACCTTATTAAAGTTCTATTGAGTTTTAATTAATATTTCTGTTATATTCCAAAACTTCTCATTTTTGATAAAGGAAGTTTAAAAGGGGTATTTAAGATTTTTTTTCAGTATATCTTGAGTATATATATTTATTCACAGAAAAGGCATAAATCACAAAAAGGACTTTCACAGAGATTAATTAAACACACTTGGCTTTTTCAATAAGTTGAAATTCCATGGGAGAGCAATCTGGAGTAGGCAGGCTTCTGGAATCACTCACAGAGAAGTAAATTTGCCAATTCCAAATTCTTATGTGAATTTCTGTGTATACACGTAGATATAAAGTGAATGTAAACCTCGTGGCATGAAGTGAACTTCACCTGAAGTGGAAGGCTAAAGTTCCTTTCCATAATTATGCATTTTTTATTGAAATAATCACTTTCTCTTGTCATCCCACATTTTGATAGTGTTGAAAATAGCTCTGATACTTTGGAAGTTAGCAATTAACTATTTGTGTATTAAACTATCATTAAAAGAGCATTGTATATAAATTGATTTATAAATAATGTTAAATAATTTTGGTTATATCATTTAATGTGTTTTAGGAAAGAGTACAAATTCTGCTTTAGTGATGTTTTTCAAATTAGTGACGATACTGAAGTGTTGAAAAAAATGGGACTCATATATGGGTTGGACAAAGGTCAGAGTACGCCAGAAGAAGTAAATCAAGCTAAAAGTTTGGTTCCTAGAGCTTTGCAGCCATATATCACTTGTAAGTTCTACATATTATTGATTACATTGTATTTGTATCTATTAAATAGGCATAAAAATATATGCATGCCTCATGAATCTAAGATAAAAAAAATTCATTCAATTCCCTGGAGATTAGTCTTAGGAAGGTAGTTTATTATCAATAATTTTGAATTTGTTTATTGCATATCAGTAATCTTGTATGTAAATTTTTATCTTTCATATTTTTGTCAACTTAATGTATTTTCATAAATGGCTGTATAGTAGTATTGTTAGCCATAGCAGTGAAAGTTGTTTTGAAACTTGCATATTTGCAATGGAAATCTTTAGTGTCATTGTTATAATGTAAATGTAATGCTAGATTTCATATTTAAAGTCTTTAATCAACTCTCTGAAGTTCAACAGCCTGAATATATTTAGTCTGTTTTTTATTAAAATGTATACTATGTTTATACTTCTAAAACATCTTTCTCTCGAGCCTAAAAGGTTAAAAGTATTGTTAGTATTTTGCATCAATCACTTTAGTCAGGTTTAAGAGTTTTTTTTTTTTTTGTGTGTGTGTAGTGATGTCTCAGGGAAAAATGGACTTGCCACCTGGAATGGTTAGTGAAGGAAATGGTGTTAAAATTGAAGGGGACTTGTTGAATGATCCATCAAGGTATATTTATAAGTATGTATATTGACTTTTTGACCTATATACTACTGTATTATAGTTTCAAATTGAAAATTCTTGTATATTGCAGTTTTCATTTCACAGACTTTGTTAACACTTACGGACCATTTATTCTAGACGAGGGTAGAAAATAATTTGGTAGAAAATTTTTATGTTATACCCCAATCATAAAGGAGATACATGTCATTCTTTTCCATATATAATTATCTAATTGTAACATCACATTTATGTGGGAAAACATATCCATAAGCTGCAAGCTTTTACATTTTATGTTGATTCTATCCATTATCAGTTTGTCTGTTCCTTTTAAATTTCTCAGAAATATAAGAATATGTTTCTAGATAATATGTGGGAAGCCACATACTATCATGTGGTTGCTATAATGACAATGTATTGAGGGCTTTCTCATACATGGCAAATTCCATCAGTTTGGTTGGCACATGTACAAACTGTTTTTCTAAAGAATGGTAGATTAAATAGAATACTAGCAAATGCAATTCTAAACTGAACTGAGTGCATGTGTGTGTTAAGTCCCAGAATTCAGTACAGCTGCAATTCTTGGTGATTTTTAGATATGCCAAGTCTCTTATGGCATCTGGCATTTCTAAAATACATCTTTAGTTTATAAAAAGGCTTTTGTAATATAATTTCATGCACCTTTTTTTTTTATCAATTTTTTGCTGTTAGAAGATCTTGAAATTACCATAAATGTTACATTTCAGCTGGAGTAATATGTTCAGTGATGTTTTAACATATTTTTTCTTATGTTACCACTACAGTCAAACATATATTACAATATTATATAACAATTCTAAAAAATGTTTACATTTAGAAACATATAAAAATTCTATGCATGAAAATTTTTATACCTGTATATTGCAGTTAACAGCTGAAATTTAATATTTTCTTTAAATACATTCTATTTTATCTATAATAAGATTTTTCAGAAAGCACAAATTCAGCATAATACTGCATTTTGTGGTATATTTTCATTCTTTAGCTTTTTAACTTTACCAGTTCAGCCTGCCCTAGGAATCTACAGATTTTTTGTAAATAGCTCTGATAACGAGACCAGATAACTCAAATTTAGCATGTTGTTGTCTTTTGTGGTATATTTAATCTCTTTGGATTTTGAATAATATTGGCTCAGCCTGTCCTGAACCTGCCATAGGACTGTACACATTACACATTCTTTTTAAATATCTTAAGAATTGGTGCATCTAGACAGCTCAAGTTTGGTATATCATTGTATATTTTAATTCTTAAGAATAAAATAAACTGTTTAAAACTTTATCTGCTTTTTTCTGAAAATGAGTAAAATGTCACTTGTACTATTTTGATTCTCATCCGTTCTTTTTCTTCAAAATAAACCACACACAAACATTTTCCCCCTCTTTTCTCTTTTTTAAAATTAGAAAACTGAATGATCAAAACCTTGTTAAGCTACTTACTTTTTAGAAAAATAGTTTGGAAAGAGTATTACATTCTACTTTAATATTAATTAAAAAGAGAAAAACAAAAGCGGAAAATTTCTTGAAAAACATGAAAAAAATTTTTTAAAGAAAAAATTTCTATTTAAAGAAAATTTTCCACATCTCTTTTAAAAAGGACCTGAAATGAGCATGGCAGTCATGGTTTAAAAACTATGTCACATGTAGTTGGGCAAGGTAAAGGTTGAATTAAATTGGATCATTACGTGCCAGTTTCCACATAGCACACTTTTGATGCAATTCCAAGCCCCAACCCCCTTTAACCATATTTGTCTGTGCCCTCTGTAACTGCATTCTTTAATGTGACACTGATTCACTGTGAGATGCATGAAGCCTTTATCAGAAAGGCAATCTTATGTCTTCCAGCTGTCTGGTATTATATTAGATCCCAGTTCCAGATATTTTCTTATAACACTCAGCAACTCATTTTTCAGCCTATTTGCTGCAACTTCAAGCAAAACCCTTTACTTGTTTGCCCCTATTATATTTTCTATTGCCAAACATTTTTTAGTCACTCTGCACAATCTTACCAGATCCACCAAGCATACCACTCTCACTTATAGTTACTTCCACACACATCTCTAAAAACTCATCCAGTCCATTTGTTGTGATTTTGGTCAGATGTACCTCATCCATAATTCATGCGTGCCCAGACATTTTCACACACAGAACCATGTTACTTACAAAATATAAGTCAAACTTAAATTTTCATGAGATATACAGGGTGGAGTGTAACAGACAGTGTTTCAAATTAAAGTATCCATATTCAGAGTAATTTGTAGAGAGACCCAGTTGACAAAATGCTTTTAAACTTGTTGGTTATGATACTAACCAGATCAAAGAGAGAGTTTGACAATTAAAAAAACAAATCATAAAATGGCTATAATATGGCATTGAAAAAGGCAGTGTTCTCCTCAGAAATTTTTTAAAACCAGGTGGTTAGGTACAGTTGCCAGGTGGAACAAACTCTCTCCCAAGTCCTATTTTTTTTATTTTATGTTTTATAACCTCTTCTTCACGTCTTCAATGGAGGGGGAAAAAAACATATATAAAATTCCATTTCATACAGATGCAAGAAAATTTTATCTGGAAAATACACATTTGTAATTTTAGTATAACACATAATATAAAAGAAAATATTTTTTATTTGAATATTAAAAATTGTTCTTTTTTTTAAAGTGAAGCTGTCTTTTATTTCCCTTCTATAATTGTACTGGGGCTAGATGAACAGAATTCCCATTACTGTTGTAGGTCCATTAAAAAAAATGAGTCCCAAAATTTTTGTTTAACTTTTACGATTGAAGCTTCTCTATATTCTTATATTGTTATTTCTGGTGTTATTACAATTCTACAATGCTATTTCCATTAACAGCAATACTTGTGAAAAACAACTTTAGGGATGTGAGTATGGTATAAGTCAATAAAAAGTCATTTTTGGATTGTATTTATTAGTTGCTAATTTTATTTCTTGGTATTTTGATAAAAGATATTGCTGAAATTAATTTTGAAAATCAATAATAAATAATATGCTGTTTCGATGTTCGGTAACTATTTCAGAAAAAATAATTTGCATTATGTTCAACTTGGATTGATGCATCATCTTAAAGTTTATTATTTAAAGAAGTTATGAATCGATAAGACACAATTTTTGATGTTTAGAAATAACATTTTTGCAAAAAAAAATTGCAAATGCTGAGATAGTGCATCTACTAGGGTTTTACATTTGAAGTTAATCAGAAGTTTGTGTTTAATTGTGTTTGAGTCATTTTTTTTTACTTGGAATTTTGGCAAAAATATAAGTAAATTTTGGGAATTAATAATACTAGCTAATAATTAATGTGAACTAGTTCATATATAAGCTAGTTCAATTTATATATGTATGGTAAATATCTTAGCAAAATGAATTTGTGTTCCATGGGATGACATGCTATCTGGAGTTTAGAATTTGAAAAAGTCGATCAGATGTCTGTTTTTTTCATTGCGTTTTATACACCGAGCTCTTTCTAGGTATTTTGGCAAATGGGAGCTTAAATGAATTTTAGGGATCAATAAAAGCTCTATTTCCATTGTTTCGTAACAAAATTTAGTAGGAGGAAGTTCTGTTCTGCATGTTGCATTTTTTTGCATCTGATTGCAAATATTTGCATAACTTACATTACACTTTCTTATTGTTACAATTTGTATAAAATTGATTCTTTTCTTGAAAAAAATAAAAATAAATAAAATACTCAATGTGATATTGCACTTTTAGTTTTTAAATCTTGTTTTCTTGGTGATGAAGAGTTCCAAAAGCATTTTTTTCCATCTCATTATAACAGAGGAAGCTCGTTTTATTCATCTGCTTCCTTTTTTAAATAATTAGTGTCATAGAGAGGGTAAATTAGTATCTTAAAATACATTAAGATAATTGAACTTTTAAAACTATTTCATATTACTTTTTACAGCTTTAAATTCTTAACTCAACCAACGTGTTGTCACTTATTAACATTTTTCCATGTGTTATTGTTAAATACCGAAACATTTTTGAAGATATGATGTTGAGTTACTGATTAGACCATTCAGGGTTTGTCATCTCTGATAGTGTTATAAATTGTAAATAGTCTTTATTTTAATTTTAAACAATTTTTTGTTTCTTTTATGTGTATTTTGCTTTATTTCTATGTAATTCAATTTCCTATTTACTAGCTGTATTGCCACATTAGTGTTTTTAAAATTGGTCCCTGTTTTCACAGAAAAGGAAATAAATCTTTCACTGTATTTAGTTAGCGTTTGAGATCTGTGAATAGGAATCAAGTTGTCAATTTTGATAATTTACTGGTATTAGGTATGAATTTGAGTTTTTAAATCCATTCTAAAATTTCCTCTATACTATGTTTCTATGATTTCCGAAATTTCTGACATATGTTTGAGTACATGCATCAATGTTGAAAGATTTATCTGATATATTATGAGTGTGCTGGTATTAACTGTGATGCTTCCTCATCCATTTGTATTCTTCGTGATATTGCAGAGAATTCTGTATGAAGTAAATTCTGATTATGTATAATGTATTAGTGATGTCTAGATGTTTGAATTGTTTCTAACTGGTCACATATTACAGAAACGTACCTAATGAGGTACTGCATAGGTACTTGGTATACTGAAAATTTTATAATGTCTGCTTTCAGGGATGATTGTATTCTGGTAGTACATACATATACTAAAAGTGTGGTGTTTGTTTTTATAAATTTTCCTAATAGTCAAACTAATATATAATATTTTTTCGTAATTTTATAATCATCCTTCATAGTTTCTATATAAAACATCCTCATACTACATATTAAGGAATTAAAATATTTTCCTATAGAAAATTGTAGTCAGCCACAATCGACATAAAATTATGGTTTCATGTGCCACTAGTTAACAGGAATGTATGGCTATGTATGACATTAATTAAGATCCTCTTGGAAATAATAAATAAATGCTTTAAAAAAATTGCTAAATTTAGCATAAATTATCAAACAAGTTATTCAATCGTTACCTCCTTACAGCACCTTCAAAATTTCAAAAGGGTCGTTTCAAAAGCAATGTCCAATGTTTTCTGCTCCAAAGGAAAATAACAAAAAATAGTCAGAGTCTTGAAAATTTCTTGTGTAAGAATTTGTGCTTCTACATAGAGCATAATTTGCAAATTACTAGAGACAACATAAAAATGAGCAATTCCAGTGTTTGTGCAATCCAATTTTGGTCCTATAACTTTTTTTATTGGAAGTCGAAAATAGCATTTTAATATCAATCACCTATATTAATTTGATCTAGCCTTGTTTAAAATGGTGAGAAAAATATTTAGCTACTATAAAATCTGGGTTTTCCCCAGACCGTTTTTAATAGGTGTACTGCTCAGCTAATTTTACTGATCGTCCGACTACAATTTGTATCTTTTGATAAGCAGATAATTATTTGTGTCTATGAAATAAACAAACAATATGATGATAGTAATCTAGAATGGACACTTGCTTCAAAATTGTTTAGGATAGTTAACAAAAATCTAAATTCAAATAAAACAATTAATACTAACATTTTCAACAACACCGGAGCTCAAATATTCTCTTTCAAAATTAGCAAAACCAGTTGTATTGGATTGGCTATATGTGTAAGCACTGCTGAGTGCAAAAATTTTTGTTCTTTAAATCAAATTAAAACCTGCGTAAGGAATCATATAAAGCAGAATACTCTAAATAATCTAATGCTATTTTCACCAGAAGGCCCAGACTTTGATTATGAAAAAGCAGCAGACAATTGGGCATTAAGGAAGAGAAGAATTAATATATAAAATCTTGATGCTACTTTAATTGACTTTCAATAAGTGTAGATGCTCCCGCCGCGGGATCCTATGTATTGTTTTCTTGGTTGGCAAGTTTGCCCTATTTGGGTCTTTTTCCAGCAGAGGTTTCAAATAAAACTGACCTTTGATATCTTCAGATAATGCATTTTCTCAGTAGATTGTGATTTTTGGATTTTCTGCTGATCATGGAACATAAATATGCAAATTTTTGGTGTTAGAATTTTTTTTTAAATTTTAAAAATTAAATCTCATATTTAATGACATTCATTGCATATTTGGCTAAATACTATGATGAATACATTGCTTAAATTTCCAATTTAGTATATTACATTTATAAATAGAATGTTATGTTATGAAAAGTATTAATTTAAATAAAAATGATATATAACAATTTCTTTCTCTGTTTCAAGTGTGTTGCATGAAGCTTCCTCTTCTTCATCTGGTCCTGGTTCTGAGTATGTTGACATCGAAAATACTCTAGGTAGTAACAAATCTGTATTGTCTCGCCAGTCAAGTGTGGGCTCCCTTTCCGATCTGCCATCACGTCCTGAGACTAGTACACCTTCTGACGATTTCTCAGATTGTGATTCCGAATCGCTTGACGGGGATGAATCTAACTGAAAATATTGCAAAACATCAGCATTTGAAAGGACTGCATCACTGGTTAATTTTCAATTTCTGGCATTATGTAAGTAATTAATTTTAATTGTCAGTCATATCAATCTAATCGGGAAATCAATTCGCACATGTCTACTTGAAGAAGGAAAAGTTATGCCATTAGCGATTTTCCGACTGGCGGAATACTGCGTACCTGAAGTGCACTGAATCTTCTAAGACTATGCCTTTCTCTTAACTATTTGGCAAGGTTTCTACTTGCCCTTGTGATCAAGCCTCCTTCCATCCAGTACTGTTCTTTGTTTTTCTCTATATGCGAAGCATTGTGCAGTGTATGGACTGTGTTTAGCAGATACCAGAATTCCATTTGATGTTTTGTATTGTCTGGCATCTCCGGAAGCAATACCCGGTAGATTGGTTCACCTTTGTTTTTCCTTTTAACTCTTGATGAAAAACTTATCACTGTACAGGTCACTAAGTTATGTGACAGTTTTTTCCGAGGTGTGCAGATGAGATATATTTGTGCTATACATTTCTGAAAGATTAGAACAATGCCATTATTACCAAATGTACACGCACAAGTCTTGTGAAACAAGATGAACTATGCCCAAGTTTTTACAATTGCTGGTTTTTTCTCCTCTGCACCAATATTTAGTCAATGTTAGCTCAATGCATGGCTATACATTCTTTGGTTCAGAAATAGTGTGTTTTCCCATTTTTTTTTTTTTTTTTCATTGTATATCATCTTAATTTATCTCTTCCATCGATTCTTTTCAGTAATGTAATGTGTAAGATCATAGCTGCCAATCTTGAGAAACAGTTGCCTAATTTGATTTCTGTCAGTTTCAAACACTATTTCTTGTGTGTCAGTATGAATGATAAATGCAGGTATGTGTCAATGTGACAATGTTAACATGAATTTGTAAATTTTTAATTTATAATTCTGGCGTATATTATTGAATAGATGAGTATTGGAAGCTATGATCATTATTGAACTCTAATATTGTGATTATTTATGCATGAGAACGTTTGATTATATGTGCTCCTAATTTGTAGGAGCTTGTGAGAGTTCAGCTGATTGGTAATTTGTGATGAGCTTAACGCTACGACAGTTTCAATAACAAACTTGTTTCAGCATAATGTTGTATAAATGTGTTTTCCAAAGTTCATTTATAATTCATCATTTGAAGTTTTACGTTCAGAAATTTATATTAAAGTTCTATTTACAGCGTAGTTTAATCTTTTAGCAATTTCATAAATTTATGCAAAAACTGATTGGTCTTTAGATTCTTATAATTTTAGAATATTTTAAAATGTTACTTTGTTTTACTATTTAAAACTTTCCAGGTCTAAAAAATTCAAAGCTCAAAATGTTCTAGATTTATAATACTCAAAACATAATTGTTGTGCCAAACAATGAGGTTATTTCTAAAAAATATCCTTAACATCACATAAAGTACAAGTAAATTAAGTATGGATGACATTTGTCTGAAATTAGGTATAGTTAAATGAAGTATAGTAATAATTAAAATATAAAATTTTCTAGTTTTGTTGTACTAAATTCAAATTTTCTTTAGCTATGCTTCAGCATTGAACAAAATTCTAATTTGTACTCTAGTCTACATCAGGATTCTCACGTGCCTTATAGAAGATTTAGTGCTTTATTTTCAAAACTGCCAATTCACTACGAGTTTTTGTCATTGAACTATACAAAGTTCCATGACAGTTGAGTTGTAGCTGCCACTGAATAGAAATGGAAGATTTTAGGATACTGTTATTGAAAGATATGGAATAAAACATTTCGTTTTAATATTATTAATTTTCAAATTTGTATAAATTTTACTCATGAAATAAGGTATTCTCAAAATTAAACTTTTCATTTGTTCAATCAAGAAGTGGGAATCCTGTACATAGAATGATTTAAATAACATTTTACGGGTTGTTCTTTATATATTATAGTCACTTTCTAAGATTATATATACTGATAAAGTGATGTATTGACTAAATATAATTTTTGTGTTTCAATATATTCTGTAGCTGCATAGCTTGAAACAGAAATATTTTTATCTGTGTGGCCAGTTCAGTTCTTTTTTTCCCCCTTATTTAATAACAAACATTTAATTAAAAATAAAAAACACAATTTACAAGCCTAAGCAGCTGTAACTTTTACTTTTCTAGTCCAATAGAATGTTCAGGACATAATGACAGTATGTTCTTAATGAATGCTTTTCAGCATTTAGGTTACTTACAATTTTCAGATTTTATTAAAAATTTGTTTTCATCACATTTGTATATTTTAATAGTAAATTAAGATAGTTTTGTATAGACATTTTTTTAAAACTTTATTTTAATTATATTATTCTTAATACACTCTAGCTTTGTAATTATAAGAGATTGAAAGTTTTGCATTGTATTTAATAGCTTTGTCAAAGTTTTAATTTTTTTTATACTTGGCAATGTTATTTGCTGATGTATTAGAAATTTCACACCATTAATAATTATGTTAAAAATCATACAATTAAATTTTTTAATATACATTTTTTAAGTCTAGGGTTTTATTAGTATCTCAGTTGTTTTAAACAGTGGGCCAATTAAGTTCATTTTTACGATGAAGCAAGAAATTTTTTGTTTTGTGAAGTTTTATCTGTTAAAAGTGATAAATATTTTAGGTGTTAATGTTGATTTTAAGATCTTTAAAATTTCTATTATGATTTCTATTAGAATTTTACTTAAATTTTACTTGCCCCCAGTATTACAAGATTCTTTTGTATTTTAAAAAATGGAAAGTTTTAGTTAATAAAATGATTCATTCCAGCAATAAAATAAATTTAAACATTTTTGATTTTATTCTCTTGTAATGATCATTATTTCATGCAATTTACCACTTAAAGTCAAGTCATATGTATGTACACATTGCTGTGTAAACTGCTTTGTGTGTTTAGTAGTTAATATGTTTTAAATTGAAAATAAAAATTCTTTTAAAGATTTTTTGTTCATTTTTTTCTTATATTAATACACTATTTTCATTGCATTCTTGATTAAACATAGTTATTGAAAAGTAATGTCAATTTTACTCATATTTCTCTGAAATGCCTTTTTGTTAATTTGCTCCTTGTTTTGCTGAAGAACTGAAATTGAGGATAAATGGTAATCATTAGCAACCAAATTTTTTTACTTAGTGATCATAATTATTTGCTGTGGTCATCATTTTAATCATTATTTCAATCAAAAAATTGTTGTAATATAACTCGATAATATAAACTGTGTAAATACAGTATAACCACATATATATACCAGTATCAAAAGCCCGAAATACACTTCTTCAGGACCACCAAGGAGTGCGATTTCACTTATTGAGTTGCTAAACTTCCTTGAATAATGGTGTTATTACACAGAGCAATTCCGTCCAGCAATTTTTCAGCAACACCATACATTTCAATTGAAAGAAATCTTTCCGCCGAATTGCCACAATTCGTTCGTACTCGGCAATAAAAATTGCTCAATTTCTGACCGGCGAACCAATCAGAGAACGATAAAATTGGACGTCACTACGTTCCGCCTTTCATCTCCTCGTTTGCATTCAAGATGGTGACTGTAATGCAAACACGTCGAAGCAGCTCAGTTACGTTAGAATCTGGAGATGGAGAAAATAATAGAACTTCTACCAAATTACAGACACCTGTGCGATGTAAAATATCCAAATTATGTGAAAAAACACACTAAAGAATGCTTCCTGAAATAGGCGGCACTAAACAGGAAGGGCCTGTTAGAAAGGAGGGGCTTACAGTATCATTGCCGGGCGGAATTGCTAAAGTCTGGAGATGTAAAAATAATAATAGAACTTTCACCAAATTACAGACACCTGTGGCATATAAAAGATCCAAATTATACAAAAAATAACCTACTAAATAATGCTTCTTGGAATGAACTCTGTGGTATTAAAGAGGACAGGCATTTGAGAAAGGCGGGGCCTAAAGTATCATTGCCGGGAAGAATTTCTAAAGTCTGGAAATGAAAAAATAATAGAATTTTTAACAAATTACAGACCTTTAGGATGTAAAAGATTCAAATTATACGAAAAACACACCAAAGAATGCTTTCTTAAATGAAATCGACGGCATTAGAGAGAAGGGACCTGTTACAAAGGAGGAGCCTAAAGTATGATTGATGGGCGGAATTGCCGAAGATCGGCAATAAAAATTGCCCTGTGTAATAACACCATAAGTGAGGTCACATTTCTTGTTGGTCCTGAAGAAGAAAACTGTTTTGTGCCTTTAAATCCAATTGACCAACAAATATTTGTATTTATGAAGTTTTTATATTATCAAGCCATTATTTCAATATTTGATGTATTAAATTAAAATAGGAAATAGTTTTTGCATATGTTTTAAATATTTGACTTTCATAATTTCTGGAATGTTTAAACAAGTCTAGACTAAGTACATGTGACAAAGATAATTTGTGTTTTGTTGAAAAACTATGTTTAATACTTTGTTTTATATTTGCATAGAGTTTTACTTTGATGAAAAATTCATGAATTTGAGGTAGGAAATAGAATGTAGTTTAGTTTGAATTGTTCAAATGAGCTACAATCGCCCACATCTGGTAAGCCTACTATCAAATTTAATTTTAACTGATCTAAAAAATGCTTTAAATCGTTATGTAGTATATTAGAATCAATTAGTACTCGTGAACCCCTTGTTCAACATCATCAGTACTAAATAGACTTTATTGCAGTGGCAGTCAGAAAACTTATGTTCAACAACTTACAGTGATTAACTAAAAGTCAGTCATACCATGCAGCTGAACTCAAATGCACAGAATATTGAGCTTAAACTACACAAGGCTTTAAGACAAGATTCATAGTCACAAAACATAAAGGTGTTTCTGATAGTTTAAAATCATGCTCTCAGTTCAGCAATCAGAATTTGTTTCACTCTTTAGAACACCTCAATATCAGACACCCCAATTTTACTTTACAAAAATTCACGCAAGACCATACTTTGGTGTAAGGAGTGAGAACTTGACAGACCTACCTAAGGGAAATGATCATATCAATCTTTTATATAGTGATAAAACCTGAAACATCTATAAAAGGTCATTTAATAAAATCATCCTACAAGACGTACATAGCTTCAAAAATCCAGAGCGCTTTCGGGCATTACTATACTCTTCATCAGTAGCTATACGAAACAGTAAATGTGAGATACTTATATGTAGACCAGCAGATAAATTTGCATAAATAAACAGAAAATAATGGTGGTACAAGCAGGCTATTAAAATTAATCAATTACAAATACAAATTTAGGGGTTATACCCAAGAGATTTAATTTAAACAAGTGGTAAATATTTTACAAAGAAAAGACACAATTCAAAAAAGCAGCCAAGCACAATTACAATAAAATATCACAGATAACTGTGAAGAGGTTTGACATGCATAGAGTCGAGAACGAGTCGCCAGGCATAACTTAGAATTTGAACAGGATCAAAATTACAAATGGAATCATAGTAGATATAAAAAAACAAGGATTCATAAAGAAGTATATTATGTGGGTTATTACAACGAATGAAAAGAAAGGTTTTTTTCAAAGTTGGGCTGAAAGTTATCTTTAACAACACATTGGGCAAGAGCCGTAGAAAGTTTACCATTCCTGATGTCGAGAGTGTGCTCCACTAACCGGATACCAACAGTACGTTTAGTACTACCGATGTAAAATTTATAGTCATTATCAGGAGTTAACAGGGGTACAACGTACACCCCGGCATGGCTTTTAAAGTTATCAATATCCCCTAACTTAACGGTGCGAATACGATTGAATAAGGTAGTAATATTAGAGTGATGCAATGCGTTGTTAAAGATAACTTTCAGACCGTCTTTATAAAAAACTTTCTTTTAATTCCTTGTAATAACCTTGTAATTCCTTGTATTTTCTGTTTATTTATGCAAATTTGTCTGCTGATCTGGTCTCCATATAAGCATTCCGCGTTTACTGTTTCGTATAACCACTGATGAAGGGTATAGTAATGCCCAAAAGCGCTTTGGATTTTTAAAGCTATGTACGTCTTGTAGGATGATTTTATTAAATGACCTTTTATCTATGATGTTGTGTCGTTGATTTTATAACTGAATTTAGAGTAGACACGATACCACCTTTATTATTATACTGAAACATCTAGTCTACTGATTTGATCTTTACCATCAGTTATGAACAAACTACCTAAATTTAACAAACCAGTTCACTGATCAGCACACCAGATGGCATAAAAATAGCTAAAGTAAACTGGATTTCTCGATATACAAATATTTTTCAGGAAACTAAAAATCTGATATCATTTTTTAAGTTCTTTTACCTTGGAGTTAAATGGTAGATATTGGCTTGTCTAACTGTAAGCTAGGCCTTTCACTACCTGTACAATAAGGGCTAAGATTAAAGTTAAAGTGATAGATTTGGTTTTGAAGCACTAGTCTCAAATTTCAGTGATAACTCTTAATGGTGGATTGAATTATTCACCTAAAAATTGACACAATGACTATTTTTTTTTTATAGATAGAAAAATGCATAAATACAATAAATGTTTGTAAATGCAAATAATAGGCTAGGGTATAATAGGTATCGGTACATTGTGAAAAAAGACCGTGTAATCACCTCACCAGTGTAATGTTGACATTGTCACACCGGTTTTGTAATTCTCAAGCTGGCAATACATCACAATTTCCTGGTGTCACATAGCTATCACTTGGTACTGATGATTTCGTTTTTGGGATTTCCTAGTGCAAACTGCCTCTTAAAGTTTTAGACTGATTTCTATATTTCTTTGATTTTTCTAACTACCTTATTTCATTATGAAATATAGCAATAAGTATGTAGGGACCTGCCGAAATACAACAGCCACCTCTTAAATTTGTATATTATCAAATTTGAAATGCTCGAATTTTGCATAATTTAGTTCATATTCTCATGCATAGCTGCGAGTCTAAAAGTATGTTTGCATTTATTTTCATCTACTAATCAATCCATATCAAAGCAGTATATATATTTCAATTTTATAGTGTGAGTAAAAATAAACAATATTTTCCTTAATCAAATTATTTTTTGTATAAATTGTGCATTTGTGTAATGAAATTTTTATTGGTGTATATGTATTGTTGTGAGTATGCAGTTATTTTTGCCATTCATCTCATTACCTTATTGCACATTTGATAGACTAAGCTAGCTTATTTTTATATTTTGTTAATTTTTTAATTATTTTTTCATAAATATCATGATTGCGCAATTCAGTTTGTATTCTTGTGTGTTGCTGAGAATGCACAGGTATCTTTTGTCATCCATCTTCTTCCAATAAGTTACTCATATTAAACTGACTAAACTAGCATATTTTCATTTTTCGGTTAATTATTTTCTTATAAGTATAGAGCTATTGCACAATTTAGTTTGTATTCTTGTGCATTATCGAAAGCCCAAGTATCTTTTTCATATATCTCTATCCCCCTAATTATTGCACAATAGGTTGACTAAATTAGCTTAATTATATGAGTTAATTATTTTCACAAATAGTATTGCACACTTCAGTTTGTGTTCTTGTGCTTTGCTAAGTTCACAAGTACATTTTTCTATTCATTTCCATCTTCTAATTATTATTGCACATATTAGATTTAGCAAATAGTATAAAAGTGAATGCTTTTAGTAATGAGATTACCATATATTGTAGGAAAAGTAGTAATAATAATATATAGGGAAAGTATTAGAATCAAGTTGAAAATCACAACTCAAGTTTTTGATGGATCTACACATTTCAAGCACCCTAGAATATGAAAACACTATTTTTAGCATGGCATCTGTGTGTGTGTGCCTGTTTATCTGTGCAATGCATGCATCAATAACTCAAAAACTAATCTAGTAGGTAATTCACTTGTGGGTTACTCTGCTGATTAGATTTTGGTACGATGAAAAAGGAACCTGCTCTTTACGAAATGGTCTGTAAAAATCGTATGTATTCACTCTACCTGAGAAACTAATTGACCAACTTTTACACTATTTGGTGGTAGGGGAAGGAGGGTACGGTCCCTGTGGATGCCTTCCCCACTGGGTTCCGGTCTAAATTGGGTGGCACTTCCCGACCGTCCAAACAGTTACCTTACACCTTTCTGGTAGGTCGGACGGTCTGGGTTTCAACAACAACTATTTGGCAGACAATTGTGGGTTACCCTTGTGCCGATTAGATTTTGGTATGATTCAGGAAAACGGAATCTGGTTTGTTTTGTGAAATGGCCCGCAAAAATCATATGTATCCACTCTAGTTGAGAAACTAATGGTTAAATTTCAGAAAATTTGGTAGATTTGGATGTCACAAAAGTCACTTATAGGTTATTGCCATGCTGGTTAGATTTTAGTACCATTCAAGAAAAAGAAAAAAAAAAAATCTGCCTTTTTTGCGAAATGCGGTCTCCAAAATTGTCAAGATTTAAAATAAAATACTACAAATGTATCTATTTAATGCTTGTTTTATGCATAATTTTTCATGACAAAAAACAATAAGACTAACTCCATTACTCTAAGATGGACCATTTTCAAGATATTGAAGTTTTTTTATTTTGAGGAACTGAAGACATTTTTCAATGTAGTTAAAAACTATTTAATGAAATATCTTAATGCAGTAGTTACATCCCTTGAGAGTGGCCGTCCAAACTGCTGCTCATGTCTAAGGACGAGTCGGAAGGTCTGGGCTTTCGATATCCTTTGAGGGTTATTCTGATACTTATTAAATTTTGATATGATTCAGAAAAATATGGACCCTTTTTTACGAAATGGCCCGCAAAGATTGTGAAAATCTGAAATGACTAAAATTATTGAAATATATTAATTTATACTTGTTCTTCGTGTAATTTAGTTTTTTAAAGTTTTGAGGAGCTGTAGCTTTTGAGTTGTCAAATGCAACGAAGATGCATTAATAATGCAAATTGGATATAACACAAAATTATCCATGTTATTTTTTTGCAATTTAACTCAATTTAATGTATCATGAAGTAAAAAATAAGAAAATGCATTTGAGTCTGTAGGGAAAGTCATGTGTTGCCCACATCAGATTTTAGTTCCCTTGCTGTGCTGTGACTCTAAAAGCATTTTTTTTTTCTGTTTAAATTTCCGGTTTTGGAAGTAGTACATTTGTTTTTATGTTAAAAGTTTATTTTAAAATACATTTTTTGTTGAATAATGCATTAAACAATAAATTAGAGGTAATAAATTAATAAACAATTAATATATATTAAGCATTTATTTATTCTTACATAGAAAAGTAAATTTTGCTTTGATAATCACAGTTGGAGAAAATATTCCTTATTTGTTCGAACTTCCAACTTTACCCACCATAAAAAATGCTATCTTTCTTTTTTCTCCTTCTAGGGTAACAGGTCTATTTTCAGCAGGGACTAAATTAGTTTTGTACCAAATTGTAAAAAGTGAAGAAAACATGCATTAATAGTTTCCTTGAAATAAAGAACTATTTAAAAAACTGCTAAAATAATTTTTAAATCTGAAAATTGTTTGTGACGTGCTTAAAATATGCATAAATTCCTTATAAAGTCTCAAACTTTTATTATGGAAAATGAATTCGAACCCCCAATAAGAAGGGAACAAGGTTTCATCATGATGTATTGTGAAGTTAAACTGCAGATATATAGTAGAAATTGCAACATTGCCCAAGCCTAGTAAATAAATATTTAAAACATTATACATGACCATGTCTAGTGTTCAAATTCAGTTGTATTTTTGTTAAAATATTAAATTCTATTTGGTTGACTTTAGATGTTTTCAAAACTCTTATTTAAAAATGATGCAAACTCTTTGAGTTTGATTTAATAACAAAGTACTCATATTGGTGATCCATCTATATCCGAATGGAATTGGCTTGTTTCTGCATTTTCAAAGAAGTTGTGATTTTAAAATGTGAAGGTAAACTGGAAAAACAGGAGAACATTTATACATTGTATATCTGTTACAAATAATGTTCTCAGTAAATGACATTAATGCTAGTTAAAAATCGGCATAATTTAGTTCATTAGTTTTAGAAATATTACAATAAAATGTAAAATTTCTGTGATCGTTTTGTGTATGATGTGTGTGAAAATAGAGAATTGCAACATTGTGTTTACAGTCAGGTACTAGTTTAACTTTATATAAAATATGGTTTCAGTTGGCTGAGATTTTGAGAAAAACAGGTTAGGAATTTTCGTTGTGTGAAATTGTGCACATACAAGCATATGACGGGTTATATTTGTACAAAATTCAGTTGAATAGTTTAGGAGATATTGTATTCATACTACTTCTAAAGAAAAATTCAACACTAAGTACTTTTACTTTATTTGATAACAAACATTAAATAAAGATACACATCTCACTGACACTTCATACATTATGCATTCTATAAGTGTACCATTAGATACAAATTTTATATCAAGATCTACAAAAGATGAAAACAAAACATTAACTGGCATAAATAGCATTTTGGGCCAGGTTACGAGTTTTGCTGTAATGAAATATGAAGTATAGTACAGCCTGATTCCACAGCATTTAACAATTCACTTAAGTTTATATGTACAAGATGCTTAATATAGGAATTCTAAACTACTACATTCAAAGGCAATACATATGTACACGTGTAAGACTTTTGGTAAGTTTTAAACATCAAGTAAATTTTGAATTAATACTTGTGCATTGTTTCTGAGTGAAAGATTATCTTGAAGTGAGGAAAGTAATGAACCAAGTCTCACTTCACCCATCAGACTCAGGAAAAAATATTTGAGTTACTTTATTATTTATTAATGTCCCTTTACAACTAAAGATAATTTGATTTTTTTTTTATTTAAATCAAAAATGACTTGCGATGTGATTACAAGAGATATACATTATACATAGTAATGTTTCAAAATGAGTTTCAACGCTCAGTTACATATATGTAAATATACGGTTGGGGGAGTTCATTTTTTAGCAATTATATGTTAGTTATATTTTATTTTCTTGAAAGGAATGAATTGATTTAAATAATATATATATATACATATATATATATATATATATATATATACATATATATATATATATATATATATATATACAATGCTTCTATTACAAGTCTGCATGTATTATTTGGTTATAATTCAAGTACTTTTAGTGTTTTTAAAATACGAAATAAAACTGATCATAAGAGCTCTTGCAAATTTAACAAAATACCTAAAACTGCTATTTTAATCTCATTTGCTTGGAAATTATAAAAAAATTTAGGCTGCATTTGTAATATTTAATGCAATACAATGTTACCCAAGTATTTTCAGAACTGTATATATACTGTTTTGAAGTGTGGAAAATACTACTAGCTATATTTTTAATTTCTGTTTGATGAGTATTTGGAATTTTTAATTATAAATGCACTTTTTACCCAGCCCAGGTTGAATATTCAACCTAAAAATTGACAAATGTACAGTTATCTAAAAATGTTTAAAGAAGATTTACTATCAATAAAAAAGTAATATATTTCTATGTTTAAATGCATATATATATATATATATATCAAGGGCTCTTTGATTTAGTTTTTCCACTTATAATAAACTTAACTGTGCAGGAAATGCACCTGTTATGAAAATATGGATAATTCCCTTGGCAATAATATTGTACCAGAAATGTCACCAAAAATATGGCACAGATATTAAATAATTTTCCTCCCTTAAGCCTTTCCTTTGATTCTCAAATTCTAAGCATTCCATTTTGAGGATTGCATCAATCCAGGGATCTGAAGTAATCTGGAGCAGTTTTGGACAGTTTATAAAATTTTACATCTCAAAAACAGGCTCCTCACGAAATTTCAAGTATGACTTTTTACAATATTTTAGAAAATAACTTTGTTTTATTTTAAAAGAAATAAATCAGTTTCTAAAAATATACTTTTAATTTAAGTTTAATTAACCTGTTGAAATAAATCACTGATAAAATATAAATTATAAGTCCAAATGTTTGCAAATCTAATGAATTTGTTAGAAGTTTTTGCCATGATGTGACTTTCTTTACAAAATATTAATTTTGACACAATTAGAATGTTTTTATAAAAAAGTCCATGCAACAAAAAAAAAAATTGGGCAGACCCCCTGCAATCGCCTCAAAGATATGAAGATGTTTCTCTGAAACACTAATGCAAAACAAGTGCATAAATAAAACCACTGCTTAGTAGGGGGAAAATTGTTAAAACATTCAATGTGACATGGATTGAAAAAGTATATCCACAGCTTTCAGGAGCAAGACTGTGAACAACACTTCATCTGCGGCTGCTGCATCCATTGCTGAAGAGCGAGAGCTGATGTAGAGGCTACATGAGGTTCTTGGATTTTAAGTGAACACTCTGTGACCTCCTCACAGACTCTGTCTGGTGAATCCTATACAAAAGGATTACAAGTATTATATATAAATGGATGACGTATTTTTTGCTAAAATTCAATTTTAAAGTTTAAATAAGTTCTAATTTTAAATAGCTGTGAACAGAGTTAGTTCCCAGATAAAATTTAAGCACAAATATTTTCTTTTAAGTATTACATTTCTTACTGGTTACCTAATTTTTATGCCTTTTTGAAATGAATATGCTAATTCACTTTTGATGAATAACTGTATTTGGAAGTTGATTTATCACACTGTTTTACGCTCTATGATTCATTCATAGAAAGTTTTCATCCAAAGTGAACAATGTAACCCGGCCTTACAAGATATGATAACCCAACAGGGCCAATCATGTATGTCAATATATTTATGTGAACATGCATGAGAACTCTCTCCATTGCATCGAGCTAGATCACACGATGTAGCTGAGGATTTTGTTTAGTACAGAAATCTAATAACACTAATAAGGAGATTGTGTCCTCAAGCAGAATATTTCATTCACAACAGACAGAAGTTATAATATAAGCTTAAACTATCTTATAAATCATTCACTGTGATCAAACTAATTAATGTTACAAAATTAAATAAAAATGTATCATTAAATGAAAATTGTGCAAATCATAAAAGGGGCACAAGAAATTAAAAAACATATTTTTGTGTATTTGCATCAAAATCTTAAACTCAAAATATATATATCTTTGGGGAAGTGCGTAGTACATATGTTAATTCCCTAGCATTTGAAACCACAATTATACAGGGTGTCAAAGAAAGTCATAGATCAGGCAAATAACTCAAGAAATATTATAGTTATATAATTTTTTTTATGCAGGTATACAGGAAACCTCAATGGTGCTACAAGATGAGACAACTTTTGGGACTTATATCATTTTCCGTCAAGAGATAGGGGAAAAAAAATCACTTATAAAGTTGGAGAGTGTTGTAAAATTAGTACCAAGCATTTCTGTCCCTTCGCAAAAAATTTTAAATAACTCTTTAATGATTTTAAAAGTGATAATTTTATTAATCTGCATGTAGCAGTGTAAACATAGATGCATTGGAAAACATGTAGAGACATCTTATTACACATGTGTAAACACGCATTGTTGTTGAAGGTGAACATTTTGTATTTTATGTATAATAAAAGTAAAATTCATTCTGCTGCATTGTCTAAATGTTCAATTTTTAAAAGAAGGACATTATAGACATTATATTGTATGCACACCACTTCTTTTCAGGGTTCTTTTACATTTTTTTTGGGGGGGGGGGTACAAAACTGCTATGTACTAATTTTGCAATGCTCTCCTTTTTCCCCCTGTTTCTAACAAAGTGAGATAGCCCCTGTATCCTACTAAGGAAGGGGGATCAGCCCCCTGAAAGTTGTCTCATCATCATGTAGCACCATTGGGATACACCTGCATAAGAAAATATACAATTACTCTAATACTTCTCAAGTTATTTGTCAGATTAATGACCTTCCTTGACATCCTGTATATAAAAGAATTGACAGCTATATGCTGATAATGATATCACAAGGAACAGCTAAACAAGAGAAATTTTGGGGCAGATTTTAGCATTTTATTTGTTTCAACATTTCCCACAAGATTGACACTTTTAATTTGAATGCATGAAACAAAACAGAAACTTGTTTTGAACAATATAATTATCACATATGACAAAATGTTAATCATTGATATTAACAATATAGCCCAATAAAAACTCTAGAACTTAAAGATTGGTTACAGCATAAAAGTTTTAAATAAAAGGTTTATTTTCCACTTTATTGAAACTTTTTACTAAAATTTACATTTTATAAACTATTAAGCAAAATAAAAAAATAATTTCTAATTTTTTGCAAACTTTTTTTCTGTGATTTTGACTTTAATAAATAATTTTTAATAATTAAATGATTAAAAATTAGGAAGGCATGAATGAATAAGGGAATACCTTCTACAGTTCTTTCATGCTTTAGGAATAAAGTGTTCCAACAAATTAAAACTTGCAACCTGATGTTCGAAAAAGAGTGATAAAAGATAAGCAGAGAAGTTTTGTGACAACTTGAAATTTAAGTAAAGTATACAGGTGGAGGTTACCAAATGGACTTTTATGGAATGCAAAAGCCTCAAAATTTTTATGAGGTGGTATTGTCAGGTGGGATTCAAATTAATTGGAATTATATGATGTAAATTTTTACTAATTGCTCACACTTTGTTGTCTTTTTGTGCGGCCCTTTTAACTGATATTTTTTACATTATATTCACTCATAAGTTTGAAATCTTTGCTTAGGATTATGCATTCAATAAAAAAGGCCACTTTTTTGCTTCTTGTTTCCGTATAAAACCTTAAGTAGTCAGAATTTTCCATTTAGATATATCAAGCATTTTCTTTTTTACTATTCATTGCCATTAGATATTTTTTTTCTAATACAGAAATTTTTTCCAGGGTTATTTACCTGCTTAGAAAGTATTTCTATTTTATTTAAGTTAATTGTTGCTTAAATTAAAAATTGATGAATAAAATATGTTTATCCCAGAACTTATTGCTTTTAAATCTCTTGAAATAGATGATTTAATTGGAACAGATCTTTTCTCGTGAGAAATATTTTCTTCTAGGAGTTATATTATTGCTGAAGAATGCAGCTAATAACTCTTGAACATATTTTGATCATTCTAAATTGAATCTCACCTTCAACTAATACCACAGTTTCCTCTAGTAAACAACCATACCCCTGCATTAAACAGTTTTTATAGACACCTGAATTGTTGGTGATTGAAATGCATGGAGATTACATTAGAGATAAATTTAAATCACTGATATTTTGAATAACTGCAAAATGATTGAAAAATTATTTACAATATATTTGTTACATCTTGTGACTTTTGTTATAAGCATTTTCAATTTTGGCAAAATGTGACAATGGTCTGAAATCTTGAGAGAAAAGTTGATATGTTTAACAAGATCTACTTATAATTTGCATTATATGGAACAATGGTCCCCAAATGCTATATTGCATATTCTCTGTAGGGCTTGCAGATTTGGGGAATTCACATGAAACATTTTGATAGGGGACACTTTATTTAATCAAAATTCCTAATGTTTAAGTGCCAAAAACTCTTAAATCTGGGATGTTAACTATCATTTAAGGATTTCATTGAGAGTAGTTAAAATGCTCTTTAGGGGCAGGTCCGTAAGGTTTGGGTGAAGCTCATCAAAAAATGTCAAAATACATTCAATGTTTTTATGTATTCAATAATTTTTCATTCATAAAACATACCATATAAATTAAAAAACAAAAATATGTATTCAAAGTTTTTATACAAAATCCAAATAAATTTTTTATGTACTTAATATAGATTTGTTAGTTAAAACATTCTGTTTAATATGATTAATGAATTAGCATATGCAATATTTTGAAATGTATGCAAAAAAACTAATTCTTATTTCCACTTATTTTAAATTTTGATCAAGAAAGTGAGGATTCTTTTATCGCTATCTAGAAACAATTTTGTGGTTTGTGATAAATCTTACACATTGAATTTGGATGGAAGCAAATTTTGCAAACAACTTTGCTTCAAAGCAGCTTGTAGCAGGCACAGTAATTTGGAGCATTGGGAGCAGAATTAACATCACTATAATATTCATAACACAACTAATAAGGATTTATGATTTGAGAATACTAAAAATAATAAACAATAAGTATTAAAATCATTACTTCAAGAAATGTAGAATAACAAGTCAAATAATTGCTCAAAAACTGCTGCAATAAAACTCGATAAATACAGCATAAATACAGAAATAAACTAGTCTATTAGTTTCAAAGGCGAATAACAACCTTCTCTAGGACTGGTCCTAAAGAAGGCTGTTATTTGCCTTTGAAACTAGTAAACTAGTTCATTTTTGTATTTATGCTGTATTTGTGAAGTTTTTATTTATTGAGTAGACTAAAAGGGCTTGAAACAATATTCTAGTGAAAGGTTATTGAAAAAATATTTTGTTGGAGGGGGTCCGTGAGCTCCAAAAATTTGTGAACCATTGATATAGGTAATGCTTATCAGCAAGTAGTAATATAAAATATTTTGCATTACAAAAATGGCAGCCATACTAAATCACAGATTTGTGAAATTGACATGGGCCATAATAGCCACAAAAACAATATGAAAACTAATTACTTTTTACTAGCTGAACCAACACTGTTTACAGATCCTTGTGATCCAGAGGAACATCCACTGCCTTTCAAACCTCTGAAATAGAATTGAAGTTTGAGCAAACAGAAAGAGTATACAAATAATTAAGTTATTTTAAATTCATATCCTCCTTAATGTGGAATAAAAGTTTAATAAACTCAGCAATTAATATTACAATCAAAAGGGTTGTTTAAAATTTATTAGCCATGTGTGATAATTAGATTTGCACCTTTTGTTACATAAAGAATAGTTTAAGGATATATGCTCTTAAACTATTAAAAGTTAAAATTTTCGATGTACTATAAAATGTTCTTATACTTTTTAAAAAACGATGTCTTAGTAATAACAATATGCATTTATGAGAGATTTGACAAGAGTCACAATAATTAATCAAATACCAATTAGTTTTCAACACAGATTATATATAACTAGATGTTAATCCTATTATATGATGGAATGCATAAAGTTATGCAAAAGATTCTCTCCCATCCACTCACCTGTAGCCTTAATCTCCATACCTTTTACTTTCACTATTATTAATATGACACACGTACCTTTTACTTTCATTATTATTAATTACTATATGATCCCCTAGAATTACTAAACATTACACAGACTCTGCAATCCCTCAAGAAAATGCAATACTTTAAGACCCATAAAATACAAATTCTATACACCTCCTTAAGAAGGCTGTCCGTCCTGCTCAAGTTCTAGGATGAGTCGGATGGTCTAGGTCTTTAACACCTTAAGACAACATACCGGCCTCATGAACAGTAACACTTTCTATAATTTGAATCAAGAATGCTAAATTAATAATTATCATAAAGCAATAGTCCCTATTGCTTTATGGGAATTATTAATTAAAGAAATTAAATCTCATTTTCAGAGATATTGGACCATATCCAACTTGGCAACATTTCTCCACATTTGTTGATATTGCACCAAATTCATCATCAAAGTCACCAGATTTGTTACTAAATGACAGACAGACAGAAATATTGGCTTTTTTTTTATGTGTATAACAGTCACTTGAGCAACAATTTGCAGTTTCGATAAAAACTGAAGGGTTTTATACTGATAGTACACTTTAGAATAGATAAAGTAACATGCTTAATTATTTAATTTTATTAGAAGCATAAGTTAAGTCGAAATATAAAATACAGTTACCTAACCCTCATGTCAGATTGGTTCTGCAAATGTATCAGCTAAATGAAAATTATGTAAATCAAGACTAATATATGTAAAAACTAAGGTGATTGGTTTTGTAACACTCGATGAAATAATTTCTGTATTTTAAAAAATAAATTTAGCATTTTAATTTAATATATAGATTATACAATAAAAATTAGGAATAATAAATGGGACACAGTAAAAAAAGTATGAAAACTATAAAATATATTAAAAACATCAGTTTACTCTGTATCTTAATTTTTTAATATGAAACAATTTTCTTCCTTCTCAATTGAAATTGACAAGGAAGTCAACACAACACTATTGCTGTTACCCCACTTAAAATTTTTCTCAAATTCATTTTCTAAAAAAAAAAAAAAAAAAAATTGTCCACAACAGCTAATAAAATCTGCTATCAATGTTTGTTTTATATTTTTATTTAATTCCTTAAATATCTTAATTTTGAGCAAAGAATTTTTGTAATTCCATTCCAAATCTTATGCTGTGATCCACATTTGTATCAATAACAAGAAAATAATTTTCGAAATTTTCAGCTATTTTGAGTCTTTTACAGGTTGTAAGTGTTAAAGGTTGGTTATTATCATCCATTTCCAAGATATGGGATTGGTAACCATTTCTACAACATTTTCATTAAATTCTCTGTTCATCACCTTACACTACATTTGATGTGCACACTTTCTTCCTTAATAAAATGTTAGGGACATGACACCAACCAACCAACACTACATTTGATGAAAATGTTCCAAATTCAAAAACATATATTTAGTTTTTTTTTTTTTTGACAAAGTTAAACTAAAATTATGCAATTTGAGTACCATGCAAGTCAAGAGTTACATTGTCTTGTGTAGTTGGAAAACACTTTGACAACTTTGATGACAAAATAGTCACCATTTTTTTAGCATTAAACAAAATGGAGCAGTGTGAAAAGGAAAATATAGTCTTTTTTGTTGATTTTAGGGTGGCAATTATGACCTTAACATCTTTCAATTTCTGGGAATGTGAGATTTCCAAGAATTGTATGGAAAAAATAGATAAGCTGCTGAACATCAAGAACAGCATTGCCCTACAGTGGATTCCAAGCCACTGCGGGATATATGGAAATGAGTGGGCAGATTTATTGGCTAAGAATGGATCTCAAATGATGCAACTGGATCCTCCCTTGCCTGTGCAGCATATAAAGTGATATATATCCCTCTCTATTAAAGCTAACCATTTCAGTCTGTACGGGGAGAGAGCTTCCGGAAAAAAGTGGAACTCCCTGTTAAATAAGTCGGCAAGAATACCCAGTTCCTTGCATAGAGCAGTTGGTGTGGCTTGCTTTAGACTTGCCACGGGTCATGATTACTTACAAAGTCACTTGTATCGAATGGGACTGACAGATACAGATGTCTGCCCTCTTTGCGATTATGGCGTTCTCATGACTGGAGAGCACCTCAACAATAGCTCTGCTGTTCTTGATTGTTTTCCTTTATGTGTTAATGACAAGGCTTTTAGTGACTATTTTTATTGTTCTTCTTTGTATTGGGCTGCTCGTCGACTTATGACCGAGAGGTCGGAGACGGGCATAGGATTAAAAAAAAAAAAAAAAAAAAAAAATCAAGAGTTGGGTGTAGGGTGTATTAGAGAAATGGTTTTTCTTTCCATTCCATAGATTCTATTACGAGTGATTGACCAATTTTGTTAAAATTTTAAACAAGTTAAAAATGTTTTTTCTATATTCTATGGAAATGTTAGCTTAGCATGAAAATAAGCTTAGAACATCTAAAATCAGTGAACCCTATATAATGCTCATGGCAAATTAACATGTACAAAGAAAAATAAATTAGATCAGATTATCTATTGATGATTATCTATTCATGAGCAGAATTAAAATGACTGTTTTCCATAAGCCAATATTGTTTAAAATAGCAGTGTTTTTTCTGGTTTCAAAAACACTTACGGGTAGGATGAATAAATTGGTACCATTTCAGACATAACTTGGATGAAAACAAAATTTTACCAATTGAATGCATGGTTTGTTTTGAGTATTTAGATATAAAATGTTATTTTGGGCCACTTGGCATATTTGCAATATACAGTGAAATGCTATCTTGATAACAGACAAATATGGAGAATAAGAAAATATTTATTTTAAGAAGTTTCCATTGTTTAGAATACTTATGACCAGGAATAAAACTTTGTTTAGACACATAGTTGCAATAAAAATTTTGCTGTTGTCATATGCTGAAAAAGCAGTAGATACGTGAAACCTGACTACTTTTCTGAATTTGAGATTTTAATCCCGATGTAGTGTTCTTGAATAATGGTAAAAGAAAAAATGTGAATTTAAAAAATAACTTAAATGTAAATATTGGTTACATTTTTATCCATTAGGTTCTGATATCTAAAGTGTTTACATTTTTCGTAATGCTCCAACTTCAGTCAGATACCCTAACAATAAATGTTATTCACATCAAAAGAAACTATATATAAGGTAGCCCTAAGCCCAGAATCTGTCTGTAAGGAGCATCCCCAAATTTAGGAATATGTTACCATTGCATATTGCATATAACAGACTATTTTTATACTTGTTGGCATGGAATAGCTGATATCTACAATGGTAAGAAAACTTGTATATACTACAATTTGGATCGTCCCAATGTATGCATGAAAATAAATACAACTTGCTTTAAGAAATATCCTAATAAGTGTTAAAGAATTATTAATGGATTTCTTTAATTCTATAACTGTTTTTATAAAACTTTACATGATTATATTGCATATTTTTTCCAACAGAAATGTACTATATTCAAAATATTTGAACAGATGTATTTTGTACATTTATAATGTACAAAATATAAATGTATTCATCAAATTGTAGAAAACAAAATTGTGTACATAAACCATATTTTTGATAGAATTATCTTACAAATATCTAGTTAAATCTTCAATATCAACAAGCATAGAGTCCTGCTCCATATGCAAATCATCTCGTTCTAATAAAAATTTCACCAGATCTTCATTTAGAGCTAAAAAAGAGAAAAATATATTTTAATTTTTTTAATCAAAAATTATCAACTTTCACTTTTAGAAAATATATGTTAATCTCCTTTAGACCACTGTTATTAGATTTTGCAAGTAACATGGTATTTTAAATTTAACATTTGCTAAAACCATATAGTCCTTTAAATTTCCCCCTTCAAATTTAAGATAATGCTCAATTATGTATGGCTCAAGCTGCTGCTAAATTAATATATTAAAATAACTTAGTTAGAAGCAGTATACAATACAAAAGGCACTACTGATGGATGAACAGCAAACATGATTAAAGTAGGGAAAATGCATTGCTAATGGCGAGAAAATAAAAAGGAGGTAATCAAACTCAAGGAGGAAGGAACAAGAGGTGGGACACAATGAGTGAATGGTAAAATACCTAAAAGGAAAGTGGATATCCAAGACAGGATTCAAATCATTAGTACACACATTGAACATCCAAGGAAGGATTCAAATCAGTTACTTGAATCCTGTCTTGGGCATTCATTTTTCTTTTAGGCATTTTACAGTTCACTCATTGTGTTCCACACCTTATTTCTTCCACCCTCGGTTTACTTTCTTTTTTTTCTTCTTGTTATTGGCAACACCTTTTATCTGCTTCAGTCACGTTTGTTGTTTGTGCAACAGTGGCCGATCTTTCTCTTATAAGTGAAGGTTGTGCTTCTTGTGTGTTCTGATAAAGAAAGCTATTTTTTGCCTTTGAAACCAGTGAATACTATTGATTTTGTGATGTATGCTGCTTCTAACAAAGTTATTTTAGTGTATCATACTTAATGCCCATGAGTAAAATGTGTTCCAGTTATCCTAATGGTTACTGCAGTTCTGACTACTTATCAAGAATCATGATAGTGACTATAGTCAAAATCACTAAGACCATACTGAAAACATATCAGATTATAGAAAATAAAGTTACTTTCTGATAATCCAAAATATACATGGGATTGATCTTTGTGTCTGGAAAATATCAGTAGAAACATTCATATATATTTGGATTTAGATATAATAGTAATATATTAATATATATGAATGTCTCAACTGATAGTGTACAATAAAATACACACTCCTATGTTTTAATAATCAGTACTTGGTTTTTTTATATTGAGATGTCATATTTTACTTGACTAGCCTTCTATACATTTCAGTTTGTGAATCAAATTTAATACATATCTCAAATTAAAGAAAATGAACTTATATAAATTCTCTTTTATACATATATATATACAAATTATTATATAATAAATTTAGATAAAAGAAATATTAAATTGCAAATACTTTTAAAATAAAAATTTATATATCAAAAACATATATATTTTATCCTCATTTAACACATTTGATATTCATTCAAAGATTAGATTGAATTAACGAACAAAATTTGATGAAATTTTGATGAAAACAAATTTAATAGGAGCATTTTAAAATGAGAAAAAAATAAAACCTACTTTCAATTTGTGAATGTAAATCATTTACAATGACTTGTAGCTGAGCAACATTCATGGCAACTAAAGCATGATGGGTGAGGAGATTTTTACCATCCGGGAAAGGAAGCCCAACCTGCAAAAATTTAACACTCTCTTTAATAAGTGTTTAATTAACAACCTCTCTATGGGAAAAAAAAAATAAAAAGAAGTAAAATCTAAATTACTACATATCTGTAATTTCTAAAATAAAATCTTCAAAATTTGTAACATTATATCTAATTTGTTTTTTAGTTGTGTTTGGTGTTATAATTTAATTAAATCATTGGTTGATTTTGAAGTTTTTTCAGGATTTTTTTTATTTTTCCTCAAAATGGAATTATTTTATAAGATTTGAACAATATTTTCTGCATGAGTTAACAAAAGTAAAAAGTTAAAGTTTTCACGATTTAAAACACATTGTGCACTAACAGAATGGTATATTACAAAAATAGAACAATAACATTCAATATTGAAATCAAAACATTACAAATATACATATTTTGACCTTTTTCATATATATTTCTAATGTAGAAAATAAAATGATCTAGATCTAGGTTTTAAATTTAATGTAGGAATATACATAAATAAAAGACAATTTTATTTAATATTTTTTACTAAAATATAAAGAAAATAATTGGAATGAGATCATTAATAATTCAATGTGTTCAAAATTCAAGATGTGTTTAAAATTTCCTTTAAAATTTGCTTCATCCTTTGAATAGGAATATTTTAATATAACCATCTTCTATTTAGATTTTGTTTTTAATGATTTGGATACAATTCAGCCCCAAAAACAAACCAATATTCCAAGAATGGTGCATATCGAAATTGGCTTTTACGGGTTTTCCTATTCAAATTATAAAAAAACTACTCTTTTAAAATAAAATGCAGAGATTTTTTGCTACTTTTGGAAAAAAAAGTGCAAAAGTATTAAGGTTTTATGGTTTGATCACATTGAAAACAAATAGATTTATTTAGTGTGCTTACTTGATTTAGATAATTGTACCATTTTTTTAAAATGATTCATCTGAGCTCCATGATCACTGTATCTCCAGATCCATCCAAGATAAAGATTTGATTTTTTTACAAAGATTTTTTGGCCACATTAATCAGATGTAAATATTATGGGATATTTCCATAACCTACCTCTAAGGGGTGAGATAAACAAAGAATATGGTATGCCCTTGTTTAACAACCTGAGCTAAGAACCTGAAATGCCACAGAAATATTCTTCAAAAATCACAAGTGAATAAACACTAAGAAAGTATATTTCTGTAGTCCATCATTAAATACACAAGAAAGGGTGGGAGTAGAATATTTGAGCTGCATGATCATAATAATAAGAATAATCATATAAGCCCCCTTGAGGCATAAATTGTTCATGGATCTTTCACATCAGTCATATATAAACAGTAAGGAAAAATCTGGAATCTGTTGGGGTGAAATGAGATACAGTGCGTGATAATCACACCAAGTGGTATGATTATCACATTGCACCATTCGAGTTAGGAATACAAAATTTTACTTGGATGTTCTTTACAGGTCATAAGTACACACTAAAAATTAAGATATAGGTTTTACAATCTACAGTTAAGTGTGAAATAATAAGAATTTAAAACCTGTTTTTGTCTTTACAAGAGCAGCTTAGTGGATTTATATATTTTTTTTTGGTTTGTCAAGTTTAATTAGTAGCAGGTTAATGGCTAAAATATTTGAGATTTTGTATGCAGTTAATTTTATTTCAGTATTATCATGGGCAATGGCAAGTATTTCTACTAGTTGATTTATAAAAGCGCCAGATATACATGTATTACACAGTATTTATAAATTTTAAAAACTATGATACATTTTTATAATTATTATAATTTTTAATTTTATTTGAATAGATCCAAATTTAATAAATTTAAATTAAATAGTTTGCATATTTTTAAAATAGATTAATTATTTAATACATACAAATTATGTAATTTAAAATCCCTTTATTCTTTATAAAAACCAAATCTTCGTTTTATTTTTATTTATATTGTATTTCATACTTCAGAATTTATGCATATTTTAAGCATTTAATGCATTCTTGATTGAAAGATTTCTTTATGAATAAGTTACAACATCATGTTGAGTTTAAAATTATGAGGAGAATAAGTTTTAAATATTTTATTCAATGAATATATTACCATACCACTGAATGAGTTCCATAAATATAAATGTTTCTATACAGTGTGCACCATGGATTAACCATCAATACAAAATTTGACACAGGATTGTAAAGTATGATTACATTGAAATAAGACATTTTAGAGGAAAAATAATAAAAAAATATATAAATATTTAAATTAAGCATATGCAACAGAAAACAAAATAAGTATGTTATGTTTCTATACACAACAATAAACTAAGCATTTTTGTATTTTTTTAAATTATCAGATAAATCAGTCAATGACTTAGAAAGTACTTGATTACTTGCAGATACATATATATGAGTTGAAGGCCCAGACCACACGACCAACCCTAAGGCTAATGCTAGCTCAGTGTGTGGCCGGGAGAAGCCTATATATGAGTCTATACATGGGCCCTTAACAGGCCCTTTTTAATGCATATTGACAATTCTATTAACCCATTATTCTTTACTTAAAATTAGCCTTAAAAAAAAAAAAAAAGTTTTTATAAATGTTTGGCAATATTTAGTATTCCAAAGAATTATATTCATTATCATATTAATTATAAATTGCTGGGGGGTTGAACTCTGCAGTGAATATTTTTCATTTCTTTTAAGTAAACACTTGCCCTCTTAGCCATGCGACTGCTCTGGCCTGCTAAATTGCTATTACTTGTCAAGTTGCTACAGGTTCTATGGTAACCAAACCATGTAGCAAATTCATTGTTGGTATACAGTGTACTTAACTTAGTACATAAGTACATACTAAGTATTTTAATAAAATTGAAGTAAATGCTCAAGCAGTGCACTTTCTAGACTGGTTAGATGAGCAGATTACTTGAAGATTTGCTATGAGGGGAAAATGAGAACTAGTTAGTTATTAACCAAACCAGAAATTTATATCGATATGTACATTTCTGACTGTTTGGTTATGAAAACAAAATAAATTTTGAGAAAACACTAGTTTACATATATAAAAGCACAAAATTCCACTTTTCAACAGCAACTTACTATATCAGCAATTGGGCTTTTCTTCTTTTTCTGTCTTTCCAATTCCATTTGCATTTTAGCCATATCTTTAGCCTGGGCAAGTGCTTCTCGTGCTTCTGTTTGCAAACGTATGTGTCTTGTTAATAGATCTTCTTCTGGATAAGGAATTTCTTCTGGTTTTGAAGCATGCCAACTACGGGGACGATTGAAGAAAAATTTTGGTCTCTGTCGTTTAGTAACAGATAAAGGGGAGTTATTATTTTGTGATGTAACAACACTCTGGAAAATTAAAAAAAGAATAAATAAATAAATAAATAAATAAATAAATAAATAAATAAATAAATAAATATATATATATATATATATATATATATATATATATATATTGTATATATTTGAATACAAATTTATACAATATTACTTAATAAACTTTTGAGGTTAAATAAATGATTGTCGCTGAACGTCATGAATATGAACATTTTATTTTATGAACTATCATGGAAAGTTGTAAACAGTTAGTAATAACTGATATTTTTAACTGAATATTTTAATTCTTTATATGTATAGCTTATAAAAATCTCAATTCATACACAAAATGCATTTTTTCCTTTTATGCTAAAAAAAATGTGAGGGCTATTAAAAATACATCAAATGAAGGAGAAACTCTCCAAGTTTTATTTAATGGTAAAAGTGGTCACCACTTTATCTGGTTGCAATAGGTGCCGTGATTTGATGCTTTACAGCTAACTCTCTTGGTCATCGGATCCAATATCATGCAACTTCTTCCTTTGGTGCTATATTAAGAATGCTGTGTAAGTGGGACCATTGCATAGAACTTACGCTGAGCACAAATGTTGCATTGTTGCTGTTGTGGAGTCAGTGTCAAGGAACATGTTGCAGTGAGCATGAGATGAATAGTAATGGACTACTGTTTCGATGTTGCTCGTGTAACTAAAGGAAACCACATAGAGCATGTCTAAGATAAGAAATTTAGATAGTTTTACTTTCATTTGATGTATCATCCATAGCTTTAAATTTGTAAACCTCAAAATTATACTTATTAGTATATCGCTGAAATTTAATACTTATTTGTGTATTATTTCATTTCATTTTCCATTTCAATAGCTAAAATTAATTTTACATTTTTATTGTCTAAGGTAATCAGTTCATTATTTTTATTAAAATGCCCAAGTTCTAAAGTGATCACACATCAAGCAACATCTGCTTTATTTTTTTCTAAAACTGACTAGTAATGGACTGTAATTGGCTAGCAAAAAATTTAGTCTAGTAGCCTGTTGTTCCTCACATGATTATAATAATTCAAGCTACACTATGAATAATTAGTAACAATGTTGCTAAATACACTTGAAACCATAGATGACAGCCAATTTATAAACAAGGTGTCTAGAAAAGTCAAGGATTAGGCAAATAAGCAAATAATTAAAGTATGCGAGTTATTGTATATTTTTTATGCAGGTGTATAAGTAGTACATAATCAGACTACAGTTGGGGGACAACTTTTGGGGGACTGACACCCTTCTTTAGCAGGGTATGTAGGGGGCTGTCTCACTTCCAGTTAGAGATAGGGAATAAAGTCAATTACAAAGTTGTAGAGCATTGCAAAATTAGTACTAAGCACATTTGTCCCCCCATAAGAAGATGAAAAATAACTATCTAAATAACAGTTTTAAAAGCGACAATTTTATTAATCTGCATGTAATAGTGTAAACATAGAGACATTGGAAAACATGCGGAGATATCTTATTACATATGTGAAAACATGCATTGTTGCTGAAGGTGAATATTTTAAATTTTATATTTAATAAAGTCAATTTTATTTTGCTGCATTGTCTAAATGTTAAATTTTTTGTGGGAGTTAGATTGTATGCACCAATAAGAAGATGAAAAATAACAATCTAAATAACAGTTTTAAGAGAGACAATTTTATTAATCTGCATGTAATAGGGTAAATACACTTCTTTTCAGAGTTTTTTCCATTTTTTGCAGGGGGACAAAAATGCATTGTATTAATTGGGAGTGAGCTCCCCCATACCCTGTTAAAGAAGGTAGTTAGCTCCCCCCCCCCCCCCAAAGTTGTCTCACTATCACATTATGTAGTATCATTGGGGTTTCCTATATACCTGCATAAAAAATATAGAATAACTCTAATATTTTTTGAGATATTTGTCTGCTCCATGACCTTCCTTGATATTCTGTATAATTCTCATGCACATAAAAAGATCATACAGCATCACAACAATATAGTCCTCTTATAATATAAAAACTAAATAAGAAGGGTCCATAATATATATGAAATTTATATATTCTAGACTCACTAGGTCTTGTGTGTATTGGGGGTTGCTATTACTTGGGTATAGGATAATTTGGCTATGGTCACTAATCTGTGATTATGGCCAGAACCTAAGCTATCCATGAGAGGACTGCAAGTTGGGATTTCAAATATTCACCAATCCAGAATTGCTTCGGGCCAAAAGTATAATTATTAAAAAGTGTATAAAATGAATTTGTACAACTTTTTGCAATCAGAAGTAAGTTTTCTTTTAAAACTTATCTTTACATAGTTAAAGTTAACAATGATATGTCATATTATTGATTTACATTTCTTTTATAAATTTAAGCATTGAATACATCCAAGGCAGCCCAGGCTATAAAAACTGAGCTCAGCATAGAGTTAAGAGAAATCCAGCCCATTAGTTCAGATTTGAAATCATAACAACCTCTAGCTTACAGATTTGAAATCCCAAAAATGACTACAGTGTTGAGATAAGCATACTCTATTGAATAGTGGATCAACTCAACATTCACTCGGCTGCCACTGCTTGGGTGCTATTTATAATGATTTAATACTTAAATCATGCAATAGAATGTGCGATAGAATTAGTGTTTGCCAACTTTTTTATGGTCACGACACTCTGACAGGAAATTTTAAGGATCACTACCTATTAAATACAGGGTGTCCCAAAAAGATTGAAACACGCTTTAATTCTTTACCTGTTGGAGATGAGCAATGTAAATTGCAAAAATGTTGAAAATAAGGTAGGAAATAAGACTATGTTAATGAAATAGTCCTCCCATTAATTTTCAAAAAGTTAACTTTTTAAATTTATATACGATCCCCTTAGACAAATTTGGTCAATCAGAAAAATTTTATTTTTAATGCAACAAGATCATTAAAAAACCCTGAATATCTGTATCTTTAAAATCAACTGAATTATGATAAAGGAAAAAATTTGACTTATGCCATTTTTCAGTACCATGTGAAAGGCTGTTTCATCAGTGAAAATAGGGATCATAAACAAATTGACGATGGAAATTGTTTAGATAAAAAAAGTACTTAATTATTGAAAAAGTATAGTTATTGAAAAGTACTTAAGAATTCATGATTGCATCGTGAGCCTACGTGGAATTCGTAAAAATGTCTCCTATGTATCATCATCCAGTTTTATCTTTTTTGTGATATGTCACAAATTTGCATTTCTAGTTTGATATACGGTCTCCATTCACAATGTTCAATTTTCAATTAAATATAACTGGCTCAATTTTAAAGATACATATATGTTTTTTTTTTAATGATCTTGTTGCATTAAAACTAAACATTTTCTGATTGATTAAATTTGTCTAAGGGAGTCATATAAAAATTTAAAAAGCGTAACTTTTTGAAAATTAATGGGAGGACTATTTCATTAATGTAGTCTTATTTCCTACTTTACTTTCAACATTTTTGCAATTTACATTGCCCACTTATCTCCAACAGGTAAAGAATTAAAGCGTGTTTCAATCTTTTTGGGACACCCTGTATATGTGTGTGGATAGAGGAGGGTATTACTTCATGTCATCTAAAACAATTTTCATCAATATAATTTTTCATAAAGTTATGAAAAATTATTTATCATGGAATCAATTTATTAAAAAGTGTGTGAGGAAGTCATAGGGTAGGAAGTCACCTGTTTATTTAAATGGAAGCTAAATGCGTGGGATTGCACAACAAACTATTCAAAAGTTCAACAACAACAAAAATTACATTTTTAATTATTTGTAAAATAAAACGGTCTATTTTATATGTTTTGTTTCACCCCAAAATACTCTGCTAATTATTAGCATAGAACACAGTTGTTTATCTTCAATGAGAGGTAAAGATCTGGGGTTGTGCATAAACTATTTAAGAAGTCAAAAATATTAATAGATTTTTGATTATTTGCAATGAAATGCCCTATTCTCCATGGCAATAAATTTCAAATTTGTTTTTGTCAAAGAACAAGAAATCTCTAACTTGTAAAAAAAAAGATGCAAATTAGCATTAAAAAGGGAGAAACAATTCTTGCTTAGTACCCTAAGGTCAGTTGGCAAGTAACGCCTCCAAATTCTCCAATATCAAGATTAATCATGTGCTTATTTGAAGTCCAGGAGGGGAATGGCGACAATCTCCACATATCTGCTAATTGCACATAAAATAAGAAAATTCCAATGTTTGTTCTTAAGGTCAGTAATTGTGAATTTCAAAGTGAATTCATTGGCTGTTTTTTTTTATTCTAAAATTTACTACTTGCTGCTAGACAACACTGCAAGCAAATATCAAAATAGTACACATAATTTAAATGAATCTATCTAAAGTGGGGTATCCCATGTTTTATTATAAACATGTTCTTATTGACCTTCTAATAAAATTAATTGTATTAAGGCCTTAGACTTTATTATCTTAAAGAATACTGTTACTGTGCAATATATAATGATCCATTTGATTACACCATTTAGGCGAATAAAAATACAACTATCAAATAATGTTAAAAGATACATAGACAAAGCAGCAAAAAAGCTATTGCCTAATTGGCTTTGAAAATTCATCAATATAAAAATAATTGCATTATTGTGATAGTAATAATATTTATTTTAATCAGTCCTCTTGGGGCTCCAAATCTTAATAAAACATTGTTGATGAATTTGTCAATTGAAACATTGTCATATCCGTTTACCTTGTATACAATATACTATCCAATATTTAAAATGCAATTCAAAATCATGCTTTTATATCTTATTTTCTTTCGCTACCTAATATTTACTTGATTTCTACAGAAAGTGAACATGCCAATTTTAAAATGGGGTTACTTATGTGATTTCAAATAAAACAGCCAGAAGCTATAAAATTTATAGGGGAGATCAATTACCATAAAATGTAAAAGTTGCTTGATACAGCAATGGAATACATGTTTTGGCTCCAGTGAATATTAATTCATTCGAATACATTTAATGTATTAAAATTGTGTATTTTTTTATCTATATTTACGCATCAAAGTAAATTATCTTAAAATTCATAATTAATCTAAATTTTTATATACATTATGTTCAATCAAGTTATTTGATCTTGTATACAATCACATTACATAATAATTTTCTGAGTAAGCCCCATAATAGCTTGAGGACTAATTATGTAATTCATAGAAGCTCTGGCCATACTTTCTATGAATAAATTCTACACCAGGCAGAATGGCAGGCTAAATTATAATAAAATCTATTTGACAATTTACAAGTATCAATATAAATTTAAAATCTTACAATTTGCTTTAGTCTTTCATATTTTTCTTATGAAATAAATTCATATTTGTCCATTAATAATTCTGGAAATAATTATGTGAGTGATAATAGCTTCTACAAAAAAAAAAAAAAAAAAAGAATCTGCACCAGGCAGATTTAAAACATCCCATTATTTCTGCCTATCAAAACACACAAAGTTTGAATATTCCTTATAAGAGATATTAGATTTTGTTCTATTATTAATATGGCGTGTATTGATTGTGTCACTCCCTAAACAATTGGCAATCCCCGAGCAGGTACAAAGTAATCAGAGATTACCAAAGAAAATATCCAAAGATATAAGAATTTTTGCCAAAAGCCAATCTCTGGCAGTGCAAACTGCAAAAGGGAATTGTAGCCTCTTAATGAAAGTAATGTCCAATTAAATACTAATTTATTGTTTCTGATTTTTTCTATATATAACATTTAAACTTCTCATACCCTTATTCTGATAGAATCTTTATTGAGTTTTTTGCCACTATTCATTAATCATTTTATCATGATTCATATTTAATGTAATGAATAAATTTGTTTACCTCACATAATTTTCAATACTCTATAATTATCTGAATGCAATATCTCAATATTACCAACATATCAATTCATACTTTTCAACATATTCAACTTTTAACATACATAGATATAATTCTCAAAATATATACAAAGCATTCATTAATATTAATATTCCATATTTCTGATATTTTCTGCATTATCTTCAATTATTTAACTAATATGGTACTCTCACCTAACTACCCAAAGGTATAATTGGGGAATGAATTTATCAATTTGTTAATTATACTATTTATATAATTCATCTTTCTGATCTCCACAAAATATAAGACATTTTTTCTATCAAAATTTACTTACATTACTGGACCCTACAATCCTTTATCCTCGTAAAACGGTATCTAAGTTAGAGCTAGTCATTTTAGTTTACTAGAGGAATGTTCCTTATGTTGAGTTCTACACAATTTATTCCTTAGCATTGCTCGTACATATGAAACATAGGTCCTCTTATGAAACATAGTCTCAGATCTTTTATTTCTTATTTGGATACTTTTGAGGTGATTGTCACTTTGCTCTATGGAGAGCAGCTATTTTACAGTAGTATTCTCATCTTATTTTCCACATTGTTACTTATCTTCAGTCTGGTTTTCCTTCATTAGTTTAAGGATGTTTTCAGTAATGTTCAATGTCTGGCATTTCTTTGGGAATCGTTATACTTATTTAAGTATTACTTTCTATGTCAACTTGTCTTCTTCACATTTTACTTCTTCAGGTTTCATGCATTTTTGGTAATAAACAAATTTTGGAATGTCTTGTGAAGCGGCTTATTTATTTAAAAAGCGATTGATTTACATGTTCTTGGCTTCTTCATTTTTATTCGGGGCATTCCACGAAAAACAGGACATCTTCAAGAATAAAAAAATATTTTTGGAGGGGAAATCCAAGCTGCCTAGTTCATTTTTAAGGGCCTAAATAATATATTTCTAAGAATATTTTCCTAGTACTTTGCTTTTTACAAGTGACAACACTGATTCCAAGATGGCCACCATCAACTGAATCTCATGTAGTTGAAAAAGTGTTGACTTTATGAGCTTCCACTTTATTTTCTGTTACACTTAAAAGCCCTTTTGCTGTTTCAGTATAATATACAAGTATATTCTCTATTAAATGCATTGTTTCAAAAGGTTTACTTCAATTTAAACTGTGTATATTTAAAAATTCAAGTTAAAACAAATGTATGTCCCACACGTGACAGAAATTATAGTATTTTTTGTAATTAGTATTGAACCAAGTAGTTTAGCTTGTAGCCATGCAAGTTTATAAATGATCTAAATATGTATAAACTTTCCTTAAAATATAAAATACCAATTTCATTTCTGAAATTTATTACAGCACATTTTATTCTGTCCCACACGTGATGCCACGTGTGGGACATTGCAAACGTAAGTATTTTAAAGTAAAGAATTTTATTGTTATAACTAGAAAATGATTTAAAATAAAATATCAGTTGATAAGTATATATATTTCTAATCTTTTAAAAGCCAAAAGTATCCATTAAATTGCAACTTTACACTTAGACCCAAGTAGGTATTATTGCGAAACAGTCCCAAAATTCAGATATTGAAATGCGAAATCAATTGAAATACGAAATCAATTTTGCAAACAGACTTTGCAATGGCATTTGCATGTGAATATCAGAACGAAGTACAAAGTGCATTATGGTCACGAGCAAGTGTATTTCTATTTACGGCTGCAACTTTTTATAAAGGCAAGTGTCAGACTTACCTCATATGTTCAGATACATCAAATAAAGATAAAGACACTATTTTTGTTTTCATAGAATTTCTTTATGAAGAAATTTTTCAATCGGATAAAATACAACCAAAAGAAGAGGTCATTTGGAGTGATGGGCCATCCTCTGAATTTAAAAACAAATACATGGCCAAACTTCTATGCTCATTGTCGGAAAAGTACACAGGAACAAATTTCATGTGGAAGTACTTTGCTACTTCTCACGTTAAAGGAGTGGTGGATGGAGTGGGAGGTAATATAAAGAGACTTGTACGTCAAAAGATGATGAGCTAAGGTGAGATACACACTGTTCAATCTGCCAAAGATTTTGCTAACTTAGCAAGCCAACTTACACACCTTTCTGGTAGGTCGAACGGTCTGAGTCTCAACAACAACAACAGAGTACAAGGATGTTCTACATTGGAAATGATCATATAGAGGAGAAAATGAGAGAGAAGAACCCATGGAACAGTGTAATTTCAATTACTAGTATATCACGTTTCTATGTAATTCAATCAAAAGGAAAGGGCGTCATCAACTGTCGAACCCATTCTCTTTCGACTAAAAATATCACCTTTGGAAACAGCAATTCACCATGTTTGATTTCTTGTGAAGACCTGGCATGTGGAAAATGGGTCATTGTAAATTATGAGGACAAACTCTATCCAGGGGAAATTACCAAAAGAGAAGAAAATGGTACATTTGTAGTAAACATGATGGAAGAGTCAAAAATCAGGGGCTACTTCAAGTGGCCAAAACATTGTGACGAAATTCCTTATAAATGTGAAGAGATAGTGAAGGTTATTTCAGCACCAGTTGTTGCTAATAGTAGAGGCTCTTACAAATTTTTTGACCTGTAAAACTGCAATCAAACATTACAAAGAAAATACTATGATTTAAATACCTTATATTTCTGTTTGGTATATAAAAGCTTTGCTTTAATTTTTGTTTCAAATTGTGTTTCTCTTTTTATATATATTTTTACTATTAATATATTATTAATAAATAATTAATATTAATATTCATATTATAATAATAGTTTAGTACTTTCACATTAAAATAAACTTCTTGGAATTAATAAAGCAATTGTATTTTTATTAAGTGACAAATCAAATCACACAATGTCCCACACGTGACATTTATTTAAAAAAAATTACCTAGGTATATGCTTACCTTACTGCCTATAAACATTTATGAATAATTAATATGAACCTAGGAGATATATAAAAAAGAAAATGCTGAAGTCACGTGACTACAGCAGATTCAGAGAAATTTTTGTTGGAAGGAGATATAATAAAAAATCCTGTCAAATGGAGTGTCCTGCACATGACAGTTAGGTTTAATTAAAAAACTTGGGATTTGAAAAGTTTATGAAGCATTTCTTATACTTATAAAATCACCCAGCTGAAGTACTTTCATCAGACCATAACAAATTCTAAAACTTCATTCTTACAAAAAAGGTCTACAAGAAAATATAGTTGAAAATGTAGTCTGAATGTCCTGCACGTAACAGTGGAATCGCCCATTCCTAGGCTGTTATCACTTGTAGTAAATAAATTTCAGTCAAATCTTTATCATCCCTTAGGGAGCATATCATCTAGCTGGTATGGTCTTCACCATTTTATGCTGGGGCCAGAGCCCCTGCCTTGTACTGACAACCTTGTCTTCCAGTATTCTGTGTCTAAGAGTGGGAGAGAACTTCGGGGGTCGGCCTGTGCGACCTTGGTCAGTTTTGTGGATCTTCATAATTGGCTAAATCAGTAGTGTCCTCTGTATATGTTTGTTTATTTGATTTTCCATGTATCATGTATCTGGTTGAACTATTTTTGGATTGTGCTTTCTTATACTGAGAAATGTTAAAGATTATGATTTTGGGATGAAGGATTAAATATTCTATTTTGCCTATTCAGGGTTGGAAATTCGTTTATTTAATTTTGCTTTTTAAATCAGAAATTAATTTCTGATCCAATGGGGATCATGACAGTTTCTTTTCTGAAAGGAAATGAAACAATTGCAGATGCAAAGTTCTTTTATTTGTATCTACAGGTATTTGGATTAGACGTATAAAATACATAAAGTGAAACTTTTTTTTAAAAATCTAAATATATGAATTTTTCACTTATCATTTTGAAATTTCTAGACAAAGCATATTTTAATACTTACTCAGTGACAAAAATCATGCAACTATGTCAAAAATGAATAATTTAGCAGTGTTTTTATAATGAATTTAGTCGACATTATATCAATGCATGGGATTAAAATTAGCTTGAAACATAAGATATCTTTGATTTTTCATCGATTTGGGGGTTGAAATGACTTTTATGATGGATTTCTTGACATATAAGTTTGTAAAATATTTCTTTCAAAACAAATTAAAACAATATTTCCATCCTTCTCAGAATCAACAAAAGTTTGGGGATGCAATATCAAAACACACATCCTCTTTAGTATATAGGGTCAGTAAAATTGCTCTCTGGGAGGAGGGTTACTATTCATGTTGCGAACCCATAGAATAACTGATAATCAAAAACTAAACCTAAACATAGCATTCATATATATACAAACAAAATAAAATAGCTGTGTTGCAGAAATAAATAAGTGAGATGGTTTACAGACAGATACCATAAGAGTGTCATTCTGTCATGGGAAGATATTTGGCTATAGGACTAGAGGTGTCAAATTAAAATATACCTTATACACCAATATATTCATAGTTAAGTGATCTGAGATGTGAACATACAACATATATAGTAACAAATTTTCTCATTTGATGGGTAGTTAACTGACTACAGTCAGTATATAAAGGAATAAACATCATGCATTTTAAAATATTACTGTAACATATAAATGTTACAAATGTAGTGTACTTTATAACCTACATTATTTAATATTCTAAAATATATAAAATATAAAATACCTATTAAAGAAATTAAAATATACCTTATCACATTTTGCAAGTGTTGAAGAAGGCAAATGCAGAGTTGGTTTTAGAACAGTGGGTGCTTGTACTTTACTTTTATCTACAACTGATTCTTCTTCTTCAGGATTTATCAAATCTTGATCTTTAGCAGCTTCATTCATAAAGCATATTTGCAGATTTCCACTTCCCTTTAATCGATCAAAAGAACTACCACCTTCCCTATGTTGATTTAGCTTTTCTGATATATAATCTTCAGTATCAGAGTCCATAGCGAGCTTCCTTCGGATTTCTTCTCTATCATTTCTCCTCTATTAAGATAAAATATAAGTGCTTATAAGCAAAAGAAACATAAATATAAAAGTTTTTTTCCCAATTACCTTATTAAATGTAAAATCTTGCTAATAATCTAGAAACAAACAATTAGAAAAATTAAAATATTGTTACATGTCTAATTCTACAATTATGTAGATTAGTAAATATAGCCAGATCTGCTAACAGGCAAATCCAGATAACTGTTTAGAGGCATTAAGCAAAATAGGGATATCTAGGAAACAAAATGTACCAGTCTAAAGCAGCTAGGATAAAGTTGGATGGTAAGTGCATTGTAACCCACTCTTGCATTTCTCTAATACTTCTGTTATAGAAGATCTGTCATATTATTTTAATATATTTATCCCATTGCACCAGGAAAACATCATGACACTGATTTAGTGTATGTTTTACCCAAATTACAAGCAATTTTGTAACTATTTAAAAAACTTCAGTGACACTGTAATGTTTTTTCCCCTGTTAATTATCTTCCCCCTGAATACTATTTGAAATACAAAAGAACAACTTGTATGGTGCACAATAGGGGATCTTTCAAGATTGATCCTGATTTGTGAAAATCAAGATTGATTTTCATGCAATCTGTACATTGATAATATATTTTTTAAATGGGGTGGTATAGTTGCCCCTTTCTGTAGATAAATGGGTCATCACTATGGTGAGGTAAGTGGACCTCATATGGCCCATTTTCCCTACCACTGTAACATAGTATAAACTTATTTTTTTAATAGCCCACTTGTTCCATATTTGCCTAACTTATCTTATTTCATTTTTTAAGGTATATTCAAGTTAAATTATGTTTGAATGGTTTCATTAGTCTACATTATAATAGCATTTACGCCTACACAAATCATCAGAGGTTATGTTTAATATTTTTGTTTTGCAACTATAAGCTTAGGTGACATTTATACATATGTGTCATACTTAATATTCCTGTCATTTATAATATCAAAATAAAACAATACCATAATAAAAATTGTTTAGATAAAAATGCAACAATATTGAAAATAGAATCAATTTTCTGCTACTAGAGTCATATTTTATTTTATAACCCAGACTGTCCAACTCACCCAAAGGTTCAGAGTAGCTAGTTGAAATCTAGCTTCATATCGTACTTTTTTTTCTTTGAATCAAAAAATTATCTAGATCGGTCTATTTACCTCACCAATTTCTGTCATTTACCTTGGGGAAAATATTGACTGGTGGTTTATTTACCTTGCCTACTGGCTTGGCACCCTATGCATAATTAGAATAAATAATTATTTAATGCAAATTAAAAACCCATGTTAAATATCACACTATGCATGCAAAGCACGAGCTATTAGCATGAGCAATAGCATAAGCTATTTTATGCAATTTTTGTAAAGTGTCCGTGTTACTTTAACGTTAAAGAATTATTGCATTTTCACATTAAGGGTACTTAGTACTATAGATAATACAATAGAACGAAAAAATTACGTATTGAAAAAAATATGCTATTCAATTTGCCTTACATAGCACAGTGCTATATAATTTATTTTTCCCAATTACTTAGTTCTCCCCTGTAATTACAGAGTTTTTAAACCAAGCAATTAAATATCGGTATCTTTATTTGTTATGGCATGCTTGAACGTTTCGTTTGCAAGCTACAAAATAATATATACAAACCTCATCATCAATACAGTACCCCAAAAAATCACCTTCCTCTTCATTAATTGTTAATATTCCAAATTCTTTATCACAGTCTAAACAAGGGTCGATTTCTATGTCGTCTGTAAAGTTATCTTCTTTTAAAAAACTCAAAGATTCAAACTCCGGTTTATTTTTTTCATTATTAAATGAGATTTTATCTTGGCGGAAATTTGACAACAGGTGCCGACCAGCAGAGTTGAATTTTTGGAATGCATCTCCAACTTTATTTCTCCAGATATCCATACTGATAGCAGCAGACTGCAACCAAATGTCATGCAGATAGCGAAACAAGAAAAACAGGCAACATAGCACACCTACATACTGCCCGAAATACTAGTAAACAATAAAAAACAACATGAAGTGAATGATCGAGTGAATCATTTTCAGTTTATAATTTCGGGCGGAAACGGAAACTAGAAAAGCATGAGTTACAGTTAAGTACATTTGTTTATTAAAGTGATAATGTGGGTTATGGAGTTAGTGAACGACAGAGAGTATTCACTAAGGGAAACAGAACAGACATTTTGAACCTTGGTTATAAGAAAACTGTTGACGACGGTAGCGTCTCTTGTACAAAGAATGGATGGTTCTTCATAAAATGTAGCTATTCAAATGTATTGAGCTTTTTGTATTTCCGCTATTTTCTAACCATATTGATTATTTTTTGTTAAAATAATTTTAAAGAAAATAAGAGTAATCAACATGATTCTTTATTTTGATGTTTGGATAGATACGTTTATTAAACAATAAATATTATATTAAATAAATAAATAAATATCTATAGTGATTACAGCTAACAGAAGTGGACGAAATATCTTCCAGTGGAGGGCATTAGCGACTTGTCTGCCCTATGGATATATTTATAGTCATTATCAGTAACTATAAATATATCCATAGGGCAGACAAGTCGCTAATGCCCTCCACTGGAAGATATTTCGTCCACTTCTGTTAGGTGTAATTTTTCACAGCACCTAGAATAGCACGTTATTCATCTAGTTCTCTGTTTCAATCTATGGATATAACAATAAGCTAGGATTGCTATGTTGATTTGAGTAAAACTAGGAAAAACACAACCTAAATGTAGCCAAATCTAGCCAACTCATAGAAATGCCCCCTCTGGTGGCATACATCGTAAACATGTAGTTGGAGTGTATTTAATTTATGATATTGGTCCACATCTAAATTTATGGCCCACATGCATGCAATTAAAAAAAACTAATATTTAATGAAAATTTATTTAAAACTATAGTTTTAAAATTAAAAAAAAAATAATTTCAGATGTTTTTAACATCTGTATTGTGTCTTAATACAGAATTTTTAACAAACTTAAAAAAATATTGGAATCGGAATAATTAATTTTTAAATAAAATTGAATTTATAGAAAATGATGATAAATAACTTCGATAATATGTAGCATAAAAGAATAATGAATAAAAAGCTTTCTTGCTTTTGCTAGTTTAGCTGCTCTCTCTTTTTACACTAAAGAAAATCAGTTTTACTCCCTTCCCCTGGAAATCTGTTGATATCTTTAAATTATTGTTCTATTTTCTATATTATCGAAGCCATTTATTATCAATTTTATTTTAACAGCAGTTTAAATATTTTTATTTTAATGATTTATACTGCTGGGCTTACTTAACAGTAAAAGTAAAAAATGGCTGTACAAATATAAGGAAAAAGCACAATAAATTGAAAGATGGAGGCTCGGGTATAATTGCATATTTATAGTGATCTGAATACTAAGGGTTGGAAACTCAAATATTTTTCAAATACAAAAAGAAAATACAAAACTTTGTATTTTATTACCCATCACATTTTCAAAAGTATTTTGTTTTTTCTTATATTCTCAAACGATTTTCAAAGTGAGACAAAGAAAATTCAGAAATATCATAGTCACAAATTTACTACTTGATATTTTTTATTAAATAGCAATGTGAGCTCAAAAGTTTATTTCTTACATGCGAAATAATGTAAAAACTGGAAGCTAGCATTTTAAATATGTCCTGTTATTTATTACATAATTGCCAGATGGTTTTTCCTACTGCACTGTCTCTAGCGTGTGTAGATATATGTCCTATCGATACAATAGCATACAAGTTTCAACCATCGAGAAGTAATTACCGCAGAATCTCATCGATCGACCTTCTCAAATGCGACTGAAAATCACGGAAAATGTAGGGAAGTGATTAATAGAAAATTTCTTCTAAAAAACAAGTAGAATTCTGCCGATCCACCCTCTCAAATGCGAGTAAAATCGTGGTGTATGTAGGGGAGGAGGCTTACTGAGAATTTTCAACTAAAAGAAACAAAGTATATTTTTATCAATAAATTTGTTTTATTCGACAATGATTTTTTCTTTTAAATTTTCTCTGATGTTTAGGGGGATGGGGTGAGTTTCACGGAATGCTTCAGAATTTTAGGTTGATACAAAAGGGGAACGGGGAGGGATGGATCGACGAAATTCTACAAAATTATTTTATCACCCTTGACCTACTCAGGGTCTGTGTGGTTTATTGCAAGTAAACATAAATTTGTGTGTAGCGTTGATAATAGGACGCAACTAACACATATGAATCAGTTTCATCAGATTCTACGAAGAACACAATTTAAAATATTTGTTCTATGCATTTCCCTCCCAGATTTGCCGCCGATGTAAACTGGAGAATTAATTTTGTTGCCAAGTGTCTGCATGGGTCGAAACTTAAATTAGGAAGCGGATTGGGACTATGCAATTGCCTAGTGATTTTGAAATTTTTATCGATACTGGCTTTTCTGTAAGAATGATATTGGTGTAACGGAGGAAAATGCCTGCTACAAGTTAGCCTAGCCTAGTAATTGTACCGGGAGGTTGAGTCCGACACTTCCCAAAAGAAACTCACAGCAGCCAAAGAAAAAGACACAGTCTGAAATATTTTGAACAGCCCGAGCACCCGATTCGAGCCATTTCACAGAGAGGTAATACGACAATTCAGAGCCAAGAGCAAAACTTAAACAAGAAAGACCAATCATGCTTAAAGCATTGATTATGAAACACTTTCCAACTTCAATGCAATTTTATTTAAACATGTCGAAAATGCAATACATTCCTCGGTAATATTTTAAAACTTATCACAATACTACATTGATTTATTATATTTGAAAACTTAGACCTTCATTGAAAAAAATGAACTTCATTCAAAAGACGGCATTGAAAAATAAATTGCGTGGTTTAAATATCTCTAAAATGCAATACATTCCACGGTAATATTTTTAAATCTATCATAATACTACGATAATTTATTATATTTGAAAACTTCATCGAAAACAACTGAAATTAATTCAAATGACGTCATAGAAAAAATAACACGCCTGGATCTCTCTATAAAAGCAGGATTTCATTCATAACTTTCTCCATTTCATTCATCACAATACTATAATAATTTATTTTATTTAAAAATTAAGACCATGGAGCTACAATTCATAAACATTATGCTCTTAAAACTTCATCGAAAAATATCGTCCCTCTGTTTATAAAATCAATTAATATTTCATTCATATCAGCCATGCAGACTCCATGGACTGAATTATTTTGTGTTAAAGAAATACAGTAATTCTAATACAACTCTTTCTACATATTTTGCTGTTTACATTTTACATAGGTGAAAAATAGGCTTAATTGTAGAAATAATCAAATTTGAATGATAATTTAAACTCAAATATATTGTCATTGTGTTGTTTTAGTATGTAGATGCACAGAATTTAAGCAGAAATAAAGTAGTTTTAGGATGGCTACAACACTCAATATGAATTAAAAAGAACTTTAAAAAATCACGAATTTGAAACAAGATGGATGCCATATCTCATTTTGAAGTGGGTCATGTGATCGTTTCATATCATGGTCACGTGATCGTTTCATATAAAATGTGTAATTATTATTTTAATTTTTATTTAAAAAACTACTGAATATATTTAGCTGAATTTTTTTTTATATATTTTATGGAACAATTTGACTATTACCTAAAATTTTCGAAGCAATTTGTGAATTTTAAATCCGCTTAAAAAATGTTAGAAAAATTAGGTCCCATAGGGCTCAATGTATTTCATTTTTTCAACCCGGGTTCAATCCAAAACTAATTGTGTGATATTATTCATTTATATTCCCATAGGTCCTACAGACCGTCTGAACAACATACTAAAATTTCATTTTGATTAAGTCATTTTTACGGCAGTTATCGTGCTAACGGACAGACAGACAGACAGACAGACAGACAGACAGACAGACAGACAGAATGAACAAAGTCATAAACACTTTTCAACTTTGTTGTAAAGTGTTAAAAATGTGGCATTTTCATTTAATTGGCGCCCAGTTACATCATGCTCTACGAACAATGTTTTTTTAAATTTTGCGGCTGGAGTAGTTAATTGTTGTTGCTACTGCACAAGATCTCTTCTACAGTATGCATTTTTCTCAGACCTCTTCTACGGTATGCACAAAAAGGCTGTAAATCTATACAATAATCTAAACCTTACGGCTTAATCTGGAGTGTGAGTCTCCACTCGACTTTCTCATACATTCATATTCTATAATATTAAGTTGTACTTTTATATTAATTATCATGAGAATGAAATAAAAACGATGTCTCCTTTTTGGAGTTAAGTCTCAAATTATTCTTTTAAAATGTTTCGTATGAATGCTTGAAAAATTTCTTCTGTCATGTTGGCAACAGCTTATAGTGACGTCGAGAAATGCATTTGCTCATCTGTGTTAATAAATAATAATAACTAATTTGATACCATTAAAATCCACAGCTCTGTTCAAATTATCAATCCCCTGTATATACTAATACCATTGTTCCCGAACTTATCATTGTTTTTCATATGAAAAAAATACTATAAAAATTTTAAAACTCGAGCTCTATTTATTAGCATCATTAAACAATTTATTTAGTTTTCGTTTTTCACATGATGTACAGCTGCGGAAAAAAGCCCCATCCGTTGTTATTCGAGCATCATTCATTGTAGAGTAAATTTTAAGATACCATTCGATTAGGAATAAGTTCTTTATAAATTTATGTGCATAAAATTTGCGCAAAGGGTCATCTTCATATCTAAATGCGCACAAATTACGAAATTTTCGATGGTAACACCCGATTCTGACGTCATAAACAAATTCTAAACTTCCAAAGTAGTCCGAATATAAATTTTCGCGCAGTTCCTATCCTTATATCCGGAGATATTCAATATTCCGAAATGTGCAATTTTTAGGGGTCAGCTCCGTATTGAAAATTCCATTTTGAAGGGCGGGATTTCGTTGATTGGCCACAGCTGTTCTAATAAAGTTTGTTATTTGCTATTTTACTAAAATACGTTACTGGTTTATACTGATATCTCATCTTGAAAACGTAAATCTCCCTTCAATAATCATCATATGGGATTTCAAAGTGGTCCAATGAATGAATGAATTACGCAAATGATGGAATCAACACATTGCCACAACATTCGAATATGCCGAAGTCGTGAGATTAGTTCATCGAATAGATATTTTAACGGTGTCTAACAGTTCTTAGGTTGTTGTAATAACTATCTTACTAAATTATAAATATACAAATTTAGTCTTTTGACGTAAAGCTACGTCTTATGGTAATTAGTATCACATAATTTTGCTGCTTATTATGTTTTTATTATAACTTTTTATGTATTTGTTATTACTTTTATAAATATTTTATTATTATAAAATATTACATAATTTTGCGACCGATTTCAACTAGCAGGGACAACTTTCAAGGACAACTTATCGTAGAGTAATAAATAATACATCATTAGATGACTTATAGAGTCCCATTTATAACAATACTAGAAGGTATGTCCGTCATATGACGGAATTCAAAATTTGCAAAATATTACCTCCCATTTGGCGTCATTTTTATCAATTTGGCGACATTTACGACATCTCGCCAAATTCTTTGCCAAACGTCACGGACGGACGAATATCCACATTTCATATAAAACTTATTAAAAGAATATAAAAATCACGTACTTGTGTTAGGGTTGCTTAGTAAAGAATACAAAATATTAGCGGGAGACAATAATTGTTGCAAAAGATATAAATAACTCGGAAACGCTTCATCCAAATGACTTGAAATTTGGCAGTTAGAGGTTGAATTCTGCTTTGGATTCGATATATGTTGTTGTTGTTGAGACCCAGACCGTCCGACCTACCAGAAAGGTGTAAGGTAACTGTATGGACGGTCGGGAAGTGCCACCCAATTTAGACCGGAACCCAGTGGGGGAGGCATCCACAGGGACCGTACCCTCCTTCCCCTACCACCAACCTCTCGGAAGGACTTACGGACCCACATGTTTAACGTGATCGTACTCCGCATGAACACGGCGGCATTTGTGGTAGCGTGCAAATCTAGCGCGCAAACCACGGGGATACCGCACCCGAGATGGCCAACAGCACGCGGTGTTCCGAGGTGGTCACCCACCAAGTACTAACCGCGCCCGATGCTGCTTGACTTCGGTGATCTAACGAGAACCGGTGTTTTCAGCACGGTACGGCCGTTGGCCCCTGATTCGATATATGTTGTCAAACTTAAATGTTGCAATGGGAAATTTCAAAGTTTGTGAGCGTTTTAATATGAAGGCGACTTCCTATGCAAATTTTATTCAAATTTTATACACGGGAATTTGTAGAGGCCGTTAATCCTAATCGAATGGCATATTTAAATTTGCTCTACGTTGAACGATGCTTGAATAACAAAAGGTGGGCTTTGTTCCGTAGTTATACGAAAAATTTTAAGTGGTATGTGCATTCATCATTGAGTTATCGTGTGTATATACACTTGATACACAAACGCACACATACATACGCGCACGTGCGCACACATACACACAGACGGAAAATTTCTCAAAAGCATTCGAAATGGATTTTGAAGATTTTAAAACGTGCTTATCCGTTAAAATCTCCATTACGAAAATTTTCAATACAATATTTTCTCTATACAATAGTATCAGGAAAAAAAAATCGACGGTGACCCCAGTTCGATGGAGCCGGAATAGTTTTAAGTGAATAACATTTTGTAAAATTAAACTCAACTTTTGTAATATGAAAAAAAAAAAGAACTCGATCCAAAACCTGATAATATACACTTATAGGGCTGCCATAGAGCTTCAAGTTCTTGTTTATATCTATCACTTTTAGGTTAGAGCTATCACTTTTAGTTTTTAAGATATAAGAATTACAAACTTAAAAAACGTAAAATTTTCATACTTCTTCAAATTGACAAGGCAATTATTCGTAAACTAAAAGAGCTTTTTTAAAAAATAAATATTGGTTTAGAAACTAAATGTCTTCATACTATATTTGTCGCTCACTATTTATATCTATCTTTTATAGTTTCGAAGATATTTTGAGTGAAAGTATGAAAAATGATAAAAAAAAACTTTTTTAAATTAAAAAAATAGAGCTCGATCCAAAATTCAATTATATACACTTGTAGGGTTTTCAAAGAGTTACAAATTCTTGGTTATTGTTCAAAGCTATCTTTTTTTTGTTTTGAGATATTAATACAAACTTGAAAAATGAGAAATTTTCAATCTTCTTCAACTTGACAACACGATTACTGAAAACTATAAGAACATTTTTTAATAATAAATATAGATTTGAATACTAATTTTTAGTGCACATTTTTTTTCATTTACTATTTATATATATCTTTTATGATTTACTATTTATATATATCTTTTGTGATTTACGATTTATATATATATTTATGATTTACTATATTTTTCGAGTGAAAGTTAGAAACAAGAAAGATCAATCATGCATAAGCATTGATTATGAAACACTTTCCAATTGAAATGCAATTTCATTTAAAAATTTCTAAAAGATGATACATTCAGTGGGGATATTTTTTACATTATCACAGTACTACAGTAATTTATTATACTTAAATATTTAAAACTGTATTGAAATATAAATCATCTGATTCTCTATGCAAAATCACTGAATATTTCATTCATTTAACTTGTATTCCAGACTCCAGAGCTAAATAATTTTGTGTGAAAAAAATTCAGCAATTCTTATGTAACTCACCTTACAATCTCTTGAGATATTTGCATTCTGCATAAGTTAAAATTAGGCTTCGTTGAAGAAATAATAAACGTTTAGGGATCATTTAGAATCACAACTATTGTAATTGCATAGGCACGGAATTTAGATATACAGATAATACTCAGATACACAGATAATATATGTGTGTGTGTGTATTCAAAGTATTGGAATCGTGCCGAAGATCGGAACTCGAATTTTCGAAGGATCTACACGTTTTGGGACTTCTAGAACACGAAAAATCTATTTTTAGGAAGACGTCTGTGTGTGTAAGGGTGTATCTGTGTATGTTTCTGTGTGTCTGTGAGGATATTACATCCACTCTATTTGAAAAACTAATGGACCGAATTTCATAAAATTTGGTAGGTATGTTTTTTGTGGGAAATCCTGATGTTCATTAGATTATAGTACGATTCATATTAAAAGAATCTGCCTTCTTTGCGAAATGGCCGGCAGAAATTGCCTTTATCCACTCTAGCTAAAAACTAATGGAACAAATTTAACAAAATTTGGTGTATAATATTTCAATAACCTACAAGTGATTTATATACCAAATTTAACAAAATTTGGTATATACATCATTTGTAGGTTATTCTAGTACGATTCGGAAAAAGGAACGGGCTATTTTTGCGAAATGGCCCGCAAAAATCGTTAAATATAAAAATAAAAGACTACGTGTGCTCAATTATATCAATTAAATTCCTATTTTATACGTGATTTTTGACAACAAAAAGAATAAGACTAACCCCATTACTCTAGGACTAGCCGTTCTTGAGATATTCTAGTTTTTTCGCGTTTTCGCTACGCTACCTTTGACAATAAGTCCAGGTATCAAATGAGAACCAAATTTAAGTTTAACGTGCAAATTCAATGTCTTTTAAAATACTTATGGCTGTTATTTTGTGCAGATAAACTCAAATTATTTTTGAAGAAATAAAAAGAACGTGAATATGACTCTGCAAGGAAAGACATGTGCTGTCCACATCAGAATTTTTAACAATATTACAACAATGATTTATAGAAGTGAACGGGGATTATTTGCAGGCCATTTCGAAAAAAATGTATGATCTATATTTAAAGATCCACCAAATATTTGTAGAATAAAATGTTCAACAAATTTAAGCTGTGTATCAAATTTTAACTCTCTAGGACGTAGGAAAGTGCATTAAAAATGCCATCAAATAAGTATATCATGAAGAGTTATATAAAATTAAAAAAAAAATTTGAAAAATTGTTATCTACCAAATTTATTTTAAAATGCGAAGCCTCTCTCATATACAAAATGATTAAACTCTTGAAAAGAGATTTATTATATAATATATCTCTTTTTTCTTTCTGGAGGATATCCCAAAAATCAGAATTTAATTGAATTTGTTTTTTTCTCTATATTAAATAATTTTTAATTAAAAAACTACTTAATATATTTTACTGAAATTTTTTTTATATATTTTATGGGATAATGTGAATATTTCCTAAAAATTTCGAAGCAATTTGTGAATTTTAAATTTGCTTAAAAAATGTTTGAAAAATTAGGTCCCATAGGGTTCAATGTATTTCATTTTTTCAACCCGGGTTCAATCCAAAACTAATTGGGTGATATTATTCAGTTATATTCCCATAGGTAACACAGACCGTCTGAACAACATAGTAAAATTTCATTTTGATAAAGTCATTTTTACGGCAGTTATCGTGCTAATGGACAGACAGAATGAACAAAGTCATAAACACTTTTCAACTGTGTTGTAAAGTGTTAAAAAGAAACTTTGCTCAGCTAGCTACACTTTTAATTTTTCTCGAAAAAAAAAGTTCAAAATCTGGGGAAGGTGAAATTTATATCATATCGCTAACGGATCATGATAACTCATAAGTAATTGTGGCAATTAACTTCTGGTTAAAAATGTTATAGTATATAAAAATAGAGCTTTCTCAGTTGCTATTAGTGAGCAAGTACTTTCATGTATTTTACCATTTTCGAGAAAAGCAGTGTACCTCCAGAACGATGCATATTATCATCAACAGATAATTTATGTCGTTAGCTTTGAATGAACACATGCATAAAATATGACCATTAATTTTTCATTAATTACATTGCTAATTTTTTAATGTTTTTAATTTTTGAAAAAAAAAAATGCTCAATAACTTTCTCTTGTTGAATTCAAGGATACCCAAAACATGCAGATACATTGACATCATTATTAGGATGTTTAACCATATTACACTATGTTCGTTTTTTCATGCATTGTTAGGAAACTAACAAGAAAGATCAATCATGCTTAAAGCATTGATTATGAAACACTTTCCAACTTCAATGCAATTTTATTTAAACAAGTCTAAAATGCAATACATTCCTCGGTAATATTTTGAAACTTATCACAATACTGCATTAATTTATTATATTTGAAAACTTAAACCTTCATCGAAAAAAATGAACTTCATTCAAATGACGGCATTGAAATATAAATTGCCTGGTTTAAACATCTCTAAAATGTAATACATTCCTCGGTAATAGTTTTAGAATTATCATAATACTACGATAATTTATTATATTTGAAAACTTCATCGAAAACAACTGAAATTAATTCAAATGACGTCATAGAAAAAATAACACGCCTGGATCTCTCTATAAAAACAGGATTTCATTCATAACTTACTCCCATTCATCACAATACTATAATAATTTATTTTATTTAAACATTTTGTTTAAGACCATGGAGCTACAAAAAATTAAACTCTATGCTTGAAACTTCATCGAAAAAATCGTCCTTCTCTTTATGAAATCAATTAATATTTCATTCATATCAACCACGCAGACTCCATGGACAAAATTATTTTGTGTTAAAAAAATACAGGAATTCTAATACAACTCATTCTATATATTTTGCTGTTTACATTTTACATAGGTGAAAAATAGGCTTAGTTGTAGAAATAATCAAATTTAGATGAGCATTTAAACTCAAATATATTGTCATTACGTTGTTTCAGTATGTAGATGCAATTTTGAAACAAGATGGATGCCATATATCATTTTGAAGTGGGTCATGTGATCGTTTCATATCATGGTCACGTGATCGTTTCATATAAGAGGTGTAATTATTATTTTAATTTTTATTTAAAAAACTACTGAATATATTTCGCTGAATTTTTTTTTATATATTTTATGGAACAATTTGAATATTACCTAAAATTTTCGAAGCAATTTGTGAATTTTAAATCCGCTTAAAAAATGTTTGAAAAATTAGGTCCCATAGGGATTAAAGTATTTCATTTTTTCGACCCAGGTTCAATCCAAAATTAATTGGGTGATATTATTCATTTGTATTCCCATAGGTTCTACAGACCGTCTGAACAACATACTAAAATTTCATTTTGATTAAGTCATTTTTACGGCAGTTATCGTGCTAACGGACAGAATGAACAAAGTCATAAACACTTTTCAACTTTGTTGTAAAGTGCTAAAAACATAAATACTAAAATTGAATCTTTTTAAGCTCCTTAAAACTGTTTTCAGCCATAAACCATTATAAGCAAGTAATATTTATTCTTAGAACCATTTTCAAAAATTTGATCAGCGTTTCCCAAACAGTGCTTCTTGACAAAATTAAAACAAAACTATTTGGAGTGCCAGTCTTGGCCTTCCTATACATTCATATTCGATATTGTCAGATCTATATATCATAATCAACATCAGAATACATAAAAAAATATGACTTTCCCTATAGATTAAAAGAAGACGGGCCAAACTTTACGAGGTGGTAGTACACACTAAACCAAGCATTTTTCGTCATAGTTTTCCGGTTGGAAAATGAAACGTAAAGGCTCCAGTGAATGGTGAAACCGTTGAGGGGAGGCGAAAACACAAGAATGACTTAGAATTTATAAAATGACATTTTATAAACAATAGCTACAGTAATGGTTCAAAAGAGCGATCGCCAACCTGAATGCACGTCTCACAGCGGCGATGGAGGGATTGACGAACTCTCTCGAATAGACCAGGCTTGTCGAGCACTTCGATAGCAGCGGCCGAAATTCTGGAGACGAATTCCCCTTTAGATTCAAGGGAAGTGTCATATACGAGACTGTTCTTCCCCAGATGAAATTTGCATACGTGATTTTCTTCTTCAACCAGAAAATAACAACCAGAATGACGCTTTTAAGTTTGGGGAACGTTTGCTTCCCAACGAGTAAGCGCCCTGTAATGCCGCCTTTATGTTTCATTTCCGACTCGGCAAACTATGACGAAAAATGCTTGGTTTGGGGTGTACTACCACCTCGTAAAGTTTGGCCCGTCTTTTTTTGAATTACTCTGTATACAGGGTGAGTCGGAATTGTTTTTACAAAAGCAGAGGGGTGATAGTACCCCACCAGACGAGCAATAATTACCATGGAACATAGGGTCGCATTGCACCCTGAGAGGCAGAAAAGAGGCACGTCGAACCGCGTCGAGCATGAAGCAGTCAGCGCCTCGGACGTCATTGTGCACCTGCCTACGTAGTATCTCCTACGGCAGACATGAACGCAGTTACCGTATGCAAATGTTCAGGGAGCAGAATTAGCATAACTGGCTCCTAGTAGGTTCCGGCGATAGCCAATCAGAGCACACGTTGTTGCCGCAGACCACATTAAGACAACACCCGGAATCTTCGAGAGGGTGCGTCAGTCATTCCTTCGCCGGTATGAACGGTGCAACGACACGCGTGGTCGCCATTTTGAGCACTTGCTGTGAGTTTGTCGCTGCACAATAAATCTGTTTGTGCAACGTTTGGTATCGCTTATTCGCTTTCCCAACACTGGTGTACGTGCAGGTTCGTATTCTAATTTTACTCTTTTCTGCCTCTCTGAGTGCAATGCGACCCTATGTTAATTATTGCTCGTCTGGTGGGGTACTATCACCCCTCTGCTTTTGTAAAAACAATTCCGACTCACTCTGTATAGTACAATGTATACGGAAAGTATTGTGGCGGGATCGAAAATTTTTATTAAAGTTTTCGACGGAAGAGCATGTTTTAAGCATCCCTGAACTGAAATCGAACGTTTTTGCGATTACGGCGGATAAAATGGTCGTTTTCAAAAAATTCTTCACTTATAGTATTCAACCATAAGAAAGAATCTAATGAAGGCGGATTTTATTTTTGATTCCCCCTTTGAGGACGGAGAAAAAGGGGATTCGAAAAGTTTTTCTAAACCCTACAGAACCTTACGGTTTGTCTGGAAGACTGAAATTTTGTATGCTTATAACAGTGGTGGACAACCCGCGGTAAATGTGCACATTTATTATGTGGTGACTAAGAAATTCAGGCATCTATACTAGTTTAATTTTCAAAACAGTTTTCTATTTTCAAATGTATTATGCATTTAAAATAACAAGAAATGGAGTGAATTGCTTATTCACTGTAACGTGTGTTGACTTACAAAGGGAAAGGCTATAAAGAGGCTTCAGAATCTGCAACACAGTGTTTTAAAGTATTTGGAAGAGAATGGTGAATTTCCAACTGAGTATAAAACTTTCAATACTTTCTTGCAGAAAGTAGGCATATAGGCGAGGCCAATTAGGTAACTACACTTGTTTTGAGGGCGTTTATAGTCCTCTTCCTCGGGTCAAAAGAACACTATGAGCTCTTAAGAATCGCAAAGTTCGTTCTTAGCGCTTATAAACAGCGCATACCTTTTTTTTTTACTTGAGGAAAATCGCTTTAAACGGCCTCGAAAGAACTGCAGTCACCTAATAGACCAGTGTCTGTTTTCTTCAAGGGAGTACTGAAAGTTTTATTTACTGTGATTGTTCTCAAGTGAGTGCTTGCTCACTTTTCAGGGATGAAGACTGGCTGTGGTACTTCACATTTCTTACAAATTGAATGCAACAACTTTTAAATTGACGCTTGCAAGGAAAAGATTGCTCTTTTACCACATTGGTATATTTTGTATCATTTTTCATGGCCCAATTTTTGCTTTTGATGTGAATAACATCTATGGTTGGGATATTTCTGGGTAAAATCGGAGATTAATAAAAAAAAAAAAATGTAAACACTTTTGGATGCTTATATTTCTGAACATAACAGATAAAATGTAAATAAATTTTACTTGTTGTGTCGGAAGTATGATTAAATTAATGAATGTATAAAAATAATTTATTTATTTTATTAAAAAAATTTTTTTCGGAGTTTTTGCCTCGTCTCAGAGGTATTAATACAAATAGTGAATTAGTGCCAGCTACTGATGTCTGAATGAAAATACGATTTATTTTTTAATACTGTGTCCGTGTAATGACAATTGCAGGTCAACAAAGAACCCAATCATAATCCTGTTTACCGTGTAAATGGCATTGTATTACATGTCGAATTGAATATATTCCCTTTAGTACTAATAATTTTACAACTTTAAATAGAACAGAAAACTTTTTGGAGTTATAAGAAGGAACAAAAAATGTTTCTTACCTTTCTTATCCAATCACTTTCTCTGCTAGTTTTGCTAATAGCAGCCCAGTTAATATGCGGCACTGCTGTCTCCATTGTGTAAACTTCAAATAGTTCAGGGGACGAAAGTTTACTATCACCAGTCTTTGATTTTGAACAGTAGTACGTAGTTTCTTTTCTTGCAACGTCTTTTGGCTTCGAAGGCAACTTTTCAGTGTGCACTAATTTGTTTGAATTATCGTCTATGCCCGAGAAACGCGTCTGTGTAGTTTGTTTAGGTTTATCCGCAACAATTTCTTTGGCAACATTTCTAGGTTTTTGAGAGCCAGCTCTCGATGGAAAAGGTTCAGTGTCAGTTTTCTGTAAAGCAGAGTTACATTTATTAATAGTTGAGTCCTTCACACTAGATTTTTTCTTTAAAACGGAATTATTGCTGTCACGTTGGAATCGCCAGTTGTCTTTACAACACATATGAACGTTAGCAGGAAGTTTAGAATAATTTCTTTCAAAATTTTGGTATGTATTGGTCAGAGTAGTATTAGTTTTGAAATTCCGTTTTGAATTTCCTGAGTTTCTCACTTCAGTGTCAATCGTTGGCATTGTTTCTTGTTCTTCGTTCGTATTTGGATTAACTAATTCCGTGAGACTAAGCGTTTTATAACCATTAACAATTGTGAAATTGTTGAGACGAATTCCTTCTCCCAATGTCCAGTATTTGGGAGACCCATCTTCACTGTGATCTTCAAATGAATCATTTACGATCCACGGATTTGAATTTCTATTTTTGAGATATCTTTTATTGTTCTTGGTTTCACGTGGGTATGTATTTCCATGTTTGATGGACATAGGCTTACTCTCCCTATAAGGGCGAGAGGCCATCGGATTGACCCGAATGTCGACTTGAACATCCGGCTGAGCTGTTATTTCAACAAGACAACAATCACCTGACATCCTAGAAGCTCCTGCATCTTGGGAAGGTCTTCTTTTTTCAAAAGTTATTTCTACGTTTCGCGTTGATACAACTGATGTGGAAGTACTGTTGTCACACATAATCGGGTCATCTTCATCATTTCTAGATATTTTTCCCACCGGGAGAACATCTGGAAGAATGACTTGCCCTCGCGATGATCCAGCTGTCACCGAAGGCGTGGAAGCTGCTGAACTAAAAGACATCCACGATGATTGCATGGAGGGAGCATCCATGCTGACCATGTCTTCCTCATCTTCTTCTTCATCGTCGCAGTTGTTGTTATTAAGATTATTGCAGTCGTCCAGCATGCTATCCTCTTCGGTGCTGCTGCTGCTGCTACTGCTGCTGCTGTCTTCTGACATGTCGGAATCAAGGCTTGCATCGCTATTGCCAAGACTACTCACGTCCAGCAAGGGGCTGGTATCACTGTAGCTAGCACTACTTTCGTCTTCTGAACTACTGTCGTCTTCCGAGGACATGGTACGGTAGACTCCATCCACGTATGGAGTGGGGACAGACGAAGCTACGCTGTCGTCATGGAAGAGGCCATTGTCGTTGAAATCGAGAGGGTTGATGTTGTTGTTGTTGAGCAAGGTATCGGAGCATTCCTGGAGATGCTGCCATCCCTTCTCTAACCTAAAAAATATAATTTCTATTTAGGTTACAACGAATGAATAAGATATGTTTGAATACAAACATGTCACTAGGTTGAGGTAATCCGTCGTTATAGTACACACAGGGGAATTTTTGCATAAGTGTAAAAGGAATATAATTTAACTGACAAAAATAAATGTTAAAAGTTCAATTTTGGTTGAGCTCACAACAAAGGATGACGTCGCAATAAATGACAGTGATATCAGCTGTGGGGAAAACGACCCATTTTCAAACATACATAAGCACATTCCCACCTACATACTATATTCTTCCGCACAGATTCATGCATTCTCACAAGCACACAGGCACAACTGCAGAAACGTTGTATTTGATTTGAGCTCAAGTCACAATATACTTTTCCTATACATTATCTGAAATATCAAATATTTGTTAAAATCACAGCATAAAACAAAGTAGTACCGGTATGCGTATTAGTAAGGATATCGTTACGAATTTGTTCAATGGAATGTTTTTAACGAAGATTTTACTTTTAGCTATTTTTGCAGTAGTTTGTGCGATTCGTTTTAAAGATCCGTTGTACTAAATTTGTAGAAAAGTAACCATTTCAAATACGAATATTGTTATGATTACTTTATATAACCTTCCAATTCCACGTGTTAAGAACAGCCTTGCTGAAAAATAATATTTACAGTTTTGTCAATTGTCATTACGACAAAGTTCGTGTCGCTTGACCGTGGCGAAAATATTTGATGAAATATCGCCAGTTTGGAGACTTTTGGAATGCTTGAGAATTTTATGGAATGTTATGAACTTTCCGAGTTAGGTAGGTTTTTCGAGAACATTCCATAGAGGGTATCTAAGGATTCTCATTTCCCAGAGAATAATGTGAGTAAAGCGAATTGTGAATTCGTTAGTATTTTAAGAATACGGTTTTCCTATTTGTGAATTAGCTGAGCATTTATTTGCTGTTTTATTGTATCTGGTGGTTGTTTTTGTGACTTTTCTAGATCACAGGAGATTTACCTACTGTATATATTTCATATTTATGCTTATTAGTGCTTTGAACAATGCGTTAATTATTCAGAAAGTTTTGATTTATTCTTGGATTTTGAGAATTAAAGTTGCGAGAAACAGAAGGAATTTGAAAAACGGGAATAGAGACGGAAATTTTGAGGATTAAACCACAAGTATCGGAAACAATGAAAACTTTGATGGAAAGAAACCACTTTACGAGGTTTATACGTGTTCCTGATAATCCGTCATGCTGCAAAGCTGAAATTTCTGCCACGAATATTTCAAAGTGATAGATTTTCATTTGTAGAAATGTAGATAGAATCTATTAAAATAAAAATTTATATCTCAAATTTTGATGTTTGTAAAACTAAAGTGTGAACGTACAAATTATAATCACTAATGTAAATTCTTTTAAACGTTCATATTAGATAAATATGACTGAATTAATCAAAGCTTTTTGTATTTATAGAATTGCAAATAAAATGAAATTTTTCCAGGGAAAAATTATTTTTTACTTTATACTCGGAAAATCAAATTTAATATTTTTTGACGTTCACTAAATCTACCCAATTTCTCATACGAAGTTTATCTTGCTGCAACATACTCTTTCACAATTTTCATTGTGATATAAGAAGATAAATTTCTAAGTTAGAATGTTTACAAAATTTCCTCTCTCCTCCCAAAAAATATGTTTTTTTTACCTCAGAATAAATCGGGTTTTTTCCGGCCTTTGCAACTATCTTGAGAACAAACACGTTCACGAATCCGGGATACGTAGGAACTGTATTAATGATCGTAATTATCAAGTAAAAAATATAAATTACTCGTCAAATACAGTTTAAATGATTTCTTTCTGGAATTTATGTTCCAGTAAGTAACCTTGCTCATGTAAGAAGGGTCCGATTGACCCACCAAGTTATGGGAAGCACAACCCCATTTAGGGACACCACTTTGGTATAGAGAGTTTTTGATCTTGGTTTCTGACAAGACAATTTGAACGATGGTTAAAATTTGATGAAACCATCCAATGTCAAAAACTTGCTAACACTGATATAAACTTTTTCTGTTCATATGTGCTATATACATGCATGCAGTGGCCTCGTCAGAAAAAAAAATATTTTTGAGGGGTAAGGGAGGGAATAGTAAGTAAATATTTTATTTCCAATTTTCTAAAATCTCATTTCACCGAATTTTAGTTTCAATTAATAAACTTTTACATGTTTATTTTTCTTAAACATTTTTATGTTAAAGAATATTTTTATTTTCTCATACGTAGTGAGAAAGTATTGTTTTCATGAAAATTTTCGATTTCGAGATTTTAATGTTAATATATGTTTTAAGACCTCCTGAACACGTTTTAACTATCTTTGGAGTGATGCCCGTCCGGCTGTATGTCTGATGTCTGTGGCAGATTTCTTGTGTGCACGTTAGCAGCCACAAATATTAATAATGGATTTTCACGAAACTATATATTAGGCTTTGTTATTAAAAAATCTATAACTAGATAGGACTTTTTCAAATTCGAGCGAAAACCTTGAATTTCATTCTAAATTTTACATTTTTTAACATGGCAGCACAAGACAAAATGTGACTTAATCATGCATAAAAGGGTTTATTTATGGCTCAATGATCATAATTTCAATCATTGTTGAGAAAAATAGCTGCGATACAATTCTTTTTTGTTCGTGATGTCATTAGCCATCCTTGTTGGGACAGCTTACACCCCGGAGGTACATGTCAAGTATGGTATTAAATAAAAGATTTTTTCAAGCCCTTTGAAGTGAAAGGTAACACGCTGTGGTTGAAATCATTTGGACCCACATTACCAATTACCAATTTTTTCGAATGGGTATAAAAAAAAATAAATTCTGGTTTGAGAAAGTTGAGTTGATTCGAGTTAATTCTATCGTGTATAAGTGTTTTTAAATTTAAATGTTTAAGAATTTCAAAATAAAATATACAAGTTTTTAGTTCTGAAATATTCAAATTTGTACTTTGAAAGCCCCCAACCAGTTTTTAATAACTTAAATGATAAAAAAAAGTGTGAATCGGGGCGCTATTTGGAAACCCACTTTGAATTTTGTGAAAGGAAACGCGTGTTTCCAGTGCCTTTTTAGTAATCAGATGTTGCACGTAAGAATTTTCTTTAAAATAACCAAGAGATTAGTTAGATTTGCTAAATAATTCGAATCAACAAGATATGGCCGTACAGTTGCTTTCACCGCACCCTCTTCAGAGAGTCCAGACATTAAGCCGCCTTTAAAGGGGCGAGACATCTCCGTTGTCTCACGCAAAGGGCTTGTTTTATTGATTGCAAACTAGATCCCGAATATTTAGCATTTGCTTGACAGACATGACTACTAAGTATGCACGAAAACTGTGTGTGAAAGTGAAGTCAGGAATTTGGCGATTTGCAGCCCAAAATATCGCAACTACTTTTCGGAATACAGTAGCTATTGCTATTCACTGGTTAATTGACAACGCCGTTTTATTGAATCAAGGATATAAATTTGAGCGAGTTAGATTTTAGTATACTTGAGGGTCACAGGCCTCATTGGTTACGTTTACCAAACTCTATTTTCGATGCGGCGATTTTTGATTCCATCACAATACTTTCTCTATACAAGATACATTATTTGTAAAGCAAAATATTTGCTAAAACTACATCATAAGACAAATTAGTAACGGTATTCGTATTAGTAATGTTACCGTTACTAATTTGTTTTACGTTATGCTTCTAACGAAGCGTTTGCTTGTTTCTCAGCTCGGCACCCGACTAGCATGTAGCAATGACGTTATGGAGGGGTATTTGTATTTCATTTTATATTAAGTGCCATGCCCCCATCTAGAGATCACTTTTTACTTTCCTTATATACATAATGTATAAGGAAAGTATTGTGACGGGGTCGAAAATTCGAATTCGAGTTTTCGTCGGGAGAGCACATTTCAAGCATCCCTGATCACGAATCAAACATTTTCGGAGTGATGTCTGTGTGTGTGTGTGTGTGAAAATATGTGTGTGTGTGTCAGTGAGTCCGTGGAGACGATAACTGACGAACGAATAGACCGATTCGAACAAAATTTGGTACAAAAATCATAATCCGTAAACACTGGAAGCCTATTGTTTTTATACGCAATCGAATGTTCAGAACCCCCCTAAATTTTCGAATGAAATTTTGAAAAAATCGTCAAAAAATCAAAACCGCTAATAAAGTTACGCAAATAGACATTTTTTATGTAATTTTTCATTAGAAAACGATTGGCATAAATTTTAGAACGCTAACATGAACCGTTCTCGAGATATTGCACATTTTTCAAAAAAATTATGAAAAAGTGATATAAAATAAAAAAATCTGATGTGGGCAACACATGACTTTCCTTATATAATGTAATTAATTTACTACTTTTACAGTAAAAAAAAGTAGGTTTTTCTTATAGTGGATACTAATATTCTTTCCAAGATATTAAATTTTCGACAATTAGTCGTCATTTTTATCCATTTGGCGAGATTTTCGTTAATTTGGCAACATTTCAAAAAGTCGCCAAGTTGGCGACATTCCGCCAAATTTATCGCCAAAATCTCGCCAAGCGTTATGCACTAAGAAATAAGTTATTCTTACAGCAGATAAATGACTATTGGCGTTCAAACACAAAAGTATTACTACAAGTATATTTTTTCATGAATGGAATGAGCTAGTTCCACGAGAATGATGTAACCCAATTTATCGCATGGTATTACATATGAAAAGTAAACATGTTTCTCAATAGGAATTTTTTTTTTATATGACTTTTTGATAATTTTTTTTTAAAAAATGAACAATATCTCGAGAACGGTTCATGTTAGCGTTCTAAAATTTATGTCAATCGTTTTCTAATGAAAAATTACATAAGAAATGTCTATTTGCGTAACTTTATTAGTGGTTTTGATTTTTTGACGATTTTTTCAAAACTTCATTCGAAAATTTAGGGGGGTTCTTAACATTCGATTGCATATAAAAGCAATAGGCTTCCAGTGTTTACGGATTGTGATTTTTGTACCAAATTTGGTTCGAATCGGTCCATTCGTTCGTCTGTTATCGTCTCCACAGACTCACTGACACACACACACACACACACACACATACTTTCACACACACACACACACACACATACACACACACAGACATCACTTCAAAAATGTTTGATTCGTGATCAGGGATGCTTGAAACGTGCTCTCCCGTCGAAAACTCGAATTCGAATTTTCGACCCCGTCACAATACTTTCCTTATACATTATGTATATAAGGAAAGTAAAAAAATATACTTCCCATTGAAAAACATGTTCACTTTTCATATGTAATACCATGCGATAAATTGGGTGACATCATTCTCGTGGATCTAGCTCGTTCCATTCATGAAAAAAGATACTTCGAGTAATACTTTTGTATTTGAACGCCAATAGTCATTTATCTGCTGTAAGAATAACTTATTTCTCCGTTCATAACGCTTGGCGAGATTTTGGCGACGAATTTGACGGAATGTCGCCAACTTGGCGACATTTTTAACTGTTGCCAAATTAACAAAAATCTCGCCAAATTGATAAAAATGACGCTAAATCAATGAAAATGACGTCTAATTGAAGAAAATTCAATATCATGGAAAGAATATAAGTATCTACTATAAAAATAACGTTTTTTTTTTAGTTGTAAAAGTAGTAAATTCATTGCATTATGTAAGGAAAGTCATGTGTTGTCCACATCTGATTTTTTTAGTTGTCGCTTCTTTAGCGGTGATAGCAGGCACATTTTTAACAACCACAGATAACAATAGACACTGATATAACATAAAATACAGATGCGTATGGGCCCCAGTACATCATGGAAGGCAGAAAGTAATTTACTGCCTCAGAGCGCTCCCCCTTCCTTTAACCGACTTTCACCATAACGAAAACGCAACAAAAGAGCATATCAGAAAACAAATCTCAATTTCCACTCAAAAGAATAGCGGAGTTGTTCCAGGCATGCTGCTCTATCTGGCATAAGCACCTTACACCAAATGTGTCCACAAAAACTGACTTTATGTGACAGGTTGTGAAGAGGATGCGCCCATGGCAGTTAATTGCAAATAATTATAAATATGTTATTACTTTCCTTATATACATAATGTATAAGGAAAGTATTGTGACGGGTCGAAAATTCGAATTCGAGTTTTCGACGGGAGAGCACATTTCAAGCATCCCTGATCACGAATCAAACATTTTTGAAGTGATGTCTGTGTGTGTGTGTGTGTGTGTCAGTGGGTCTGTGGAGACGATAACTGACGAACGAATGAACCGACTCGAACGAAATTCGGTACAAAAATCACAATCCGTAAACACTGGAAGCCTTTTGTTTTTAAACGTAATCGAATGTTCAGAACCCTCCTAAATTTTCGAGTGAAATTTTGAAAAAATCGTCAAAAAATCAAAACCGCTAATAAAGTTACGCAAATAGACATTTCTTATGTAATTTTTCATTAGAAAGCGATTAACGTAAAAGTTAGAACGCTAACATGAACCGTTCTCGAGATATATCACATTTTTCAAAAAAATTATCAAAAAGTCATATAAAATAAAAAATATATATTTCCTATTGAGAAACATGTTCACTTTTCATATGTAATACCATGCGATAAATTGGGTGACATCATTCTCGTGGATCTAGCTCGTTCCATTCATGAGAAAAGATACTTCGAGTAATGCTTTTGTATTTGAACGCCAATAGTCATTTATCTGCTGTAAGAATAGCTTATTTCTCTGTCAGTAAAGCTTGGCGAGATTTTGGCGACGAATTTGGCGGAATGTCGCCAACTTGGCGACTTTTTGTAATGTTGTCAAATTAAGGAAAATCTCGCCAAATGGATTAAAATGACGCTAAATCAATGAAATGACGACTAATTGTCGAAAATTCAATATCTTGGAAAGAATATAAGTATCAACTATAAGAAAAACCTATTTTGGTTTACTGTAAAAGTAGTAAATTCATTGCATTATATAAGGAAAGTCATGTGTTGCCCACATCAGATTCTTTTTATTTTAATTTTCACTTCGATAAATGTCATATTGAGATCTGCACCGCTAATTTTAAAAGTTTTAAGACGTTTTAAATTAATTCAGTAAAAAGTAATTCGCGTTTTAAATCACTGGAAACGAAAGCGGTTTTTCTGCAGATTTTTTTTTTGCAAATAATTAAAAATCCATTATTATTTTTGTTTTTATATTTTCACTTCGTGAACTTTCATTCCAAGATTTGATCTTGGATTCATTTTTAACTATCTTAAACCAATGGGGGATACATAATTTTATACAAGCGAAGGGAGATTTTTCACGGGCTATTTCGCAAAAAAATTCGACGATCCTCAAAAATTTAATTGATTAAAATGTTCTACAGAACCAAGCTGTGTACCTAATTTCAGATCTTTGGGACGTAGGAAAGTATGTTAAACGTCATCAAAGAAGCTGGAACAGACAACCACTGGTCATGACAAATTCAATAAAAAATGTAAAATAAATATATTTTATTGAATAGACAATGCATTCTCCATACAGAGAATAATGCTATCAAAATATTTAATCTTGAATAACTTTCGATAGAATCATGGAAGGTATAACTTTCTATCCATTTCTAGTTATTTTTAACATAATCTTTGTATACAGGGTTCCCAAGGAAGTCTTTAAGCATCCCAATAACTGTGTAAGTAAAGATCCATGAATGTATACGTTAGATCTATGTAGTAAAGTGATTATGCCACTTCGAATAAAATACATCGAATACGAAATTCAATAAATATCCGTCAAAAAAGTCGCGTCATCAGGGTCTGTAACACGGCGACTCTTGAAATGCTTGTCAAATTACGCGGTCATATTTTTTCTCGAATTCAAACGTGCATGTGCATTGTTGCTGACAGAGGACATTTTGAACAGGCTGTACATTAGATTCTTGTGCATGCAAGTGTTTTTTAGTATTTTAGAATTCCCGAATAGAACAGAATTCGTCAATTACTCTATAGTGTCAAATAAATGCCTACTGTAACACTTTTATTATCGATTCATACTCATCCGACAATGATCTACAACTTTGTAATTAGTTTCTTTAGTCTATCTCGCTTTGTTGCCGATTTCGCTATGCTAGTTTTTTAAATTCTCCGCTAGGGGCGCTGAAATCACTTTTATTCAATCGGGTATAGTCACTTTATTATACATAGACCTAACGTGTACAGTCACGGACCTTGCCTTATAAAGGTATTGGGATGTTTAAGAATCTACCTTGTATGCAATTTTATAGTGATACGTGTATGCGTTATTGCATTATGTAATTAACACTTCACATACATACACAGATGCAAAAAAAAAGACGAATCGTATTCAGAGGGTTTTACAGCATGTGTTTCCGCCAAAATTGCGATTTTTTATGAAAAAAAGGATGCTTTACTATTTATGTGAGAAAGTAAAATGAAAATAAATGATTTTCTTACATTTTTCTATCCTCTGGGTTCTTTTTGATGCGTCTAAAGAAGCATTTCGTGAAATATTAAAATATCCATCCCTTACTAAACATATGTTATCATTCACACCGGGCATGCGGCCAATTTATTCTCCCCCAGAAAGCTTCCGGGAATATGTAAATCTTTCAAGCGTTAAAAAGAGTTTTTAAGATTGATATTTGGAAGGAAAAGAGCGTTTTCAAGTTTGACTATTGCTGTAACTAGGTGGTCAAATAATGTGTCTGGTCCTAATGGTCTGGTCTGGTCAAATAAAAGTCTTTATCCTATTTTATACGAGTAATGCATTAATATTTCATATTTTTATGTTCATTAGCATTACGAAAAATGTGCCCAACACATGACCTTCGATACAGATTGACGAGTTTGTGTTATTGTGGGTAAGCAATAACACAAATTAGAGCTGACCTTTAACCAGATCTCGATCAAAACCAGTAGACATTTTTTGCTTTCGATTAAAATATGCATATCAAATTTCATGCAATTCACTTGGTTTTTTGAACGATATCGCGTTTTCCGTTGAATATCTAATATCTTCAAAACCATGGAGTTAGAAAGGAGGAGATAAAACTCCTATGGATGAAACGCTTGAAAATGCCATAATGCTTCGAGAATTATGGTGTCGTTAGTGTTTGTAAAGTAGTTGCTTTGTTAGTTGACACTATAGAAAGGCGTAGTATTTAGTATATGTATTTTTAATAATTTTTAAATTAAGGATTCCTTAATTATGAGTATAATTAACCAGTATTGTTTCATAGTTGTAGGATAGAGTACAGAATATGTGGAGATAAAAATGAATTGAAAAGTAAAATAATTTTGAATACGTAGGAATATTCTTTATTGCTTCAGTTATTCTTTGCGTTGCACTAATAATTAATTTTTAGAAAATTGACAGTTTAAATAAATATTTTAGGTCTTCCGCCATAGAAATGCATACAATACAGGACTACTTATCTTATCCCAGCGCCACCTGAATTATTGTCTCAAACGGTATTGGCGTTTTCTTAATATGAAGATTTAACTCCTTACTTTTTACCTCTATGTTCAAAACGATTCATGATAAATATTAAACAATAACATCTTTTTATTACTGATTTAAAGCTCTTACAAAGCATTCACTCATTTAATAACAGTAAATATTTAAAAATTTTTTTATAGATTTTTCCATTTTAGTTTAAAAATGTGTAATATTTCAAAAACGGTGAATGTTATAGTTCTAAAAATTATGTCATTAACTTTCGGATAAAGAATTACGTATAAAATGGCTATTTATTTAATAGTTGTAACATATATATTTTTTTTATATTAGAGTTTTGAAAACAGCAATCGAAAACACGAGAACGTTTCCTTTGTTCGTTTACCTTGAAAATTAATAGATCTCTGACTGTATCGATTAAAATAATCACAGCCGATTTCGTTCAATTTGTTCAGTAAGTTCAATAGTTATTGTGACCACAAACTCACCAACATACATAGAGTCAGACATATATATAGAAACAATTAAATAAATGGTTGATTTGTATTCAGGCATGCTCACAACCTGTAGATCAATCGAAATCTGTGAGTCGGCTTTTTGATAATACTTTTCCTTTACATATATTATGTATTGCAAGAAAAACTGAAAATATACTTTTAAAGTACATTTGTGTTACAGTCAGTATGAGAGTAAAAAAAATCGCAAGTCGAATTTTTGACGGATCTACATATTTCGAGCACCCTAGAACACGATAAAACTATTTATAGAGTGACGTCTGTGTACTTTCTTTCTTGCGATCCAGACCGTGCGACCTACCCGTAGGTGTAAGGTATCTGTTCGGTGGGCCGGGATAGTGCTACCAATTTAGATAGGAACCCAGTGGGGGCGACATCCACAGTAACCGTACTTTCCTTCCCATACTACTAACCTTTCGGAAGGCCTTTCAGACCAAGATATTTAACGTACCCTTACTCTGCGTGAACATGAGGACAGTTTGGGCAGAGCCGGGAATCGAACTGAGGTCCTACGAGTTCAGTCCCAGTGCTTTAATCACTGGGATGTCCCACATTTCAAAAACTAAGTGACTAAATTTTATAAATAATAAATGTTAGTAGGTATAGTTAGTGTCACTTGTGCACAACTTGAGACATACGAAAATTTCAAAAACGGTTCCTTTTGTACTTCTGGCTTAAGAATGTTTTTTGAAAAGTCTATTTCTCAGGACTGGCTATAATAGAGTTAAGATGATGACTGAAATAGATTCAGAATCAAATTACAGAGGGACGGAGGGGGTTGGGGAGCTAGTTCACTAAAGATTTCCACTTCCTGTCTTGGACATGTCACTTCTGATTAAAAAATGTGCATTTTTCTTGCAACATCTAATTTTTAAAATAGATCTGAGATGCTAACTGATATAGATTCAGCATCTAATTTTGGAGGGTGTTGTTGGAGTCACTAAGGACATCCATTTACGGTTCAAAGTTCTTCATTTTACTTTAAACATCTATTTCTTAAGACTGGCTATTGGCAGAGCTTAAAAGATAACTGATATGGATTTAGCATCAAATTTTGAAGGATGTCAGGCACTTTACTAAGGATTTCCATTTCCGGTTCCCTTTTCACTTTCGGCTTAAAAAATTTCCTGGAAAAGTCTATTTCTCAGGATTGGTTATGCAGAGTCGACTTCGACAATAAGAGCTTGCACCGTCCTATTAACCTAATGGTAAAGCGTCGGCTGGCAAGTGCGAAGATTCGAGGTTCGATTCTCGGTTGGGACAGTGAGGTTCTTTACAATGGCGCTCGAACAAATCAACCCTGTAGGTTAGTGCAAAGATGTCGGAGGTCTAAAGATCGTGCGACTCACATAGTGGATTTAGAGTAGCTAGCTGCACGGCCGGGAAAGGATACCTCCTGCACTCAGGAGGCACCCATCCCGCCAAACGAACATTTATTTAGATCCAAAAAGATAACAACTGATGAAAAATATTGTGATTAAACAGACAGTTTTAGATTATATTTGAACTTGACAAGTACGTCCATTTTTCAAAAATGGGAAAAGGGTTATTGCGAATACAGATAAAAAGATCATTGAAAAATAAAATTTAGAGTGAGGTATATTAACATAATGAAAAATAGATTAAAATTAAAGAAAATTATAAAATTTTAAAAGTGAAATTTAGAAAATGTAGGAGGCTTGAAAGTGATACTATAAAGACTAGGACGGATTCAGTTGGATCTGGTATATTGAGCGTCGATTTCAAATCGGCTTACGACGACCACGTAGGAAGCTAAAATGGAGGATAAAAGTAGAATCAGGAGGCTAACCTGAGGTAAAAATATCAGGAGGTGGTCTGTCAGATTGTCAGTTGCGCACCATTCTGACATTAGAGGGTGGAGAATGCAGAGTCCACTTTAACGATAAGAGCTTGCAATTCCGTCCTAGTAGCTCAACGGTAGAGCGTCGGCTGGCCAGCATGAAGAAGATCCGTGGTTCGATTTCCGATTGGGGCAACAAGGTGCTTTACATAGTAGAGCTTAGGTGATGACTGATATGGATTCAGAATCAAATTATAGAAGGGATTGGGCACATTAAGGATTTCCACTTCCGGCTCTGAGGATGTCACTTTCGATTAGAAAATGCATATTTTCTTTGCAATATCATTTCTCATAATTGGCTATAGATAGAGCTTAGATGACGATGGATCTGGATTCAGTATTGAATTTCGGAGAAGGTAGGGGTTCACTAAGGATATCCATTTCCGGTTCTGGAGATGTCGCATCTAGTTTCCGAAAATTTATATGACTGCACGAAATAAGTGTTCAAAAGAGTATGAAAATTCTTTTTCAGTATAAAAATGAAGTGTACACACCACTTATCTCTTCATAAACTTCTTTTTCAAGTATGTTTCATGCAGTTCGGTTACACGCATAAATCGTTGATAAGTAAAGTGCAAATCAAATATCTTCGAATTCACTTTATGTATGTTTTGATACTCAAATTTAAGTGCAAGTTCTATACTATCGTCGCAATATCTTCAAATATTCAAATTTCATCATTGCATTTAATCAGTTATTTAAAAAGAGGAAAGAAACATTTTTTGAAAAACTGAAAATGAATTAGAAATGTAATTACCTGTGACTTAAAGTCTCGGGTGAAACTTTTTCAGAGTTTTTCTTCAGATTAAGATCATCAATGTCTCTAGTAGAACTATTGCTGTAGAGAAAGAAAAAGGACTTAGAATAAAATTTTGTATAATAAAAAAAAATATTTGTCTTTCTGTCTGTCTGTTTGTTTGTGTGTGTCGTCTGTAGAGGAAAATTTAAACTTCAGAGATCCTCGAAATTCGATACTGGGTTAGTTGAGATTTCGATACAGCATACTTTTGCGAGGCTTTTTATGAAATTGGAATTAATTTTTTAGTTATTTTATGTTGAAACCTGATTCTGAGCGATATTCAAACAAATCGGTTCCGTAGCGATCGAAAATATTTTGTGAAAGAGTTTCCATCTCTGACATCACCTTCGCATTCTAAAATAAGAAATTTTTAATTACTCTATTTTTCATTTTCTGTCAATTTTCAATTAAAACCGTAAAAATTTTGATTTTCTATACAGCAGGCAAAGGGCTCCCTTTCGACGGTTGCTATGCAGCGGGCTTGACACAGCTATAGGGAGAAGTGGATGTTTGTGCGCATGTGTTTCAAGTAGTTGCGCGCGACTATATATGCGTTGAAACTAAAGGATTCGGATTGAAACGAAAGGAAGAAATGATTTTCAAAACAGGTGCAATGGAAATTGAGTGGTGCTATCTCTATCTGTATTATTTAAGTAGCAGGAGCTTCTTTAGGAACTGGCAATACCGAGTAATTCGGTCTAGTTACTTATAGAAAATGACGTAAAATTCCCTGAGGTAGAAACATCTTTTAGTGAATCAGCTTCTGGCATTTTGTATAAACTTTATTTTAAATTAAAAAAAAAGTGATATTTTAAAAATTTTTGGCCGCTTTATTGGTTGATAAAAGATCAAAAGTTTTTGACGAAACAAAATGTTTTGAAAGTTAAATGACCTCGATCCCAAAATTGAGAGAGTATAATCTTATTAAACAAAAATTCCTGAATATTTGCCTACTTATAGTATCGACAATGGGACAAAGCCTAACTTAGTAGGATTTTCGATAAAGAAGACTATAAGAGTGATATATTATTTAACAAAATAAAACTTATTAAAAAATTTTTGAAACCTAATTATTTAAAAGGGTTAGTTTCCCTACTTTTGACAGGTTTTAATAATAATTTAATAAAATGTAATAGTTTTTATTTTAAAAAAATTGTCAAAGCAAGTGTGCTTTATTGCACCACCGAAACAAAAAATTCAATTGAAATTAAACTATTTTTTTTGTTATAAAACTGGATAGTTATCAATTTTAATGAAACTGTACATTTTGATTGAGTAATATGAACCTGTAGGAAGCACTGAAATATGCCAAGTTTCTATTTACAGAACTCGTCTATAAATAACCTCGGCTTAATTTGGAAAGTGCTCCTATTGTAGATAATGAGATCCATAATTTCTCTCTTATTATTCGATTTTCCATATGGAATAGCTGATATTTTCAACAGCAGAAAAAAAACCTTTTATGTGTGACAATTTTGCGAACTTCTGTGGAGACGAAAGATAGATAAAAGAAACCGGTCCATATATACTGTTATCTGCAATGGGAGAGCAAGAATAAACTATGTTGTTCATTTCTTGTATACGATAACATACGGATAAAAATTCTATTATTGCTACTTGTGACCCAAGTCTAGCACTCCCCAAGTCTCAGAATTTGATCCCCAAGTCTCACAATTTGAGTAATCTAATAATCTAGTTGCAAAATATTTGTATTTACTACATTTGAATGTAATATATAATTAAAAAAAATGTAAATTTTCGTTACCCTAAAACTCTTCTATTTTAACTTCCTAGTTTTACGATCACATTTTTAGTACATTTGGAATCCGGTTGCATTCCTTCTTATGATCCAGGCAAATGTTCTGCACATTGGATATTGTGTACCTAACATTCTTTCTATTGGCCTCGCTACTCATGATGCAAACCGACCCTGATCTTGTATACCAAATTCCAGGAACATGTATTAAAAATGTTAATTAGTCATTGTTTATATAGAATAGAATGAAAAAATGCATTGCAAATTAATCTTCCCCACTAACGTACGCCCACATATAAAATACCAATACGCGCGTAAATGCCTGATTCCTGTATCGTACAAAATGCTGAAATATCACCACTTCTCCCATAACTTTAAGAAGAGTCGAACGTGACTCTCCTATATAAGTCATGCTATCTGCATTAAATGGGGGTTTAAATAAATTTTCTTCCTCCAAGGACCTCTCTTATTTTTCTGAAGATTACCAACTCACCGCTATCATGTTTATGCTATCTGCATAAAATGGGAATTTAAATTAATTTTCTTCCTCCAAGGACCTCTCTTATTTCTCTGAAGATTACCAACTCACCGCTATCATATTTATGCTATCTGCATAAAATGGGAATTTAAATGAATTTTCTTCCTCCAAGGACATCTCTTATTTCTCTGAAGATTACCAACTCACCGCTATCATGTTTATGCTATCTGCATAAAATGGGAATTTAAATGAATTTCCTTCCTCTAAGTGCTTCTCTTATTTATTTAAAGATTGTCAACAATCCACCATTCATATTATCTGAACATAATAGTAGTCAACGTCACAGATATATTTAATAGGATTCCATGTATATAACATAATGATACACATTTTCAGGAGTAATAACACAATTTTACCGATATATTTTTTTTTCTAAATTATGATATTTCTGTGAATAAATAAATGCCTGGCAGAATTGTAGTTCTCTTCCGTGCACCCTCTTTAGCCTAGTGAAGGGGTCCGGAACTTTTTACTATCAGCGAGTATCATCGCTGAGATACATTTCTCTAGGGAGCACTAGCTCTGCGTTTATTTCTTCTAAGGATCACCAGTATGGATCACCAGCACTGTGATTATTTCCTGTAGAGAGTGCTATTATATTGCGTTAAAATTTTTTAGAGAACATCAGTTAAATTCTTTTAGTAAGAAATAGCACTATGTTAAAATATTATAAGAGAGCACCAGTCAAATTTTTTTAAGGTAGAAATAACACTATGTTAAAATCTTCTAGGTAGCAGCAGCACTATGATTATTTCCTCTAAAGAGTGCCAACATATTGCGTTAAAATATTTTAGAGAGCACCAGTCAAATTCTTCTATGAAGAAATAACACAATGTTAAAATCTTCTAGGTAGCACCAGCACTATAACATTTGTTTAGAGAGCACCAGCACTATGCTGAATTCTTCCAATGAGCACCAACACGCATAGAAGTATTATATTTTTTCAGGAAGTAAAGCGAAATTGTTTCGTACATTAGTAAATGCATAATGTTTTAATATTAATTACAAAAATATTGGAACTTTAACAAATTTTATAATATTTTAACACAATATGTTTGAATTATGGCTAAAAATTTAATTTAAAATTAAATTATTATTATTAAACTATTATTATCTCTTAAATGCCTAAAATTTTCTCCACTATCAAGAATTCATATTATTCAAAGTAAATTTCACGAATGCTGAGTAAACATATTATTATCATAATATTACATTTGATATAAATCAAAGTTGAATAATTTAATTATTTATGTACTTAAACAGTATAAGATTTAAAACATTCCTTTCACCGCCCCCCCTCTCCCTGCAGCTTCAAACATTGCATCCTTTTACCTTTTCCTTCCACTTAGCCCTCATGTTATCATATATTAACATTGTGTCCCAAAATCTCTCCAAACCTCTCACGCCCGCATTCCTCCCACAGTGGCTGGGACTGTGGATCCGTAGCTCCGCCATTAGTATCGAGTCAGTGGGCTCGAGTTTAATTCTACTCTTTGACTGTATTGACAGGGTAGGAACCATAAATTTTTATGATTTTCCTGCAATGTAAAGTAATTATAAAGAAGAATAAAAACAAATTAATTGGGAAACATACCTGAGAATGAGAGAACTCGGCGCTTCCACCTGCCTGATTTCATTCTGCAACCTCATTCCGGCCTGGAAAGATAGAAAAGGATCTACATCAAAATACATTTTTTTTAAAGCAGTTAAAGCAATAACATGTTCAAATTAAGTGGAAAATGTAACATATTAAAATTTAGTGACAAACTTTGAAATTAATGCAAGTATAGGATAAAGCCGAAATTATTTGCTAAGCATTTATTTTAACCACAAATATATTTGTATTTTTATATTTTTCATATTTGCATGTTTCCTTGTTAGTTATAGAATAATATAAGACTGATTGTTTTATTAAAAACCCAATCCACCGGAACTAGGAATCGCATCTGGGTTTCCTTGATTGTACCTTAACTGCAACACAAATCAAATAATAACATTCCCATCTGATGAAAGGAAAAGGATATCATTCTGAAAGTGTTCGAAACGTACTTGGGCAATCTCAAAAACGTGTATTACCGCCAAAATCTCGAGATAAGATTTTTAGAAAAACAATATTTAATGCTGTAACAAGTGTTATCTAAAACCATTCCCTCTCGAAACTATGGAGTAGCTCTTGCTTAAAGTTCATTAAGACATGCAAGTTACACAGAAGTGAAGAGCTTTGGGATATTGAAGTGCATTGTTGAAATTGTTTTGATTGCTGGGTCATTATTTCTATGGCAAGGAATTCGAAAGTGCCAGTTATTTTTAGTTATCGGATGCCTGTAACGAAGGAGGGGTTCTGCCGCTCGCTTACCCAAAAATAGTTTATGATGCACTTAACCGGTAAAGTGCTTAAAAAGTTAACCCTTCTGCTCTGTGAAACTCGGGCATTAAGAAATGCTTTAAATTTCATTTTATTTCGATGAGACTGGAACTGTATTGAGTTTAGAGATGTAATTTGTTCAGGTTTGTTGCAAATTTAAAATAAACTGTGTTTTTTTCAATGCGATAAATCTGTATACTCTTTTGACTAAAGTACTAAGGGTGGTTAAAGTTATCTTTTAGTTTTTAATTTTTTTTTATTCCAAAAGATTTTACAGGTTGACTGGAAATATTAATAAACAGATGTTATGTCAATAATTCATTATTATATGAGGTATAATAATTAGTGACCAAATAATCGAATTCGACTTAGAATATAATGGTGTATTGTACGGGATAATAAAGGGCGCGTTTGTTGAATTTCAAATGTCATTATACGGTCAATGTGGTGATAAATAAACTTTATTTTTCCTTAAACAGCAATAAATGGCAATACACCGATTTAATATTTTTTTATAAATATTTGTATTGATGCCGCACTGACATTTATGTGGCAATGATTTAATCAGTTTAAACAATGTACAGTACTTTTTAAATTATTACTTTCCTTATATACATAGTATAATGTATATGGAAAGTATTGTGACGGGGTCGAAAATTCGAATTCGAGTTTTCGACGGGAGAGTACGTTTCAAGCATCCCTGATCACTAATCTAACACTTTGGGGGTGATGTTTGTGTGTTGTGTGTGTGTGTGTGTGCGCGCGCGCGCCTGTGAGTCTGTGGAGACGATATCTCACGAACGAATGGAGCGATTCGAATGAAATTTGGTACAAAAATTGCAATCCATGAATACTGAAAGCCTATTGTTTTTAAACACAATCGAATTTTCAGAACCCCCTAAATTTTCGAGTGAAATTTTGAAAAAATCATTAAAAAATCAAAACCTTTAAAAAAAATTAACCAAATAGACATTTCTTATGTAATTTTCCCCTAGAAAACGACTAATATAAATCTAATCGAATAGAATCGAAGAATATCGCCAGTGTAGTAACATCCCAACCATAAACTTTAGAACGCTAGCATGAACCGTTCTCGAGTTATTGCACATTTTTCAAATAAATTTATCAAGAAATCCCATAAATTAAAAAAAATATTAACTGTTGAGAAACATGTTCACTTTTCATATGTAATATCATGCGATAAATTGGGTGACATCATTCTCTGGATCTAGCTCGTTCCATTCATGAGAAAATATATTTTGAATAATACTTTTGTATTTGAACGCCAGTAGTCTGCTATAAGAATAACTTATTTCTCCGTCCACAATGATCGGCGAAATTTTGGCGACGGATTTGGCGGAATGTCTCCAACTTGACTTTTTGAAATGTTTCCAAATTAACGAAAATCTCGCCAAATGGATAAAAATGATACTAAATGAATGAAAATGACGACTAATTGACGAAAATTCGATATTTTGGAAAGAATATAAGTATCTACTATAAGAATAATTTATTTTTTTTTACTGTAAGAGTAGTAAATCCATTGCATTATATAAGGAAAGTCATGTGCTGTCCACATCAGATTTTTATCTTTTAAAATTGCAAACTTTTGTTTTTGAATTTGGAAATACTTGCACATATAATGTTGGTATCAAGGATTTAGAGAGGAGGAGATAGAACTTCTATAGATGAAAAACTTGAATCTACCAAGTTACTTTGAGAATTATATTTAGGTGTCACCAGTGTTAGTAACATCCCAACTGTTCTTATTTAAAGCAAAAGGAAAGTGTAGTGTTTAGTATATGAATTGTTGAATATTTTCAAAGTTCCCCAATTATGAGTAGAAGTGTTTTAAAGTTGGATAAAAATATAAGGGGTTCCTGTTTGTAAAATAGGATAAAAATATAAGGGGATAAAAATAAATTGAAAGGGAAAACAAATTTGAGCATGTAGGAATATGAGCCATAAAATTCACATTGCACTAATAATTTATTTCTGTAAAAGTACCAGTTTAAATAAATGTTATTTAATAAATTACTTATGTTATTTATCTTACCCTACAACCTGAATCATTGTCTCAAATGATTTTCAAATTTTCCCAATATAGATATTTATCTCTTTCCCTTTACCTACATGGTTGATAAAAATCCTGTCAAATTTTGCCATTTAAATACAAAATATTTAATAACACAAATATCTAAATATCTAATAAAACATACTAACTGTACACATGCATAACATCTGCATTTTAGTGTCTTTTAATGCTTAGTATCTGTTGGTAACTTATTACCCAATCTCTGGAGTGTGAGTATCCATTTCACTTTTCAAACATTGATATTCCACAATACTGAGTTCTGTTTGTCCCACACTCATTATCAGAATAAAGGTAATGCTCTTGCTTTCTAAATATCCCCAGACTGCGAATTCATTGTTATACGACTCTCTAATGAAAGATAATCCATATGCTTGTTTAAATTAAATTAGCTTCAGAGCAATTGATATGTAATTTATAGTGGGGCGGGGAATTGCAATAATTATGATAAAATCTTGCTTATAAAATACTCATAATTGAATAACTATATTAAAGTCATTATATTTTCCATTGATGAGCAAAAGTTTAAAGAAAATAATCAATAAGTATTTGAGATATAACCATGGAGGTAAAGGGACTCTAGTAGGAATCGACATCAGGAACACACAAAACGCTTATATGGAAGGTAAAAAACTGTCAAAAACTAACAAACTGTCAAAAACTAACATCATCAACTACTATTATACAGTGGCACCTGTAATGCCTGTCAAATTATTTATGTGTAATATTCTTTCTCGGATTCAAATGTGCATGGTTGCTGACGGAGGGCACTTGGGGCAGGCTGTACATTAGATTCCTGTGTATGTGAAGGTTGTTTATTTTAGCTTTCCAGAATAGAAAAGCCATTCGCCAATAACTCTATTGTGCAAAATAAATACTTACTGTAACGTTTTTATTGTCGATTTATACTCATTGAACAATGCTTTACAAATTTATTTTCAGTATCTGATGTCATACGCAACGTAAAGCTCCAGAATTTTCCATTGTAGTAAATAAGTTAAATATGAGTCCAATATCCAGCTTCGTTTTCAGTATCTGATGTCATACGTAATGTAGAACTACAGAATACTGTTCTTTATATATATTTTTATTACAGTATATTTATTACTTGATGCAGTAACATTTGTTTATTTCAGAATAGAATGGAATCTATCAATAAATGGAATCTATTACAGAATTTTGGAGACAGTTTTCATTTCAATTTGTGATCGAAAAGCTCCATCGCACGCAAAAGTGCGGGGGAGTCAATTGTGAGAGGCCAACCAACTCCAGACGTCGTGGAAGCGAACTTATTGATTTCAGCAACGATAAAGAGACTGCAGACGATGAAAGAGAGACCTATTCCCCAAGAAATAGGCCTCTCTCTCTCTCTCTCTCTCCCTTTCTCTTTCTCCCCCCTCTCTCTCTCTGAGAATGAAATATGGATTGAAACAGTTCTCAAAAAATATATTTTTAATCCAGTAAGTGCATGAGAACACTTTTCACTCATATATGTGAATTCCTCCATGCAATTTGTAAGAGTTTTGATGGCAAACATCTTTCAGTGCCGCATCAAAGCTCAACATTCCTGCTCAATTTCAATAAGGAGTCAATTCGTTCAATTTTGATCTAAAAGAGACAATAATTTGCAGAAATCATGTGTAATTGATTGCTCATGTCTGTTCGTATTGATTGGGAATCGGCTTTATTTAAACAGTATGTTCCTGTGAAAGTAACCTTCGTGCGCAAGAAACAAACACCTATATAATCGTGAATTGGAATTAGTCGGCTGAAGCACACATTTTTTTGATAAGAAAACTTTTATACGACAGGATAGTTAAAATTATTATTTGCAAGACAAACTTCAACAGTTTATTTTTCAGTGTAAATGGAGTATAGAATATAATAACATAATTTTACAATGCACTATAGGAAACGTATTTAGTGCAGAGCGTAACGCACGAGAACTCCTAGGAAAATATTTTATAGGGTTCCTAAGGAAATATTTAAGCACTTCTATAACTTTGTAAGGAAAAGGAAAGGCTTATGAGTGTAGATGCTAGGTTTATCTATAGTAAAATTATCATGCCCGATCGAAACAAAGGGATTGTAGCAAAGGAATTTAAAAAGTTAAGATAACAAACTCGGCAACAAAGCAACATAGCTGAAAAAAACCCAATTAAAAAATTGTAGAATTAGTAGGCAAATTAGTAGCAAAATTAGTAGGAATCGACAAGGGCTATTGGTGAATTGATGTCTTATTCAATAATGATAACATTAATAAGCACAGTAGTCTAATGTAAAGTCTATAAAAAATGCATTCCTTCAGCAACAATGCACATTTGAATTCGAGAAATAATTTTACTGTGTATTTTTACAATTATTGCAGGTATTATTGTGCTACAGGCTCCGATGATAATAATTTTTGACAGGCATTTATTGCTTTCTATATACGCGTTCCGTTCATTCCTGGTGTCGATTCTTACTCATTAGATAATGCTCTACAACTTTGTAATTGGTTTTCTTGTCTATCTTACTTTGTTGCCGGCTTAGTTATCCTAACTTTTTTAATTCTCCGTTTGGGGCGCTTCAATCACTTTTATTCGACCGCTGATGGTTACTTTACTGCAGACAGATCTAACGTGTACACTCAGGATATTTTCCTTGTAAAGTTATTGATGTGCCTAAGGATTTCTCTATATACCCCGTATAAAAAAACATAGAGGTTCCTATTTCAATTTTCTCATATTATTGTATAGATAAAGTTTTGTTTTATCGAAAAATTTCGAAATCAAGATTTTGACGAATAAACACGCTTTATGACCTGTTAAACTCATTTCGAAAACGTTTGAAAATATGTGTGTGTGTGTGTGTGTGTGTGTGTGGTACATACACGATAACTCAAGAATGAATATAGCTATCGATATCAAATCTTATATGTAGATATATAATGAAAAAAAAAATTAGATTTTTCAGCAGTTCTCATGACTAAAACTAGATTCATTCACATTTTAAGATTTTCATAGTATTATTTCATATGGGAAAAAAAGTATAATTCGTGGAACAATAATGGCATTATGCAGTATATGGAGGATTGATTATTTGAACTACGATATGTTACCAAAATCGTTTATATTGACGATGTAAACAACATATAGCCCTCGGCGTGTCTAAATTGCTACAACTTGAAATTAACTCGTGAGTGGCTTAACTCGACTTTCTCATAGCAGAATTAATTTTTTTCAAATTTTACAAGAAAAAATTTAAAAAATCGATATTGTGGATCTAAATGATTATAACCAAAGAGTATTACCATTCACTTTAAAGGATTTGAAAAAATCTTTCGATTGATACCATACTTAAGAATGCACCCCCTGAGGGGGTAACTTGGGGGTGGGAAGTGGCGCTACGAACAAAGAAAATTTTTATTAGCAGCTATTTTTTATAACAATGAATGGAACTATTAAATCTGGTGATTATTGAGCCTCAAATAAACCCTTTTATCCATGATAATGTCAAGTTTTGTCCTATGCTGCCATGTTAAAGAAATGTAAAATTTAGAATAAAATTCAACGTTTTCGTTCGAATTAAAAAAAGTTCTATCTAGTTCTAGATTTTTAATAACAAAGCTGAGTATAAACTTTTGTGAAAATCCATTAATATTTGTGGCTGCTATTGTGTACACAAAAATTCGACCACAGACAGACAGATAGACAGACTGACTGACAGACAGCAACACAGACGGACATCACTCCAACAATACTCAAAACGTGTTCAGAAGGTTTTAAAACATATATTGGCAAAAAATTTCGAAATCGAAAATTTTCGGGAAAACAATAATTTTTTAATATGAATGAGAGAGTAAAAGGAAACTTTAATAGAATTTTTACAAAATATTTTAAAAGAAATACTTGAGTACGAAATCTGAAAAAGATATTTTTACTTTTCATTTTGATAGATTGTGGCACTATTGAATATGAATGCATATATGAACCGAGTGCTAACTCACAATTCAATATATTTAGAACTCAAAGACAGTACGAAGAAGAATATTAATATGTAATCAGGGGTACCGGGGTATGGACTATAAGATCAATCTTATGAAAGGTTCACCCAATTGTTAAGAGTTTGGGAAAAACTTCTATAGAAAGCAAAGGTTTCTGTTTCTTTAAAGCTTTAGTAAGATAGAGTTAAGCTTCCCCGATAACTAGACGTATTCGAATAAGGCAAAATGGTTTAAAGAAACCCTACAACACAGAGCATACGTGCTGTTTTGCAACAAACCACCAACTAGCAAACATTCACAGAGGGTTTCTTTTATACTAATGACCTACAAAATTGATTAAGAGCTTAACAATGTATTTTTATGTGTCATAAATAATTTTATATTTCACGAACAAAGCAGAAATAATTTATCCTATTATTTTTTGATCATGATAGCAGAAAAATGTAATAGATTTTCAAATGTTTAAAAAAAAATATCTTTTTTGGGGGACTAGTTATAAAAATCTATCTTCTAATTCAAAAATCAAGCTAGGCTCTCGATTTTTTTTTTAAACTGGAGACAAAGAAATTTGCCTTGTAAGTACGAATTTTCCAAAAGTCGGCATTTTTTGCATACAAATTTTGAATTTCAGAAACTGTGAAAAATGCAGAGAATGTGGCCGTCGAGGGCTGTGGCGTCCGGGAGAAGGAGGAGGAGGCAGTTCTCATTTTTTAAATCTGCGTTATTATTTATTTTGGAGATTCTTGTTCTGATTTTGATACAATTTTCACCTTGTATATTTTCTACTCTTCAAATGGGCCCGCTTGACCTGCTTCGCTGAACTTCGACCTATAGTTAATGCTTTGTGACTTTTGTGCCAGCGCAACGGGCGCATAACTTGCTAAGAAACCGATTGCTATAAAAATTGATTGCTATATTTAGTGCTGTGCATAATAAAAAGGGAATAATAAAATTAGGAAAATAATGCTGTGTATAATAAAATGTAGATAAAATATGACTGTCTTACAGATTTGATTTGCTTTTCTCTTTTTCTAAACTTGGAATGAAACCCGAAATAGATCTTTCTTTAATCGTGACAATGGTTGTGATGCAACTGGAACTAGACGCTGTGGAATAGAATTGTATGAGAAAGTCGAGTGGAGACTTAAACTCCAGATATTTCTGAAGCATATGAAACAAAATCCATGCGCGGTTTTTCAAAATTGCTATGAAGATGATACTTTTTCAGGATGCCAAGTCTTACAACACATTCATCTTCTCACATGACATCAATAGTTCTGAATCAGTCAAATGATCCGATATTCTATATAATTGACCCTTCCATTGAGATATTTCCGCCATTTTCAAAGCAAGCAAAGGAAAGATCTCTAACAAAAATATATTCCTCTCCAATTATACGACATCCGTGTTGTATGTGTCTGGCGACTATAGTCTGCCATTTCACCAGTTCAACCCTAATGGGACTCTTCCACGCAAAAAGAATGCCTGGAATGGTCATTAGAACTTCCGATCGAACGAACAAACTGAAAAAAATAACGTATTGTTGACGGATATGGAAAAGAATGAGTTTATGCAATTCTCCCGTCCTATCGATTCCAGTGTTTTGAAATAGCTCTTATAAATTATTTGAGTGTGCTTACAAAAGTGTGGTTACATCTCTTTCGTCGCAATTTTCCCTGATTTGAAACCGGTGCCATGTAATCACAGGGTTCTGGTTTATTGTATGTCGTCTGTTTTAGTTGAATTTTAAGTTTATAGTACTTAAAAAATATATTTCTCATGCAGTTCCGTTAATGAGCAACCACAGTAAATTATGTTTAACATCAGCACGAATCCAATATAATCAACATCTCAATAAAATTAAAAAGTTATCTTGGCAAATTCTACGTGTTATCTTAAATTGCTTGTTAAGTAGGTAAATTTTAGTTGTGACTCCTCCTCCTCAAAAATTGCCAGAGAATTAAATAGATCTATAAAAAAATTAACGAAAGAAAAATAATGGGTCTTTTCTGTGTTACGATAGAGTTGCCGGTTACATGTTGCTAGTTATAACTTATTCCAGATATAACTGACCTTGCGAAAGGTCAAAACTTTCTAAATTTTGGTTGTCTCAGACGTGACTAGGATATATAATTACATAGAAGCACCAGAATATAAAAGACCCTCATAAATGGAAATTGCGTCGCACTTTTATGGCTGAAAACCTTTTTGATGTTAACTTCATGTATAGAACTGATGAAATAATCATGCCAACAATGCAAAAGAAATGTTTTTAGTTGGCGCATCAATGCTTACCTTTGCTTAACTTAAGTAAGGTTAGGGTGGGGTGGGGGCAGACAAAGAGAAAGAGGTTGGGAAGAGAGTAGGATTTAAAGTTTCGCCACTGACAGAGACATGGCCTACATTATAGCTATATTTCTACACATTGGGGCTGATTAGATTGGAATGGAAATCGGAACAATAAAGATAAAGTATTTCTGAAATGGTCCGAAAAATAATTACATTCAACATCAATTTGCTTATATATATAATTACGTAAATTAGTTATATGTATGTACTTTAGTTGTTTTATATGTATTACATAATATATGCTATTTTTGTATTTATTTACATGCATAGCGAATTTTAAATTACCAATTTAATTTATTGATTCTATTATTGTCACTGTTCTTCATAGGAAATAATGCTATGGAAATATTAAATTTCAAATAATTCGTATTTTAATTGCAAATAATTTTATCTTATTTCTTGTATAATCTTATATTTTCTTATATCATGCTGTAGGGGGCTTTCAAAGTGTACATCATTTAAAAACACAAATTAGAAATTTCGATGCTATTACAATAATTTTTCATCTCATACTCGATTGTAAATCATGGTTGTATTTTTAGTGCTCATTTACAACATTTGTATGTTGTGCTTATACTTTTGAGTTTAATTTTTTAATTCCTACAGATTTTTTTTTTCTCATTTTATTGCATAGGAAGCGTATTGTTTTTCTGAAAATTTTCCGATTTAAGATTTTAACAGCTAAATTCATTTTAAGACCTCCTGAAACCCATTTCGAAAACTTTTGGAATAACATTCGTCTCTTTCTCCCTCACTGTATGTGTGTGCATGTCTGTGAGATGTGTGTACACCATAATTTAAGAACGAATAGACATACCGTTGTCCACTTTTATGTAGATACAGCATGTGCAAATCTTGAACTAGATAGAACTTCTTATTGATTCTCATGATTAGAACTGAACTCAAATGAATGGAATTTTAGGATTTTAATGACATCATTTCTTATGAAAGAGAATGATAATCCTCAGAACAATAATGGTAATATATTGTTTATGGCGGGAATTGATAATTTGAACCACGCTACGAATATTGATAGTGTCAAAATAGTGACGTATTAGAAGAGATAAACCAATTGTGTCCAACTCATCTGCATTACTAAACTGTCGCCAACTTGAAAATATTCGAATAGCGAAAATGTGAGAAAAATAATTTAAGAAGGAAATTTAATAATAATAATAATAGTGATATTATATATATATATATATATATATATATATATATATATATATATATATATATATATATATATATTTATACATATTTATTAACAAAATTCTATATGAATATAATGTCGATTATGATAGTAGTTCTAAATAATCTGGAAAATAAGGAGACTCACTGTCTAGATACTTTATATTTTAATATACACGTCAAACTTCTCAAATAACTGCATGAAAAGAAAGAAAAAATAGAGTACGTTGCCTATCCCTGTGTTTCCCCATTGCTTTAAGTGGATTTTCTTTTCGCTGTATTTGGGCCTTGTACAGTGAATGCTGTCGGCACTGTAAAGGACAACATTTCCTTATCTTCGTTTTCAGAAAAAAAATGCTATTTTGAGTGGTGAAAAATGCTCTTTTTGAATACACGCGCAAAAAACTTTTGGAAGTGAAGAAGTAAGAGAAAGCTATTTTAAACGTTGCTCACAAAAAACATAAATTTATAAAAATGCTAAAAAATTCCTTAAAATGAAGGATATTTTCGTAATGTCAAAAAATGAAGCTATATTAAATCTGTAATAAATTATCGAAAGGTAAAAATGTGTAATTTTTATAAACGTCTGATGTGCAGAATTATCACTTGATTACAATTACTATTATAGTATGATTATATCTCATATACTATATTCTTAGGATCGGAGACTCAAGTGTTTCAAAAACTAAGTATAATATGTAACATATATTTGGTCGCTTGGGTGTTCTAATTTTTAAAGTTTTGTTTTATTTACAGGTAAGGCCAAGTGACCCATCGAGCTGAAGGAGCTTTTGTTAGGGGCACTAACCAATTTGGGGCCACACAAGAAATTAAAAAAGAAAAAAAGAAAATAGTATCAGTTGCTTTTGGTGAAAGCATATTATCAAAATTCAAGTTAGTAAAAAGTTGGCATGAATGTTATGAAATTTCATAAATAGTTTCTCACTCGCATGCCAATTAAAATGGCATATATGAACATTTTTTTGATGAGATAATGGTGATATTTCAAAGAAGTGCAGTAAAACTAATGTGGTAATTGTTATAATGAATTCTGATATAAAATTAGCTTTTTTCTTCGATGCAATTATTTAAAAAAAAAATCATTATTTAAAAAATATAATGGATTCATTTATTTAAATATTGTGTTTTTAAACTGCTATCATTTTGTTGTTTTTTTATTTCCAAAAATTGTTTTTTTAAATATTTTATTTCTATTTTTGTAGTAACGACATAATTATGTATTTAAAATTTTCAAAAATTGACATATGACTGCTTTATACAAGAAAGACAGTTGTGAAAGTTGTCTTACAAGCAGCAGTTTGTTTTTAGTTTTTATATATTGTTTTATTTAGGTTAGTTTCTTTGTTTGTTTATTTGGGTCGAATCTTGAAATCAACTTTTGACCTACTCAGCCGATTTTCTTGATATTTTATACAAATACGTATTTGCGATGACGATACAACCTTTCATCAAATTTGAGTTGATTCCTTCTCCTAATTCTGACCCACCCATCCCAAAAATATGTTCAAAATGACCTCAAAATATACCATTGTCATAAGATACTTTTAAAATATGTTCTTTTATCTATATAAATAAAATTGAAAATCTGTCTGTCTGTCTGTCTGTCTGTTTGTCCCATCATCACGGGAGAACGGCTGAACCGAATTTGATGAAATTTGGTGGGTAGCCTAGAAATAGCCCCACTTAAAATTTAGTCCGTGATTTGAGTTTCTACGACCAGTGGTTCTCGAGATATTAGTAAAAAACGAAATTTTCGTTTGTCTCATCATCACGGAAAAACGGCTGAACCGAATTTAATGAAATTTTGTGGATAGCCTTGAAATAGCCCCCCATAAATTTAGTCTAAGTTTTGAGTTTCTAAGACCAGGGGTTGTCGAGATATTAATGAAAAACGGAACTTTTCCCTATGAGTTATACTCTCCAACTCCGTGGTTTATTCAAACGGAAAGGATGAAAATCGTTTGTTTAAATCGGTGAAATGAAATAAAACTTTATTTCCGAGTTTGGTGCTGGATTTTTGCATTAATTAGTCACTATCGGAAAACACGAATTGTTTGAAACATGAATTTAAATGGAAAAATCTACCTCCGTGGTTATATTTCACAAGCTTTTACTCAACGATTAAAAGTATAAAGAAATCAAAATGGCTATTTAATTTCGCATTTTATGAGGAAGATTCTATCTTATATCATGTTGCTCGGCAACGGAATGAAATTAAATGTGTTGTTAATATTTATTATTATTTTTTCTATTTGAATAATAAATAAATGGATGTAAAAATATATTTTTAAATGAAAGGTTAGGTTGTTCTTTTAATTATATAAATTGCGAACTGCGTACATCATTTTCATTTATTTTAGCAAAGAGGTTTCCAGCTCATATATTGTGTTTAGCTAATAAACTCATATATTGTGTTTACCCAATAAATTCATTTAGCTGATTGTTGAAGCAGAAAAAGAGTAGAACGGCTGTATCTTATAATACAATTTTAGTGTTTTCATTTAGTATATACAAACGGGGTCAGAATATTTTATTCTTCAGATTTGCAAATTTAGAGCTACGAGTTTAGCGGAATATCTCTAAATAACTTGGTAACTTTTCTTAAACTTTACCAAATTAGCGGAAATGTTTCCAAATTTATAAAAATGACGCAAATTAATGATTTGTTTTTTTAGAATAGAGTTCTGAAATGATGTTTCGGTAGCATTTGTCGGACAGTCCATTCATCCTACTTAGTAACACATTTAACGAATTTTTTTAATATCACCAAATTGATAAAAATATTTGTGAGTCCATAAAAATATCATAGAATTGATAAAATCGCGCTTAATAAATGAAAATAATTGTGTTTTGTTAGGGGATAGTATTGTGATGATGTTTCGTCAATTTGTCGCAAAATGGCACTATCTGTTCTACAGTCCCACTTGGCGATAAATTTGGGGACTTTTTAAGTTATAGCTAAATTGACTAAAATGTCGCCAAATCTTCCATGGAGGTCGCATTATTCAGATGATATGATTTCCATCAATTTATTTGAAGCAAATGATATCATGTCGCTTAGCAACGGATCCAATGTGTTATACGGCATACGATTTTATATTAAATCTTTTCCGATTTGTAAAATAAAGATATGTATATAAAATAAATTTCATTGACATTGCATTTTGACTGGATAATATCAATTACGGTCTTCAGGTTTAAACATTATTATTATTGATACTTTCGGGGACTTTTGATTCAGGGATTATTGATATTTTCAAGTTATTATGACATTCTTTTATTTTGACGAAAATTGTTGAAACTCATATATAGTACGTTGTGCGTAATCTTCTACAAATGCATTATATCTTCTAATCTACGAGAATATAAGTAGTACAGGTATATTGGCATATATTTAGATATATAGTGGCATATATTGGAATCAATTACGACCTGCTGGTAAAAGATTACGGGGATTATTGATATTTTCAATTTATTACGTCATCTCCTTTATTCTGGCAAATATTTTTGAGACTTATATTGCAATACGGGTAAACTTCTGCTAACACACTGGCATATTTTCTAATCTACGACAATATAAGTAGTATGGGGTTGAATATAATGATTCAATTCCTTTTTTTTTGTAAATATGCTTACAAAAGGGGTCAGGATGTTTTATTCTTCAGATCTGCCCGTGAAGATAATTCTGCATAGTGAGAACAGATATTCTTAAACTTCTCTTTATCTATATAAATAAAATTGAAAATCTGTCTGTCTGTCTGTCTGTCTGTCTGTCTGTCTGTCTGTCTGTCTGTCTGTCTGTCTGTTTGTCCCATCATCACGGGAGAATGGCGAACCGAATTTGATGAAATTTTGTGGGTAGCCTAGAAATAGCCCCACTTAAAATTTAGTCTATGTTTGAAATTTCTACGACCAGTGGTTCTCGAGATATTAGTAAAAAACGAAACTTTCGTTTATCTCATCATCACGAGAGAACGGTTGAACCGAATTTAATGAAATTTTGTGGGTGGCCTTGAAATAGCCCCCCATAAATTTTGCCCAAGTTTCGAGTTTCTAAGGCCAGGGGTTGTCGAGATATTAATGAAAAACGGAACTTTTTTTATAGAAGTTCTACTCTCCAACTCCGTGGTTTATCCAATCGCAAAGGATAAAAATCGTTTGTTTAAAACGTCAAAGGGAATTAAAACTTTATTTTTGAGTTTGATGCAGGATTTTTGCATTAAATAGTCACTATCTGAAAGCATGAATTGTTTGAAACATGAATTTAAATGGAAAAATCTACCTCCATGTTTTGTATTTCACAAGCTTTTACTCAACGATTAGAAGTATAAAGGTATTAAAATGGTTATTTAATTTCGCATTTTATGAGGAAGATTCTATCTTATATCGTGTTGCTCGGCCAAGGAATGAAATTAAATATGTTTGCTAATGATTATTATTATTTTTTCGATTTGAATATTAAATAAATGGGTATTAAAATATATCTTATAAATGAACGGTTTGATTTTTTTTAATTATATTAATTGCGAACTGCATACACCACTTTCATTTATTTTAGCAAAGAGGTTTTAAGCTTATATATTGTGTTTAGCTAATAAACTCATATTTTGTTTACCCAATAAATTCATTTATCCAATTGTTTAAACAGAAAAAGAGTGGAATGGGTATTTCTTCTAACAATATTTTAGTGTTTTCATTTAGTTTATACAAACTGGATCACGATATTTTATTCAGATCTGCGAATTTAGAGCTACGAATTTGGCTGGATATCGCTAACTTGGCAAATTTCTTAAAAGTTACCAAATTGATTGAAATGTCCCCAAATTGATAAAAATGACGTAAATCAATGAAATTTATTTTGTTTTGCTAAAAGAAAGTACTGAAATGGTGTTTCGTTAGCATTTGTCTGTCAGTCCAACCGCCCTACTTAGTAACACATTTAGCGAATTTTTGAAATGTCACCAAATTGATAAAAATATTAATAAATCCATAAACATATTTTGAAATTGATAAATTGCCCTAAATAAACGAAATTGTGTTTTTTTAGGGGATAATATTTTGATGATGGTTCGTCAATTTATCGCCAAGTGGGACTGTCAGTTCTACAGTCCCACTTGGCGATAAATTTGGCGATTTTTTAAAATGTCGCCAAACCTTCATTAGAGATATTCAGAAGATATTTTGACCACCAATTTATTTGAAGCAAATCATAACATGTCGCTTAACAACGGATTTAAATTTAATGTGTTTATGAGGAAGAAGGTTTTTATTAAATCTTTTCCGATTTTAATGATGAAGATATGTATATACAATAAATTTCATTGCCATCGTATTTTTGACTGGATAATATCAATTACGATCTTCATGTTTAAACATTATTATTATTGATGTTTTCGGGGATTATTGATTCAGAGATTATTGATATGTTCAATTTCTTATGGCATTGTTTTATTGCGGCAAAAATTGTTGAAACTCATATATTGTACGTTGTACGAGTAATCTTCTACAAATGCACGGGTATATCTTCTAATCTAAAAGAATATAAGTAGTACATGTATGTTGGCATATATTGGAATCAAGCCTTCCGGTATGAAGATGGCAGGGATTAAGTAATCTGTTATATATTGGTAAAAAATTTTCAAACTACATATTATAATACGGGTAATCCTTTACTAACACTAGGACATATCTTCTAATGTATGACATTATAAGTAGTACGGGTTTATCTTCCCATATAATTTTAGCACTTTCATTTGGGCACATATTGGAATTAATTATTGCCTACTGATTTAAAGATTACGGATTTATTGATATTTTCAATTTATATATGTAATCTACTAATCTATATAAATAAAAATGAAAATCTGTCTGTCTGTCTGTCTGTCTGTCTGTCTGTCCCATCATCACGGGAGAACGGCTGAACCGAATTTGATGAAATTTTGTGGGTAGCCTAGAAATAGCCCCACTTAAAAATATATCCGTGTTTTGAGTTTTTACGACCAGTGGTTCTTGAGATATTAGTAAAAAACGAAATTTTCGTTTGTCTCATCATCACGGGAAAACGGCTGAACCGAATTTAATGAAATTTGGTGAATAGCCTTGAAATAGCCCCCGATAAATTTTGCCCAAGTTTCGAGTTTCTAAGACCAGGGGTTGTCGAGATATTAATGAAAAACGGAACTCCTAAAAGCTTGAAAATCGTTTGAAAGTGAATTAAAATTTAATCTCTGAGTTTGATGGGAGATTTTTTGCGCTAATTAGTCACTTTCTGAAAACATGAACTGTTTGAAACATGATTTAAAGGGGAAATCTATCTCCATGTTTTATTTAAAACAAGATTTTATGGAACAATGAGAAGTATAAAGAAATCAAAATGGTTATTTAATTTCGCAGTTTATGATATAAGACATGACATATTTAACATGATATAAGATTCTATCTTATAGCATGTTACTCAGAAACGCAATTAAATTAAATCTGTCTGTTAACTTTAATAATTATTTTTTGGATTTGAATAATAAATAAATGGATATAAAAATATATTTTAGAAAAGAACGATTTGATTTTTCTTATAGCATTTTTGACTGGATAATATCAATTACGGTCTTCAGGTTTAGAAATTATTATTATTGATATTTTCGGGGATTATTGATTCAGGGATTATTGATATTTTCAAGTTATTATGCAATTATTTTATTATGACAAAAATTGTTTAAACTCACATATTGTATGTTGTACGAATAATCTTCTACAAACACACGTGTATATCCTTTAATCTACGAGAATATAAGTAGTACAGGTATATTGACATATGTTTTGATATATATTGGCATATATTGGAATCAATTACGACCTTCTGGTATAAAGAGTACGGATATTATTGATATTTTCAATTTATCACGTCATCTCTTTTATTTTGGGAAATATTTTTGAGACTTATATTGTAATACGGGTAATCTTCTACTAACACATTGGCATATTTTCTAATCTGCGACAATATGATTAGTACTGGGTTGCATATATTGATTCAATTCCTTTTTTTTCTTCTGAAAATTTGCTTACAAAATGGGCCAGGATGTTTTGATCTGCCCGTGAAGATAATTTTGCATAGTGAGAACATATATTCTTAAACTTCTCTTTAGGAGCAATAAATTTAATATTTTAACAGAATTTGGACATGATTGCGAACTATAAGTTTCTTTATATTATATACTCCGTACGACGAACTGGTGTGCTGTTAGTGGTTAATAAATTATAACATTTTATGAGGACAAATCATGTTGTTCAGCATCGCAATTAAATTAAATGAGTTTGTTAATGTTTTTATTATTTTTTTTCGATTTGAATAATAAATAAATGGATAAATGGATATAAAAGTATATCTTATGTATGAACGGTTTGATTTTTCTTTTAATTATATTAATTGCTGACTGCGTACATCAATTTCATTTATTTTGGCAAAGAGTTTTCAAGCTTATATCGCATTTAGCTACTAAACTCATATATTGTGTTTAGCCAATAAATTCATTTAGCCGATTGTTGAAACAGAAAAAGAGTAGAGCGGGTATATCTTCTAATACAATTGTAGTGTTTTCATTTAGTATATTGAAACGGGATAAGGATGTTTCATTCAGATCTGCAAATTCAGAGCAACGAATTTGGCAGGATATCGCTAATTTGACAACTTTTCTTAAACTTTGCCAATTTGACGGAAATGTCGCCAAATTGATAAAAACGACGCATATCAATGAAATTTATTTTGTTTTGTTAGAAGAGAGTACTGAAATGATGTTTGGTTAGCATTTATCTGTCAGACCAACCATCCTACTTAGTAATATATTTAGCGAATTTTTAAAAGGTCACTAAATTGATAAAAATATTTTCAAATCTATAAAAATATCTTGAAATTGATAAAAATGAGCTAAATAAATGAAATTAATTGTGTTTTGTTAGGGGATAGTATTGTGATGATATTTCGTAAATTTGTCGCCAAGTGGGACTGTCAGTTCCACAGTCCCACTTGGCGATAAATTTGGCGATTTTTTAAAATGTCGCTAATTTGACGAAAATGTCGCCAAAAGTTCCATAGAAATATAATTATTTAGACGATATTTTTTCTACCAATTTATTTGAAGCAAATGATACGTCGCTTAGCAACGGATTTAAATCCAATGTGTTTATGCGGCAGACGATTTTTATTAAATCCTTTCCGATTTGAATAATGAAGATATGTATATAAAATAAATTTCATTGCCATTTCAATTTGGACTGAATAATATCAATTACACTCTTCAGGTTTAAACATTATTATTATTGATATATTCCGGAATTATTGATTCAGTGATTATTGATATTTTTAAGTTATTACGCCATTGTTTTATTGCGGCAAAAATTGCTGACACTCGCATATTGTACGTTGTACGAGTAATCTTCTAGGAATGCACGGGTATATCTTCTAACATACGAGAATATAAGTAGTACATGTATATTGGCATATATTTTGACATATATTGGCGTATATATTGGAATCAATTACAGTCTTCTGGTATGAAGATTAAGGGGATTAATGGTATTTTCAATTTATTACGTCGTCTGTTGTATTTTGCCAAAAGCATTTGAGACTCATATTGCAATACGGGTAATCTTCTACTAATAATCGGACATTATAAGTAGTACGTTTATATATTCCCCTATAATTTTAGCACTTTCATTTTGACATATATTGGAATAAATGACTGTCTTCAGATTAAAAGATTACGGGTTTATTGGTATTTTCAATTTATACATGTAATCTACTAATAGAGGTTATATTTTCTAATATACGCGTATATAATTAGTACGGATCCCATACAATTTTAACGCTTTTATTTTGCATATATTGATTCAATTCCATATTTTTTTTTATATTTGCTTACATAAGGATCCAGGATGTTTTATTCTTCAGATATGTCCATAAATATAATTTTATATAGCGAGTACAGAGATTCTTAAGCTTCTTTTTAGGAGCAATGTATTAAATATTTTAACAGAATATTTTGATTAAAAATGTCATTTAGTATACTATAAGGATTTGCGCATGATTGTGAATGTCAAGTTTCTTTATATTATATACTCCGTACGAAGAACGGGTATGCTGCTAGTGAGCAATAAATTTAATATTTTAACAGAATTTGCACATGATTGCGAATTATAAGTTTCTTTATATTATATACTCCGTACGAAGAACGGGTATGCTGCTAGTTTATATATATAAAATTGAAAATCTGTCTGTCTATCTGTCTGTCTGTCTGTCTGTCTGTCTGTTTGTCCCATCATCACGAGAGAACGGCTGAACCGAATTTGATGAAATTTTGTGAGTAGCCTGGAAATAGCCCCACTTAAAATTTAGTCTATGTTTGGAGTTTCTACGGCCAGTGGTTCTCGAGATATTAGTAAAAAACGAAACTTTCGTTTGTCTCATCATCACGAAAGAACGGCAGAACCGAATTGAATGAAATTTTGTGGGTAGCCTTGAAATAGCCCCTCATAAATTTTGTCTAAGTTTCAGGTTTCTAATACGAGGGGTTGTCGAAATATTAATAAAAAACTGAGCTTTTTCCTGGGAGTTCTACTCTGTAACTCCGTGGTTTATCCAAACGGAAAGGATGAAAATCGTTTGTTTAAAACGTCAAAGAGAAATAAAACTGTATTTCTGAGTTTGGTGCAGATTTTTTGCGCTAATTAGTCACTATCTGAAAGCATGAATTGTTTGAAACATGAATTTAAATGAAAAAATCTACCTCCATGGCTTATATTTTTCACAAGCTTTTACTCAACGATGAAAAGTATAAAGAAATCAAAATGGTTATTTAATTTCGCATTTCATGAAGAAGATTCTATCTTATATCATGTTGCTCGGCAACTCAATAAAATTAAATGTGTTTGTTAATTATTATTATTATTTTTTCGATTTGAATAATAAATAGATGGATATCAAAATATATTTTAGAAAAAACGGTTTGATTTTTCTTTTAATTATATTAATTGCGAACTTCGTACATCACTTTCATTTATTTTGGCAAAGAGGTTTCAAGCTTATATATTGTGTTTAGCTAATAAACTCATATATTCTGTCTACCCAATAAATTCATTTATCCGATTGTTGAAACAGGAGAAGAGTAGAACAGGTATATCTTCTAATAATATTTTAGCGTTTTCATTTATTATATACAAACTGGAACACGATATTTTATTCAGATCTGCAAATTTAGAGTTACGAATTTGGCTGGATATCGCTAACTTGGCAAATTTCTTAAACGTTGCCGAATTGATTGGAATGTCTCCAAATTGATAAATACGATGTAAATAAATGAAATTTATTTTGTTTTGCTATAAGAAAGTACTGAACTGATGTTTCGTTAGCATTTGTCTGTCAGTCCAACCGTCTTACTTAGTAACACATTTAGCGAATTTTTAAAATATCACCAAATTGATGAAAATGTTTGTAAATCCATAAGAATATCTTGAAATTGATAAAATTGCGCCAAATAAATGAAATTGTGTTTTTTTAGGGGATAATATCTTGATGATGGTTCGTCAGTTTATCGCCAACTGGAACTGTCAGTTCTACAGTCCTACTTGTTGATAAATTTGGCGATTTTTTAAAATGCCGCCAAACCTTCATTAGAGATCGCATTATTCAGACGATATTTTAACCACCAATTTATTTGAAGCAAATCATAACATGTCGCTTAGCAACGGATTTAAATCCAGTGTGTTTATGAGGAATAAGATTTTTAATAAATATTTTCCGATTTTAATAATGAAGATATGTATATAAAATAAATTTCATTGCCATCATATTTTTGACTGGATAATATCAATTACGATATTCAGATTTAAACATTCTTATTATTGCTGTTTTAGGGGATAATTGATTCAGAGATTATTGATATTTTCAATTTCTTATGCCGTTGTTTTATTGCGGCAAAAATGGTTGAAACTCATATATTGTACGTTGTACGAGTAATCTTCTACAAATGCGCGGCTATATCTTCTAATCTCTGAGAATATAAATAGTACAGGTATATTGGCATATATTTTGACATATATTGGCATATATGGGAATCAAGTACGGCCTTCTGGTATGAAGATCACGGGGATTATTGAAATTTTTATATTATTAATTAATCTGTTTTATTTTGGCAAAGATTTTTAAGACTCATATTATAATACGGGTAATCTTTTACTAATATTAGGACATATCTTCTAAACTACGATATTATAAGTAGTACGGGTATATCTTCCCATATAATTTTAGCAGTTTGATTTCGGCACATATTGGAATCAATTACTGCCTTCTGGTTTAAAGATTACTGATTTATTGATATTTTCAATTTATACATGTAATCTACTAATACAGGTTATATCTTCTAATATTCGCGTATATAAGTAGTACGAGTCCCATACAATTTTAACGCTCTTATTTTGCATATATTGATTCAATTCCATATTTTTTTGTAAATTTACTTACAAAAGAGGCCAGCATGTTTTATTCTTCAGATTTGCCCGTGAAGATAATATTGAATAGCGAGAACAGACATTCCTTAACTTCTTTTTAGGAGCATTATGTTAAATATTTTATCAGAATATTTTGATTAAAAATGCCATTTAGTATACTATAGGAATTTGCACATGATTGTGAATTTTAAGTTTCTTTATATTATATACTCCGTACGAAGAATGGGTATGCTACTAGTACTATATATATATAATGAGTTACAACTTTTTCAGTTACTCTAACATTGGATTTTCATATTATATATATTCGACTTTATTCATCAACATACTCTCCTTCAAGAGTGATACATTCATTCCAACGCTCCTCTAACTTTTCGATGCGTTTTTTGTAGAACGATTTGTCTTTGCTCTCAAAATAGGCCTCAGTTTCGGTAATCACTTCTTCATTTGAGCCAAATTTCTTTCCCTGGAGCATCTTTTTGATATCTGCAAAAAGCCAGTAGTCGCTGCGGGCCAGATCTGGAGAGTACGGTGGCTGAGGAAGCAATTCGAAGCGTAATTCATATAATTTAACCATCGTTTTCATCGACTTGTGACACGGGGCATTGTCTTGGTGGAACAGCACTTTTTCTTTGCATGTGAGACCGTTTTTTCTTGATTTCTACACTCAATCGATCTAATAATGCCATGTAATATTCGCTATTGATAGTTTCACCTTTCTTAAGATAGTCGATGAACAAAATACCATGCGCGTCCCAAAATACGCATGCCATAACCTTGCCAGCTGACTTTTGGGTTTTTGGTCGCTTTGAACGACTTTCACCGGCTGCTGTCCACTCAGCTGACGATCTTTTTGATTTAGATGTGTAGTAATGGATCCATGTTTCATCCATTGTCGCATACCGAAGCAAGAAATGGTTTTTATCTCGCTTAAACAGCTCCAAACAGCTCTCTGAATCGTCGACGCGTTGTTGCTTTTGGTCCGGTGTGAGCAAACGCGGCACTCACTTCGAAAGCAACTTACGCATGCTTAAATTTTCGTGTAAAATTATAAACACACTATCTTCTGATATCTTTAAGGTGTCAGCTATCTCACGTAACTTCACTTTACGGTCTTTCAAAACTATTTTGTGGACTTTTGTATGTTTTTCGGAACAACTGCCGATTTTGGGCGACCAGAGCGTTCAGCATCATCGGTGTTTGTACGACCGCGTTTAAATTCAGCATACCAGTCAATAATAGTTGATTTCTCTGGTGCAGAGTCTCCATAACGCTTATCAAGCCACTGTTTCAACAGTATTTTTCCCCATCAAAAAACAATGTTTTATCAATACACGAAATTATTTTTTATCCATTGTTTTGAAAATTACAAAACTGGGATCGCTAAAACCACTGTAACCTATAAACTAATTGTCAGAATGTCATGAAATATTGACACGTGTCGTTTGAAGGTTGGTACTATCCAGAAATCGTATGATATATATATATATATATATATATAAGATACATATACGTGAAGCCGCATATTGGACGATTATATATACATAGAAGTGGAACGAGAGATATTTTTTTCACCAGCCATTTCGTAAAAATAGCCAGTTCTAATTTTGGAGAATCCGTCAAATTTCAGTAGCTTAAAATATTCTACTGGATTTAGCTGTTTACCAAATTTGAGATTTTTAGAACATAGGAAAATATTTAAATGCCATCAAAGAGGTTGAAACATACATTCAGATAGACAACCATAGGTCATGACGAATTCAATAAAATATTTTATAAAAGTTTAATTGTATATCTGATGAAAAATTGATTACAAAATAGCAAATATCTAAAAGTATAAAATAAAATATTATAAAAACTTTTTAAGTTACACCATTTCATAAAAATGCACTAAAAAGTAGAAACAATTTTTGGCTATCACCATATTCTTGGTAATAGGCGGCTAAAAATAAAACTGTGGGGCGCCCATAAAAGAATTGTATTTGGACGTGAACAGAATTTTAAGGAACAATAGAAGTGATAACATAGAAATGACATATAGGGTGTCCCAAAAATATTGACCTCGACTTTTATTCCTTACATATTGATCTTAGACATATATAACAAATTACAAAGTTACGTAAAAATAGGTACAGAATTTTATGAAATTGATTAAAATTTTCAAGGGAATTAAATTTTAAGAAATACAAAATTTAAATTTTTATACGGCCCCCGTACAAAAACATTTCCAATGATTAAAATGTACCCCATACACTAATAATGTGATGTACAAAATTTCAGTATTTTATCATAAAAAGTCCCAGAGGCATGAAAAGACAAAAATGCTGACTTAAACCACTTTTCTATGCATCGACATGGGTTCTCAGAGGGGGAAAAAATCATGTCGGCAGATCGCGTTTCAGGGGTCATACACAAATTACGAAAGAAAACAATGATTACATAAATAAAGAATAATTTTACTATTTATGGTACAAAAGTATCTACACTGTGTAGAAATAATAACTTTACACAAAGATTATAAATCTTGTTCAAATGTCAAATGATCATTCATGCCAAAGATCTATTAAAGTTAAGAGGCAGATATTATTTGCCTATGATGCATATCTGCGTTGCGTCATTTACATTATTGTTGTAAACATTCATATTTTAATTTGTGAATAATCCCTCACCAAATTTGTTTAAACATATCTCTGGGACTTTTTATGATAAAATACTGAAATTTTGTACATCACCTTATTAGTGTATGGGGCACATTTTATTCATTGGAAATGTTTTTGTACGGGGCCGTATAAAAATTTAAATTTTGTATTTCTTCAAATTTACTCCCCTGAAAATTTTTATCGATTTCATAAAATTCTGTACCTTATTTTACGTAACTTTGTAATTTATTATATATGTCTAAGATCAATATTTAAGGAATAAAAGCTGAGGTCAATGTTTTTGGGACACCCTGTATATAAGAATGACCGATTGTTAAATCAAAATTGCCAAAGAAAATCTTAAATGAATTGAATGTAATCACTCTTATATTTGTCATTTCTATGCTATCAGGTCTATTGATTCGTAAAATTCTGTTTATGCCAATTCTTTTATGAGCGCCCTACGGTTTAAATTTTAGTCGCATATGACCAAGAATGCTGTGATAGCAAAAAATTGTTTTTTACTTTTCTGTGCAATAAAACCATGTAACATAGAAAGTTTTTTTATAATATTTGTTTAGTGTTTAGTGTTATACATGTTTCTTTTTAGTTTATATAAGCAGATAGAATAACAATAATTTATACACACTCTATTAAGCGTGTATGAATTGTTGTATTTTGTTTATAATTATTCACATAAAATATTCTATAAAGACAGTGGCTGTTTTCGCCGTCTTAAATGAGGATGACATCTATTAAAAGAAACATTTGGCACCTGGCGACCCCGCCCTTATTACTTGAAATGAATGTCATGGTCATGGGAAATGTCAACAGGTTGATTCTATCTTTAAACATAATCATCTTCCCTACCATTTAAATTTCGTATATTATCTATATATACTAATTGTCAATTGTCCATCTGTCACGCCTTTTTTAGGCACTTCCCGAATAGATAGAAACTTGTAATTTGGTACACTGCTCGGTCGTTCGATAAAATCCCCTGGAAAAATCGAATTTTTCGAAAACGTTCTCTAGAGGGGATGCTCCACACCAAAACGTTCGAAAAGTGAAAGGATAGAAAAGCATGCTTTGCGATAAGATAGAGACTTCAAATTTGGTGTATGGGTAAATAGTTCGAAAGGAAGAAAGTGTGCAATTTCCGATTTCGAATATTTTCTACTTAAGGGGGTGCCGCACACCAAAATGTTCGATTTACTAAATAAATGAAAAAAAAGGCTCCTTTAAAATTTAATAGAAACTTGAAATATGGTATATGGGCTAATCATTTGACGAAAACACCCAAGACGAATATAGTTTTTAAAAAATGTTCGTTTAAGGGGGTGCTCCAGAGAAAAACGTTCGAAAAGTCAATTGATAAAAAAAACATGCTTCGTGATGAGATAGAGATATCAAATTTGGTGTAAAGGTAGATAGTTTGGAAGGAAGAAAGTGTATAATTTCAGTTTATCAATATTTTCTACTTTAAGGGGTGCCGCACACCAAAATGTTCGATTTTCGGAATAAAAGAGAAATGCCCCTTTTAAAACGTGATAGAAGCTTGATATTTGGTATATGGGCGAATCATCTGATAGAAATCACAAGAAGAATAGAGTTTTTCAAAAATGTATATTTAAGGGGGTGGGTACTTCACACAAAAACATTCGAAAGGTGAAATGTTAGAAAAGCATGCTTTGTGATGAGATAGAGACTTCAAATTTGGTGTACGGGTAAAAAGTTAGAAAGGAAGAAAGTGCGCAATTTCAGTTTTCCAACATTTGCTATTGTAGAGGGTACCGCTCACTAAAATGTTCAATTTGCCGAACAAATGAAAAACGGCTCCTTTACAATGTGATAGAGGCTTGAAATGTAGTATATGGGCTAACCATTTGACAAAAAACCAAAGATGAATACGGTTTGACAAAAATGTTCATTAACGGGGTACTACACAGAAAAACGTTCGAAAGGTGAAGTGATAGAAAAAACGTGCTTCGCAATAGGTGAGAGACTTCAAATTTGGTGTTCGGGTAGATAGTCTGAAAGGAAGAAAGTCTGAAATTTCAGATTTCCAATATTTGCTACTGGGTGCCGCACACTAATATGTTCAATTTTCCGAATAAATGAGGCACGCTTCCTTTTAAATGTGATAGAGGCTTGATATTTGGTATATGAGCTAATCGTCTGATAAAAAACCCAAGACAGAGTTTTTCAAAAACGTTCATTTATTGGTGTGTTTCACAGAAAAACGTTCGAAAGGAGAAATAATAAAATGGCATTCTTCGGGATGAGATAGACTTTAATGTGGTGTACGGGTAGATAGTTCGAAAGGAAGAAATGCGCAAATTAAGTTTTCCAATATTTTCTTCTTTAGGGTGTTCTGCACACCCAAATATTCGATTTGCCGAATAAATGTGAAACGCGAATTATTCAAAAATTTACATCTGTCAGGAGTTGCTTATTGCGAGACCGTTGATTTTCAACGGGTATTCGGCTAGTCTGCCGTAACTCGTAATTGTCTAACGTGTTTATGTCTTTCCTACCCTCTAGAAGCCCCCCGATGACTTAGAAAACTGAATCTTTTAACACTTATAATATCACTTACGGAACTTTTCTGGAAGCCATTCTAGGCCCACCAGACCCCCCCTCCCCCCACACACATTGAACTAGAAAACTGGATTTTTACATATTATGGTATTCACGGGACAGAACTTAAGGGGTTTCGATCCCCTCTCCCGGGGGCGGAAATATTAAGGGTTTCGAAACACCTTTCCGGGGCCTCCAGAAGATTCCTTTTCGTCGACCAAGAAGGTTAAATATGTGCACACTTATAGCACAGTCTATGGGATAGAACCTAACGTAGTCATATTTTCGAATTTTCTTCGGCTGTGGGCAAATTGGGAAGTTCGAAAAGCCTTTCTAGATCGCTCAGAAACCACCCGATGTACTAAAAGGCTGATACTTTCCTACTCATGGTATCGACCATGGTATCGATCATGGTATCGACCATGGTACCGACCATTGTATCGACCACCTTCCAGAACAAAATTTAACAGTGCCAATTTTTAAATTAAAAAAACTTTTTCGACGCTAAGTGTCATACGTTTAAAACAAAATGAAATATATTAAAAAGAAATTTGTAACTTATTTGTTTAAGAATGTTTGTTTTCAGTTCTTGACAGGTTTAAATAGTTGTTTTTATAATTTTTAGATTAACACATTGAAATATGAATTAAATTTATCAGTGATTCCTACATTTAGTTGAGTCTGTAACGGTTAGGACGTTTGACATTACTGAGTTTAATACTCTAGCTTTCAACATTTTAATTAACTGGAAAGATAAACTGTGAAATATTTAAATAAATTTTGAATGCTGATGAAAAAATAGCTGTGTATTTAAATAATTACTCGAAGTATGAATATTTATTAGTATAGTGACAGAAATATTTACTATAAGAAAAGCTCTAAAGGAAATATATCAACAAAAGAAATAATTCACAAGAAAAAAAAAATGAAAACTTCGAAATACATTTATATTTTTATATCCTAACAGCATCCAGTGAAATCATAAGAATCACATTTTTGATGTCAATAACATTTATGGTTGAGGTATCTCTGAATGAAATCGGAGTGTTATGAAAATTGTAAACACTTTGTATGCTTATATCCTCAAACCTAAAAATGTAAACTATTTTTACTTGCATTGTCGAAAATATGACTTTATTTATGAATATATAAAAATAATTTCAATAGTTTAATATTTTGAACTTTTTTTTCTTCGAAAAAACTAAGAAGTTTTTGTCTGAGTGAGTTTTTGCCCCCCTTTGCGGTCCATTCGGAATATCTTGCAGACTATAAAATATAGATATAATTGTAAGTAATTAAAATGTTCAATAGGAAATCCAGTTTTTAGATTATTATTTTTTTTTTCATAAATTTTTGAGGTCTCTTTAGTTTTTTTCTCTTTGTCATGTTCAAAATGATAGATATTTTTCCATTTTTTAGTTTGTCGTATTACACGTCAAAAACAAAAAGCGGTAGCTATGAACTATAAGAAGTAATTTGTAGCTCTTTAAAAGCTCCCACAAGGATATATAATTGGATTTCTGACCAGGTTCTTAGTTTTTAAAATATTGTGATCATAATTTCGATATTTTGATATTTTGAACTAATTTGAAAAGGTGATTATAATTTTGATATTTTAATATTTTAAGCTATTTTCAGAAAGCGGTTCTAATTTCTATATCTTAATATTTTGAACTATTTTGAAAAGGTGGTCCTAATTTCGATATTTTAATATTTTGAACTGATTTGAAAATGTCTATAGAAGACAAACTACCCACAAAAAAGATGTTATTCACGCAAAACCATTTCGACTTCATCGGACTAGAAACACTGTCGATTTTTGTTTCTTTTAAACTATACAGTTACTGAAGTTTTTGTATCATTTACAAAATTTTTCAACTGAGGAGAATGATTTTTTGTAAATATTTTACCAGAGCGTTTTTGAGATGAAGTTTTGTTGAAATTAAAATTCTAAGATATAGTGTCTTATATTAACAAAGTACTAAATATTCATTCACACATACTTACATGATTTCAATGATTTATATTTTTCAATCTGTTAACTTTGAAACTCACAACTCCTACCTACATAATATTGCTTTTGAGGATTTTAGTTTTCATTATTAAGAATTCATTGATAAATTGGCAATAATGTGAAGCGGCACATTTTAATGTACTTATTAAAATTGCAATATCTAACACATAGCTTCACTATTTGGTCATCAATATAGTGAGCACAGTTTTTTAGCAGTTAATGGTATAATAAAAGTACTAGATTATTCATGTAAATTGTTACTGACTTCTTAAAAATATAAACCTATTTAAAAGTATCAATTTAAAAAACCTATTTAAAAGTAAAAATGCAACATTCATAATCTTAAAAAAGAGTGTAAAAAAGTGAATAAATAACTTATTATTGGAAATTTATTGATAAATACAAGAAATGTATATGCTAGATAGATTTTAATCACATTTAATATACTTTTATAATATATTACATTACCTGACATTGAATAAAATCATATTATAAAATGCTGCTCAAATAAAATGCAACATTTATATAACACTTATTTCTTCTATTTTATTTTCGCAGCATCTCTTCGTGTCAGGATATCTTTATTATCAGTGTTCAAAGTTATGTTCTGGATTAGGTACGTGACATGATCACTTATAATCATAATGTTGCATTTATTCTGTATTAATTTTAAGTGTACCACATTATAGTTAACAAAATTAACAGAAGTTTGAAATTTTTTAAAAATAATTTCTATTAATGTTACCAGAATGATGTTTTCAGAGTTGAGAAAAGTATTTTTATTTTAAAATAAAAATAAAATATAATTGAAAATTGAGAAATATTATATAAAGAATAATTATTATTTACATATGTTTTTTGTCGATAAAATAATAATTTGTTGTACGTATGATATCTTAAATTTTTATGGATATAATCAAACTAATTTGGGGTTTTATTAATTACAACGTTCAAAATATTTTTGCATACTAGAATTATTTAATTATTTTAACTTCTAATAGGGCAAATTAATATATTCTTTTATATTTAATTATTTTTTTAATTTTTTGTAACATTTTGTTTTTTACATATTTTTTATAAGTTACACACGTAAATCTAGTATAATTATTGTTCAATGATGTATGATATTATTACTAAGCTCATAACGTTTCATAAGAATTCCTCAAGATATTTTTTATGTATATTATTTTCTTAATATTTACAGAAATAATTAACATTCAACAATACCAATGGTACTAAAATGTTCAAAAATGACTAGACTTTAAAATTAGATAAAAATAAAATTGAGATTGCCATGATTTTAAGAGTAGAGTGTTCCTTTAATATTCCTTTTCATTACATTAATTTTTCTTTAAATCTTACATATTATTACGTATTAAAATGATTGCTTTCAAAATATTTTATAATTGATCTCTTTAAAAGCTTAAATCTACTTTTAACACTTTTATGATTATTCTTCAAAAATTTCCTCCCTATTTATTATGTAATTAAAATCATTGAACAGGTGCTACAGTTCAGAGCTGATTATTTCAAACATTCAGCCGGAAACATGGTTCAACAGAGCTGCTTTAAAACAAAACAAATTATCCGAACAATTCATATTCAGCAGCACGGGGCGATTTGCATTCATTTAAACCAATCTGCTCCATTTCGAGATAATGGATTTTTAAGATGTTTTTGACGGAAAAGTAAAATAAAAGTTTTAAATAAAAAAGTAATGGTTCGTATCAGTTGATCATCTGTTTTATAGCAAATATTAATATTTTTTTAAACAACTGATTTTTTAATATTTTATGAGTCTTTCTTTTCACAGTTAAGCCTTTTTTTTCCGAAATTTCCTGTATTGTTTTTCAAAATTATCTACCTTTCTTTATAATCTAATTTGAATTACCAAACTCACGCTAAATTCTGAACTCATTTTTTAGAGCGTTCATTTCTCATTCAGAACTCTCATTTTTTTAGAGCAGAATACATTGCTTTAAATCGTCTGCTGCTATAGAACAAACTGAAGTAAACAAATAATACATATTCAGCAGCATGAGGCAATTTGCATTCATTTAAAAGAATATGTCCTATTATAAGATGATGGATTTCCGAGATGTTGCCAGCGAATAATAAAATACATATTCTGAAGTTTGTTTCAAGCTTCGGTTCCTTCCTCGATCGATTGTCTCAGCGATGGAAGTGCACCTGTAAAGCATGTTTTTTCGTTCACCTGTATATCATGAGAGGCAGTAATTATACAGGAGTTACAGAGGAAGTATATTTTGCAGTAGAGTTTATGCGTAGTGTTCTAAGTGAACAATGGCCTAATAGAATATAAATACTAGAGATTTGTTTGAAACAAATCCCACACATTGCTAAATAAAATTATTTCAAAAACTTTATTAATCTTTGATAAGTTTAATACAATTGTCAATGCATTTCTTCCAGATTTATATTAAAGTTCTTGCAAATATTTATATGATTTATTCCGAGAATTGCATTGTCAAAGTTAAGGTTTATCGTTTACAATATTTCGTCTGAAATTCCCATTACAAACAAGGGGACAATTTTTTATTTTAAATCTTTCAGAGTACTGTTGTAACTTAAACTGCAAAAATAATATAGCTACATTTTATTGATGTATAATTTTTTTTTAATTCTACAGTCAATCAGAATTTTTAATAAGACGTTTTAATATATTTTAGAGTTTTAAATTATCATTACTATAAATTTTCTTTGCAATTTCTTTACAGTTAAAATTTTTGTTGACATGTCTTCTTCAGTGACTTCTTTTGTACATATTATAGTTTCTACTATATATAAATTAACAATTACCAGATTCAATTACCAAATATAATATTAAATCTATTGGAGATAAATATATTTAAAATTGTATGCAAATGACCTCAAATTTCTAAAAAATACACTATTTTCTGATACATTAAAAATATCATTTTAGAAATGTAGATTGCTTTATAATTATGTTGAATAAAATTTAACAGTTACTTATTGAATAACAAATAATCTATTTACAGAATAAAAAAATGTATCTGCGTTATTTTAAAAAGTTCCAAGTCAAAGCTTCTTACACAAAATACTAAATAAATAAATATTGTAAAATTTCACAGAATTCAGATTTTTTAAAGTAAAATATAAAATTAATGTTCAATATTTTATTTTATATATTTTCATCGCGACTTTTTAATATATTTTCCTTAATAATTTAATAATAAGAATTTTAATTATAAATTTGTTTTGTTCCATTTTATTATTCACTAAATTCTCTTGAAATTTCTAACAATACACGAAAATATCAAGTTAATGAATTGCTTGATTTACGAAATAAAAACACTGATTACTTCCCAAATAGGAGTATTTCCTACAGATGAATTTAACGAAAATGAATTTACCGAAAAATGAATTTATCGAAAGATGAATTTACCGAATTTCCTGAAGATGAATTTACCAAAACTTTTTACCGAAAAGAAAAAGCATTAAATATTTCCCAAATATTACGATATACCTACCACCTTTCTCTACAGACATATGTTGAAAAACGTTATATACATTCTTTTAATTATTTTATTTCCTTTAGCCTATTTTAACGTTTAAAGGAAATAGATACTGATAAATTAATTAATTAAAAAATATTATGATTGATTTTCAAAACACTATTTTGCGTGACAGTAATTTTATCATCGGAAAATTAAGTGTATGTTACATTTAAGTTTATATTACATTTAAGACTTATTATATTTAAAATTTGCTACATGCTTTCTCCAGTTGCTCAAAATTTATAACACTCTAAAAGAATTACTTAAAAAACACAGTTAAATGAAAAAAAAATTCCATAATATAATATATTTCAATCAGATTATTGCAATGACATTCTGCGATAGAAATTGGTAAAATTATTTTATATGAACTCCTATAAAACATGATCCGCCAGAAATAAAAACACTCCTATCTTTAACACTAGTAGTGAGTATTCAAATTATAAATATATATATATATATATATATATATATATATATATATATATATATATATATATATATATAAACAGTATAAAATACGATAAAGCAAAAAGGATATCACTTGTTGAAAATTTATACGAAAACCTCACAAAATACAAAAGATACAAGTCTTTCTTTTATTTTTAATCCAAATTTTAATAAAAGTTCATTGGCTGTCACAAATATGGAAATTAAAAAAATATTCTGGATTTTGATTAAGTAATACTAGAGTGTCTCTTACGGACCAGCAACTGAAAAGAAGCAGGGCATCTGCTATCTACCACTACCAGGGCATCTGCTATCTACCACTGCTTGTAAGACCAGAATTTACTCAACTTCCTTGAAAACAGCAGTCATGTGTCAGTTAAGTGACTACAATTGTTTCGACGGCATTATAAGTCTCCTTCTTCAGGTCAAAACAGCACAGTTAGAATAGTATGCATCCTTAATAAAAGTTGTCTAATCTACTGCATTAGATCACTCACAGTTTTTGTTAAGGGTGTATACTGTTCTAACAGGCTGGTTTGGCCTGAAGAATGGGCTGATAATGCCCTTGAAACAATTGTAGTCACCTAACAGATATATGACTGCTTTTTACAAGGAATTTAAGAAAGTTCTTATCTACTGTTTAGCTACATGTTTAATAATTAAGACCTTTATTTCATGAGATTAGTAAAGAGTTCGAAATATCAAATACAAAATATTAAATAATTAACTGTACAAGGCAGTCTAGCAACCTGTACAAGTTATACCAAACAAATGGAAAATTCTGTTTGGCTCAAAATTTTTTTGAAATTAATGTATCTACATAGACATTATTTGACCTTTGACCTCAGATATTTCAGTACATTGATCGAAATTTTTGTATCCGGGCTTCGTCATCACCTAAAATATGATTAGTTTTAAGCTATGTATAAAATGTTATTCGAATTGTTTCAGTTTTGCTATGTCAACAAAACTTTCGCACAATCAGAATTGATTCGATGTTAAGAAAGTTACGTCCGGAGCTCGCTTCGCTTCAGAAAAATAAATTTTGCATATTCATGATGATAAAATCATGTATTTTCATATTTGTTTTTATGTAATACAGAAATATTTTATTCATAACTAGATATAAGTATTTTTATATAATGACACATGCAGATACAGGAGAATATTTCAAATATAGAGAACAGAAATTTCGTTTATAAAGAAAAAATATAACTACAAGAACAACTGATGTTTTACATACTTTTGAGTTTCCTCCTCTAAAATTTACTAAATTTTTTATGAAATGTTTTATTTGTTAGAAGACATCTTTCATAGTGATAACAATCGTACAGTGACAGCAAATGCTCCACATTGCTTCCGCACAAGCCTGCTCCATACTGTTAATACGTGTCACAGTATTTTTTTTTTAATATTTGAGAGATAGGTTTTTTATAGAATTTATACCTCTATACTGTCATATGTATATACTCATAAAAGCAAAAAATTAATGACATTTGGAAATTTTAACATAATGCATCGTTGTGATAAAGTAATATACATAATATCATAAATTTATGTTTTTTCTTTCGAATATTTCGTTGAACTGAAGAAGAGTTTTCAATAATTTATGGAGTCATATGAATTTAACTTATATTATGGAGCCTATATCACACGCATTTCTCTTTTAAGCCGGAATGATCAGTGAGTTTAGAAGATATATTTATGTTTATATGATTCAATTTCTCGTTTGTATTTAACATTAAAAGGGCATGCATGCTATAAAAATATACCCAGTGTGCGAACCGGAAGGCCTACTCGTTCTAGTACACTAAATTCTGCTCCGTACTCTATAATCGTTAAATGAGGGCGTAAGGGTCAGTGCTAGGCTAAATTGTTCTACGGTGCAGACTTACCGAGTCCCCGACGCGCCATGGCGTTGAGAACCGTCTTTCGAAGTGCACAGCCAGAGTACGAATCTTGTCTCTTTCCGTCGTACTTTTTGATATTGTAGGCTTTTGTATGATACCCCGGGGCGTGGTACTCTCTTAGAGAAATAGTAAAAAGGCTCCTCAGCAATGGCGTCGTCCTCCCAGTGATGCAGCAGACGTGATCATTCCGTTCCTCATCACTAGGGGCGAAAGGGGATAGAGCGCATGCGCACGGAGATGGTCGGAGGAGGGGAAGGGGGGTATGCGATTTTTTTTTGTTTCTGTAATTCAGAAGCTGGTGGGGGAGGTCTCAAGAGTGACACAGGACGTGTTTGTGGTATATCATATTGAGGTTGCCAGGGGTGAATTAGATTTAGTCATAATCTATATTTCAAATTTGGTTTGACGGGAGTAAGTTACGATCCACAGATTGTGAATGAAAGTGGCAGCACGTCAGATGCCAAAAAAGATTATTCAGTGGCCTCCTTGTGGTGTATGTATTTTCTATGTAATTTCGTTTTTGTAAGTAAAAACATAGTCGATATCAAGGAAATGGGGAGGGAGCATGGCCGAATGGGGAGGGGGTTATAGTGCTAAATTTTGTTTTCCAAAATAAGGAACTAATGTAATTTTTCCGTCAATAGGAGGGGGTGGGGAGTTATGACTTCTCCACCTACCTCACCGTTGGTAAGTGATTAAGAAATACATGCTTCGGTAAATATATAAAGTATATATTGACAGGTTTTCGATTCTACCGCTTTTTGCAATGGCGAAACAAGCATGTAAATTGTGGACTCCCGGCAAATATTTTTCATAGTGATTCCGGAATTCTGAAAAATAATTTTCCTTTTACATGTTAGAGAGCGAGAGTGCTTTGGACCTGAGATGTGTAATTTTCCCCATGACAACTACCCTACAACCAGTGCTTCTTTCAGGACTTTTTGACCATGGGGAGGGGGGCCGAATGAAACTTCAGGGGGGGGGGACAAATTTTCTATTTGCCCTTCATAAATATATCTAAATGCTGTTAGATATTTTGCCCTTTATAAATATATCTAAATGCTGCTAGGTTAAAATAAAATGTCTCCGGGGGGTGTCGAAGCGCCCCCCCCACCCCGGATGTATGATTGAAAGAAATACTGCCTATATCTACGTCACTGGATTTTTGCAGCTTTTGGATGACACCACTGTAGAAAAAATTCAGCTGGCGAAACAAATCTCAAATTTACTTAGCGGTAATTTTACCGACCCTTAAGAAGCGTTTTAATCAAAAAATATTTTAGAAGATTAGTAACTTTTAGAATTTCAGTATAATTTTCATTTCTGACCCTTTATAAAGGAGGAGGAATTGAACCACAGATATCTGGCTATCCCTTGCGCGACGATGACGTTTATCTTTCCTCCAATATTTGTAGCGAACTCTTCATTCTCCTCCCCCATCCTCCTGGTTTAGATTTAGAAGTGAAAATTCTGATTTGTACGAATTTTTTATTTTTCTGTGCCCTTTTTATTTTAATAGAAGATAATATTTTGTTAGCCATAATTCTCCGAAAATTGAAACTGTTGCCCTAATTTATAAGACCCTGGAAAAACTCCAACTTCAGTATTATTCAGATCTTAATCATTCATTGAATCTAATCTGCAAGGTTATATTACATACTTAAACGACGTTGTGGAGAATTCTTGCGTTTGTTGGGAAATCAAAGTACCCATTTCCGGCTGGCCAAAAGGCTCATTTATTTATTTAGCTACTGAGACGAATATATTTTCTTTTCTATCTGCAAAGTATCTACGTCTCAGTTTATAACTGATCGTTTACGTTCTTACTTTCACAGACTAGGGAAGTTGGATGAAATTTATACTGACTTTCACATACAGAAATGATGCTCAAACTGCTGCAGAAAAACTGAAACATTAACCTTCATTAAACACAGAAATTATTTGATGAAAAGTCTCAACCGATTTAGGAGAGGGAAAAATCTTCTTTGAGACTGCAATCCCTTGTCAACAGAAGCCTGTCTTGCTTTGACTAAGGCGGTTACTCTGGATTATCATCCTGAAGAGGAAGCTTTTGCTTCCAAAACCTCACTAAAATGCTATTGTGTTCCTGATCTTAACATTATCCATAAAAATGCCTTTATTATTGAATTACGATTATAAAAAAAATATTTCTACATACTATCTGTTTTGTTGCTACGAAAAAATGAAGTTAATACATAACTTTCTATGCAGACTCAAATATGTTTCACTATCGTCATTTATATTCATTGAAATGAGATACATTCGGTTTAGCAGCTTTTGCGCCCTTAATCATTTAATTTATTTTACCAGTACTTTCGTATTTTTTACGTAATAATTTGTTCATCAAGTAGGGATTTCGTACTTACGCAATAATTTTATCACCAAATAGGGTTTTTGCAGCATTTATGGCTTTGTCTTTTACCAACTGATCGCACAAAATCGCACAGGTTTGATCGCACAAAATAATAAAATAAATGATAAATTTACGAAGCATTCATAAGGTGGCATGTGGTGTGTACATTTTAATTTTGACTGAACTATTACAGATTTTTAAATATTTTTACTACACTTATTTTGTAGAGTTATACGAATGTTAGAAAAACCGGAAGTGACATTTCCAGAACCGGAAGTAGAAATGAACCCTCCTTTAGGATTAGATGCTGAATTCATTCCAGTCGCTATCTAGGCTTAATCTATAGCCCATCCTGAGAAATAGATGTTTCAAGAATTTTTTAAATCGGAAGTGAAAAAACAACCGAAAGTGGAAATCCTTGGTGATCTCACCCGTATCTCTTCAAGAATTTGATGCTGAATTTTGATAAATATATGTTTCAGGAAAAAATTGAATCCTCAGTAATCCATTTCACTTTCTCCAGAATTTGATGCTAAATTCATAGCAATTAGCATCTAAGCTATATCTATATCCAGTTTTGAGAAATAGATCTTTCAAGTAAAACAAAAAAACTGGAAATGGAAAAAGAACGGTAAGAGGAAATCCTTAATGAATCATCCGACCACTTTTGGAATTTCATTCTAAATCTATATCAGTCGTCATCTAATCTTTATCTATATCAGATACTAAGAAATAAGATGTTTAAAGGAGAACTTTTTAGTAAAAACAATGGTATGGTAAAATCTTTGCCACCAATAAATAATTATTCAGAATTACATCGAATTTAAAGTTTCTGTATAATTTTATTTTTAAATAATCAAGAATTATATATATATATATATATATATATATATATATATATATATATATATATATAGAATATAAAACTTGAAAAAATGCTACAATTTTGAGTGAATTGATTAAAAAGCTAAAAGCAAAAAAATAATTTTTAATACAACTTGTAAAGCGCTATGCTGCAATTTTACATGTGTATACCTATATAAATTCCCAAATAGGACAAGTAGCAATGTACTCGTAAAATTTCTAGATAAGTGACGGAAGTAACGGCCGGGGGGAGTTGCGACCCCCAACACTCCGGTTAAAGCTTTTTTCCGCCATGGCAAACGTTCCCGGTAGCCGATATTCCCTACACTATTTTCTTCATGACTCTTATAAAATCGTAAAAAATTACATACATACATATACACTTTCAATAACTTGTAAAAATCCAAATGTTTACTATAATACGCTAAAACAAACCAAAAAGGACACACTATAAAAATATAACAATTAATTTAAAATACTAATGTATGAAATCACTTCACACTTGGTTATTTAATATCCCAATATCAATATATTCAAAAAATAATGCTTGAAATTCAAGTCAAAGAGGTTATATTTAAAAATTCGGAAACAAGACCAATTGGCAACACTATCGCCATATAAACACAATTGTATGAATTTACTTCACTCGTGGTTATTTAATACTTTAAAATCAATACATACAAGACTAATGAAATACCAGTCCGAGAGGTTATTTTAAAATTGGATATAAGACCTATTAACAACATTATTGCCATAAAAATACCAATAAATGAAATTAATTCACTCGTGGTTATTTAATCCTTTAAAAACTATATATTCAAAAACTAATGTTTGAAATACAAGTCAGAGTGGTTGTTTTTTTAATATGGATACAAGACCTATTGGCAGCATTATCGCCATATAAATACTGATGTATGAAATTACTTCGCTCATGGTAATTTAATACTTTAACAAAGTCATAAACACTTTTCAACTTTGTTGTAAAGTGTTAAAAACAATATATTCAAGACTAATGAAATCCAAGTCAGAGAAGTTATTTTTAAAAATTGGATACAAGACCTATTGGCGTCATTATCGCCATATAAATTCCAATGTATGAAATTACTTCACACGTGATTATTCAATACTTTAAAATCAATATATTCAAGACGAATGGCATCCCAGTCAGAGAGGTTATATTTAAATATTGGATACAAGACCTATTGACAATATTATCACCATATAAATATTTAAGCACATAAATACGCTATAGTCCAGACTCTTCGCAATATACCTTCCCATGGAACAACAGGTAACTTATTGATGTTATACCACTTTCACGTATAATCTCCCTAGTGAATATTAAAAGATCGTCCGATATTTCAGAAAACCCTTATAATCCCGAACATACAATCTGGATATCACTTGAAATTATCTACAAAAATTAGCTACAAATTTAGCTTATATATATATATATATATATATATATATATATATATTATATATCCTATTCTTCTGGTCACTACTCAACTCTCTCATTCAATCCCGTCTGTTCAGTTTTAACAAATGTCTCCGGCTCCGAACGCCTGCCTCATGGTTCATGGTAATACTTGAATTCTTAATATTTTATCGATTTCAATTTCAATTTCAATCCTCTATTTTTTATTGTAGTCTGTGGTTTATACTATTCATAGCAATTATTGAAATTATCCGAAACAAGCATTTATTTGGGTTTATTTGAAATGGATACCCAGTTCTGAAGATAAATCTAATCTAAATTAATCTACAACTTAGGCCTAGTGCTGTTCCCCTTTTTTCTGCATAGTGTAGTGGCTGTATTTTAACTGCTTTGGTAAACTTACCGCTTAAATGTTCTGTAATTGTTTAATTGGTATTAGCGATTAATCCATTTTTTCTAACACACACACACACACACACATATATATATATATATATAAATATACATATATATATATATATATATATACGCTGTGCTTTTTCCAGGTATTCATTTTTTCTTTTTTATTCCTTCTTTATGTATGTCGTCCAAGTAGAAATAGTTTATAGATTTAATCTATCTATTTCTTCAGAAACATACATTTTTGTGTTTGCTTCTACAAAAAACTTGGACATGATTAGATTTTTGTAGAGGTTAACAATTCATGATTTAGGCTTAGAGCCTCGTCCACGTGTAATGCGTTTGTGCTTGATTTCGTTTGTTATACTTATTTCGATTCCATACCTTTATATTTTTCATTGACTTGTTGATTCGATATTTATTTTATTTATTTTTTTCCCATTTGCTTGAGGATTAGTTGATTTTTACTTTTGTTTTGTAAGCCTGTTAGATAGTTGAATTTAGCTTAAGTTTTACTTTTTTTGTTTCCATACCTTTTAATTTGGTTGATTTTCTGTAACTTGATAGCTTGTGTTTTGTATTTTTTATCCATTTGATTGATGATTTGCTGTATTATATTTTATTCTGTGGGTGTTTTTAAAAAGTTAGGTTTATCGTGTTACATCTTCTTACTTTTCGTTCATTGGATTTTCAAACTTCTATTATTATATATATATATATATATATATACATATATACTATATATATATATTAAATACACGCTAATATATTGCCCTCGGTTTGATACTGTGTTTACTGATTTGCACTCCTGCATATTCGTATTTGTTATTTTAATTTATATATATATATATATATATATATATATATATATATATATATATATATATATATATGTGTGTGTGTGTGTGTGTGTGTGTGTGTGTGTGTGTGTGTGTGTGTGTGTGTGTGTGCGCGTGCGTGCGTGCGCGCGCGTGTGTGTAAGAGATATCTCAAAAGCGATCTCATTTCAAGGAGGCTACATAGTCAGACATAGTTTGTTGGCATAAGAGGAATTCCGTCTACTAACATTAACCTTTATATCATTTAAAATAAAAGTATAATGGCGATATATATTTGAAAATTCGTTGGAATGCTATTGAAACTTTTAGGTTTTCTCCCAAATTTGTCAGCCTCCATAGAGGTTCGCAAAATTGTGGCACATAGTAAGTTTTTCGTTGCTACTGTATAGATCTACTATTCTACACTGATGATCGCATAATAAGGGCGAAACAAGTCTATGGATGCTGTTATCTGAAACAGCAGCGCGTTTCTTAAATATTCTTAACTATAGAGTGTTTTCAAATTGATTTAATACAGGTAAAAACTATAATATGGTAATGGATGTTTAACCCCCAGCTATCCACTTTATATGAGAACCACAAAAGGATGAAAAGACGATTGTCTGAAACTCTTGAAATGCGTGTCATGTGGTTTCAATCTTAAGAAGGGGAAGATATTTTTGGACATTTCTTTCCTTGCCTGAAAAGCAAGCCTTCGAGAACTTACACTTTCAAACTAGAAACACACAAGTATCAGAGTTTATTCTAAACTGAAGACATGGTTTTGTTTTATATAACTGTATTAACAACTAGATGTTAACACCGTTCTACGATGGGGTATATAAAATTGTGTAAAAGATTTTCTCTCATTTTTTCTTCCTAATCCTAACCAAATCAATATTATTAATTATTCTATTACCTTTTAACAAAGCATATTTATTATATGATCCCCTAACAGAACGCAATTAGTTTATGAACCCATAGATCCCGCTATGGACGCCCATAGGGAGGGGAGCAAAGGGAGCACTTTCTCCTTCCAGGACGTTCAAAACCACAAAGGTGGATATCAAGCAAAATATGTTCAACACGAAAAAATAATATTTTCTCAAAATTATCCTTGAGTTTTTCCCCTCCTGGAAAAAGTTCTATGGACGCCCATGGACCCCTCCTAATAAAATTCTATGTGATCCTTACATAAAACGTATCCGACCTGCGAACAGTGAAACTTGCTATATTTTGAGAGAATGAAGAATATTAAATTACTAATTTATACAAAGTGACAGGGTTTATTGAGGGAATTAAATTTAACGTTCAGACATATTGAATTATTGCAAATTGGATGTCATTTCCTAAAAAGTTTCTATGTTGGCAACGTTGCGGTCAAATTTGTTGCCAAGCGGAAAAGACAGACAGATGGAGATATTACCTTTTCTTCTATATTTTCAAAATAATATTCCTACTTTCTTATAATTTAGTTCGGTGAAAGAATTTTTGCTTTTGGCAAATGTTTGAATTTAAGTTCTTGAAAATACACTTTTGTAGACATTTTAAATATGCTTCGAACACATTTAAAATGATGAAAGTAAAAAAAATAAATTCGTATACTTTAAATATGTATTTAAATTATTCCATGCGTATCGGTTATATGGTATTCACTTTTCCTCCAAAACGTATACTTGGCTGCATATAGTTCGATTTTTACGGCCTTTCCAGATCTATTTTGTTACCATAGAATCCTTTTAGGAATAGATTATCATGAGAAAGGATATATATTAAACTATTAAAATAAACTTCGTTTAAACAAAATCGGTCAATTAGTTTATAATGATTAATGAATGAGAAAAAATATGTAATGTTTTGCAATATTCAACTAAAAAATACTAAACTAAATAAATATTTGCATAGCAATATTTCAAATTGCTATGCAAATCTTGATTGCCTAAAACAGCAATTGCATTTATATCTTGATTGGCTAAAACAGCCAAGTTTTAAAAAATCGTGGGGGTCGAATTAGGGGGCTATGTTGAATTGACAAAGTGGCTCTAAACTTAATAGTTTGCCCTAAAATATAAATTGCTATGCAAATCTTGATTGCCTAAAACAGCAATTGAATTTATATCTTGACTGGCTAAAATAGCAAAGTCTAAAAATATCGTAGAGGTTGAATTAAGGGGCTATGTTAAATTAAAGGGATTGTCCCTAAAATGAAAAAAAAAATGGCAATATTTTAAATATGATTTAGTTGAGCACAATAGATGGGATTTCATACACATTTTTTATAAATATTTAATAGATAATATGATTAAGAACACTTATGAGTATATATAAGATTTTCCATATTTGCGAGTCGTTTAGATAAAAGTGGCTACGTTACAGTGAAAATGAGACACCAAGAAGGAGTGGGCAGAAAGTGATGAAAATCGGCAAACAGAGAGAGATAGCAACGAACAATAAGTGATGTTTATTGCAACATGATGCATTTATACACTGAGCGATAATACTGTCTGATCAGTAGATTGTAGGACCACCGCGGGCGGTGATACAGGCAGCAACACGTCTAGGTACAGAGTCAATGAGCGTGCGGATGGTGTCCTGAGGGATGGCTGCCCATTCCCGTTAACCATTTGCCAGAGTTCTTCTAAACGCGGCCGTAGCAGCGCACATAAGCGACGTTCAATCACATCCAGATGTGTTCGATTGGAGATCAGGGGAGATTGGTGGCCAGGGAAGCACCTGGATGCCTTGCAGGGTATATTGGCTGATACGTGATGTGTGTGGTCGGGCGTTATCTTGTTAGTAAATGGCATTGGGCATCCTCTGAAGGAAAGGTAGTGTCACCGGCCGCAGCACGTCATCCAGGTATCGTTGGGCCATCATAGTGCCCTAAATACGGACCAGAGGTGACCTGCTATCATAGGCGATGGCGCCCAAAACCATGATGTCACTTTGCTGCGCGGTGTGGCGTTCCACAGATGCGGCCGGATTGGACTTGTCACCACTTCGGCATCAGACAGGTACACGGTGACTGTCATTGCTAAAACAAAAGCGTGACTCGTCTGAGGATACGACCTTGTGCCATTCCGCCGTCCACGTGGCTCTATCCCCACACCATTGCAAACGGAGGCGCCTGTGCTGTTGGGTCAATGGCAGTCTTCTTAACGGGCGCCATGAGTGCAGGTCGCCGGCGACCAATCGGTGGATAATGGTCCTTGTTGATATGGGAGCATCAAAGGCGTCCTGCACATGCTGCAAAAGGGCGACGGAAGTAGCCTGCGGGACCGCCAACGCTTGTCGGCGGATGTGTTGGTCCACGCGTGCTGACGTCGCTCTGGCCATACCAGCATCCCTCAAACGTGCCACATTTCCTTGTTCTAACCATCTTCGCTACAGCCGGTTCACCGTGGACGTGTGTAGGTGGCTGTCCGCTGAGATTTGGCTTATGGACCAATGCCCTTCTGAGTTCGATTGCCATACCCCTCATGAAATCGTCTGTCTGCTGGAACTGCCTCTGTTGGCGGCGGCCTAGCATTCTCTGCTACTACACGTTTCCTCTGAGACAAAAAAAAATTCAAATTTATTTCCTTGGCAGACAGAGCGGGGCGACTATTGCCGATTATGCAGGTTCCTTTCTTTATATCTCACTCACCGTGCGCGGGACAGCTGCGCATTTCGTATCATTTACATAACTCGGTAAGCTGCGTCTACCCTGGAATTTGCATATTTTTCTGCTCACTTCTTCTTGGTGTCTCATTTTCACTGTCACGTAGTGTATTATTTTAATTAACGTTAAAATCCAAACTGCTAAATATTCTGGATGGACGAAAATGATTAGAGTTTTAATGTGTAATATTTTGGAATAAAAAACTGTGTTCAGATCATTAAACAATAAAACCTCACGCTGTGAGTTACGCCTGATTGTTTTATATTTTGTCATATTTATTATATTTAACGAGTTCTTTAATACTTTTACCTTTTTAAATACAGAAAGTAAAGAAACGATTCATTTCAAGGTCTTTCAGAATCTCTTTTTTTTGCTTTTCACTAGGACAATGCAAAACGGTTTTCTACTAAAGTTACTTGCATTGTTTCAGAAACAGTCTTATATAAATCAAACTAATTGCATACCACTTTATACTTAAGAATTTGCATTCCTTAGTAAACTTTCTAAAAGCTTGGGTCCAAATGTACATTTTCAAATCAAAGAATACTTAAAGTTAAATATCTGGAAAGATACGCTTTACTTTCTATGTTACCATGTCGTTTAGGGCTACTTTTATATAATTAATTTTTATTAAATATATAAATTCAGGGTTACTTTTATATGTTATTTTTTATTAAAATGCTTTTAGCATCAGAATAGTAAATAATTACATTTTTATAGGAAATTTTATGTTCAAGTTATTATTTAAAATATATTGAAAAATGTTCTTTTACTTTTTCTACGTACATATAGTATAATGCAAAGGGAAAATATTGTGATGGAGTCGAAAACTCGAGTTGTCTATGGATCTACACGCTTGAGCGTAACTGAATACGAATAGAGAGTTTTGGTGATGATGTCTGCATATATATATATATATATATATATATATATATATATATATATATATATATATATATATATATATATATATATATATATATATATACATACATATATATATACATACATATATATATATATATATATATACATACATACATATATATATATATATATATATCTATATATATATACATACGTACATATATATATATATATATATATATATATATATATATATATATATATATATATATATATATATATATATATATATATAATATGTATATATATAATACTATATTAAAATCACATAACCATAGTGGTTTCGGGCATTACTATGCCTTTCATCAGTGGCGAAGTGAAACTTCGCCACTGATGAAGGGCATAGTAATACCCGAAAGCGTTATGGCCATGTGATTTTAATACGTCGTGAAAAAGAGATTTTAATAAAATATTTTAAATTATGGCCAATTTTTGGTTGTCTTTATTTTTAAAGTAGTAATTATTTTGACGTGTTTCCATACTATTTTATAGTCACAATATTTTAATACAGTTATTCAGAGAGATATTTTGCAGCTTTTGCTACGGCACAAAAATGTTTACTACTAATTTTGTAATGTTCTACAACTTTGTAATTGGTTTTTCCTTTTACCTCTAAAAGGAAGCAAGATATTTCCTTTACATCCCCTAAATAAAATGGTTAGTACTCTTAAAGCTGTCTTATCGTGTAGAGTTAGAGGCTTCCTATACACACCTGTATAAAAAATCTGATGTGGGCAGCACATGACTTTCCCTGCAGACTAATATCCACGTTCTCTTTATTTTAATTAAATTTATTTCACTTTTAATTCAATTTCCGTTCTCATTCGGTAACCGAACTTATTTTCAAAGGTGGCGTAGAGAAAGTACGAAAAGCTAAAATATCTCGAGAACGGCTAGTCCTAGTGTAATGGGGTTGGTCTTATTCTTTTCGTCGTTAAAAATTACGTATTAAACGAGCATTTAATGGATATATTTGAGTATACCTAGTTCTTTAGTTTCGATTTTAACGATTTTTGCGGGCCATTTTGCAAACAAAAGCAAGTTATTTTTTCCCGAATCGTACCAAAATTTAATCAGCACCACCAGGGTAACCCATAAGTGACTCATCTACCGAATTTTGTGAAATTCGGTCCAGTAGTTTTTCAGTTAGAGTGGATACAAGCTTTTGCGGGCCATTTCGCAAAAAAAAAAGCGGGTTCTTTTATTTCAAATCGTACCCAAAACTAATCAGCACCAGACCCGCCCACAAGTGACTTACCTACAAAATTTTGTGAAATTCGGTCCATTAGTTTTGTAGTTAGAGTGGATACAAAATCTGCACAGACAGACAGACAAACAGACACACACGCAGACGTCACGCTAAAAATGGTTTTTTCGTATTTTAGAGGTCTTGAAACGTGTAGATCCGTCGAAAACTCGAGTTGCGATTTTCGACATAATTCCAATACTTTCCCTATACATTACTATGTATTGCAGGGAAAGTAAAAATCTGATGTTGCCAGCACATGACTTTCCTTATATAATGCAATAAATTTACTACTTTTACAGTAAAAAAAATCTGATGTGGACAGCACATGACTTTCCCTGCAGACTTATATTCGCGTTCTCTTTATTTTAATTACATTTAATTCACTTTTAATTCAATTTTCGTTCTCATTTGATAACTGGACTTCTTTTCAAAGGGGGCGTAGAGAAAATACGAAAAAACTAAAATATCTCGAGAACGGCTAGTCCTAGTGTAATAGGGTTGGTCTTATTCTTTTCTTCGTTAAAATTTACGTATTAAACAAGCATTTTATGGATATATTTGAGCATACGTAGTTTTTTATTTTAGATTTTGGCGATTTTTGCGGGCCATTTTGCAAAAAAAGGCAGGTTATCTTTTTTCGAATCATACCAAAATCTAATCAGTACCAGTGTGTCCTACAAGTGATTTATCTACCAAATTTTGTGGAATTCGGTCCGTTAGTTTTTCAGCTAGAGTGGATACAAGCTTTTGCGGGCCATTTCGCAAAAAAAGGCGGGTTCTTTTATCCCGAATCGTACTCAAAACTAATCAGCACCAGATTCGCCCACAAGTGACTTACCTACCAAGTTTTGTGAAATTCGGTCAATTACTTTTTTAGTTAGAGTGAGTGGATACAAAATCTGCACAGACAGATAGACAGACACACAGACAGACAGACACACAGACACACACACAGACGTCACGCTAAAAATCGTTTTTTCGTATTCTAGAGGTGTCGAAACGTGTAGATCCGTCGAAAACTCGAGTTGCGATTTTCGACATGATTCCAATACTTTCCCTATACATTACCATGTATTGCAGGGAAAGTAAAAATATACGATAATCCTAATACTTCTGGAGTTATTGGCCTGATTCATCACTTTCCTTGACACCTTATATAGTGGATCGAATTACACGTAACAAGTGTATTATATATGACAAATGAATTATGTATAAGAAATATGTGAAGTGAGATTTCCTTTGATTTTCTCATACATCCATATTCCAGAATTTTTTATAGACCCCCTTATGTCACAATAAATATCAGAGTACAAAAATTAGTGTCATTTTATGGCATTTCGTTTGTAAGTTATTCATTTAAAATTCTGAGCAAAAATGCTTCAATAATGCTTTTATTTTCCCTGCAATGCATGGTAATGTATAGGGAAAGTATTGGAATCGTGTCGAAAATCACAACTCGAGTTTTCGACGGAACTACACGTTTTGGGGCCTCTGGAATACGAGAAAACTATTATTAGCTTGATTTCTGTGAGTGTATATCTGTCTGTCTGTGCAATGTTTGCATCCACTCTAACTCAAATTAATTGGCCAAATTTCATAAATTTATATAGTTAAGTCACCAGTGTGTGACCTTGTTGCAGATTGTATTTTGGTGCGATTCTGGATATAAAAGAACCCACCTTTTTTTGCAAAATGACCCGCAAAAATCTCATGTATCTAAAAAATTAATTGACCAAATTTCACAAAATTTGACAGATAAGTCACTTGTAGGATACCCTGGCGCGGATTAGATTTTAGTGCGATTCAGAAAAGAATAACATGCTTTTTTTTTTTTTTTTTTACGAAATGGTTCGCAAAAATCTCCAAAATCTAAAATAAAAGACTATGAATGCTCAAATATATCAATTAAATGCTTGTTTTATACGTAATTTTTGACGAGGTAAAGAATAAATTCCAGCCCCATTACTCAAGGACTAACCGTTCTCGAGACATTTTAGCCTTTTCCCGTTTTTCACCTTTGAAAATATGACCAGTTAACAAATGAAAATGGAAAGTGAATTATAAATGCAAATTAAGTGTTATTTTGTGCAATTAAACTCAATTTAATGAATAACTAATGTAATAAAAAGGTAATGAATTTAAGCGTGCAGGGAAATTCGTGTGCTGCCCACATCATATCTTTTAAATTGGAAACATATCTGTCACGCTGATGAATTTTATGCATTCAGCTAATTTGTGTCAATATACAGGGTGTCCCGTCAAGTCCTTATTCGACCTTTATTTCCTCAACCGTTAGTCGTAAGTATATACATAAAATTACAAACATGTTTCAAATAAGGTAAGAATTTATTTTATAATAATTTTAAATCAAGAAACGTTATTTGTCTGAAAAAAAGAAAAAAAAATCTTACTTTTTATACGGTTCCTTAATCCAATTTTTCCAATTACTAAAACTTTTTTCATACAGTTTTTTAAGAGTCAAATTTAGATATAGCAGCTCAAATTTTCATCAGTTTTTGTCGAGAAATTGGGGCTGCACACTAATTGAACTGTGAGACCTGTCAATTTGACAGCATATAAATCGGTCTTCTGAACAAATTATTAAGTGGGACTTTTTGGGATGCTCTGATAAATGCTAGATATATGTCATTAAATGAAGTGCAAGACAAATTTCCCAAAATGCTTAATTTTCATTTTATATGGCCCTTCAATGCTGGGCCGAAATGATGGATTTATAGATGTGGGAAAGGGATTTAAATCATGAAATTCAGTATTTCATAATTCGGTACATTTTGCTCATTAAAGAATCGAACTGTTTTAGCTTTACATGTCACTATATAAAGACATTTTTAGTAATTGAAACGTTTTGAATTGAACGTTTTGAATCAAATACGTTTCTCGATTTAAAACTGCTATAAGGTAAACTGTTACTTTATGTGAAACATTTTTGTAATTGGAAGTATATATATATAAACATCTGCGATTTACGGTTGAGGAAATAATGGTCATGTAAGGACTTTTCAGGATACTTGTATATAAGTTTACGTTTATCCGTATACAAATACAAGTTTACATTTACCCGTATACAAGTTTACGTTTTTTCGTATACAAGATATCCTTTATATCCATAGCGTAATTGAAACTATATTTTTCCCACACAGAATATGCTATTGCCATTATTCCTAGAATTGTAATTATTTCTCATAAATACTAAATGGCATAAAAATCTTAAATTTCGAATTTTGGGTGACAATTATGAGAATTGCAATTATTACTACTCTTTCTAAGTATTGGTATCTAATACAACTGCACACAAGATGTCATGGCGGTACGTGCGTTTGTTCTTCAGTTATTGTGCTGAAGACAAACACATAGAGTGAGAAGGGGTGGGAAGGGGCAGAGAGCGAGGGTATCATATCTCCCCGCCCCTCCCCCGAATTCGAGGAAGATCCATCTCTCTAAAAGTGTTTGAAATGTGTTCACTAGGCCTTAAAATGTGCTTATACATCAAAATATCAAATTCGATAATTTTTGTGAAATAATACTTTCTTTATCCCACACATGACTTTACAGAATGCAATCACCGGCCATCCAAACGGCTACCTTACACCTTTATGGTAAGTCGGACGGTCTGGGTCTTGACATAATGCAATCACTTTATGCCTTTTTAAAAGAAAAGATGATGATGTACAAGATTCACTGGATAGTGTTTTTGATTTTGAATTAACATTACTTAAATTGATATTGGCTTCTTTTGGAAACTTATGAGTTCTGACAGAATGAATTATTCATACTCACGTGCAAAATTCGCATCGAAAGGTAATTGACATTTAATTGATATCCCGTGGAATAAATGACCATTGGTGAATGACCTTGGCGTTAAAATCCAAAACTTACAAAGATCTTGTCTCGTAAATTGACTGAAGTAGGCCCATGAGAGTGATTTTACAAGATTCGCTGCATAATATTGCAGATAAAAATTGAACATATCTGATGATACTTGCTGCTTTCAATTTTATTTAGTTATTTTGCTGAATTTATATGAGAAACATACAACATTCCGTTAACGATTCATGTTAGCATTCTAATGTTCGCGTCATTCGTTTTCAAATGAAAAAATACGTTTTAAATGATTATTTGTTTAACATTATTGAAGGCCCTGATTTTTTAATGATTATTCAATGATTTTTAATGATTTTAATGATTATTCATGGTTTCTTTAGCTGTCATTAGCTGTCCATTGCTTTTCTGAACATTCAATTGGATTTAAAATCAATAAAGTTCCAGTATTCACTGAGTTGCTGTTGTTGAGACCCAGACCGTCCGACCTACCAGAAAGGTGTAAGGTAACTGTATGGACGGCCGGGAAATGCCACCCAATTTAGACCGGAACCCAGTGGGGGAGGCATCCACAGGGACCGTACCCTCCTTCCCCTACCACCAACCTCTCGGAAGGACTTACGGACCCACATGTTTAACGTGATCGTACTCCGCATGAACACGGCGGCATTTGTGGTAGCGTGCAAATCTAGCGCGCAAACCACGGGGATACCGCACCCGAGATGGCCAACAGCACGCGGTGTTCCGAGGTGGTCACCCACCAAGTACTAACCGCGCCCGATGCTGCTTGACTTCGGTGATCTAACGAGAACCGGTGTTTTCAGCACGGTACGACCGTTGGCCCTAGTATTCACTGAGTGTAATAATCGTGCCAAATGTTTTCTAAACGTTTCATTTTATTGTAAGATATCGCTCACACACACACACTAAAACGTTCGATTCACACACATACTAAAACGTTCGATTCACACATATACTAAAACGTTCGGTTCACACACATACTGAAACGTTCGATTCACAAACACACACACACGTACTAAAACGTTCGATTCACAAACGTACACACACATACTAAAACATTCGATTCACACACAAGCACACTAAAACGTTCGATTCGAATTCAGGGATGCCTGAAACGTGTTTTTCTGTTTAAAACTTGATATCGAATTATCGAACCAGTCACAAAACTTTCCTTATACATGTACATTATGTATATATGTAGGGAGAGTTATAATTGCTAATTTTGTTATATATTTAAGGAAGCTTTTTCATTTATTGCATCAACCGAATTTATGCATTAGAGATATTTTTATGTGAAAGATTACTAGAGCAGGAAAGAAAGCGATGGTAATTTTTTATATGGCGTCGGGCATCGGAAAAAAAAATGTCTGAAGTTGGAGCGAATGGAATTGATCCAGAGAAGAATCGATAGGAACCTGACAGATATTATCAATGTGCAATATTATAACAAGATTTGGAGATCATAGACGTCTAGTAAAAAGGAAAGATGGATAAGAATAATTCTCGCGTTGATTTATTGTCACAGGGGATGAAGCAAACAATTTGCATTTAACTTCAGTTTATTGTAGAAGTAAAAAAAAAATTAATGTGGGTAGCACATGACTTTCACAATGGATTTACATCTCTCACAGCGAAATGAGGGTACACAAGACACGCTTTTTGTAATTTGTCAGTCGAAACAACCAGAATAATTTATTTATACACACCTGCAGACACACACCAAAATGCAACTGACATTTTATTAATATATTGTGAAATAACTATCCACAAATTTGTTTGCGCCAAAATACAAAATTATTACAAAAAGTAACTTCTCTTGTGGATGGCAGGAACTGGATTCATGAAAATGATGTTAACATGAAGATGAATAGACAGAAAAATAAAATATTTTTGTCAGATGAAATCTGTAGTTATAGTCCCAGATATACAGAATTTCAACATTTTATTTCAAGTACATAAATTAAGATAAAATTAATTATGAAAAAATAATTGGTAGAGTGTTCGGAATTGTTGATTTACTTTTTAAATAATAGATTCGATATTATTGGTTAGAAACATGCAAATTTACGTTATTTCAGCACATAGTTATTTATATACTAGCCGCCTTTGGCGACCAGCCTGTTCGCTACTCTTGAAAATTCTGACCGTGGCAAACTCACTGGCGCGACCTACCAGAAAGGTGTAAGGTAACTGTTTGGACGGCCAAGAAGTGCCACCCAAGTTAGACCGGCACCCAGTGGGGGAGGCATCCACATGGACCGTACTCTCCTTCCCCTACCACCAACCTCTCGGAAGGACTTACGGTCCCACATGTTTAACGTGATCGTACTCCGCGTGAACACGGCAGCAGTTTTGGCAGTGGCGGTAATCGAACCCGGGCCTACCGAGTGAAATTCCCGCACGCTAACCACTGGGCTACCGCGCCATCTGCGACAATCTCCATAACTTTCTTTTTATTCGCCCAATTTAGACCGGAACCCAGTGGGGGAGGCATGCACAGAGACCGTATCGCCCTACCACCAACCTCTCGGAAGGACTTACGGACCCATATGTTTAACGTGATCTTACTCCGCGTCAGTGGCGGGAATCGAACCCGGGCCTACCGAGTGCAATTCTCGCGCGCTAACTTTCCGCGCGCTAATTTAAATTTTATAATTAAGCTCTTAATTCCATCATCCTCGTTCCATCGTTCCATCATTTAAATTATCCATAAAATTAAAATATCCATTTAAAATATCTATAAATTAAAATGTCCATTTAAAATATCCATAAATTAAAATATATATAAATTAAAATATAGATTTAAAAAATCCATATCGTTCTATCATTCATCCATATCGTTCCACCAATCCATAAATATAATAATTTCAAATACATCACCACAATTCAATCCACCATAATTCAATCATTTAAATTATTTAAAATATCCATTTAAAATATCCATAAATTAAAATATCCATTTAAAATATCATATAAATATAATAATTTCACCCGATGTATCCAATACATATGCTAAGTTCTTATTTCATTTAAAACCGAAAGCGCGGTCCCCATGGAGACAGGTAAAAAAACTACTGCCGAGGGGGAAATGCCGTTGAAGAACTTAGCGGATTGCCGAGAAATATAAAATTATGACGTCTTTAAAATTGCGATCCTGCAGGCAATTTTCATTATTTCTTGACCAGATTGAACTTGTAAGAATTCCAGATTTTTGACCTTTCTAAACATGTAAATTATTAGTCGAAATTATGAGTAGTTTTTACGATGGGAGGATTTAAAAACGAAAGTTGGTTTTTTTGAACCGAAAGTGACTTTTGTTTTAAAATCTTTAAAAAATATTATAATTTGTCCCTGAGATTTGAAATTTATATATGTTTATTCTCAATTGATTGCTCTTTCCGGTGGTGTGATTTTTTTTTTTTTTACGAAGTCTGGATCATGGAGAAAAAAAAGGCAAAAAGGGCAAAAAAGCTTTCGAAATCGCATAAAACATTAAGTAACAACAACAAAAAAAAATAATTAAAATTTTAAAAATCGGTTTTCACGTGTCCCCCCCCCGGGTCTCCAATTGCCAAATTTCGTAGCTCTCCGACGCGCGGTCGCTGAACGTATAGTGTATAAGACAGACACACACACACACACACACACACACACACAGACATTGCCTTTTATTATATAGAAGATACTAGATAAGTGTTTCTCAACCTTTTTACTTTATGTATATACATAGTACAAGGTATTGTGATGGGGTCGAAAACTCGAATTCAAGTTTTCGATGAATGGGCACGTTTCAAGCATTCCTGAATCCGAATCGAACGTTTTTAAAGTGATGTCTATGTGTGTATATGTGTGTGCACGTGTGTGTATGTGTGCGTGTGTGTATGCATATATGTGTGTATGTGTGTGTATTCATATATATGTGTGTATGTGTGTGTGCATATGTGTGTGTATGTGCGTGCGTGTATCTCTCTTCCTCTCTCTCTCTCTCTCTCTCTTTGTGTCCTTGAGTTTGTGAAAGCGATATCTCACGAACGAATGGCGAGTTTCGAACAAACTCTGGTACAAATATTAGAATCGATGAATATTGGAAGCCTATTGATTTTAAATGCAATCGAATGTTCAAAAGATCCCCAAAATTTTCGAATGAAATTTTGAAAAAATCATTAAAAAAATACAGAACCCGTAAATGATTATTACAGAAATGATCATTTCTTATATAATTTTTCATTACGAAACGAATGACACAGATACACTTTAGAACACTATTATAGACCATTCTCAAGATGTTATACGTTTTTCTAATAAATTTATCAAAAATATTACATAAGTTAGAAAATGTATTAACTATCATAAAATATATTCACTTTTCAATAGTAAATTAATTGCATTGTATAGTGAAATTCATGTGCTGCCTGCATCATATTATTTTTGCTCGTGACACACTTCAAAATATTATTTACCTATGTGGCCTCCCTCCCCTTTATGTTTTAAACAATTTTTCGGTTTGAAATACAGTGTGGAATTATATAGGAATAGAGCGACCTTGTTTTCTGATTGATTGATTTATAAATGAATTAATGTATGTATGGGTGAAGTGTATCTGAAGCTTCCTAACATAAAACGTTCACTGTCTCCAAAAAATTTGCAACGAATGAGATCTTTGTTAAAACTGAAATTTAACAAAACACTATTTACCTCATATAAAAATATAACGTATATTTTGTAAAGCTTTATTGTCTCAGTATGGAATTAAATCACCGATTTCAGGCTGGCCAGGTGACGTTATATCCCCAAAGCTACTGAGACAGTTCTATTTCTTTTTATATATGAAGTGGACTCAACATTCTTCTCCGATGCTGATCTCTTTCAGATTATGATCACTAGTAACCTATCGTTTGTTTGCTTCTTTTATGCCGGACAGTACCCTGTTCGATGTAACTCTCCTTGAATTTAAACGAAAGGTCACGACAAGATTGTTAATCAGACCTCAATCATCCACTGCTAGTAATATGGAGGGTTAAGGAATCGTGCGCCATTTTGAGTGACTCATGTCTCAGATAGGAATTGAACGACCGATCACCGGCTGCCTTTACGATGTTCTATGGCGCTACTGATGCGTTTACCTTTATTTCTATATTTGAAGTAGGCCCTACACTTTCCTTTTCAAAACAATGAAATTGTTAGAAAAAGAGAAATGTAATTTGTTCTCCGAGAATTCTACGCGTTTGCTTTGTTCAGAATTCCATTTGAAATCGATATTTGTTTCGTTCGCAGTGGAAATTAAGACATTATCGGCGTATATAGATAGCACGGTTGTCGACCTCTGCTGTGCTAACAAAAGCTAGTATCAGAAAAGGTTTCTTATAGTAAAGGGCAGTTAGATCAGTTTCTGTTGCCACTTGGTGTTACTCCATTGGCTCTGTTTAAATGGAAATAGTGTATGCGGGCGCGAGTAAAGAACCATGATGAGCAATTATTATGGCTTTGATAAAATACAGGCTTCTTAGGAAAACCTTTAAGCACCTTAACTTTATATTGAAAGGACCTTGAGTATATACGCTGGATTTATCCACAGAAAAGTGATCATACACGATCAAATAAAAGGGACTTCTGCACCCCCTGCCGGAGGTTGTTAAAAATTAGAGAAACGAACTCGACAACAAAGCGGAAGAATATTGTATAATGAGTGAAAAGGGATAATAAAACTGTGTAAAGACCCTTGCTGCCCCAACTGGGAATCGAACCCTGGATCTTCGAACTGGCCAGCCGACATTCTATCGCTGAGCTACTAGAATGACATTCTTCTTCTTCTTCGATCCAGACCGTCCGACCTACCAGAAAGGTATAAGGTATCTGTTTGTACGGCCTTGGAAGTATCACCCCATTTAGCCCGAAACCAAGTGGAGGAGGCATCCACAGGGACCGTATCCTCCTTCCCCTACCACCAACTTCTCGGAAGGACTTACGTACCCACATGTTTAACATGACCGTACTCCGCGTGAACTAGGACGAAATTGCAAGCTCTTGTTATTGGAGTGGACTTTGCATTCTCCACTCTCTAATGTCATATTGGCGTGCAACTGACAATCTTACTGACCTCTTCCGGGGATTATGATGCTCTAAACCTTCGGGTGAACACCTCCTGCTATTTGTATGTCCGGTTAGCCTTCTGATGCTATTTTTATCCTCCAGGTTAGCTTCCTACGCGGTCGTTATCCTTCTTACTTGAAATCGGCGCTCCATGTTCCAGAGTCCACTGAATCCGTGCCAGTCATATTAGGGTTACTTTCATGCCCCCCCCGAAGTCTTTAAACTAACCTACAAGGTTGATTTGTTCTGGCGCCAGTATAAAGGTCCCAACTGGGAATCTGACCCTGGGTCTTCGACCTGGTCAGCCGGCGCTCTACCGTTGAGCTACTGGGATGAAATTGCAAGCTCTTGTTATCGAAGTGGACTCTGCAACTATTACAGAAAGTATTTATTTGAGATAATAGGGGCAATGGATAATTTCTCTCATATTCAGGAATGATGCAATAAACAACCTTTACATGCAACAGGAATCTAGTGTATTAGTTAAAAATGCCTTTCGTCATCGGCAATGCATATTTGAATTCGAGAACGAATACTATTCAGTAATTATTTACAGTTTTCTGCGAATCTAGTAACCGATGAAGCATGACAGATATGTATTGTCTTCCACATACGCGTTTAGTGTGTTCTTGATGTCGTTTCCTACTCATGAGCCAATTCTATACATTTTTGTAATTGCATTTTTTTAAATACATCTTGCTTTGTTTTTGTTGTTGTTGAGACCCAGACCGTTCGACCTACCAGAAAGGTGTAAGGTAACTGTTTGGACGGCCGGGAAGTGCCACCCAATTTAGACCGGAACCCAGTGGGGGAGGCATCCACAGGGACCGTACTCTCCTTCCCCTACCACCAACCTCTTGGAAGGACTTACAGACTCACATGTTTAACGTGATCGTACTCCGCATGAACACGGCAGCAGTTGTGGCAGCGTGCAAATCCAGCGTACAAACCACCGGGCTACCGCGCCCGAAATGTGCCAACAGCACGCGGTGTTCCCAGGTAGTCACCCACCCAAGTATAACCGCGCCCGATGCTGCTAGTTGCTTTGTTGTCGTTCCTTTGTTGCTTTGTCTTGCTTCGTTGTCGAGTTTGTTATTCTAACTTTAAAAATTATCCGCTAGGGGTGCTGCAATCATTTTTATTTAATCGAGCATGGTCACTTTATTATAGATAGACCCAACGTGTACACTCATAGACCTTTACTCATAAAGTTATTGTGGCGTTTAAGGACTTTCTTGGGAAGTAAACGAATGATATGTAAGGACATTCTTAGAATTCATGACTGTGTTTTACAAATTTAATTGTTCTTATTAAAAAACAAATTCAGGTTCTTTTCAGCGTGTGTATTATTTTTGTTGGAAAAATAAAACAATCTCATGTAGGCAGAATATGATTTTCATAGCATACGTTTTAATCATCCGCATATCATCGTAGAACAAACAACACACAGTTATTAACTCAAATAAGTTGCGCAGTTATTCCAAGAGACAAATAAGAACTGCATTTGAAGGACCCCAAGTGATTTTTTCGAAACTCTTTCATATGGAAAGTCAACTCCAGCCGATTTAGAACACTTCAAATTCTATAAGACATTTTTGATAAATTCTTTAAAGGAACAATGAACGCATCAAAAATGGTTTAGGCTAGCGTTCTAAATTGATTGCCAGCGTTTTAAATTGTCATTAGTTTATTAATGAAAAAATACGTATAAAATTTTGGCTAATTTAATATGATTGGGTGACAATACTTTTTAATTATTATTTAAAGGGGCCGGACAGCTCAGGAGTTTAAGCATGGGATTGCCCTCGGGGGACCCGATTTCGATTCCTGACTCTGCCCAAACTGACCCCCGCATGCACGCAGAGTACGGGCACGTTAAATATGTGGGTCTGAAAGTCCTTCCGGGAGGTTGGTTATAAGGGAAGGAGGGTATGGTCCCTGTGGATATCGCCCCCACTGGGTTCTGGGATTCCTACTGTCCCAGATGTCCAAACCGATACTTTACATCTTCGGATAAGCTGGATGATATAGGTCGGAAAAAAGAAAGAATTCTTATTTAAAAGAATAATAAAAATATAATGTTAGTCTGAATATTTTCAACCAAAGGCTGCAGGATTTATAAACTGTATTTTTAAATACAGTTAAATAATGTCCATCATCAGTGATAATGTTCAGGAAATAACAGACATGAGCTTCATACAACCCGAAATCATGACTTTTCACGATTTCGGGTCATGATGTCTGAAAGCGCTATAGCACTTTAAAATGTAAAAATTTCTAGCACGTCAAGATGGTGTTTTTAAATATAGTTTACAGACCGTGTAGTCTGAAAATATTTGAAATATTTTAGACGTGATCACCATACTTATTAATTAGTCTGAAAAACCTGTAGGCACCATATATTTTATGTTTGTGTTAAAGAATACACACACACACAATTTTGAAACTTATGAAACGTTCTATCGAGTTCAGGAGTATTCAAATAAATCTATTAAAAACTTTTATTCCGAATGTGAGACCCATTACAATATTTTCCCTTATATATACTATATAATGTAGAGAAAGAAAAAATTTCATTCACTTGTAACTATTTTTGAATCAAAAGGCTATTTATATTTTATGTGTTCGGATTTTTGCCTAGATACCTGACCCACGACATTTAGCCACAAAATCATGGGTAGTTTGATTCAATATTTAGCGCTTCAGAATTCGTTTTTTTTGAAGTTCAAAAATCAAATCGAATTACTGGGTACAGTCTCGTGTTTTTTTTCTATTATTTTCGTTACTATTTCTATTTGCAACCATGTGTGACGTGTTCTCTCCTGCTCTTAATTCAAATTTAATTAGTCGTGATATGATATCCGGTTTAAATAGCCATTATGAGGAAAATGTGTTCTAATTGAGATATAAAGTCGCTGTGAGTGTGGGAGTAACGCATTTTATCCAATTTGTTTCTAGCATTATGCAGGAGCGATATGCGGTAGTTATGTAATTAAACACTTCCTTCTAGTTAAGGCAATCTGTTGAAGAGATACTTGATATCGCTATTGAAAATTCTCGTATTCATACAGTAGAAAGAAAGTAAGTTGTGTGTTACTGTATATACAAGGTAGGATCAAAAAGTTCGGAGACTGTGCTGATATCTCCAACCCTAATTGGAGGAGAGGGGAACTATTTTACCGTGGCGTAGAGGTATATGTGACGCGAGAAGTGAAAAGGAAGAAGTAGGATCACAGTGCAGGGTTTTTCCAGACAATGCGTGCTAGTGAACTGTGGTCGTTCGCGTTCGTCGAAAATGGAAATAGCGTTAGAAGAACAGCGTGCGAATATCAAATTCTGCCAACGTTTGGGGAAATCGCCGATAAAAAACATTGCACCTGCTGCAGCAAGTGCAATCCCCGAGTGCGATCCCTGAGTGCAATCCTCCGAGTGCAATCCTCACGCTCTAACCACTGGGCTGTCCCACCCCGTACGTTAACGTTTTTTAAATGATGCCCATTTTTTCAAAACGCAATTACAATATTTTTTATTCTATTTTGAAAAGTGATTCCAATCACTCTTAAAACTAATAGACCCCTGACGCTTATTGGTTCGAATTTCACTCGAATGTGTCAGTCTTTTCGAGGTACATCCCCTTCACAGACTCATAGACATAATTACAAGAAAGATCAATCATGCTTAAAGCATTGATTATGAAACACTTTCCAACTTCAATGCAATTTTATTTAAACAAGACTAAAATGCAATACATTCCTCGGTAATATTTTGAAACTTATCACAATACTGCATTAATTTATTATATTTGAAAACTTAAACCTTCATCGAAAAAAATGAACTTCATTCAAATGACGGGATTGAAATATAAATTGCCTGGTTTAAACATCTCTAAAATGTTATACATTCCTCGGTAATAGTTTTAGAATTATCATAATGCTACGATAATTTATTATATTTGAAAACTTCATCGAAAACAACTGAAACTAATTCAAATGACGTCATAGAAAAAATAACACGCCTGGATCTCTCTATAAAAACAGGATTTCATTCATAACTTTCTCTCATTCATTTCATTCATCACAATACTATAATAATTTATTTTATTTAAACATTTTGTTTAAGACCATGGAGCTACAAAAAATTAAACTTTATGCTTGAAACTTCATCGAAAAAAATCGTCCTTCTCTTTATGAAATCAATTAATATTTCATTCATATCAGCCATGCAGACTCCATGGACTAAATTATTTTGTGTTAAAAAAATACAGGAATTCTAATACAACTCATTCTACATATTTTGCTGTTTACATTTTACATAGGTGAAAAATAGGCTTAGTTGTAGAAATAATCAAATTTAGATGAGCATTTAAACTCAAATATATTGTCATTGCGTTGTTTCAGTATGTAGATGCACAGAATTTAAGCAAAAATAAAGTAGTTTTAGGACGGATACAACACTCAATATGAATTAAAAAGAACTTAAAAAAATCACGATTTTGAAACAAGATGGATGCCATATATCATTTTGAAGTGGGTCATGTGATCGTTTCATATCATGGCCACGTGATCGTTTCATATAAGAGGTGTAATTATTATTTTAATTTTTATTTAAAAACTACTGAATATATTTCGCTGAATTTTTTCTTATATATTTTATGGAACAATTTGAATATTACCTAAAATTTTCGAAGCAATTTGTGAATTTTATATCCGCTTAAAAAATGTTTGAAAAATTAGGTCCCATAGGGCTCAATGTATTTCATTTTTTCGACCCGGGTTCAATCCAAAACTAATTGGGTGATATTATTCATTTATATTCCCATAGGTTCTACAGACCGTCTAAACAACATACTAAAATTTCATTTTGATTAAGTCATTTTTACGGCAGTTATCGTGCTAACGGACAGACAGACAGACAGAATGAACAAAGTCATAAACACTTTTCAACTTTGTTGTAAAGTGTTAAAAATGGTAAATTCATATTCAGGTATACTAAAAACGCATAAATCCATCAAAGAGATAGAGTCAGATTCTGGAGTACATTATCATATTTTTCCTTTGCTATTTCTTCTTTACTCCTTTGCATTATTTTCCCTTTACTACCTGTATTATGAGGAATGTAAACATCAGATGTGTCAAACACTTAGATTTCCTCACAGACTGAGAATGAAGTTAACTAAAATCTAATATATGATGTTTAATCTATTTACAATCGTGCTATTTTCATACATAACTCAGAAGAATTTAAATTTATCTCAGCCCATATTCTTGAATTTAAAATAAATAAGTCATTCCCTGTTTAACCAAATTATTCACACCATATCTCCTGTAGAAATACAATCCATATTTATTACGTTCAGAAAGCTCGCTTATGGAATTATGTTAAACTATTTTTAAAGTTGAAGCAGGATTTACCTCGTAAAGCCCAACGCATTTGCTACTCATTTCAGCTTCCATTGATTTTTTCTTTTTACTACGTTTCAAAAAGCTCTTTCAAAAGGAAAACTGTGAGAAGTGTGCTTTATTATTATAGCCTGACAGCACGTGAAATGGTTAGAAACACTGAATTTTCCCTATCCTGAGTCGTGTTTTTATTATTTAGTCGTCACTTGTTTAAATGTAAACACGCGAAATTTGATTTAAAGTGAGCAGACTTAAAGTATGATTTAGAAAAGTGGGGCACCACAGATTACATTGTCTAGCTTTATCGTTTCAGAGCAGAACGCGAATTATAGGTATGTGTATACATGTAAATCAAATGACCTTTCACGGTAATCTTCACATGTAGAAGAATTTCATTCGTTTTAAGTTTAGTTCATTAAAACTTTCGCATTTATTACTTTTTATTTAATTAGATATTGCAATTTAAGCATAAATAAGACTTCCGAATTATACAGGATTCCCAAGAAAGTACTTAAGCACTCTAAATAACTTTGTAAGAAAAGAATTATGAGTGTACATTATAGTAAAGGGTCTATTTATAGTAAAGTGATCATGCGCGGTCGAATAAAAATGATTGCAGCACTTTGAGTGAATAATTTGAAAAGTTATGATAACTAAATAGGCAACAAAACGAAATAGACGGAAAAGGCTAATAATGATGTTTCAGATCATTATGTACAGTTCAAACTATTGCTAAAGTAGTAAAACTAAAACAACTTCGTTAAAAGTAGCATACAATACAAAATAATAGTTTCAACCGGTTTCGAAGGCAAGAAACAGCCTTCTTCGTCAGGACACACGAGAAGCGTAATCTTCACTCGTGACAGCAAGATCAGCGACTGGCGTAAAAACAGCAAACGCGTCTGAAGCAAGGAAAGGGTGTTGCCAACGGCGCGAGAAGAAAAAGGAGGTAAAAATCCCAGGAGGAAGGAACAAGAGAAGGGACACAACGAATGAATGAATGGTTGTTGTTGTTGTTGAGACCCAGACCATCCTACCTACCAGAAAGATGTAAAGTAACTGTTTGGACGGCCGGGAAGTCCCACCCAATTTAGACCGGAACCCAGTGGGGAAGGCGTCCACAGGGACCGTACTCTCCTTCCCCTACCACCAACCTCTCGGAAGGACTTACGGACCCACAACGTGATCGTACTCCGCGTGAACACGGTGGCAGTTTTGGCAGCGGAGGGAATCGAACCCGGGCCTACCGAGTGCAACTCCCGTGCGCTAATCAGTGGGCTACCGCGCCCAATGAATGAATGGTGAAATACCAAAGAGGAAAGTGAACGTCCAACAAAGGTTCAAAGTACTTTTCATAGCATATTCTAAACAATCTGTTTAAAATCTGCTATTCTGTAACCAATAAAATACGATGAGAACGTTTATTTACCTACAGCGCATCCTCGAAACAGCAGTATGCTGCATTATTGTTTTATTTGCTTTGTGTTTTATACGTTGCTCAAGTTTTTCTTATGGAAACTGGTATTTCTGTTTCCCACAAAAGTTATTTAGTATGGCACCTGAGTAACTTAATCAAGCAGATTAGATACAGTGGAAGACTGAGGTGTGAATAACATCAAAATATCAATGTTCATAAAACATCAATGTGAGTGTCTTTGTATGGATTTGAATTTACAGCATGCAATGATTAAAAAAAATTCTATCAAATAAAGTCTTCAAACATATTGAATATATTGACATAAATTTGAGTCTCCAAATGTATTTCATCTGAAAAGGAGAAAATGCTAAACGGTGAAACTTTAAAAAGATGAAAATTCTTTACAAGCAAGTAGATCAATGATAGGAAAGAACGTATTTGCGAAAACTCCGAAACTGAAAATAGTTGAAACTTAAATAAATTGAATTCGCTATCTTGGAATTGCAGAAATGTGTCCGCGCCATAAGATCTGCAAATAAATGGAGTATAGACATTCGCCATTTTTATTTCTTGAGATGAATATGCTTTCAGTGGAGATCAAAGACGATACCATCACTTTCTTCCCTAGTTAAATGTGTATGGTATTCGCCAAGAAAATTTCTTCAGTTACAACAAAAGTTCAAGCCTCTTAGGTAACCACGTTTATTAAAATACATCATTTAAAGCTAGTAAAATGCAGCTAATAAAATTAATATTGCAGAACTAATTTTGCTGCAGAAAAGTATATAAAAAAACTTTTTTTGCCTTTTCTTGAAAATTTTTTATTAATATATTTATACGATACAAATGTCTGTTATTTCTTTTATATAATAAACAAATTTATCAGTTGCAAATTATCTCAGAATACATCTAACAAATTTTAGCTGTAAAGGCGTGTGTGTGGTTGGGGGGGGGGGGGGGCGGAGGTAAAATAATTTTGTTTGTGAGCCTAAAGATCGTCGTTACGTCGCTGATGAGGATGTATGCATAATCATCAGATGTCCAGTATCCATCCCCATGCATGGAATTCAAACCCATCTCTTATGGATCTCAAGGCCAGTGAATGAACCGTTTGGTTCAAAGTATGCTCGCGGAAAGTTACCTGTGGGTAGCATATCTGTGTTTAAGACTCGCTATGTAGGAAATCGCGTAGAGAGATATCTAGGTTCGGACAGCTTTCCTTTTTTTCTTTAACAGAGAATAGTTAATTTTTACTTTGTAAAAATGAAATTTAGAAGAAATATTTTGCAATGCCGATTTCGTAGGTTATGCATAATAATGTTATCTGAAAGATGTTATACGTTTTTTTTTTGTTTTTTTTTACAGTAATCACATTGAGAAGCACACCATACGGCTAAAATCAAATGCACATCGGGAGCATAACGTCTTAAATCGATTTACGAACCAAGCTCTATAATATGAACTCAGGTGCGAAATGGCGGAATCCATTAACCCGGTACTTCGGAATCATGAAGAGAGGTGCTGGCACATTTCCAATGACGTCAAATCTTCTGAAATTCACTTTAAAGTCGTTCCGGGTCTTGACGGGTGTGTAAGCTGCATTTATAAGGGCTAGAGATTTTTACCCAATTATACAAGATTCACGGCTCAGTACATGTTTGGCTCGATTCCATATGTAGCCAGGAAAGAATTGTCTATAATTCAAGAACTTTGAATAAGTTTGCACTGTAAAGTATAGAAAATTTTAGCGTTTACTATTTGTTCTACTTTGGATTAAACTAGTGTTTAAGTTTACAAGTCAAGTCACTTAAATTTACTAATTAAATTACTTAAGTTTACGAATTAAGTTATTTAAGTTTACTAGTCAAGTTATTTAAGTTTACTAGTTAAGTTATTTGAGTTTAAGTTAAACAAGTGTTTTATTTTGTTTAACACTTTATGGTGTTTAACGTCGAAATTAGTTGTTACATTAAAAATTGACTTATTTAGATTTTCCTCCGTGGTTAAATTTCAACTATTTATATCCCTGGTGGGGGGGTTTCGGGGGCATTCTGCGAGACTTTACTCTTCCCCCAACACTTTGTCCACTCCGGAAGAAAAAGTCAGAAAACCGGCCCGTTATGTTAAGTTTAATAATCGATACTTTAAGTGTTGTTGTTGTTGAGACCCAGACCGTCCGACCTACCAGAAAGGTCGATACTTTAAGTGTGCAAATATTTAACCTTCTAGGTCACCAAGGGAGGCTTCTGAAAGGTCGTTACGGACTTTTTGAAAGAAAAAAAAAACATTTTCTCCGCTCCCGGGGTAAACTCAAAATTCGGCTATGTAAAGTTCTGCCCGATAGTGGATACTGTAAGTGTGAAAAAATTAAGTCTTTAAACTAGGTGTAACTTAAGTATTTTTACTACTTAAGTATTAAAACTAGGGTGTTTCTGGAGAGTCTGAAAAGAATATTCGAATTCCCCCTCCCCCATGGAGGGGGGTAAATCGAAAATCCTAGGAGGTAAATCGAAAATTGAAATTAGGTTCTGTACTGTAGTTGATACTATAAGTGTTGTTGTTGAAACCCAGACCGTCCGACCTACCAGAAAGGTGTAAGGTAACTGTTTGGACGGTCGGAAAGTGCCACCCAATTTAGACCGGAACCCAGTGGGGGAGGCATCCACAGGGACCGTACCCTCCTTCCCCTACCACCAACCTCTCAGAAGGACTTTCGGACCCACATGTTTAACGTGATCGTACTCCGCATGAACACGGCGGCAGTTTTGGCAGTGGCTGGAATCGAACCCGGGCCTACCGAGTGCAACTCCAGCGCGCTAACCAATGGGCTACCGCGTCCCTGATACTATAAGTGTGAAAAAATTCGGCCTGCCACGTCACCGGGGAGCTTCTGGTGGGTCTGGACACACAAAAACACGTTAAACAGACTAGCCAATTATATGTAGTGATACTATTTAATAGAGGATGAAAATATAAAATTTTTATATTTAAAATAGAAATATTGTCTATGTGCCCTACTTATTAATCACAGAAATGAACTAGAATTGTTTTCGAAGTTATTGATATATAGACACATTTGCAACACTACAATATTGAATATCTTTTCAACATTGCAGGAAAAATTTCCAATACGTATATAGCCAACATTCGTCCAATATTTAATGCACGAGCTGCATTAGCAAATCTGTTCTGAGAGGAAATTGAATCTACCTCCTGACTTCTGGCTTCAGGTCAAGTGTTTTAATCTTTGAGCGCTACTTGAGACTGTAGGGATTTATGTTCTTTTTATTTACGTTGCAGGTGTTAAAATACCAGCAAATCCATTTATTTACTTCTTTTATGCTTTTGAAGAACCATAAAAAATTTATATACCATCCTTTTAATCAGTTTTAATGGTTTTAATTACATTTTGTATCAATTTCAAGTTGCCCGTACTGAATATAGTTGAAATTACGGTTTTTTACTGAATAAAATCTACGAAAAATACGGCTTAATCTTGAACTTACCGGGGCTTATCAATTATTTACGTGTTACAAATCCAACAGAAAAATTTTCTTTTTTGTATTCGAATGATTCGAATAGATTTCAGTTCAAGGATAAAGGTAGATTTTAATTTTTAAACAAATTAGCGTAAATATATCTAAATTTGTCATTTGACAAAAGAATTGAAAAGAACGTATATAATTAAGTACAACCTTAATTTTTCTCCATAAAATGTAACGGTAAAGTGTTATGCTGTACAAAATTAAAAAAATTGTTATGATTGAGAGTTATCTGTTATTCTATAATTAAATTGATTTAAAATAAGATGTAAATAATTCAATTAAATGTACAAATGCTTATAAGTAAGACAGGCAGAGTTTTAAATTCAAACTAAAATACTATCAAGAAATTTACTGACCGAAAAATTTCTGGGATATTTAATAAAAAACAAAAGAATTTACAAGAAGAATTGAATTTGAAAAAATAGATGAAGCGATCAGATATTAATGCATTATAAATCATAGATCCTACAAAAATGTAGAATTTTACTTTAATTACCGAAAAATTTGGCTTCTAATAATACGAACAATATAAAATATAATTTTTAAAAATATCAGCACCAATCATTATTAAGCAGACATTTCAATGGAATTGAAATTCATTATTTTATGGATATATGCTACATGAAATAAATAATCTTTCACAAATCTTCGGCTGTCCACTTTAACGCAGACTATAGCAATAATTGACAGGTGATCATGAAACGTATTTGTGAAAAGAGAAGTAGATGTGACAAAAGTAGATAGCATTTAGAAAAGTAGATGTGTCGAATTAACAGTGAAAATCATTGCATGTCTTACTTCTTTGTGTATGACTTATATTTTTATTATAGAAGCAATAAACTATTTCTTAATTTATTTTTTTTATTGATACTTACTTTTTTTTCACAATTCATCTGACTTCTGTAGGCAAATAATAGTAAAAATCTGATGTGGGCAGCACATGACTCTCCCTGCAGACCTATATTCACGTTCTCTTTATTTTAATTAAATTTAATTCACTTTTAATTCAATTTTCGTTCTTATTTGATAACTGGACATATTTTCAAAGGTGGCGTAAAGAAAATACGAAAAACTAAAATATCTCGAGAATGGCTAGTCCTAGTGTAATGGGGTTGGCCTTCTTTTCTTCGTTAAAAATTGCATATTAGACAAGCATTTAATGGAGATATTTGAGCATACGTAGTTTTTTATTTTAGATTTTTGCGGGCCATTTTGCAAAAAAAAGGCAAATTTTTTTTTTCGAATCGTACCAAAATCTAATCAGCACCAGGGTGTCCCACAAGTGACTTATCTACCGAATTTCGTGACATTCGGTTCATTAGTTTTTCTGTTAAAGTGGATACAAGCTTTTGCGGGCCATTTCGCAAAAAAAGGCGGATTCTTTTATCCCGAATCGTGCCCAAAACTAATCAGCACCAGATTCGCCCTATAATGACTTACCTACCAAATTTTATTAAATTCGGTCTATTAGTTTTTGAGTTAAAGTGGATACAAAATCTGCACAGACACACAGACGTCACGCTAAAAAGGGTTTTTTCGTATTCTAGAGGTCTTGAAACGTGTAGATCCGTTGAAAACTCGAGTTGCGATTTTCAACATGATTCCAATACTTTCCCTATACATTACCATGTATTGTAAGGAAAGTAAAAATTGAAAAAAAAAATTAAAATTTCATTGTGCTTTATAAACTTCAACGTAATTTTTAGCAAATAAACAATTTTGCTTTTCAAAATGCAAAACATTCTACGCCAACCCGCTCGCTGATGTATATCAATTATAACGACACGATCTGAGTTGGTTGGGGAATGAAAAAATCCGACAGAAAAACATTTCACTATTTTCTTAGCAAAAATTACCTTACCTTAAAATAAAAAATTCCACACCATTTCAAGAGCTTTATTCTACGAATACGTGACATTATGTATTTTTTTACCATATGCCTGAAAAGCATAAATAATAAATTTTGAAAATTGTGTGGACTAGTCGTATTCTTCCCTACGGTAAAATGACAGTTTTATTTAAGAGCTACAGTATGCGTTTTTAACAATGTTAAACGGTTTTTGAAACGTGATTGTATCCATTCGCATATAAATGGATACTTTAGAATCGCGTTTAGGACAAAGACGCACGAAGAGGAATATGTCTTCTCTGTAGACTTTCTTCACAGTTGGGCACTTTTACCAAGGTTTGAAATAAGTCTGACGCAATGAATTATTCTCTTTTGTTAAACTAGCCAGATGTATTAGAAAATAACTGCAATAACACGTGCATTCCATTACGAGCCTTAGGTCAAAATTTGAGCAAAGTTTAATGGCTGAAAACATTTATGTCGCTTTAGGAATATTTTTTACTCAAATTAAAGCAGATAATAACAAAAAGTACAGCGAATATCACGATATTATAATTGTAGAAAGCAAATTTTCTATCTTTGTATCTCCGTGCACTGTGTATAAAATTTTATTAATTTCTGAGTATAGTAATAATTTCAGATATTTGATTGTGAATACAAATTTCTTGTATATTTTCTTGACAGAAGCAGATATATGAAAATTTCGATGCTCAAATCTCAGGATCCACAGAAAAAGAATCACCATACACGTATAAAAAAAAGAGACTTCATCATTACAAAAGAAATGTTTATGTTCTGTTTTAGGAAATGCAAAGCTTTCCGAATCAAGAAACGCAACATAAAAGATTTTTCATGCACACACACACAGGCATATATATATATATATATATATATATATATATATATATATATATATATATATATATATATATATATATATATATATATATGTATATATATATATATATATATTGTATATATATATATATATATATATATACAGGGTGATTTAAAACGATAGGGAAACACTTTAAAGGGTAATAGAACATACATAAACAAGCACTTTTCGTCATACAATGCATGGTCGTAACGCACGGGGTTATGTACTAGAGGGGCTAGTTGTCGCACTCGTCGTCAGTTCTACCGTGATTTTTAGAAGGGATAGATTGTTTCACAAATCAGGAAGATCGACATGTATTTCATGTACGGAGCTTCGGACGGGAATACGAGAAAATCCCAAATCCGTATGTAGTTTCAACACGATGGAGCGCCACCCCATTTTAGCATGGCTATGCGAAACGCCTTGGATGCAACATTCCCAGGATGATGGATTGGTCAGAGTGGTCCCATTACTTGGCCGGCACGATCGTCCAATCTCACATGTCTGGACTTTTCTTATGGGTCCATTTGAAAAGCCTCATCTACGATAGCTACGTTGATTCCGATGAGGACCTTGTTGCCAGGATTTCTGTTGCTGCTGTCGCTATATGAGAAATGCCTGGTGTTTTAGCCAATGTACGACGATCACTGCGTCGCAGGTGTGAGGCCTGCATTCATGATCGCGGTCGTTATTTTGAGCAGTTTCTGTAATTTCTTTTGAGTAATTTTTGTAATTTTTTTCTGGTTTTGTAATTTCTTCGATTTCTTGTTTTGAGCAGTTTCTGTAAGTTATTCGTTAAAATGCGTTCTGTAATATATTTACTTTCTTCATACCTCATGTCATTCTTGTGTTCCATCATTTCATGCAACAGTACGTTCTAATCCGTAGTGCTTAACCACTTGGGTTACGACCATATTGCATGACGAAAAGTGCTTGGTTAAGTGTGTTCTATCACCCATTACAGTTTTGTTACACACACACACACACACACACACACATGTGTGTGTGTGTGTGTGTGTGTAAATTTGTCGAAAACTCGAATTTCAATTTTTGCCCGTTTTTGATACTTTCCATATGTATTGTAGGGAATTTTGATGTATTATAGGGGAAGTAAAAATATACACCGGAAAAAATAGCCCACTCATTTTGCTTTTAAAAAATAGAAATTATAAATATCCTTCCTTTTTACTCTTTTCATTCAAAACTAAATGACAGAGTCTGAAATACACGACTTTTCAATTTCGTTAGACTTGTAACTGTCATTTGCATTTCGCTTTTCAATATAATTTTTTCTTGCTTTCATTAAACTTGCATTATCTGACGCATGGAAATGTTTATTTTAAGAGTTCAATTACTGATTCTACACACAGTTCAATCATCCACGAAAGATTAAAGAGCCTTTTAATGAATAAATTTCTCCCTTCGTGCATTTTTGTAGAAAAGTAATGGACCTGTAAGATATCATTTAGATTTGCTTAATGTATTCTTATATCTGCTACAGAAATATTAGCTACCGAAAATATAAAAATAACTTAATAATGCTTCCTTCTCTCTGATTGGTACATTCATCGATTAATGAATGAAATTCATTAAATGGTTTATTTTATCTATTTTGGATTGAAGAAAACACAGTAAAGCACCGAAGAACATTTAAGAGCTTTTTTTTATTAAATTAATGCTTTATTTTTATATAGTCACAATAATTTAAATTTAAAAAAATATTTTTCTGTTTTATTTAAAGCAGCTTTATACAGTTTTTAGAAAGTTGTTAAGCACCCCATTGCAAGTTAAGGTCCATGGGTATACACGTTAGGCTTGGCTATCGTACAGTGACCATGTCGATTGAATATAAGGGATTGAAGCGCCCCTAGCGGATAATTAAAAGAGTTAGGACAAATAACGGGATTTCATTTTCCAACGTGGTCCTTGTGCAATACTAATGTAATTGTTTAAGGCGACGCTTCAATTAGCTTTCATGCCCGTGTTAACCTATGGGGGAAGTTCTTCGCTAATTACACATTGGCAAATGAATAATTTAAAATTCTGTTTTTTGCACATGATTGTAGACAGTTTAATGCATTGAACTCTGTCATCAATTTTTTAAATTTTATTTTAAATATATCTTGAAATGGAGTTAATTTGTCAAAATTTCTTAGATAAAACATCACCTTCTTAATTGCACTATAAAAAATTAACCATCAAACGTTTCACATTTTGAAAAAGAGCGTTCAATAGATTATACTTCTGGCTTCTTTTTAAGATTTTTTTTAGATTTTTGAATTAATTTGGGATTAATATATTGGAATAGTAAATCGTGTTTCAACTGCTGAAACTTTCAATTTTCAACGTTAGCCACACCTCCTATCCTCCCAGGGGAAAAATGGGGGTGAAAATTCTTGGTGTGGAGATTTGAGGGGTGGGTGAATGATTGACTGGTATTGGGGAAATGAACGAAGGGGTACATTTGTTGGTGTTTAGCAGGTGTCTTTTGACTTTGGTCCAGTAAAGAAAGAGAAGTCCTTTGCGTTACAATTTGTTGTATCAGTACAGATAATTCGGCTCGCGCTGGTTTACTGTTTTTCTTCTTGCATATATTTGTTCCATACTTATTTAATGTAAATATTATATTAATTGTAGTCTTTTAGGTCACCGGGGGGCCCGTGAAGATAATTTTGTATAGCTAGAACAAAAATTCTCTAACTTCTTTTTAGGGGTACTAAATTAAATATTTTAACAGAATATTTTGATTAACAATGTCATTTAGTATACTATAGTAATTTGCGCATGATTGCAAATTTTAAGTTTCTTTATATTATACTAGCAGCGAATACCCGATGTTGCTCGGGATTTACCATGCAAAACTGTGAAAAAAATTACACCTAAACATATAGGGCCGTGAATCTTATACATTGTTTTGTCACTGTGAAAGATGTAAATTCATTGCATTATGTAAGAAAAAAATCTGATGTGGGCAACACGTGACTTTCCTTATATAATGTAATGAATTTAATACTTTTACAGTTAAAAAAAAAGGTTTTTCATATAGTAGATACTAATATTCTTTCCAAGATATTAATTTTCGACAATTGGTCGTCATTTTCATTGATTTAGCGTCATTTTTATCCATTTGGCGAGATTTTCGTTAATTTGGCAACATTTCAAAAAGTCGCCAAGTTTGCGACATTCCGCCAAATTCGTCGCCGAAATATCGCCAAGCGTTATGCACTAAGAAATAATTTATTTTTACAGCAGATAAATGACTATTGGCGTTCAAATATAAAAGTAATCTTTTTTCTTGAATGGAACGAGCTAGATCCACGAGAATGATGTCACCCAATTTATCGCATGGTATTACATATGAAAAGTGAACTTTTTTCTTAATAGGAAATATTTTTTTTTATTTTATATGACTTTTTGATATTTTTTTTTTTAAATGTGCAATATCTCAAGAACGGTTTATGTCAGCGTTCTGAAATTTATGTCAATCGTTTTCTAATAAAAAATTACATAAGAAATGTCTATTTGCGTAACTTTATTAGTGGTTTTGATTTTTTGACGATTTTTTCAAATTTTTACTAGAAAATTTAGGGGGGTTCTGAGCATTCGATTGCGTATAAAAACAATAGGCTTCCAGTGTTTACAGACTGTGATTTTTGTACCAAATTTCGTTCAAATCGTTCCATTTGTACGTCAGTTATCGTCTCCACAGATTCACTGACGCACACACACACACACATACTTTCACACACACACAGACATCACTTCAAAAATGTTTGATTCGTGATCAGGAATACTTGAAACGTGGTCTCCCGTCGAAAACTCGAATTCGAATTTTCGACACCGTCACAATACTTTCCTTATACATTATGTATATAAGGAAAGTAAAAAAATCATTGTATTATATAAGTCATAGCAGCATAAGAAAGAATCTTCCTCATAAAATGCTGATAATTAAATAACCATTTTTAACACTTTACTACATAGTTGGAAAGTGGTTATGACCTTGTTCATTCTGTCTGTTTGTCCGTAAAAAGCAATAACTGCCGTAAAAAGCCATTTATATTTCGATGACGTCATTTGAATCAAGTTCGTTTTTTTCGATGAAGTTTTTAAGTTTTCAAATATAATTAATTATTACAGTATACTAGCCGCCTTTGGCGACCAGCCTGTTCGCTACCCTTGAAAATTCTGACCGTGGCAAACTCGTTGGCGCGACCTACCAGAAAGATGTAAGGTAACTGCTTGGAAGGCCAGGAAGTGCCACACAATTTAGACCGGAACCCAATGGGGGAGGCATCCAAAGAGACCGTACCCTCCTTCCCCTACCACAAACCTCTCGGAAGGACTTGCAGTCCCACACGTTTAACGTGATCGTACTCCGCGTGAACACGGCTGCAGTTTTGGCAATGGCGGGAATCGAACCCGGGCCTACCGAGTGAAATTCCCGCGCGCTAACCACTGGGCTACCGTGCCATCCGCGACAATCTCCATAACTTTATTTTTATTCGGCAATTTTGGGAATCGAACCCGGGCCTACCAAGTGCAAATCCCGCGCACTAACCACTGGGGTACTTCACCCTCCGCGATATTCTTCATAACTTTCTTTTTATTCACCCAATTTAGACCGGAACCAAGTGGGAGAAGCATCCACAGGGACCGTACCCTTCTTCCCCTACCACCAACCTCTCGGAAGGACTTACAGACCCACATGTTTAACGTGATCGTACTCCGCGTAAACACGGCGGCAATTTTGGGAATCGAACCCGGGCCTACCGAGTGCAATTTCCGCGCGCTAACCATTGGGCTACTTTGCCCTACGCGACAATCTCCATAACTTTCTTTTTATTCATCCAATTTAGACCGTACCCTCCTTCCCCTACCACCAACTTCTCGGAAGGACTCACGGACCCACATGTTTAACGTGCTCGTACTCCGCGTAAACACGACGGCAATTTTGGGAATCGAACCCGGGCCTGGTAACTGGTTGGACGGCCAGGATGTGCCACCCAATTTAGACCGGAACCCAGTGGGGGAGGCATCCACAGGGAACGTACCCTCCTTCCCCTACCACCAACCTCTCGGAAAAACATACGGACCCATATGTTTAACGTGATCGTATTCCATTTCAGTGGCGGAAATCGAAACCGGGCCTACCGCGTGCAATTCCCGCGCGCTAACCACTGGGCTACTTCGCCCTCCGCGACAATCTCCATAACTTTCTTTTTATTCACCCAATTTAGACCGCACCCTCCTTCCCCTACCACCAACCTCTCGGAAGGACTCACGAACCCACATGTTTAACGTGATCGTACTCTGCGTGAACGTGGCGTAAGTTTTGGCAGTGGCGGGAATCGAACCCGGGCCTACTGAGTGCAATTCCCGCGCGCTAACCACTGGGCTGCCGCGCCCTCCGCGACAATCTCCATAACTTTCTACATATTCACCCAATTTAGACGGGAACCCAGTGGGGGAGGCATCCACAGGGGCCGTATCCTCCTTCCCCTACCACCGACCTCTCGGAAGGACTTACGGACCCACATATTTAACGTGATCGTATTCCACGTAAACACGGCGGCAGTTTTGGCAGTGGCGGGAATCGAACCCGGGCCTACCGCTAACTTCCCGCGCGCTAATTTGCAATTTAAAATGACCATATGCTTAATTCCATCATCCTCATTCCATTGTTTCATTGTTCCATCATTTAAAATATCCATAAAATTAAAATATCCATTTAAAATATCCAAAAGTTAAAATATACATTTAAAAAATCCAGATCGTCCCATCATTTAAAATATAAATATAATAATTTATATAGAGCAAAGGCGTGGCAAATTGTAACCGTGGCACACTCGCTGGCGCGACCTTACCAGAAGGTGTAAGGTAACTGTTTGGACGGCCAGGAAGTGCTACCCAATTTAGACCGGAACTCAGTGGGGGAGACATCCACAGGGACCGTACCCTCCTTCCCCTACCACCAACCTTTCGGAAGGACTTACGATCCCGCATGCTTAACGTGATCGTACTCCGCGTGAACGCGGCTGCAGTTTTGGCAGTGGCGGGAATCGAACCCGGGCCTACCCAGTGAAATTCCCGCGCGCTAACCACTGGTGTACTTCGCCCTCCGCGACATTTTCCATAACTTTCTTTTTATTCACCGAATTTAGACCGGAACCCAGTGGGAGAGGCACCCACGGGGACCGTACCCTCCTTCCCCAACCACCAACCTCTCGAAAGGACTTACAGACACACATGTTTATTCCGCGTGATCGTACTCCGCGTGAACACGGCGGCAATTTTGGAAATCGAACCCGGGCCTACCGCGTGCAATTCCCGCGCGCTAACCACTGGGCTACTTCGCCCTCCGCGACAATCTCCATAACTTTCTTTTTATTCACCCAATTTAGGCCGTACCCTCCTTCCCCTACCACCAACCTCTCGGAAGGACTTACGGGCCCACATGTTTAACGTGATCGTATTCCGCGTGAACACTTCGGCAGTTTTGGCAGTGGCGGGAATCGTACCCGGGCCTACCGCTAACTTCCCGCGCGCTAATTTACAATTTAAAATGACCATATGCTCTCTAAGCTCTTAATTCCATCATCCTCATTCCATTTTTCCATCATTTAAAATATCCATAAAATTTAAATATCCATCGTTCCATCATTTAAAATATCCATAAAATTAAAATATCCATCGTTCCATCATTTAAAATATCCATAAAATTAAAATATCCATTTAAAAAATCCATATCGTTCCATCATTTAAAATATAAATATAATAATTTCTACAGTGCATATGTTAAGCTCTTATTTCATTTAAAATCGGAAGCACGGGAAACGGAAAGTAAAAACTAATTCGGTTTCTTATTGTCCCACCCATCGCTATGCATATACAGAACCGTGACGTCACCTCCACCTTGACGTCCCCACCCACCACCTTCCTTCCTTCAGCGGTGGAGAAATGAAGCGGCACGCCGAGCGGAACGCCGAGAAATCGAAATTCGGAAACTTTTAAAATCCCGATCCTGTGGGCAATACGGAATATTTCCTGACCAGATTGGACTTGTAAGAATGCCAGATGTTTGACCTTTCTGAAAATGTAAATTATTAGTCGAAATTATGAGTACTTTTCACGATGCGAGAATTTAAAAACCAAAAATCGTTTTCTTGAGCAAAAAGTGACTTTTGTTTTAAAATCTTTAAAAAATATTAGAAATCGAAATTCAGATTTGAAATTGATATATTTTTACTCGCAATTGTCTGCTCTTTCCGATGGTGTGAGTTGTTTTTTTCTACGACGTCTGGATCGTGGAGAAAAAAGGGCAAAAAAAGGTCGAAATCGCATAAAACATTAAATAAATAAAAAAATAATTAGAATTTTGAAAATCGGTTTTCACGTGTCCCCTTCCCTCCCCCCCGGGTCTCCGATTGCCAAATTTCGTAGCTCTCCGACGCGCGGTCGCGAAACGTATAGTGTATAAGACAGACAGACAGACAGACAGACACACACACACACAGACATTGCCTTTTATTATTTAAGATTACCGTTGAATGTATCGCATTTTAGAGATACTCCGTACGAAGAACAGGCATGCTGCTAGTTAGGCAATAAAATTTTACTCTGCACGGTGAACGCAGATGGGTCAATTAGAACCCGATACAGAAAAATTATAATTTTGGATAAGAAATTGAAGACTTCTTTATTCTACTACATTCCGAAGTCTAAATTAAACATTGCTCTTCACAACATTCAAATTTGTAAAGCTATAGTAAGAGAACAAAAATTATGCTCTGGCCTGGATACAGCAGTATAAATATACACCGATGCACCAATTGTCATGTTTCGTAACATCATGTGATTTATAAATTGAATAGGGATGAAATACATTCCAAATTTAATTTTTGAGGAAATGATCATTAGATTATTATCATTGGTCAAGTGCCAGTTTCAATTTGTTTTACTTTTAAATTTGTCGCAAAAAAGTTTAATCTCTTTTGTACTGTGATTGTTTGTCTGGTGGTGGAAATATGAAATCCAATAAATAAATGAAAATAAGAAATCCAAGATACTGCTTACTTTAAAATTTATCACTGATATTTTATGCAATTTCTTCTATGATTTTAATTTCAGTTCTTAGATTTCGAATGTTTCTAAATTATCAAAATTAAATAAATTTTATTCTTAAACACAGTTCTGACGATTTCTTTCCTATAGCAAACGTTGAATAAAAATTTATCTGAGCAAACTGTCATGATTAGAAATCAACATATAGATAATGCGAATTATTGTCCTTGAATGTATTTATTCCAAACATCTTACACTTTTACTAAAATTATTAAATTTTAAAAATATTCATAATTATGTCATAATTAAAGAAAATATTATCTATCTATATTTACATAGAAAGTTTAATCGCATTGAAAAGTTTTTAACAACACTAACAATTGTGGCATATGACATGTTTGTTTTGCTACCGCTGCAACGAATCTTTGATGGTGATGAGTAGTTCTAACTAAATAGTCATTGCACTGTTCACTGATAAAGGAAGAAAGCATTTTTAAAAACATAATCCCAGTCTTTTTTATCCCTTCTCATCTTCAACCAAAATGATAAATAAAAATTCATTTTATATTAATGCTCATTCTTGACTTTAATTATTTTTAATTTGAAATTAATTTTAAAATTTGGGTTCCTTTACATTTAATACTATATGTGATGAGCTTGTGTTTAATTCCTTAAATGGCAAATTTTAATTCGCATACAAGCCAACAGGTTTCAATGTATTGAAAATATTCAGGCCGGTCCGCGTTGGAGTTGGTTTTGAGTGTTTACGGTACGGCTCAGATGAATTCCAATGAAAAAATTTCGGGCTTTGGACGAGTCAAATCTTGACATTTTTGAGCCGGGAAATTTTTTAAAATTAGACCTGTGCAGACCTCTAGTCTCTAAATAACTGACTTTTGATCTTCGACTTTTCCTTTTCTTCTGCCGGCTCCAAGAACTGGGATTTTTCCAAATTTAGATAATTCCCCCCATTATTGCAGTGATGCAGTAGCCGGAACACATTTTTTTTTTTAATCCTTAAATTCTAAAAACTCCTTACTTATTCCCATTATTTATTTATTTATTGAAGATAAAAACGGGTTGCTTTTCTAGTTCAAGGACTCAATGACAAACTGAATGATTGAGTAAATATCTTTTATCACATATGTGTTTAGGAAACGTTTTGAAACTTTAATTTCGAAGGGGGGTTAAATACGCCTATGCGCATGTGCTTAACATGTGTGTTAAATGTTTAATTGGCTGAATAACTGAGAAATGCCCAGTCTAAAATGAGACATATATTTGACATTTGGTGCATGAGTGAACAGTCTGAAAAAGACAACTGAAAAAATTGAATTATTTAAAAAATCGTGTTTTGTAGGTTTGCTCATTAGGAGGCCGTTGAATTTCAATGAATATTCAGCTAGTGTTTAACTATTTGGTAAACCAATTAGATTTTCCCATTAAAATTCCTGCTGCGTTAGGTTCTGTCCCGCATTTGAATTTATGAGTGTACAAAGATTTAGTCTTCTAGGTCACAGGAAGCTTCTGAAGGGTTTGGAACGACAAATACACGCAGAATAATAATTATACAGGTATTTATTGAATTTCAGTATCTGTATAAATGAAATCATTTTTCCTTTCTTGTTTGTAAATAATTTTTATTGTTTGTATAAATATTCGGTGAACCAGTAGTTTTTCTCCCTCAAAATTCCGACTGTGTTAAGTTCTGTACCGAAGTTGAATTTTTGAATATACAAAGATTTAGTCTTCTAGGCCACCGGGGCTTTTGAAGGGTTTATAAAAACAAAACACATGCAGGACAATTATTATATAGGTCTCTATTGAGTTACTATGTCAACAAATGAAATCATTTTTCTGTAAAAACGCCGTGAAAGTGCAGTACCGCTACTAGAGACTAGCTATTTGAATAGAATTGCAGTTCCGCAGTGCCCGTGTAGTGGCAACCGCCATTTCTATTCATTACTAGGCAGAACCCGAGATTTCCGAGTAACCCCGGTTAAAACAAATCGTTTTCAACACATGGAATTCTCATGCTAAATACTATAATTTCCAAATATATTCTGCAAGGCTAAAAAATGTGGTATGTAGAATATCACATATTTTTAGTGCTGTATCGTCCATTTCAAACTTTAAATTTCATACAATGCACTCTAATGTATACTATTTAAAAAGGAAATAATGATATATTCAAAATGACTAAATAAATATTAGTTTTATACCATCGCTCTGGACTCATAGGCATAGAAATATCATTAATTTTATTTTTAATTCCAGTTTTTTAATACACACATTTTAGTGTTGTACCTAGATTAGTCTTCAAAATACACATTGAAGTTACACACACACACATATATATATATATATATATATTTATATTATAATTATATAATAATCGGTTAGGAGAACTCTTTGGTTATTCCTTGACAAGAAATAGAATGGATAGGAAACTTTCCTTTCAGTAAGTGGGAAAAGCCTCCAGTTACGTTTTTTTCATTCTTTCATTCATTTACTTTGTCCCCCAAACCACACACCCTTCTGAGATTCTCCCCTTTATCCTCTTGGACAGGCGAGCAAGTCATAAACTATAGAGGTCCAAGGGACTTTCGTCACCTTTACTTACTCTCATTGGCCTATCAGATGCCAATCATTTGAAAAAAGGAACTGCCCATCTCTTGAGCCACCGGGTGCAATTTTCAAGGGAACGGTGATTTTTTTTAACTGAAGCGTCCCCTTAACTAATGAGAGTAGTATGACATGTTTGCCTTCGCCCCTATTTGTCTTAATACTTGTCCATTCAGAATGAGCAATAATGATTGCGAACTCAAGATTGACTCAAGATTGTCTGACTCATGATTGTGATAAGATTTGTAATGATTAAAATTATCTGTATCGTGCCATTTTGGGATAAAATTGCTCTTTTTATAATCTTTTCCACTTGAAATTTTAATTTTGTTAACAATATAGTCAAATACATGTCTGGTCAAAGAAAGTTACAAATATTGCCATGGTGGGAAATTTTTTGAATGCCAAGCTATATGAAAATGCCACATCTTACACGTTCTCAAAACAGACTAAAATAGACAAACCCGACGAAATGTATGTAATGCTTATTTTTGCAGCTCTCTTTATGGTATTAATTTATTAAGGTGGGGGGAGTAGAGTTAAGTGGTGATAATTTTTTTAATTTCTATTAAAAAGATACTATATGATTTTGGTATAGTAGTGTTTCGTACAATGCTTATGCTCACAAAAATCCACCAGTGTGTATAGTCAAGCTTAAAAAGCTTAAGCTTAAGCCAGTGTGTATAGTCAAGCTTAAAAAGCTTAAGCTTAAGCCAGTGTGTATAGTCAAGCTTAAAAAGCTTAAGCTTAAGCCAGTGTGTATAGTCAAGCTGTAAATAATATAATTATGATACATAAATATTAAAGTCACCACTCTGAAACGATGAGGCAGTTATTTTTAATGTTAACTATTTATTAAAATTAAATATTTTAAATCACTAAATTATTTAAATATTCATTAATAATTGACATTTCGCAAATATTCATTAATGATTAACATTTCGTAACTATTCATTAATTCTTATGTTTTCCATTTTATAAAGTTTTTAAGGTGGGGGTTCGTTTTGGGTGTAGTGTGACAGGTGGAAATTTTGCTTGACTTCAGAGTCAAATTAATTACAATAAATATCCTCATTTATGCTAAAAATGGTTACCTTGATTCACTAGTCATATTCGTCTGCTGGCGTTGTTGCTTGGCATTGGTCGTCATTTTTATATCAGTCCCCTGGACAGTAGCGGTCGTCATTTGTGCACATTAGCTCTTAGGTCCTTTTCATCCGTCTTTTCGACCCGTGTCACTTCATTCTCAAATCTTGTCTTCTATATCTGAATTTTCACTGTCCCAGGCTTGTCTGCAAACGCTCCGCCAAACAGTACAATTTGTACTCCAAAAATAAGTTGGTTAGTTTGTTAAATTAGGGATAATTATAGGGATAATTATGGGGATAATTAGATTTATGATGGAGCAAGATCCAGAATGCATGTGCCAAAATAAGTGACTATTAAATAAAATGAAATATATATGTGTATATGTACATGCATGCATCAGTGTTTAAGTACATGTGTGCGTATGGGCACCCCCCTAGTAGAAATCCAATATTGGCACAATATTGGCAGCCAATATTGGAAATATATGGACCAATATGAAAAAGTGGACATTTTGACGGAATTGGCCCAATATTGGCTTAAAATATTGGGGCAATATTACGCCAATATTGGCGTTTCATTGTAGTGAAAATATTTAGCTAGTATTGGAGGCCAATGCAATCCCAATATTTGCCCAATATTGGGATTACATTGGCAATATTTCCAATGTAATGACAAGATATGCAATATTGGTCCAATATCAGACCAATATTAAATGCTACTATACGTATTTGTTAGTAAGTGCGGTTCGCGAGCTTTTAGCTTATTCAAATGCGGTTCTTGATACATAAAAAGTGAAGATCATTGGCTTATATGTTTCTCATGTATACGTTTATATCATTTATACGTTGTTTTCAATTGGTCCTATTTCTTTTAATGACAGAGTATTTCGTTATGCGACTGAACCCATTGTAATGCTTCATTTATAAATCGCTTACTTTCTAATTAGCGGAGGTGGTCACTTATTTAGTAGTCACGGTTAACGACAGACACCTAACTTGGCAACAGCGGACCGTTATAGAAGCGTCATTGAAATTTGGAGTATTTGGGTAGTATTTTGCATATAATTAAAAATCTATTAATTGCTTTTAAAGTTTTATGCACAAATCAAAATCTGTACCATCCATTTAAAACAAACCGCAGCACTCTATGTTTATAATTCAAAGAAATGACTTCTTCAACGATCTTCCATTTACAAATTATAAGCCAGAGATCGCCAACTGGTGGCTCCTTTTCGAGCATTATGTGACCCGCGACAGTTACGTGATATTTGAATTTCCGGTAGTCAATAAAATTTTAATTTTCAAATAAAATTCATGATTTTAAAATGACGTTCCAATGGATTGTTTAATGTAAATTTATTATAATGCTTTTTTCTGCATTGAAATTATCCACCAAAATAATATGCGTCGGATTGCCAGAACAACAAGAATGCTGTTTCAGTACCTATTGCTGAATGCTGAAAAAATTTATGCCTGTTTTGTAATTGTAAAAAAATGAACATTTTTATACTTTTAAATTATAAAATTGCAGCTGTTTAAATAGTTTAGACATATATTCTGTATGTTTGCAATAATGATTTTTAGAAAATTAGGTTTCTTGTATGCAGAATTTTTATTATAATTTAATTCGTAACTTTTTTTACTGAAATTTTGATCAAATTACAGTCAAACACTGGATTAGATACCTTTTAATTATTTAACATACGAGTTTATATCCTATTCTGTCTCAATTCAAAGTTTAAAACAAAATCATCAGTATTTATAATTGTCCAACATGTCTAGCGTATTTTCGTCTTTCAAGACCCTCCAGAAGGCCCTTGGTGACCTAGAAGACGGAATCTTTGCCTATTTATAATATCGAGTACAGGACCTAACGTGGCCAGATTTTTGCTTTACCCCTTCACCTCCACACACCTGGGGTGAAAAAAAAAGGCTGGTGTGGGATGGAAAATTCTTTTCAGACAGTCTAGAAGGTCCTCCGTTTACCTAGAAAGCAGAATTTTTGCAAATTTATAATATCGACTAGTTGTTGAGACCCAGACCGTTCGACTTACCAGAAAGGTGCAAGGTAACTGTTTGGACGGCCGGGAAGTGCCACCCAATTTAGACCGGTACCAGTGGGGAAGACATCCACAAGGACCGTACCCTCCTTCTCATACCACCAACCTCTCGGAACGACTTACGAACCCACATGTTTAACGTGATCGTACTCCGCGTGAACACTGCGGTAGTTTTGGCAGTGGCGGGGATCGAACCCGGGCCTACCGAGTGCAATTCCCGCGCTCTAACCACTGGGTTACCGAGCCCTATAATATCGACTAGTTGTATTTTGACTTACCCTTTCTGGGGGGGGGGGGGCAGAAAATGGGAGGTCTCGAAAAATCTTTCAATACCCTCCAGAAGCCCTACGCAGAAAGCTGAACCCTCTATGCACACTTATAGTATAGATCATCTGACAAGCGTATCCAGATTATCTTTATCCCCCACCCCTCCACCCCCTCGGTGACTGAAGAAATCATATTTTAAAAATGTTTTCAGACTCTCCAAAAGGCTCCTGGTGACAGAAGGCTGTATATTTTTATATGTATAGTACAAAGGACATAATCTAACGTAGTCGGATTTTCGCCCCCCCCCCCCCCCCCCAAGGTGGAGATTATGTCTTTCCTCAAGCATCTAGCTCTCCGGTGGCTTAGAAAGTTGAAGTTACGCACACATATAGTATCGACCAATAGACCCGAACCTAAGGGAGCCGGATTTTTTATTTTTCTCCCGGACTGGCCAAAATGGAGAGGGGGGGGGGAGGGAGGGTATATATACCAGAACCCTACCGAAACCCTCACCGGGGACATAAAAGACTGAAATTCGAACTCAAATTGAAAATTGGCAAGTTCTAACTGTGCCAGTTTTCAATTGAGCCTACTGTATTTTCGACGCTAAGCACCATGCATTGTTGAACGAAATAAAATTTGTTAAAATAGTTGTTGCGTAATATTTTAAAAGTGTTAGTTTTCCTGTCTTTGACAGACTTATATACTGGTACATCTATAATTTTCTAAGGTAACCTTTTTAAAATTCTAGTCGTTCTCTGTGACACATCCCCCATTTGCATATAACAGTTTTCTAGAATTTTTAATTGTGACACTTTTGAAAATTTTAACCCTGAATATGGCCTGAAAATGCAAGAAAGGTTGCTAGTCCTTGTTTTAAGTGACTCATGTATAACTTACTCTTATGTGACTAAAATAAGGAAAGTAAGTGTTTAAGGACTTTTTTTCGGAACCGTGTGTGTATATAGCGAGATGCGGAATATAATTATTGCGTTCTTGCTTAAATTAGTTTATAAATTTACTAATTGAAATAAAAGACTAACCTAGCAATTTAAACATATTTTATAATTATTTCCTATTTTACTTCTAAATAACATAGATCAGGAATTATTTTCCCTCGTGCGACAAAGAAATGTTGTTGTTGTTGAAACCCAGACCGTCCGACCTACCAGAAAGGTGTAAGGTAACTGTATGGACGGCCGGGAAGTGCCACCCAATTTAGACCGGAACCCAGTGGGGGAGGCATCCACAGGGACCGTACCCTCCTTCCCCTACCACCAACCTCTCGGAAGGACTTGCGGACCCACATGTTTAACGTGATCGTACTCCGCATGAACACGGCGGCATTTGTGGTAGCGTGCAAATCTAGCGCGCAAACCACGGGGATACCGCACCCGAGATGGCCAACAGCACGCGGTGTTCCGAGGTGGTCACCCACCATGTACTAACCGCGCCCGATGCTGCTTGACTTCGGTGATCTAACGAGAACCGGTGTTTTCAGCACGGTACGGCCGTTGGCCTGCGACAAAGAAATGTGTAATGTTTTTCTATTTTATTTCTAAATAACATAAATCAGGAATTACGTTTTCTTGTGCAACGAAGAAATGTGTAATGTTTTTTTGTATTTTACGTCTAAATAACATAAATAACGAATTATGCTTTCCTTTGCAACGAAGAAATGTGTAATGTGTTTTCTATTTTACTTCTAAATAACATAAATCAGGAATTATGTTTTCTTAAGCAAAGAAGAAATGTTTAATATTTTTTTTTATTTTACTTCTAAATGACATAAATCAAGAATTATGTTTTCTTGTGCAACGAAGAAATGTGTAATGCCTTTCTATTTTACTTCTAAATAACAACAATCAGGAATTATTTTTCTTTGTGCAACGAAGAAATGTGCAATGTTTTTTGCTGCAATCATCTATTAGCATATTAGGATATATGGCTCAGGAAAAAACTAAACTAGGCCGCACAGTCCGCGTGAGAAGATAATCTTAAATTACGCAAATGGAAGGAAATTGTTATATTTTTTATTAACATTTTCCACAAAAATAAAATATTCCTAACTAAGCGAACCAAAATGATTTTATGTCCTGCATAATTCATAAGGTTTATGGCGACAGACATGCTGAAAGAAGCTGCAGAATACATCTGATATCCATTTGCGTTTATTGATGCGTGGGTTTGAAAAGAAAGCCTCTTAAATCTAAAAAATGCAATACAGTTTATGTGCTTATATATAAGAAATGAGGCAATCCATAATTATTGCAATAATAATTCATCCAAATTAATATAATCTACATATTTTTTGCAATCAAATAAAGAGTTATTATATTAATACTTATGTCAATGTAGAAATTGCATTTACACGAAAACGTATGCTGTTTAAAATATAAAAGCGAAAGTTGATTTATATATAAAGTTAATACATCTACATTATTAAAACGCGTCAGACTATATGTAAAAACGTTTATCGCCCCCCCTGACCCCCCACTCCCCACCCCAACCCAGATCCCTTAATAAAACGTATCTCTCCCACGAATAGTGAAATTCACTATCTTTTGATTTAAGAATGCTATAACTAGAACTTTTCTGCAAAGCAAAAGGAATTATTAATATAATTACTTTCAAATCAAACTTAGTTTTATGAGATATTGAATTTTCGTTAATCTCGCGACAATTTTCAAAAGTTGTTGAGTTGGCGATATATTTCGCCAACTTTGTTGTCAAGTGAGACAGGCAGACAGAGGGAAGAATATCTAGAGAGCAAAATTAATTTAATTCATTAAGGTTTTTAAAAGGTACAGTCGACCGCTGAGCGAGCACACGCTTAAATTACAAAACACACGAGAGCACATGCTCGACCAAAATAAACACTTAATCATACATTAGACCGCTGCTCGGGTACGTTAAAAGCCTACGTACTCGGGTACGTAAAAGTCCCGACGCTGGACACACCGAATGTAAAGCTCGAACACGACTGCATATTACGCCCTAAATTCGCCTTTTGTTATCTGCGTGGGTGAATAAGCTCTTTTGATACGCCCTAAATAAGCTCTTTTAATACGCCCTGAACAAGCCTTTTTGATACGCTCTGAAAAGCTCTTTTGATACGCCCTGAATCAGCTCTTTTGATACGCCCTAAATAAGCTTTTTGACACATCCTACATAAGTTCTTTTGATACGATCGACTAAATAAGTTCTTTTAATATGCCATAAATAAGTTCTTTTGATTCGCCCCCAAATACGTCTTTCGCCCATTGTGTGGACGTAATACGCTTTTAATATGGTTTTTTGATACACCTTATGTAAGCACCTTCGATTCACTATATAAGCTACATAAATTCCTTCGATTAAAATTAACAACACATTTTCTAAATAAATATTCTTGCAAACTCTGATAATATTTTCGATTACAGTATCAACTCGAATTTCAAATAAAGATGATACCAGTTTCGTCGATGACGCCAGAAATACCAACTTTAAGGCTCCGGAACCCAGTCTTGACTCCGTTCCAAGGTGTGTTCAAGAATGGGAGGGGGGGGGGGGGGATTTTTCTCTCGTCTCGTACTCTGTTAAAAATTTTTTAAAAATTCGTGAGGTTTTATATAAAAATTCGCAATTAATGACCGAAATACAGCAGAAATAGAATTTTTAGATTGGATCAGTATGCAATATTTATAGACACATCTGGTAAATTATGAAGATTTGATTGTCAGACAATTATTCTATTTCGTAATATAAAATTCAGAGACGTTTTAAACACGCGAAATGTATATACATTTCAAAAGTTCACGAAAATTCGTCTATTAATAATGGGGATTCCGTTTAAATATTGTTTGAAGGAAAATTATCGATCTTTCGGATGGTATTAAGATGAACACTCTGCGATAATATTTTTGATTACTAAAGAATTGATTTGTGTGTAAATCGCTTAAAATCGTGCTAAAATATAAAATAACTGAAAAGCAAATTCGAATTTTAAAAAAATCTCGCCGAGGCGTATCGTTTCGGGTCCTGAAGTACCTGTTAACCAAATTTCATAGCCGTAGGGCGTTTATATTTTGCGCTACAAACGACACAGACATCTTTCTTAATTATTCTAAATTTTTAATTTTTTTTAGTATATGCAAATATTTTGAAGATAAGAACAAATTTTCTTTAGAATATGTATATTTCTTGGTGGCAGTCAAATTTGACATTTATATTTCTACTTAAATTTTATTTTGCAGGTTTTTCAAAAAAATTCCTATGGCTGTACGGAAAAAGTGTGCAAAAGAGAATGAAAAATCGTATTAGTTTCGTTGAAAATGCAGCGTATACACACCATTTGCCTCCATATAAAGTTTCCTTCATAAGTTTCTTGTTTTGTAATTTAAGCTTCTGAATAAAACTTTTAACAAAATAAGAAAGCTACACATAAAATTTAAGTTTCAAAAATTTTTTATGTGAAATGTTTTATGTATTTTAAATACCACAAATATATTAAACTATATATATATATATATTGTTGTAAAATACTGAATAATGCAATCCATAAATAAGAAAGCTAAAATATTTTATACCAGTCGTCTAGCCTGTATCGTGTATATACGCATGGGCCATTAAGGGAAGTGTGGGGAGGTGAAGTTCCCCTCCCGCCTTCCCCCAAGGGCCTTTCCGAACTCCCTTTAAGTGTGCAAAAGCGAATGCTGGCTCCCAATCTAATCAAACATGAAAAGAGTGTGGATTTCATATTCTGTTATTTAGTTTTCAAATGAAAAATCGAAATAAAGGACATTAATCACAGCGCTTTTTATTTTTGGAAAACAAAACTAGGAGAAAATATGTTTCTCAACATGCGTTTTCTAATAAAATGAGAGAGAGAGAGAGAGAGTTTTATTAAATCTAAGTATATCAGCTATTTACTAAAGTAAAGACGTAAAAATAATCACACTATATTTTCGCGTTATCCATATCGATATTGGAATACGTTTTCTGAAATGAAACTGGTTATCTTGATCCCTTTCTGTTAACTGTCTTATAGTTATTTTGAATTATATTTTATTCAGAGCATGTTAATGTGATGCAGAATTGAAGAATTATTATTATAGTTAAGGCTTCCCCCCCCCCCTCTAAAAAACTTGGTACCATATTAAAATAATGTGCTAGATTCAAATTTATGGAAGTATTCGATTTAAAAGTAGGAAAAGGAAGAATGGAATGTATGTAGTTATTAATTTTTACTCGATTTATCCTTTTAAATAAAGAATAACACAATATTGCCAGTTTAAATTAGAAAGATGAAAGAACAATTCAAATTTTAAGTATTGCAATAAGGCGACACGTCTAATTCTTAAATATCAAACGTACTTTTAAAAAATCTGTCGAGTGAAGCACATGACTTTCTCTACATAATGCACATACTTTGAATGCGAAATAATGATGGATAAGATCCACGCATGGCACAATGCTTTAAAGTTGAACAGTGCACTGAAATGTGACGCTTTTCTGGTTGACAACAAGTAAAAGTACCAAAATGAACTTATATTTCGCGCAAATATAACTTCACAGCTGGAAATATCGCTAACATCTAAGCAATATACTCCATTATATTAAAGTGGGTTAATTATAATTTCATCAATTTGGCGCCATTTCCGTAGCTTTGATGTCATTTTCACCAATTTATCGACATTCATTTTTTTCAATTTGGACACAAATTTAAAAAGTCGCCGTTCAATTTTATGTATTTTTTTATACATTTATGCGAAAAACAATGTCTTGAGGACGATTTAAGCTAACGTTCTAAAGTTTGTGCCATTCGTTTTTAAAATTTAAAAAAAAAAAAAAAAAATACGTAGTAAAAATATTTCTTTAACGTTATTGAAAGTCCTGATTTTTAAAAAAATTCATTCAAAATTCTGAGGAGCTTTCAAGGGTTCGATTGCCTTTAAGATCAATAGGGCTCTAGTATTTATGAATCTTAATAATCGTACCGAATTTCGTACGAAACGATCCATTCGTTCATGAGATACCTCCCTCTCTCTCACTCACACACACACACACACACACCACCATCACCACAAAAACGTTCGATTCGAGTTCAGGGATGCTTGAAACGTGTTCTTCCATCGAAAACTTGTTACATTATACTACGTATGTAGGGAAGTAATAAAAGTTTTGTTTCAACTTAAGATGTAAATACATTTGCAATAGCCTGAGCACTTTTGAGCGTTTTAGGCGTTTGAGCGTTTTTAAAGCGTTTCATTAGAGTATGGTAGTACAAAAAGAACTATAGGTATTATAATGTCCGAGCATGCTTGTGATATCAACAGCAAAAACTTTCCACTGTCTTTATCCTAAACTGTTATTAATAATCATTTTGTCTCTCTCTTTGATGAAACTTTTCTTTAATTTGTAATAATCCTATTAATATCTTGCTTTTTGAATATTTTTCTCTATTGAGATTTTATTTGTAATTTTGACCTTGTTCAGAAACTCAGCTTTGCCTTCTTATTTATCCTGGATTCCATAGAAGTGAAACCATTACCTACGTATACTTAAATATCTTGTAATTTCTGTATTTCAATTTTGCATTTTGTAGTTTTATATTCACCGTGTAATGTGTTTAATTCATGCTTTTCTCTTCGTTGTTATTCTCTCTTGTTGATCGGTTATTAATATTATGCAAATTCTGTTCACAGGTTGGCTGAATATAAAAGCACTAGTTTGCTTGTATCTTGTCATAAGTCTCTACGATGAATAGTGAAAACACTTGAAAGCTGTTAGGCTCTTGTATATGTATTTACGTCTTAAGGTGAACGAGGAAACTTTTATTTTTAAAGCATGTTTAAATTTTAAAATATACTGTTGAAAACGGTTTTGCAGAGATTTCTTATTTAAACGAGGGCCTAAGAATCCCAGTGTAAACTAAAGTGATAGGATCGAGCGCAGTTGTATGAATCATCATGCGTATGGCGTACCTGCGAAATTTTGCGTACTGACTATAGTTTACTATTTGAGTTGTTTACTGATTGGCAGCCTATGTTAGCCGCTTTTGAGTACAGGCTCATGACTGAAAAAAGCCCGGTAGTAATAAAGAATTGCTTATAAGAAAAATAAATAAATAAATAAATTGCATGCTGATTACAGTAATAAAATACAAGAATCTTAAGTAAAATACGCGACTTTGTGCACAATTAATAATAGACTGGATCACAACGGAAAATGCAGAGCCAGTAAAGATAAGTATGCATGCGCACGTTTTGAAAATCATCTGGACCAGAACACTCATACACACACATATACCTGGCACCACAAAGGCCTACACCAGAACACCCCAAAATAGACGTTCTAATTCAGGCTTGTTGCATTGAATTAGGAAATCCAATGATTTCCAAAACGTTCCCATGCGATAAACGTTCCGTTTATCTTGCTGCATTTTACGTTGTGATCCAGGGTATTATTATTAGAACCCTATTATCGAAAGTTTTGCGGATCTTTAAATGTGATCACATAGATTAAATAGTAATTCTTTTCTACATAAATCTACACTAGAAAACGAATAAAACTACTTTCAGAATTTTGAGACATGGGCAGTTCTCGAGATATCGAACAATTTTAGTGACATTTTTGCAAAGGAAGTCGCATCATTTTTTTAATTTCATGTGTCACAAATAGGGTTAATTGAATACATTTTTCATATGAAATATTACGCGGCAAATTGATTGAGATCCTTTATCCCTTTTCTACTATTTCTGCAGTGATACTGTTGCTCGAAAAAGGGCGATAAAGTGACGAAAATGTCATCAATACACGATTTAAGGAAAAAGGAAAACTTACGAACGACACAATTAAGCACAAATTAATAAACAATGCAGTATACAGCTGTTTCGAGAATACGTTGGATCCCTTTCCTCAGTGCAAGACAGGGCAACAAAACTCTCTTAGTTCAATTTGATGATATAGCGTTCATAACATTTTACTATGGAATTTGCCTTGAATTTATAAATTATTATTTTTAAAATTGTTATAGTATTAAATTCAACATATTTAGGGAAGTTTTCATGAAGTGTCAAAATTTCCTAGTGTTCTTGAAAATAGATGCTTTATATTGTCTTATAATATATGCCCGTTCTACTCAGATATAGTTTCCTACACTCATCTAGGCACTTTAGTTTACCTTACATTCTAAGTGAATTCTGTCCCTCTACAGCTACACAAAGCCGCTCTACATAAAGTCCTATACAGGTTCCTCTCTTCGTAAACACACATGTTTTACTACGATTCCGTTTAAAGGTTCAACTTGGCAAATTTTCTTTTTATATCTGACTGTTTTTTATTCTAAAAATTAATAAAAGTGCACTATTTTTCTAAAGGCAATTTTCTATTTTTATCTGAGTTGTCGCTATAAATGCATTCTTAAACTCAAAGAGCATTACAGAAAACAATATTTGAAATTTGTTGCAAATTTTAAATATGAAGTCTAATTTTACTGTATAATTGTTAAACAATTTAGGCCATTCCTTTTATTTAACGTTGATTTTATAAATGACACATCAACAATACTTTTGCAGAAACGCTAATAGATGGCAGCACTAGAGCACTTTTAGCCACAGCTTCCATTTATTTCATACATTTAGCGAAAATATATAATGGTTTATTTGGTAGGTAGTAAAATTTGTTTAAGACAGGCTAAAAAGAAATAAATAAATGAAGAAATTCCTGATAAATATTTAAATTATGTAAATGGGGTCTTTCCAGCTCTTATCATCTTGTACAACTCCATGATTATTATTGAAGTATAAAATTACCTGTAATCTGTTAGATGATTATTTACATTTCGAATTGATAAGAGGGTCATTCCATTTGAAATCACCCCAAAAAATCTGATGTGTGCAGGCAGCACATGACTTTCCTTATATAATGCAATGGATTTACTAGTTTTACAATAAAAAAAAAAAAATCTGATGTGGGCAACACATGACTTTCCTTATATAATGTAATGAATTTACTACTTTTACAGTAAAAAAGAATGTTTTTTCTTATAGTAGATACTAATATTCGTTTCAAGATATTGAATTTTCGACAATTAGTCGTCATTTTTATCCATTTGGCGAAATTTTCGTTAATTTGGCAACATTTCAAAAGGTCGCTAAGTTGGCGACATTCTGCCAAATTCGTCGCCAAAATCTCGCCAATCGTTATGCACTAAAAAATAAGTTATTCTTACAGCAGATAAATGACTATTGGCGTTCAAATACAAAAGTATTACTCAAAGTATCTTTTTTCATGAATGGAATGAGCTAGATCCACGAGAATGATGTCACCCAATTTATCGCATGGTATTACATATGAAAAGTGAACAAGTTTCTCAATAGAAATTTTTTTTAATTTTATATGACTTTTTGATAATTTTTTTGAAAAATGTACAATATCTCGAGAATGGTTCATGTTAGCGTTCTAAAATTTATGTCAATCGTTTTCTAATGAACGTTTTCTTTACATAAGAAATGTCTATTTCCGTAACTTTATTAGTGGTTTTGATTTTTTGACGATTTTTTCAAAATTTCATTCGAAAATTTAGGGGGGGTTCTGAACATTCGATTGCGTATAAAAACAATAGGCTTCCAGTGTTTACGGATTGTGATTTTTGTACCAAATTTGGTTCGAATCGGTCCATTCGTTCGTCAGTTATCGTCTCCACAGACTCACTGACACACACACACTTTCACACACACACACACACACATACTTTCACACACACACACACACACAGACATCACTTCAAAATGTTCGATTCGTGATCAGGGATGCTTGCAACGTGCTCTCCCGTCGAAAACTCGAATCCGAATTTTTGACCCCATCACAATACTTTCCTTATATATTATATGTATATAAGGAAAGTAAAAAGAATATTTGGTTTCATGACCATTTTTGAAATTTTTATATTTCCCACAAATGTGTCTCCATATTTCAGCAGATCAAAAGCGATTTTTAAAAATTTTTCATCTATCTCGTTCATTCGGTATAGCCATGCTTTCAACATGGCGAACTCCAAATTTGATGCATTTTGATGTTCAAGCAAATTTAAATATCTTGGAACTCAAAAAATTTAGATACTTGCAATAAAAATTATTTTACGGGCCTTAACGTGGTCTAAATTTCATGTTATTGGAAAATTTGTGTAACTCTAACCTGGGTGGCTAAAATTTAGCGTTGAAATTCAGCATCAATTTAGCCAAAAATGCAGTATTTAGGCTTTTTAAAAATAATGAAGGGAACAATTTTAAATCTTCAAATTTTCACCATATCTTACCCTTCTTCCAACGTCTTAGTTGTAGAAATTTCAAGACCGAGAACCTTCTCCTTTTTATTTTAAGTCCCAAACATGGCCACTTTTCAAATTTGCAAATATTTAAGCCTTAATATCTCTTGTGGGGGAACCGGGAAAAATCTTAAACTTGCAGAGAAGCAAGTACTAACTACATAATATACAAATGGTAGTAAAAATTTGGAGTTTGAGACTTTTCTAGTTTTATAGATATGGAGTGATGAGCAAGTCCTAAAATCGTGTTTATTTATTTATCAAACATGCATAACTTTGTTACAAATTTTCTTTTTATTCTTATTACTTCAAATTTGGTGTATGAATAACTCGTTTGAAGGAGGAAAGTGTGCAATTTCAGATTTCCAATATTTTCTACTTAAGGGTGTGCCGCACACCAAAATGTTCGATTTACCGAATAAATGAGAAAAGGCTCCTTTAAAATTTGATAGACGCTTTAAATTTGGCATAAGGCTAATCATGTGAAAAGACCAATATAGTTTTTCAAAAATGTTCGTTTATCGGAGTGCTCCAGAAAAAAACGTTCGAAAAGTGATTTGATAAAAACCATGCTTCGGAATGAGATTGAGATATCAAATTTGGTGTAAAGGTAGATAATTGGAAATGAAGAAAGTATACAATTTCAGTTTACCAATTAATCTTCCAAATCAAGAAAATTATGAATTATAAATAAATGAAAATCACAAATTATTGTTATTAATGTAAATTTATTTAACATTTTAGCTTTAAAATGAAAAGTTAAAAAAAATTAACCAATCATGAACAAAAATAGCCAAATTGGCTAAAAGTAGCCAAACCCGACAACCTTGGTTTGTATTTGAAAGAAGAAAAAGATAACATGCTTATATAAAAATATTTATTTAACATTTTAGCTTTAAAATGAAAAGTTTAAAAAAATTAACCAATCATGATCAAAAATAGCCAAATTGGCTAAAAGTAGCCAAACCTGACAACCTTGATTTGTATTTGAAAGAAGAAAAAGATAACATGCATATATAAAAGAGCGCCAATTTCAGATTGTTACTACTACTTGTTGCAGAATGTTATGACAATTCTAAACCTAGAAGCATGAATTAGCTCATATCATTTCTCCCGCAGTTCTACTCAGTTTCTATTGGTGGGTAGACGTATTCGATGTCTTACGCTGTTTAATTATATAAAAAAATGATAAAGTTCATGAAAATGGAATGTTCTATTAATAAATTTATTAAAGAAGATTGTCATAATCATACTTACGTTAAAGTCAGCAAGGATTTTACTAATTTTGGGATAAAACACTACTGAAGTTAAGATTAGGTACAGATTACTTGAAAACAGTTTGCAAATATCACGAGATAAAGGTCATTAATAAGTATAACCATCGTTTTGGTCAGATGTGTTGTGATTCTTTTAGTTATCACACTGGATCAAAGAAAAAAGGCTACAAAGGTTGTTGTGAAATTACGTTGGAACATTTAAAGAAAAACATACAGCATCAGGTATACCTTGTTCCAGGAAAACCTTTATGCCCTACTCGTTATAAAAATACATTTTTGGCTAACGAAAGTACAGACATTCATGAAAAAACTAAAGAAGTGTTTGTTCCAGAAGAGATTAGTTTAAGTGAAATTGATGCAGTTTGTTCTGTACTGGATATTTCACCAGTATCAAAAATTAAATGAATAAGTTCAGAAAATAAATCAAGTGCTTTAATATGCAAAACAAAGAAGATTTCAAAGGTGCTGTGTAAGAAATTAGAACATTAATTTGCAAAATACATGCAAGTAGATAATGAAGAGAATTCATCTATTTTGTGTAATGAATATGCTAATTACTTTCCTTATATACATAATGTATAAGGAAAGTATTGTGACGGGGTCGAAAATTCGAATTCGAGTTTTCGACGGGAGAGCACGTTTCAAGCATCCCTGATCACGAATCAAACATTTTTGAAGTGATGTCTGTGTGTGTGTGTGTGTGTGTGTGTGTGTGTGTGTGTGTGTGTGTGTATGTGTGTGTGTCAGTGAGTCTGTGGAGACGATAACTGACGAAGGAATGGACCGATTCGAACCAAATTTGGTACAAAAATCACAATCCGCAAACACTGGAAGCCTATTGTTTTTATACGTAATCGAATGCTCAGAACCCCCCAAAATTTTCGAATGAAATTTTGAAAAAATCGTCAAAAAATCAAAACCGCTAATAAAGTTACGCAAATAGACATTTCTTATGTAATTTTTCATTAGAAAACGATTGGCATAAATTTTGGAACGCTAACATGAACCGTTCTTGAGATATTGTACATTTTAAAAAAAAAATATGAAAAAGTCACATAAAAAAAAAAATTCCTATTGAGAAACATGTTCACTTTTCATATGTAATACCATGCGATGAACTGAGTGACATCATTCTCGTGGATCTAGCTCGTTCCATTCATGAAAAAATATACTTTGAATAATACTTTTGTATTTGAACGCCAATAGTCATTTATTTGCTGTAGGAATAACTTTTTTCTTAGTGCATAACGCTTGGCGAGATTTTGGCGACGAATTTGGCGGAATGTCGCCAACTTGGCGACTTTTTTGAAATGTTGCCAAATTAATGAAAATCTCGGCAAATGGATAAAAATGATGCTAAATCAATGAAAATGACGACTAATTGTCGAAAATTCAATATCTTGGAAAGAATATTAGTATCTACTATAAGAAAAACCTATTTTTTTACTGTAAAAGTAGTAAATTCATTACATTATATAAGGAAAGTCATGTGTTGCCCACATCAGATTTTTTAATTGACAAACTAAAAAAAAAAATACAAGATAGCTAGTAATGAACATAAAGTAAAGATTTTCAGTTTAATGCCTAGGTGTTGGTCTAAATCAAAAATATGCGAAAAGCTGCAGGTTTCTGTATACTTAGTTAGGATTAGGATTAGAAGAGAACTTGAACAAAAAGATGAAATTCTTCCTGATTTAGCAGAAAGAAAATGCAAATTAGATGGGATTGTAATTTTAGCTATAGAAGAATTTTATGAACATGATGATGACAGTAGGATATGTACTGGTAAGAAAGATTATGTCTCAGTCAAAGTTAATGGTGTCAAAGAGCATAGGCAAAAACATTTAATTCTATATAATGTAAGAGTGTATGCAGTGTTTCTTTCAGAGCATTTTGGCCGAAGGGGGTGGGGGGTGGGGTGAAAAAATTTATTAGTGTGGGGGGGGGGGGCAAGTTTTCTATTTGCCCTATATAATTATATCTTAATACTATGTCACATAAATAGAAACTAGGTTAACATAAAATGTCTAAACTAGGTTAACTTGAAACTAGGTTAACACATAAATGGGGGCGAACACTCGTCTCCGGGAGGCTTTGCCCCTCCGGAGGTAATCCTGAAAGAAACACTGATTATGCTCATTTTAGGAACATCTTTAAAAGTAGGTTTATTTAAATTTTGTGCACTCAGGCTAAAATGGTGTGTTTTAGCTGGTTCCTCAGGTACTCACACAGTTTGTGTCTGTGTGCACCACCAGAATGGGAAACTAATGTTGGAGGGGGCAAATTTCAATGTTAATTATAAATATCTATTAGAATTATTAACTTGCAAAAATATTGACTCTGTAAAGAGCTTATGAAAATCAGATCCTTACCACAAAAGATTTATATTATTTTACTGGAATAAAATCAAAGGAATATCCTACATTTTTGTTGCAATGTAGGAAGTGAAATTAAATGAGAAAGTGTTGAAACCTAGATTTTAAAAATGTAAATCTCTGTACCTCAAACGAGAGAAAAGCAAATATTTTTATATTTTTGCCTCTCAACATATCTATCACAAGAGGTTACTAAACATCTATATCTTTGGAATATGTAGATATCCCAGTAGTAACTTGCATGTGTGATAAACAGTAGTGGCATACTGTACTTTTTTAAATGTGTTTTGGAAATGAAGACCTATATCTGCAACCTTCAAGACATCAGGTCCAAGAATGTCTTTCCAAAAGGCATACAATACATAATGGGTTCCTCCATCAAAAGTACTGAGAAAATACAAGCCTCTGGAACTTTATACACATATACAAAACAGAGCTACCAGATTACTGACAAACTGTAATGAAACATTACGACTGTGCAATGACTATCTTTAATAAAAGCTATCAAACTTTATGGATAAATGAAAATTAAGATTTGTTGCTTTTAGGTCTTACTCATCGCTCTATATCAATAAAACCAGAAAAGTCTTATAAACTCCAAATTTTAACTACAATTAGTTATTATGTAGTACTTTATTATCTGTAAGTTTAAGATTTTTCACCGCTTCCCCACCAGAGATATTAAGGCTTAAATATTTGTAAATTTGAAAAAGTCGCCATATTTGGGACTTAATAAAATAAAAAGAAGAAAGTTCTCAGTCTTGAAATTTCTCCAGCTGAAACGTTGGGAGTAGGGTAAGATATGGTGAAAATTTGAAGATTTAAAATTGTCGCCTTCATTATTTTTAAAAAAGCCTAAAATCTGCATTTTTAACTAAACTGATGCTAAATTTCAACGCTAAATTTCAGTCACCCAGGCTGCAGTTACATAAACTTTACAATAGCATTAAATGTAGATCACTTTAAGGCCAGCAAAATAGTTTTTATTTCAAGTATCTAACTCTTTTGAGTTCCAGGATATTTAAACTTGCTTGAACATCAAAATTCATCAAATTTCGAGTCCGTCATGTTGAAAAATGGCTATACCTAATAAACGAGCTAGATGAAAAAAATTTTAAAAATCGCTTTTCATCTGCTGAAATATGTAGGAACATTTGTGTAAAATATAAAAAATTTCAAAAATAGTCATGCAACCACCACTAGGTGGTTCTATATGGAATGACCCAAGAGGGAAAATATCATTCTTTTGCAAGCAATTAGGAAGTTATTTTATACTATGGTAAAATTCGCATAAAATGTATGGGAAATAATGATATTTTAATGTAAAATTACGAACACGCCATCCACACAGACAGTAGAATGTAATTTTGTAGAATAAAAGTACTTTCTTTTTACCTTTTTAATGGTAACTTACTTTAAATGAAAAACAACATTCTTTAAAAACCGGGTCTCTGGAGCCCGAAACTTCAGTTTCATAGTACATCCCACACTCAGTGCAAGGAGATTTTTAGCCCTGTCTACTATGAACAAACGAGCTGGCGCTCAACATCTTGAAGCCTACGCTTTTCCAATCCTGAAAGCCTACGCTTTTTAAATCTTGGGAGCCTACGCTTCAGCTATCCCAAGACTTAAAGCTGTTTCTGCCCTATAAAAGTGAATAAAATTTTTTTAATCCTGTGGAGTTAAATATTTCGAAACTTTAAATATAGAAAGAAAAGTCTAAAAAATTTTATTGACAGAATTTTTCGAGGCTTCGCAGCGAAAGAACGACAAACTCAATTTCTACATTTTAATGAAATTACTTGAAATCTTAAAAAAAAGATTAAAATTAACATCCGAAGTTATTTTAGATTCCATACTTGAATAGCATTAAACAATTAAACTTCAATTACAGAAGCCTATATATACATCACTAATTTGATCGAATTTAAGCGAAGTAAAATAAATATTTCGATGAAAATAGTATTTATCAATTTATTACTTTCCACACCATACATGGTAATATACAGGGGTATAGGGGCAAACATCGAATTTCCAGTACTAAACATATGAAACTAGTAAGTACATCGCAAATACTTGTTGTATTTATGGAGGTATTTCGGTATTTCCTTCTTTTTATTCTTATTGACAGCATTGATAATTATATCTTACGATTGGCAACACTGATTTGTGTCTTTTGCGAATGAGTGACAACAGTTGGATTGCATTTTTCTTCTCAGAACTTTGTGCTTTGTGGATCAAAGTTTGTGCTTTGTAGCACAAAGTTTGTGCTTTGCAGCACACTTTGTGTATTTTTTAACTGGTAATTTTTTATATTTCTTTATTACTTTTTAATCTTTTTATGCTTGTTAGCCAAGTTAACAGAGTATTCATAGTCATTAACTATCTTTGTTATCATAAACAAGCATTTTTCTTGGTTAATTTAGATGGATACTTGGTCTCGATAAAGAATCTATTCTAAATTAACCGCCATTAAGACTAGCGCCGATCCATTATATAGGCATTCATTTTTTTTATTTATATATTTTCGAATTATCATAGTTATTATTTGTTGTTTATTCATTGATTTATATATACTAAATATTGTTTCATTTATACTCCTTTTATTGTTCTATACTTTATTTACGAATTATGGTGCTTACTACCCGTATTTTTTTTCTGTAGTTATAACCATGTAATTAGTATTTCATTCTTATTTTATTTGCTATATTTTGTTTACTGATTTATTTTAGGCTTTATCTAGGTGTTATAATATATCTATTATTTCTTTGGATTATCTTGAACTATATATATATATATATATATATATATATATATATAAGACAAATTGATTTATCTATCCTTCAAAGAATTGATGAATAACTTTAAATATCTTTCTATTTCTGTCCGATTCCTTTTTTGAAAAGATTGAATGTTCCTTATACCTTTCATATCTGTATGAATATTATCCTTTAAGTAAGAAAGTTCTTGAGCTGGAGTTTTTTCTTGCTTCTCGAAGGAAATGTATAAAGTGATTATAGCAGTTTTTGAGTTAGTATTCGAATTTTTACTGATTTTAACCTTACAGCTGAGTTAAAAGATCGATTTAAAAAAAAAAAAAAGCCATTTCGAAAATTTTTTTTCGATTAATATAATTAGTGGTTTTAAAAGTTGAGCCAAGAAAACATTAATAGAAATTATTAGAGATTGCAAGAAATGACTATGAAATTGAAATAGGAACATTCCTATGCATAATTCACCTCAGTGTTGACTGCATAAATTTTAATTGCCAGCAGTAGTGGGTTGAGTTGTATTTAATGAAAATAGGAATCCCATTTATTTCAATTTTCAGATCCAAATTGTCTTCAACATACCCAACTTCCTTGTATAAAGCAGTCATAAGTCAGTTCAGTTAGGTGAATACAATTGTTTCGAGGGCGTTATAAGCCTCCTTCATCAGACTAAAACAACATAGTTCAGCATGCACCGGAGAGCGAACTGCGCAAGTTACAAGCAGCAGATTGTTTCTAGTACCAAATTGTCCAGTTTTTTCCCTATTTTTTCGGTGAATATTTTGATCATTACAAAATATGACATTTGTAATGATCACGTCATTATAAACGTGATCATTACAAACGTCACGTACTGATCACGTTGCAAAATAAGACGTTTGTGTAAGTCTGTATGCTCGATATGTGTATAATCAAGCGAGCTCTTGAAATGAAATGTACTGTTATTTCTGCTGGTAAAAATATAATTTTAATATATTTTTTACCAAGAGAAATAACCGTACTGTTACCTGTATATTTTGTACTGTTATTTCTGTTGCCAGAAATATAATTTTAATATATTTTTTATCAAGAGAAATAATCGTACCATTATATTGCCATCCTTTATAATATTGCCATGCAGACGAGATGGCTGTTGATCAGTCAATGTGACACATGCATATTTAATAAAAGTTCTGAATATCAAAAATAGTTTGAAATTCAAGCATAAAAATGGCACGCGTTCTGCAGTTCTGTTAATATGAAAATTGTGGTGTGTAAAACAATATTTCAGCGCCGATCACTCCATGTTGTTTTGCTTTCATCGCTTTACAGACATTTTAAGGTAAAAAAATCAATGAATTATAGCATTATAGCTTTCTTATAAGTAGTATTGAGAAAGCATTGTTTTCACGAATATTTTCGATTTCGGGATTTGATGCCAATATATGTTTTAAGACCTCCTGAACACGTTTTGACTATTTTTAGAGTGGTGTCTGCCTATCAGTCTGTCTGTGGTCGATTTCTTGTGTACACGATAGCGGCTACAAATATTAATGGATTTCCACGAAACTTAATATCCGGATTTGTTATAAAAAAGGTAGAACTATATAGATCTTTTTTAAATGCGAGAGACAACTTTGAAATTTATTTGAAATTTTATATTTTCTAACATGGCAGCACAGGGCAACATTTAACATAATCATGAATAAATGGTTTATTTATGGCTCAACGATCACGATACGTTATACTTTCAATCATTGCTGTGAAAAATAGCCGCGATACAATTCTTGTTTCATTCGTGACGTCATTAGCCTCCTCGGGTGACAAGTTACCCGCCCCCCGGAGGCACATTGTTGAGTATGGTATAAATCGAAAGATACTTTTAAGCCCTTTAAAGCGAAGGGTAACTCGCTACAATAGCAATCATTTGGGCCTGTAATACCGATTTTTCAAAAAAGTTCTTGTAAAATTTGAAAAGAAAAAGCTACTAAAAATGGATTCTGGGATGAGAAAGTCGAGTTGAGCCATACTTCAGTTAATATTTTAATAGTTTAATTTGAAGAAAGCACACAAATTATTTCAGTTTTTGAAATGCAACTCGGTGATGGTGGTTATCACAATGGACTCAAAAACTATACTTAAATTCATTGATAAAAATATAATAAAAAAAAAATCTGATGTGGGCAACACATGACTCTCCTTATATGATGCAATGAATTTACTACTTTTACAGCTAAAAAAAAAGTTATTCTTACAGTAGATATTTATATTCTTTCCATGATATTGAATTTTCTTCAATCAGTCGTCATTTTCATTGATTTAGCGTCATTTTTATCAATTTGGCAAGATTTTTGTTAATTTGGCAACAATTAAAAATGGCGCCAAGTTGGCGACATTCCGCCAAATTCTTCGCCAAAATCTCCCCAAGCATTATGAACGGAGAAATAAGTTATTTTTACATCAGATAAATGACTATTGGCGTTCAAATATAAAAGTATTACTCAAAATATTTTTTTTCATGAACGGAACGATCTAGATTCACGAGAATGATGTCACCAAATTTATCGCATGGTATTACATATGAAAAGTGAATATGTTTCTCAATACGAAATATTTTTATTTTTTATTTTATATAACTTTTTGATGATTTTTTTGAAAAATGTGCAATATCTCGAGTACGGTTCATGCTAGCGGTCTAAAATTTATGCCAATCGTTTTCTAATGACAAATTACATAAGAAATGTAATGTCTATTTGCGTAACTTTATTAGCGGTTTTGATTTTTTGACGATTTTTTCAAAATGTCATTCGAAAATTTAGGGTAGTTCTGAACATTAAATTGCGTATAAAAGCAATAGGCTTCCAGTGTTTACGGATTGCGATTTTTGTACCAAATTTCATTGGAATCGGTCCATTCGTTCGTCAGTTATCGTCTCCACAGACTCACTGACACACACACACATACTTTCACACACACATACACACACACACAGATATCACTTCAAAAATGTTTGATTCGTGATCAGGGATGCTTGAAACGTGCTCTCCCGTCGAAAATTCGAATTCGAATTTTCGACCCCGTCACAATACTTTCCGTATACATTATGTATATAAGGAAAGTAATTATCTGTTGTAACTATAAATTAAAATATCTTATGTACGGTTGATTGAACACCAATTTAGTTAATAACTTACAAAACGTTTTTGAAGAAAGCAGGTGTATGTCAGTTAGGTGACTACGATTGTTTCGAGGGAGTTACAGGCTCCTTCTTCAGCTCAAAAGAAGAACAATATACGCCTTTAACAACTCCTAAGAATGAACTGCCTTACTTCTTCAAGGAAGTTTTGTAAGTTTTTGTCTAACAAGCAGTAGTTTTATTTATTGTAACCAATAGAATTAATTAAGACTATTTAGGATATTTTCTTCAGCGCATGATGATGTACAAACAAATTTTGTGTATCTTTTGTGTGAGTTATAACTTAAAGAATGTTAGAACAAAAAAATTCAGCAATTCATAAACTTTTCAAGCAAAATACTAAAATTTATTTCAAACATAGAGAGTTTTCTTCTATTTCAAGTATCGGCTATTCCGTGCTATTGAGTGCATAATAGGCATAAATTCGGTTCATGGATGCTGTTATTTGTAATGAGAGCGTGGTTCTAACCCTAAATATTTTCATGATTAAAAAATATTTCAACTGAAATACGGAACTATTGGTAGTAATGCTTTCCGCTATTGATAAAAATGAAAATGTTTCTATTTTTTAAGTTTATATAAATTGCCGCTGAATAACAAGTGTATGAAATGTTCTCTAATGTTTAAAAAAATACATTTGACTATTTTTGATTTCATTAATTCACGACTTTCACGCAATTAATAATACGGATAAATGTATCGACAACAAATGGGTACTTTATGATTTAAAAGCAGTGTTACAAAAAAAAAAAAAAAAAAAAAAAAAAATTGCGAAAAGACAGAATTTCTTTTTTCTTTCCGCAAGTCAAAGATGGAAGTAACTTATTTTCGTGCAACAAATGGATGAATTGCGTTTTGAAACGTAGATGAAGAAATGATTGAAAAGTGAAATATTTTTGATGAAATGAAATAAACTGGACATAGTTTTTATGTTTTTCCTAAAACTAAAATAAAACTGATTAGATAAGAAGGAAAATGTCATGTTTACTTTAAAAGCAATTTAAAATATTGTCCTTTGGAGAAGAATTAAAATTGTTTAAAAGGATTATTTTGAGTGCTACAATTTTAGAAAGAGGTAAGTTTGCGGATTATTGTTGGTTATATGACTTATCTCGCATTTTGATGTCTACTTAAAAAAATCTAATATGGGAAACACATGACTTTCCTTATATAAAGCAATAAATTTCAGTTAGAAAACGATTGACATAAATTTTAGAACGCTAACATGAACCATTCTCGAGATATTGCACATTTTTCAAAAAATTATCAAAAAGTTATATAAAATGAAAAAAAATATTTCCTATTGAGAAACATGTTTACTTTTCATATGTAATACCATGCGATAAATTTGGTGACATCATTCTGGTGGATCTAGCTCGTTCCATTCATGAGAAAAGATACTTTAAGTAATACTTTTGTATTTGAACGCCAATGGTCATTTATCTGTTATAAGAATAACTTATTTCTCCGTTCACAATGCTTGGCGAGATTTTGGCGACGAATTTGGCGAAATTTCGCCAACTTGTTAACTTTTTAAAATGCTACCAAATTAACGAAAATCTCGCCAAATGTATAAAAATGACGCTAAATCAATGGAAATGACGACTAATTGACGAAAATTCAATATCTTGGAATAAATAAGTATCTACTATAAGGATAACGTATTTTTTGTTTACTACTTTTACAGTAAGTTCAGTGCATTATATAAGGAAAGTCATGTGCTGTCCACATCAGATTTTTTTTATTATGTATTCAAAACTAATACATGCATTTTTAAAAAATATTAGACATATTTCTAATTTTTTAGCGATTTAAAAAAAAAGCCCAAATATTCATATTATCAGCATCTATGTTCGTCAAAAAACATCGGAAAACATTTCTGAAAACTGAACGAACTAGAGATTAAGGACTATTTTTCATATCTTAAAATGGGAAAAAATGAAACAAGAGGCTGAAGGAAGAATATCCACTTTATGCTCTCTTAAATATTTATTTACGTAAAACTCCTAAATAAATATTTAAATAGGGGGGTGCTTTTTACTCCAAAATATGAAAATATAAATATTTTTAAATATTGATCCAATTATAATCTATATCAATTCTTTTCCAGCAGTTATGAGCTCCGAAAATCTGCTGGAATGAAGAAAGATGGTGTTGTTTAACTGTAAAAGTGTTTTCACTACTTGGACACTCTCTCGACAGAAAAGTCACAACTTCACGCGGAACCGTTTGTCACGCAAATGGAATTGCAAAAGGAAATCACTTCCAGAACATAATTTCTCACGAATTTTAACAGATGAAGTGGCTGATTTTTTAAACAGTTAGGCTCAATATGTCGAAAGAGAGAAATGTACTCTGAGTTTGTATCTATAATGTAACTAGCAGATATATCAGGCGTTGCTCTTGAGTTAAAATATGTGCAAATCCCAGTAGTATTCTAAATGTAAATGTTCTTTAATTAGAGACTAAACCTTATCAAATATTTAATTCAATTTCTCTAAAAAGAAGTATAAGAATCTCTGTTCATGCTGTACAAAATTATCTTCACAAGCAGACCTGAAGAACAAAAAAATCCTGGTTCCGTTTTTGAACAAATAATAATAATAATAAAAATATATATGAAGTTTGGTCGGCATACGCCAAAATAAAGAAGCTAAAATGATAGAAAATATACTCGTACTATTTTTATCCTGTTTTAAAAAACGGTTAAACACTCTGAAAAATATATATGTTTGACAAACTTTGCTAAAATGAAACAGATAACTTAAGAAATTGAAAATATCAATAATTCCAGTAATCTTATATCCCATGGCCGTAACTGATCCCAATCGAAGTGACATTTGTTTATAAAATTTATTTTTATATAAATTTTTTATTATTTAAATGGTATAAATTTAATAAAAATCGCTTGCCGAATAAACACATTTGATTTAATTGTTGTTAAGCAACATGATATAATTTTCTTCAAATAAAGCGTCATTAATATGTCAAAAACTGTGGATTTGTATACGAAATAGACAAATAAATTTTGAATTTTATATGTAAAGAAATATTTTCTTCGCTACATTGAAAATATATGTTCAGATTCCAGATTTTAAAACTTTCTAATGTAAAAAGATTCTTTGTCCATAAAATTTATTTTAAATTTTGTGATTTTTCAGTGGTTCAATTTTAAAACATTCAGTTAATGTTTTGAAGTAATGTTTATAACCGAATATTTACAATAAACGCAGAGTGGAACCAAATTTGAAAATAAAAATACTTTGTTAGTAACATTATAAGCGCTAGAGAAATTTTTGCCAATGGAATAATCTTGATATTTATTTATCTTTGTTATAGTGGCTGTGCTCATATTTATTATACTCTCTTTGACCCTTGAAAACGGTGAAAAATTTTAAAAGACACTTTATGCTATTACTAAGAATGTAGTTTATTCAGGTAATTTTAGATAGCAAACTGAACCAATGTTTTATGTATTTTTCGCTACAGTCCCAAAATCATCCAGTTCCTAGGTTGGCCTTCATGTTGGCAAATTTCTGATTTCTATTCTGTCTAGTTCATGAACTGGATCAAATAAATGATCGGTCTGTTTTAGGAGTTTTATGATTTGGGATAGTTTTACGATAGAGCATAGCAGATAAAGAGTTTATTATCGCATTCCTTACAAGATTGTTCTAATGGGTATATTTGTAGCTTTCTAAACTTGTCAAAAGAAATCACAATAAAATATGTATTAAAAATACAAAATATTTTATATAAAATCTTAGAATATTTTATATAAATTTTATGTACATTTTTGTTAAAATAATTATAAAACAAGTGAACCAAAATACTCATGGAATGGATCATATTACAACTGGTTCATATTGCATATACGCTGTAAAAGTAAAACAATAGTAAATAATTTAGTAAAATAGCATTAAAGTAAAAGTAAAATAATATTAAATTATTTAGAAAGTACGTGGATTCCCCTCCGTTTCCCATTGTGCTATTTATTGAGTGTTCCATATTTATGGCAAACCTAAATTATAGTACTTGGCATTTTTCTCAGTGCTGCTAGTACAATTCATCGGACACCGCAGAATGGCCTTCCTCTTGTAAAAATCTCTTTCTAGATAATGTTTCTTTATATAGAAAGGAAATTGTTTTTATTCCTGAAAAATTGACGTCTTTATTGTACTGGTAGTTTTTAAATATAAATTTTATGTTTTTGTGCATAAAGCAAAATCTGAAAGAAATGGTTCCAAAAAATATTTTTGTACACTTCTTATTTCCTCTATGAATTTCATTTTAGTTAATCTCTGATTAGAATAGAATTGTTCTCTGTGTTTATTTTTTTTCACAAAACGATGTGAGCAGCTTAGTATGTGAGGCTTAGCTACAGCTTATTTAGTAAATGTCAGCTTATGTATAAAACTGGCTATACAAGATATGGATTGCCAGGGAATATAAAATTACACTTCTCTTTATTTCCAAGTTTCGGAGTTTTTTATTCATAATTTATATTTATATATGTTATTTTGTTTCTAATAAACAACAACTATTCTTTTTGACACTTTACAACAGAGTTGAAAAGTGTTTATGACTTTGTTCATTCTGTCTGTCTGTCTGGCTGGCTCTCTGTCCGTTCGCACGATAACTACCGTAAAAATGACATTATCAAAACGAAATTTTAGTATGATGTTCAGACGGTCTATGGGACCTATGGGAATATAAATGAATAATATCACCCAATTAGTTTTGGATTGAATCCGGGTTGAAAAAATGAAATACATTAAACCCTTTAAGACCTAATTTTTCAAACATTTTTTAAGTGAATTTAAAATTCACAAATTGTTTCGAAAATTTTAGGAAATATTCAAATTATCCCATATAAAATATAAAAAAAAATTACAGCAAAATATATTCGGTAGTTTTTTAAATAAAAATTAAAATAATAATTACACCCATATTATGTGAAGAGATCACGTGACCCACTTCAAAATAAAATATGGCATCCGTCTTCTGTCAAAATCGTTATTCTTAAAATTCTTTTTAATTTATATTAATGTTGTATTCGTCCTAAAACCGCTTTATTTTTGCTTAATATTTGTGTATCTATATTATAAAACAACGCAATTATAATATTTTTGAGTTTAAATGATCATCAAACTTTGATTATTTCTACAACGAAGCCTAATTTTAACGTATGCAGAATGTAAACACATCAAGCTGTAAGATGAGTTGTATAAGAATTGCTAAATTTTTTTAATGCAAAATTATTCAGCTCTAGAGTCGGGAATAAAACTGATATGAAAGAAATATTAATTGATTTTACATAGAGAAGCAGACGATTTTATAGCAGACTTTTTCGATGAAGTTTTAAGCATAGAGTTAAAGTACTTTTACTTCTAGTTTTTAAGTAAAATAAATTATTATAGTATTGTGATGAATAAATGGAATGGAATAAAAGCGTATGAATGAAATATTTACTGCTTTTATATAGAGAGCCAGGCGATTTATATCTCAATGACGTCATTTGAATAAAGTTCATTTTTATCGATAAAGTTTTAAGTTTTCAAATATAATAAATTATTATAGTATTGTGATAATTTTAAAAATATTACCGCTGAATATATCGCATTTTAGAGATGTTTAAATAAAATTGCATTGCAGTTCGAAAGCGTTTCGTAATCAATGCTTTATGTATGATTGGTATTTCTTGTTTAACTTTGGCATTTGGTAATTTTATCTTTTATTTTATCCGTAGCTTTAATCAAATTTTTCTTAGATTTAAAAAATTATTATTCTAGATGAAGTAGCTTTTCTGTAGGTGGAGATAAATTAAAAAAAATACATATAAGTATCTCCGATATCTATAGAAATCGGGAACTCAATCACGAGATAAGACTCTGGCTTCCAGCACAAAAATTTTAGTGGACCCTAATGTCATTTGATGCATTACTTGATTAACTTTGTCCATTACTAGATGAAACCGGAGAGCTGGCTCATCTGTTCACGAGGAGTTGACCGCTGAAATATAAATCATGAGTTTTATTAAGAGAAATATTGGGATTCTTTCAAATTCTGCAATAAAAGTCAGAATTTGGAATCCTTCACTAAAACATGCAACATAAATTGCGTTATGCGCAGTCTCAATAGGTCTAACTTAAAATGTCTCTGTAAATAACTTTCAATATTTTTTCATTTGAATATTTTTTCATTTGAAAAATATGTAAGAATGAAAAAAGATAAAAATAGTGCTTAAATTTTGAAACATCGCATAACTTTTCGTGCGATATGTGATCAATTTATAGTTTTGGCAGTTTTAGCAGTTTTATCTGATACAAATAGGAAATAGAAAAATATTTTTTTTTTTGTTTTTATAAATTTCGCTAACGTACACTCAATAGTTTGTAGATCGAAATTTGAGATTTTGGGCAACTTTTTCAATTTTGCTATACAGAACTATTATAAAAAAATCAGATATGTTCAATACATGACATTCTCTACAGATTAACAAATTTCGATATTATTGAACAAGAAAGATCAATCATGCTTAAAGCATTGATCATGAAACACTTTCCAATTTAAATGAATTTTATTTAAACATCTCTAAAATGCAGTACATTCCTCGGTAATATTTTGAAACTTATCACAATACTACATTAATTTATTATATTTGAAAACTTAAACCTTCGTCGAAAAAAAATGAACTTCATTCAAATGACGGCATTGAAATATAAATTGCCTGGTTTAAACATCGCTAAAATGCGATACATTCCTCGGTAATATTTTTAAAACTATCATAATACTACCATAATTTATTATATTTGAAAACTTCATCGAAAACAACTGAAATTCATTTAAATGACGTCATAGAAAAAATAACACGCCTGGATCTCTCTATAAAAGCAGCATTTCATTCATAACATTTTCCCAATCATGTCATTCATCACAGAACTAAAATAGTTTATTTTATTTAAAAACTTAAGACCATGGAGCTACAAGTAATTAAACTCTATGCTTTAAACTTCATCGAAAAAAATCGTCCTTCTCTGCGTAAAATCAATGAATATTTTATTCATATCAGCTATGCAGACTCCATGATCTAAATACTTTTGCGTTAAAAAAATACATCAATTCTTATACAACTCATTCTACATATTTTGCTGTTTTCATTTTACATAAGTGAAAAATAGGCTTCGTTGAAGAAATAATCAAATTTGGATGATCATTTAAACTCAAATATATTATAATTGCGTTGTTTCAGTATGTAGATGCACAGAATTTAAGCAAAAATAAAGTGGTTTTAGGACGGATACAACACTCAATATGAATTAAAAAGAACTTAAAAAATCACGATTTTGAAACAAGATGGATGCCATATATCATTTTCGCGTGATCGCTTCATATAAGAGGTGTAATTATTATTTTAATTTTTATTTAAAAATCTACTGAATATATTTCGCTGAATTTTTTTTTATATATTTTATGGAACTATTTGAATATCACCTACAATTTTCGAAGCAATTTGTGAATTTTAAATCCGCTTAAAAAATGTTTGAAAAATTAGATCCCATAGGGCTCAATGTATTTTATTTTTTCAACCCGGGTGCAATGCAAAACTAATTGGGTGATATTATTCATTTATATTCCCATACGTCCTACAGACCGTCTGAACAACATACTAAAATTTAATTTTGATTAAGTCATTTTTACGGCAGTTATCGTGCTAACGGGCAGACAGACAGACAGACAGACAGAATGAACAAAGTCATAAGCAACATCATTTTCAGTCATTTTTAACTTTGTTGTTAAGTGTTAAATACAGCAATACAAACTACAGTTTTCTTATTACTGGATCTCTCTTAAAATAGACATACTCATTACCTATTAAAATAAGCATACCAAATCGATGCAATTATTTGAGAGATATTGTGTTTCCTGCGGAAAAATAAAGTTTCGAATATCTCGGTAATGTCTCATGATAACTTGTGAACAACTGTGCCCATTCCCTTCCATTTAAAACACTTACAAAACTCCCTTTATTAACACTTTACAACAAAGTTGAAAAGTGTTTATGACTTTGTTTAGTATAGGAGAGAAGAGCACCCTGGGGCACTTTTCAGTAATTGATTTTTGTAAATACATTTTACTTTCCTTATATACATAATGTATAAGGAAAGTATTGTGACGGGGTCGAAAATTCTAATTCGAGTTTTCGACTGGAGAACACATTTCAAGCATCCCTGATCACAAATTGAACATTTTTGAGGTGATGTGTGTGTGTGTGTGTGTGTGTGTGTGTGTGTGTGAAAGTATGTGTGTGTGTGTGTGTGTGAGTGAGTCTGTGGAGACGATATCTCACGAACGAATGGAGCGATTTGAATGAAATATGGTACAAAAATCACAATCCATGAGTACCGAAAACCTATTGTTTTTAAACATAATCCAATGTTCAGAACACCCCCCCCCCTAAATTTTCGAGTGAAATTTGAAAAAAATCATCAAAATATTAAAACCTTTAATAAAGTTACGCAAATAGACATTTATGTAATTTTTCCTTAGAAAGTGATTGTCATAAACTTTAGAACGCTAGTATGAACTGTTCTCGATATATTGCACATTTTTCAAATAAATTTATCAAAAAATCCCATAAATTAAAAAAAAATATTAACTGTTGAGAAACATGTTCACTTTTCATATGTAATATCATGCGATAAGTTGGGTGACATCAATCTCGTGGATCTAGCTCGTTCCATTCATGAGAAAAGATACTTTGAGTAATACTTTTGTATTTGAACGCCAATAGTCACTTTTTTGCTATAAGAATAACTTAGTTCTCCGTCCATAACACTTGGCGAGATTTTGGCGGAATTGTCGAATCTGACGGAATGTCGCCAACTTCGCGACTTTATTAAATGTTGGCAAATTAACGAAAATCTCGCCAAGTGGATAAAAATGGCGCTAAATCAATGAAAATAACGACTTATTAACGAAAATTCAATATCTTGGAAAGAATATAAGTATCTACTATAATAATAACCTATTTTTACTTTCCCTGCAATACATGGTAATGTATAGGGAAAGTATTGGAATCATGCCGAAAATCACAACCCGAGTTTTCGACGGATTTACACGTTTCGAGACCTCTAGAATACGAAAAAACTATTTTTAGCGTGACGTCTGTGTGTGTGTCTGTGTGTCTGTCTGTCTGTGTGTCTGTCTGTCTGTGTGTCTGTGTGTCTGTCTGTCTGTGTATCTGTGTGTCTGTCTGTCTGTGCAGATTTTGTATCCACTCTAACTAAAATACTAATGGACCGAATTTCACAAAATTTGGTAGGTAAGTCACTTGTGAGCGAGACTGGTGCTGATTAGTTTTGGGTACGATTTGGGATAAAAGAACCCGCCTTTTTTTGCGAAATGGCCCGCAAAAGCTTGTAACCACTCTAACTGAAAAACTAATGGACCAAATTTCACAAAATTCGGTACATGAGTCACTTATGGATCACCTTGGTGCTGATTAGATTTTGGTACGATTCGAAAAAAATAACCTGTCTTTTTTTGCAAAATGGCCTGCAAAAATCGTCAAATTCTAAACTAAAGAACTAGGTATACTCAAATATATCCATTAAATGCGCGTTTAATACGTAATTTTTGACGACGAAAAGAATAAGACCAAACCCATTACACCAGGACTAGCCGTTCTCGAGATATTTTAGTTTTTCGAATTTTTTCTACACCACCTTTGAAAATAATTTCGGTTACCGAATGAGAACGAAAATTGAACTAAAAGTGAAATAAATTTAATTAAAATAAAGAGAACGTGGATATAAGTCTGCAGGGAAAGTCATGTGCTGCCCACATCAGATTTTTTTTACTGTAAATGTAGTAAATTTAGTGCATTATATAAGGAAAGTCATGTGCTGTCCACATCAGATTTTTTGTAATTCTGCCTTAACTTAACACTTACCCTGTACAAATTAAACACTTCCGCATAAAATAAAACAGTCACTTCAAATATCTTAATAAATATTTTTAGAATCCTTCCAGTGTTCCAAGTAACCCCACTGGTGGGGCATCTTGGGACAGTGCCTCCAATGGATAAAAACATGACTTGCTGTCAACTTTTCTGAGACAAATTTTTAATTATGCTGCTCAATTTAAGTAACTGACACATCTGATTATGAAATTAAACAGAAACATTTATATACAATGTGCATATATGGAAAATATGGAAAAAAGTTTTAACAGAAGAAAATTTAGAGGTTCTTTGAGTAACAAAAACTTAAATCAAAGATCTACAGTAAATTAGAATCATTACATACAGTTATCATTGCAAAACATAATTCCATCAGGTGTCCCAAGGTGCCCCACTATTATATGCACCAGGCTGTCCCAAGGCGCCCTACTATCATATGTACCAAGGTGTTTCAAGGTGCTCTACTATCATATTTACGAAGATGTTCCAACGGGTCATATTCTTCCTGAAGGGTCCAGTGCCTTTAAATTTAACTTTACAATAAACATTTATACTTTTAAATTCACAATAAACATACCTGTTTCTTTGATATGTAGTTTTAATTAAATAATAAAATAAATTCTGACCCGACTGTTACTATCTACAAAATTCACTTCAAGGTTTCTTCACTCTTATGAAAATTAAAATGTTTAAATTTTTACCTAATTCTATTAGAACTTTAAAAACACAGCAGCAAATGTACAGGTGTGTCATTTGCTGCTGTGTTTATCTAGAATATTAATTTAAATATAGAATATTATAATATATTTAAATATAGAATATTTAAATATAGAATATTAACATAAATATCTAGTAATATTAATTTCTTTTTAATATTAAACTTTAAGGTTTTCCAAGGTGAGCTGTGTCAAAAGTGTACCACTCTTCGTTAATAGTGAATAAGTGAATATATTTAAGTACTTTATGATTTTTCCTATGTGTGATTAAAGAAAAAAGTGCAATCTCGAAAATGGCGCAGATTATCGTCAACAGTTATGTTACTCTTTGCTATATAAAATAATTATATATATATATATATATATATATATATATATATATATATATATATATATATATATATATATATATATATATATATATATATATACTCACCCCGGCCGTCACTTTAAGATGATTGCTGTTTTAATATCTTTGGGTAATTGGTACTTGTCCTTTTTCAGAGTTTAGTTTATTATACACAAGTATATAGCAGCATGGCGCTTTACATGTTGTATATATTATCATCTTTTAATATTTTATGTTAAAGTGAATTTGACTTTTTCAAGTCATTTTACTTATTATTTAATATATATATATATATATATATATATATATATATATAAATATAAATTAGTAAATCCAATGTTAGAATGTTATATATATATATATATATATTAGAAGAACGTAATAAAAATTTTCAAGTAATATTAACATCACTATAGAAGCAAAACCACGGCCATACTGCAGATAAGAGAAAAGAACAGCACCGGCATATATATATATATATATATATATATATATATATAAGGATATAAACAAGAAGAAAAAATAAGCGAGAACAGGAGTGACCATATGATTTGCATAGAATGGCAGGGGTGGATTGCGACACCCCTTTTCCGCTTAAAGCAGCTTTTACGACCCGGGCAACGCTCACGGCACCAATGTAACTCAATGGTCAATCTCCCACATGTGCAAAGACAGAAGCACCCGAACGGACACAAAAGCAAAGATGGGGACCAAGCAAGGAAGAGATACACCCTACAATCCAACATGAAAACACAACATTTTATAGGGGAAAGTCGCGCATGCGCGAAAAGACTTCAGATCGCAGATATGAATATATATATGATTAAGAATGCTCATCATCATGCCTATCATCAAGAAGTCCAGAAGTCCAGTAGTCAAGATGTCCTATCATCAAGAAGATTAAGAATGCCTATCATCATGAAGTCTTTTCGTGCATGCGCGACTTTCCCCTATAAAATGTTATGTTTTCATGTTGGATTGTAGGGTGTATCTCTTCCTTGCTTGGTTCCATCTTTACTTTTGTGTCCGTTCGGGTGCTTCTGTCTTTGCACATGTGGGAGGTTGACCATTGAGTTACATTGGTGCCGTGAACGTTGCCCGGGTCGTAAAAGCTGCTTTAAGCGGGAAAGGGGTGTCGCAATCAACCCCTGCCATTCTATGCAAATCATATGGTCACTCCTGTTCTCGCTTATTTTTTCTTCTTGTTTATATCCTTATATGCCACTCTGGATGCAGAGCTGCTAAGCACCACATCCTCTGTAAGGTTTCTATTTTCTCCTTTTCTTATATAGGAGTTCCTTTCGTGATATACTTATTTTTATATGTGTATATATATATATATATATATATATATATATATATATATATATATATATATATATATATATATATTGTGTTTCGCTGATATGAACTTCCGAATAAAGATATTCGAAAAATTCCAAATAAAAATAAAAATCCGTATTAAACAATCTTTTGACATTTATTAATTGGAAAATTCGAACAAAATGTATTCAATTATCTCATTTTTTTTTTAGATGGGATGAACTACATCTGAAAAAAAATTTAATATTTCGAGCAAAGTTCATGATAATTTCCAAATAATGAAGTCTATTAATTTTAGATTAAAATCATTTAGGAAACGTTTAGTTATTTGATAATAGTTGAGTTTATTTTATTTTTTATGAATTTGTCCATTTCAGTTTAAAAAAAAACATAAATATCTAAAGAACAACGCAAATTTATCTCTTTTAAGTGATAGCATTCGTTTTCAAATATAAAATCGCTTATAGCTATTTATGCAACATATTTTAACTTAATTATATTTTTATAGATTGTTTCGTTTTTCGATAAAAAATGTTCTAAATTTTAAATTTCGAGGATTTTTCCCTGGTCTGTTTACATTGAAGATTAATAGGCTTCTGACTGACATTCGTATAATGAAGTTAATTTCTTATTTAAAAAGCGAAAGACGAGCCACTGACACTATATACAGAACCTGATAACTTACAGTATAAAATAACCCTTGTCATACTCGAGATATTGCACGATTTTAATCGAAAATTAAAAAAATTATAAAATATTATATACGTCCACTATAATCAATCAATGGTTTGAAAATAATTTTAACTAAAAATAAATGAACATCGATGTGTAGTATCACTAGTCGTTCTCGAGATATTAGAAATTTTACTTTTTTCATGGAGCCTAATATGTTTAGAAAATTCCATTGAATTATATGGAATTTAGTATGTATACTCTAATAGGTAGCAACAAAAATCCTAGTGATTGTCAGTGAGATATAGATGTTGTTGAGACCCAGACCGTCCGACCTACCAGAAAGGTGTAAGCGTGAGATATAGATGTGAGAAAGTTGTAATTTGTTTTGCCATAACGTTGAAATTTATTAATCTGTAGAGCAAGTATTGTGTTGGACATATCAATTATTTACAATAGTTTGTTCTAATACTTATATCTAGTTGAAGAAATAGATCATATAGTTTTCGAAATTAGTTATTTCCTGTATATTTCTATTTTCCTTATTTATATAGTATAATAAGGAAAGTATTGTGACGGGGTCGAAAATTCGAATTCGAGTTTTCGACGGGAGAGCACATTTCAAGCATCCCTGAACACGAATTAAGCATTTTTGAGATGTTGTTTGTGTGTGTGTGTGTGTGTGTGTGTTTGAATCTGTGGAGACGATATCTCAAGAACGAATGGAGCGATTTGAACGAAATTTGGTACAAAAATTACAATCCTTGATTACGAGAAGCCTATTGTTTTTATGCGGAATCGAATGTACAGAATCCCCCTAAATTTTCAAGTGAAATTTTGAAAAAATCATTAAAAAATCAAAACCTTTAATAAAATTACGGGAAAAGTCATTACCTATGTAATTTTTCATTGGAAAACGATTGTCACAAATGTTAGAACACTAGCATGAACCATTCTCGAGATATTGTACATTTAAAAAATTATCAACAAATCCTATAAAATAACAGAAAATATTAACTATTGTGAAATATGTTCCCTTTTCATAAGTAATATTATGCGATAAATTTGGGGACATCATTCTCGTGGATTTAGCTCGTAACATTCATGAGGAAAGATACTTTAGATCAGGGGTCGCCAAACTTTTTTGATCATCGACCCCTATATAATTTAAAAAACCAAACTTTTTTGATCATCGACCCCTATATAATTTAAAAAACCTTAATATTTATTAAATAATGAGTAATTATAAATAAGTAGAAATAATAAGTAAAGTAACTACAGATTTATTGCTTCTTAATCAATGAGATGGGTGTGCCTGGTGTATTTTTGCAAGGTTCGCTATATTTGGTTCAAAATTAGTCAATTTTAATCTTAAATCCCCTCGAAGCTCCACATTTAATTTATTTCTGTACTTGGTTAAGATTGAATTTACGTGACTGAAACCGGCTTCAACCATATAGGAACTTGGAAATGCTAGCATAAACGGTTGAGCTATTTCACAAAGTTTTACATATTTTTGCATTATATTTATATTTGTCCAAAATTTGCTTATTGTTAAATTTCTAAGAAGCGTCTTTGCTTCAAGATCCGATAATAATTCAGCAAGCTCATCTTGCAGGTTGATGTCCACGTTTTCAATTTGAGCAGAAAATGGCACAATAATCCAATCAGGGATGTCAATGTTTTCCAAATCAACAAAGCGCAGTTTAAAATCGTCGCTCAATTTTTGAAGATGACCTGTATATATTTCCAAGTCTTCTTCTTTTATTTCTAATTGTCGCAGATTTGTAAAATACTGATAATCCTTACGTAGCAATGAAGATCTAAATGCATTTAATTTTACTTGGAAGCCTAACAGTATTGTTCGAGCTTGAATAATTGTAACATCTTTTCCTTGCAGCTTTGTTTGGACATCATTAAATTTTCCAAACAAGTCTGCTAAATAAAATATATGGTTCTTATTGTTTTGGAGTTCATCACTCAGAACAGGGTTTATTTCGCTGAGAAATTCGGTCGTGGAGTCAAATAACTCAACTAGCCTTTGCAAGCATACACCTCTAGACAACCATCTAACTTCGGTGTGCAGAAGTAATTGGTTAAATAACTCGTCGTTTTCTTGACAAAGTTTGGAAAATAATCTTGATTTAAGAGGTTGAGCTTTAATTTGATTGATACATTTAATACAAAACTGTAAGGCTTCATGTAACTCTGGACTCAGATATTTTGCTACTAAGTTGTTTCTATGCAACACACAATGAATAGTACGTATACCGGGCACTTTTTCTTTGAGAAATGTAGCAAAACCTCGGTAACGCCCTACCAAACAGCTTAACAGTGGAGATTCAACATATGAGTATGACTAATAAACCAGAAGTGCAGAGTTCGTGCCACTGCGCGCTGGTACGTCAATACTTGTTTCACCCGAATAAATATTCGTTGATTAATTTATGTTCTATAAAGAAACTAATATTAAGTCAATTATAAAAAAATTCACAAATTTTACGATCATCGCGATTACGTATGTGTGATTTTCGTATTAAGAACTGTTTTTTCTTCGACCCCCAATCGACCCCCTGGCTCAGATCGACCCCCGCTTTTGTTAAATAGACCCCTGGGGGTCTATATAGACCACTTTGGCGACCTCTGCTTTAGATAATACTTTTATATTAGGGCGCCAATAGTTATTTATATGTTATAAGAATAACTTATTTCTCCGTCCATAACGCTTGGTGAGATTTTGACGGAATGTCGCCAACTTGTCGACTTTTTTAAATGTTGCCAAATTAACGAAAATGTTGCCAAATTGATAAAAATGATGCTAAATCAATGAAAATGATGACTAACTGATGAAAGTTCAATATCTTGAAATAAAGAACATAAGAGTAGACTATAAGAATAACCCATTTCTCTGTCCGTCCGTCCGTAAAGCTTGGTGAGAAATTTAGCGGGACGTCGCCAACTTGGCGACTATTTTAAATGTTGCCAATGTGACAAAAATGTCGCCAAATGGGAAGTAATGTTTTACAAGTTCTGATTTTCGTCATATGACGGGCATACTTTCTAGATCTATCTCTATCCTTCCTGGCCGTTCATTCAACTGCTGCATAGTCTCGAGTGAGCTGGACTGCCTGTGTTCTCAGGGCATACATTTTAGTATATAATAAATTCTCTTCTTTCCGTTTGTCTGTAACACGTGGTGATGCATTTGGCGAACTTGGCGGATCGCCAAGAAATATCGCCAAGTTGGCGATATTTCGTCTCAAATTAACAAAAATATTGTCAAGATTACAAAAATGACACTAAATTAATGAAAATTACACCTTATTGATAATTAATTATTAAAATATTTTAAGATATGGACTATATCACTTATTAAGGATGTTATCAATATTGATAGTTCATTTAGAGTTGCGCGAAGTATAAATTAATTGGGCATTTTGAAATAGTTTTTACATGTTGTCATCCTGAAAATCACCAAATGTACAATTCAACGATAAAACACAATACCGTTTATTTTATACATTATTTTTTTACTGTAAAAGTAGTAAATTAATTGAATTATATAAGGAAAGTCGTGTGCTGCCCACATCAGATTTTTTCTATAGTCTTATTAATTCCGAAGCCTTTTATTAATTGATACTCTAGTAGTTTGTCGAATTCTTAAAGCAGTTTAGAATGTTACTTGAATTTATTTAAAAAGGTTCTTGTAGTTTACATAACCAGCTGCTTTTCTTTATTTGTTTACTAGAAAATGTACTCCGGCAGTTAAAACAGAGCAGTTACAGAGAATAACAAAACAAATAAATTTTATTTGTATAAATAACAGCGAAAATTGCATGCAGTCCGTGTATATTACAACGTGTGTGATATGTCCTCCTCCAAATCACAAAACTAAAATCCGTCACTTACGGAGACTATACGTTCTACGCTAAAATCTACTGGCGGACACAATTTAAATCTTAATTTCAACAATCTTAGCACAATTAGACAAATTTATATGTTTGCCATATCTTCCGCAAACAATGTAATTTTTATATTTCCAATAAATAAGTGCCCGCTACTTAAATAATACAGATACAGATAACACAATACTCAATTTCCAAATCGCTTATTTTGAATAAAAACTATGTCACCAAATCTCTCCAATATGTGACTCGACTTTTCTCTGAATCCAGCAATTGCTCACAGTATCATCAAGTACGCCTCGAAAGCATCTTTGTGCGTAGCTTGCAGTATCAAAGCAGAAAATTCAGTTCCAATTGGCCGTGAGTGAGAACACCGGCCGTTTAAAATGCTGCTCCATTCTCATGCGCGTTCCATGAGCTGTATGACATCATTGGCGCTGACAGTTTGATTATTTTTATAACTCCCAAAATGACATTTGCATGCTCGAGGCTGTAGCTCACTTTTGTATGGGTGCATGTTCTTTCTTTCTTCTTCTTTTTTTTTTCTCCCAACAGAGTGTATTTTCGGTCACTAAGGTATCGATGTGTGTGTTTTTCTCCTAAAATTTTTGTATGTCTGGCCAAAACATAAAACAAGTAAAAAAATCTGATGTGAGCAACACATGACTTTCCTTATATAATGCAATGAATTTACTACTTTTACAGTTAAAAAAATGTTATTCTTATAGTAGATACTTATATTCTTTCCAAGATATTGAATTTTCTTCAATTAGTCGTCATTTTCATTGATTTAGCGTCATTTTTATCTATTTGGCGAGATTTTCGTTAATTTGGCAACATTTAAAAAGTCGCCAAGTTGGCGACATTCCGCCAGTTTTAGTTAAAAATTTATATATATTTAACGACATATTTACACAGCAAATTCAGAAGCTTTCTATGTAAATAGAAGTTTCCTTATAACAATATTTACTTTCCGAATACGCTTCAGAAACATCAAATTAGTTTTACGAAATCGTACATAGTAGTGTTTACTTTGTGAAGAGATTTAATAAAGTGATTAAGTGTTGTCTGGAATCTCCGGTCTCTCTCATCACCACCTCTATTCATAACATTAAAGTTTACAGAGAAATGTTCAGGGGATGACACGATAGCATCATTTCAGATTAAGGATATAAATTAAGGATAAACGTATTAATTCTTTCGTTTTGAATGATTATATATGATATATATAAATATTTGCTGACATAAATATTTAGAATGCTTATATAAATATTTAGATAAACTTTTACTTTCCCTACATTCTTCTTTATTTACCTCACAGTAATGGAAATGGTTTTATAAATGATATTTTGTAAAGAGAATTTTGAACGTACATGCAAAGAGAAGAGATTTTGATTTGGTCAAAATCCCATTTTTCGCATTTTGATGGATTTGCACGTTTTAAACATCCCTGAATACTTATAAGTCATTTTCAGTAATGTTTTCTATTTTCTCGATGATGTTAAGATGGAAACTTTGTGATAAGGTGCCACTAAAAGACCGATTTGTGTGAAAATCACTTAAAATCGTGCTAAAACTTAAAATAACTATAAAAACAATTCTAATTTTTAAAAAAAAACCGCCGAGGTGCATCAACCCGGGTTTTTAAGTACCTGTGTACCAAATTTTATGGTCGTACGAAGTTTAGATTTTTCGCTACAGACGAACACACATATGCACGAACAAACATCTCCGTTTAGTATTATAGATGACTAAAAGAGCCACATGAAAGAATACTAACTAATTAGTAGCATAAAATATAAAATTTAAACCCTAAAAGCCACTTTAGAAAGCAGAAACAACCTGTCAAATCAGACCTTCCTTTAGCTGGACAAAAGGCTATGCTTTTGTTGTCCTAACAAAATTTAAGGATATGTTTTTCTTCAATAAACAGCCTTTGTCTAACTGCCAGTTAAAAAGACAATCTTGTTAATTGGAATAACACCACAGTATTTCATTACAATTTTTGATTCCAAAATGAATAATACTCTTTCGTTGTCATTAAACACAATTATTTTTTTCGGCATGTGCTTTTCAATTTTTATAAGGAAATGCATGAAAACCTAACGTTTTTTTCTTTGATCAGATCTTGTAGAAAAAATCTTGTATAGTCACCTATTAGAATATTCGCACCAAATTTCCTGTGAGTCGTTACATGTTTTCATTAGACATCGTGCTTCTGCAGGTAATCTGAGACACAAATATAGGCATGTATTAAAATGGGATGTACCTACAAGTTAACAAATTTAGACAATTTGGGATTAAACAATACCACGAATAAAAGCTTTTTATTACTAGATCTCACTGAAAAGGAATAAATTTTGTTGTTATGGATTAAAATAAATGTACCAATATTCAGGGAAATTGTTTGATTATTTTCCAGTGATATCACACTCCTTTATAAAAAAGGTATTTTTTTTAATATCTACAGAATGCAATACTGATAACGCCAAATTAATGATACAATACAATCTGTGATCTTCATTTCTGGTTGAAAGTACTTAAAAACAATTCACTCTGTTAAAAATGGTAAACAACTAAATAATTTGACATTTTCATGAATTTTTTTTTTATTTCACATCGAAAACGCGTAATATTTCGAGAACGGCGCATGTTAATGTCCTGTAAAAGATGACTGTCGATTTTAATTAAAAAAAGACTTTCTTATAGAATCATAATTTTTGTGATAAAATTGAACAAAATTGTTGTTATTAATTTTATTTTTCGTTCTGCAATAAACAAAGTTTCAACAATTTGGGTATTTTCCTCTGGTACGACTACTACCTTGGATAATTAAATCCCAGACGTTTATTTTGATTGAAATTATTGCATCTAATTTCATTCCTAATTTGTTCGAGATATATTGTGTTTACACACAAAAGACAATTGCAAACAGGTTTAAAAAAAAAAATACAGATTCGCATGCAGAAATGTTTAAAATGTGTAGTTGCATCAAATTCCGAGAGTCGGTTTTTTGACCCTCAACAATAATTTACCTTAGCTTACGTTATGTATCGTAGAGATATTAAAAGTAGTTGATTAGTGCTTCATATGTTTAAAACATATGACTATATTAAAATTAGTTATTCAAATCCCCCTCTCCCATCATTTTACTTTACATATACACTATGTATGAATTGCAGGGAACATAAAAACACATCCACCAGAATGGATGGCTTAAGATTTGTCGAAGATCTGTTGCAATCATTCGTCTCTACTTGACTGATGATTTGCAAGGAAGAAAATAGTGCAGCGCGCTCCCCGAACAAGAGTTACTGGTGAAGTGGGGAATATCGGAAATCCATTTGGACCTGAAAACAATGAATTCTGTATCTTTTCGCCGAGTTTAAAGTAGATTTTTCAGCTGCAGCGAATGCATACTGCGGCAGTGCCTCATCTTCTTTGCTTTTGAATATCTTTCTTGAGAAAGATAAAATGGAATTCGACATTTTCTGGGTCAGAAAGCTCGAAAGAGTTTATTGGAGTTGTTTCACTTTCGTTTTAGAGCGTTTTTTTTTCTGTAGCTTTTTTATGCATTGCAAAATGTTTTTTTTATATGCAAGTTGAAGAAAATTTATTTTAGAATGTGAAACTGAAAAGGGGAACACTGAATCGTCAACGGCTAAATGTGATTATGCTATAAAATAAAGAATGACGTTCAGTGCTACAAAGAATAAAAGCTGAACTACTTGCAATATAAAAAAACTCCAAATTACCAATAAAGTTTTTTTCTGTTCAATGTTTACTTAATTTTGCTGTTATTGGAGGAGAAATTTTGCCATACTATTGCTTTAAAAAAAATGAAAAACATTTATTCCTCAAGATCAACTAGATAGAATTTAGATAGAATTTAGATGATGATTGATATAGATTCGGCATCAAATTTTGGAAGGAATAGCGCGGTATTTATTGATAATTTTCCACTTCCAGTTTCTTTTCCTTTTGCAGTTAAAAAATTGTTCATTTTACTTCAAACACCTATTTCTCAAGATCAGCTATAGATAGAGCTTAGATGATAACTTATATGGGTTTATCATCCCATTCTGGAGACGAGATGGTGATTCTCAAAGAATTTTCACTTCTGGTTCAAACATTTTCCTTGAAACATCTATTTTGTGGGATTAGCTATAGATAGAGCTTAGGTAATGACTCATATGGATTCAGCATTAAATTCTGGCTGGGGGGTTAAAAGACTTATCAAGGATTTCCACTTCCAGTTCTGGCGATGTTACTTCCGATTAAAAAATTTATATTTTTCTTGAAGCATCCTTTTCTCTGAGTCTGCTATAGATATAGCTTAAATAATGACTGATATGGATTTAGCATAAAATTCTGGAGGGAGTAGGGGGTTTACAAAAAATTTCCTCTTCCGATTCTTTTTACAAAAAACTTTCTTGAAATGTCTTAAGATTGGCTATAGATAAAGCTTAGATGATGGCTGATTTAATTCCGGAGCAGAAATAAACTCCTGAAAAAGTCAAGAGGAGGGATTTCATTAAAGATTTCTATATCCGATTTTTTCACTTTCGGTTAAAAAAATTTCTTTGGAACATTTATTTGGAGGCAGTAAGATGACTCACTAAGGATTTCCCCTTCGCGATTCTTGGGGTGACACTTTCGATTATAAAAATTACATTTTCCTTGCAACATCTACTTTTCAGAGTTGGCTACAATGAGGATCGGCTTAGATGACGACTGATACGGAATCATCATCGAACCCCAAAAGAGATTGGGGGTTCACTAGGGATTTCCATTGTCGGACCTTTAGATGACACTTCCGTTTTTTAGATGACCTTCGCGATTCTTGGGATGATACTTTCGATTATAAAAATTACATTTTCCTTGCAACATCTACTTTTCAGAGTTGGCTACAATGAGGATCGGCTTAGATGACGACTGATACGGAATCATCATCGAACCCCAAAAGAGATTGGGGGTTCACTAGGGATTTCCATTGTCGGACCTTTAGATGACACTTCCGTTTTTTAGATGACCTTCGCGATTCTTGGGATGATACTTTCGATTATAAAAATTACATTTTCCTTGCAACATCTACTTTTCAGAGTTGGCTACAATGAGGATCGGCTTAGATGACGACTGATACGGAATCATCATCGAACCTCAAAAGAGATTGGGGGTTCACTAGGGATTTCCATTGTCGGACCTTTAGATGACACTTCCGTTTTTTAGATGACCTTCGCGATTCTTGGGATGATACTTTCGATTATAAAAATTACATTTTCCTTGCAACATCTACTTTTCAGAGTTGGCTACAATGAGGATCGGCTTAGATGACGACTGATACGGAATCATCATCGAACCCCAAAAGAGATTGGGGGTTCACTAGGGATTTCCATTGTCGGACCTTTAGATGACACTTCCGTTTTTTAGATGACCTTCGCGATTCTTGGGATGATACTTTCGATTATAAAAATTACATTTTCCTTGCAACATCTACTTTTCAGAGTTGGCTACAATGAGGATCGGCTTAGATGACGACTGATACGGAATCATCATCGAACCTCAAAAGAGATTGGGGGTTCACTAGGGATTTCCATTGTCGGACCTTTAGATGACACTTCCGTTTTTTTTTTGGAAGATAATTCCTTAATATTATTTTAATTGAAAATTCATCGAAATTTGAAAAGTTTATTATATTTCATATACATATTGTAAAATCTGAAAATAGAAGAATCTCAGAATTCCAATTTTTGGTATAAATATTGTATGATATCTCTGCATTCCATTCTGATAAAAAATGTTTCTTGAGTATTCTATTTCTAAATTTTCTATAAATTTAAATGCGAAACTTCTGAAAAAAAAAAGCTCTGACAATTGAATTGCCTATGGCAACTTTTTTTGAACCTGTTATTTATTCCCTTTCTTCCACTTGTAGCGCGGAGAATAAGCGAAGGTGACGTCACAGAATCTACAACAATGTTCACAGCGCTTCTCGCTGAGAAAGCAATTCTTTGTTTTTGAATTTTACTTCTGGGGTAAAGGAAGTATTTTTGTTTCTTGCGACTCCCATTTATTGCTTATTTCTATTTATTAGTGTTTAATTTTAGCAATTTAAAAGTCTAACTTCGCGAACTTAAAGGATATAGCATGTAAAGCATATAAAATAATTTTGTGTCATTTTGCTACCGATCGATAATCAACCAACTAGATGCTTATGCGCATGCGTGGCTCATTGAAACGTGCCTATTTAGGGCGTATTACACCCATGTTGTACAGTTGGCAGGATTGCGCGTGGATATAACGGAGCATGGCATGGAAATGATTTTCAAAACAGGTGATTTAGAAATTGAGTGGTGTTATCTCTATCTGTATTATTTAAATAGGGGGCGCTTATTTAAAATCCGCGCAACGTCGGGTAATCCGTTCTACTTATAAATATACTATATATTATAACTGTCATGTAGTTTAAAGTATCAGCTGAGCTTACGATAGTTTTTAATGTTTTTGACGTTATGCGCATCAAGTGTTCTTTTTGAGAAAGCTTTCTTTAGTAAAATTAGCATTCAAATAATTAGTAATAAAAAATAGTAATTCAAAAAGCTCAACTGATTACGCTTAGTTATTTGTAAAATCTCAGGACCCTTTCTCTTTTTTTATTTACATTAGTATACCTCGATTTTCTGAGATTCAATAATTAAGTGGCAGGTAATTTTCTTTCTCTTTAGGCATATCTCATTTTTTAGGCATATAAAATAATAATTCAAAATACTCAACTGATTACGTCTGGTTATTTGTAAAATCTCAGGACTCTTTCTATTTCTTTATTTACATTAGTATACCTCGGTTTTTTGCCGTTAAGTCAGTAAGTAGCAGGTGATTTTCTTGTTCTTTAAGCATATCTTATTCTTTAGGCATATAAAACAGTAATCCGAAAAGCTCAACTGATTACATTTGGTTATTTGTAAAATCTCAGGACCCTTTCAATCTTTTTATTTACATTAATATATCTCGATTTCTTGCCGTTCAGTGATTAAGTGGCAGATTATTTTCTTTTTCTTTAGGCATATCTTATATTCTTTAGACATATCTTATTCATTAGGCATATGAAATAATAATTCAAAATACTCAACTGATTACGTTTATTTGCAAAATCTCAGGACCTTTTCTATCTTTTTATTTACATTAGTATACCTTGATTTTTTGTCGTTAAGCCAGTATTTAAGAAGAAGATGATTTTCTTTTTCTTTAGGCATATCTTATTTTTTAGGCATATAAAATAGTAATCCGAAAAGCTCAACTGATTACGTTTGGTTATTTGTAAAATCTCAGGACCCTTTCCATCTTTTTATTTACATTAATATACCTCGATTTCTTGTCGTTCAGTGATTAAATGGCAGGTGATTTTCCTTTTCTTTAGGCATATCTTATTCTTTAGGCATATAAAATAGTACTCCAAAGAGCTCAACTGATTACGTTTGGTTATTTGTAGAATTTTAGGAACCGTTCCATCTTTTATTTACGTTAATATACCTCGATTTTTTGCCGTTCAGTCACTAAGTGGCAAGTGCTTTTCCTTTTCTTTAGGCATATAATATGAAATCAGTTTTTGAGAGGAGTTTTGATATTATTTTACAGACAATAATAACATACGAGTATTATAATGCCTAGTGTCGAAAATTTGTGATTTTTTTTACTATTTGGAATAACGTGGTAAATTTTGCCTATATTTTAGATGTACGGAATCCGTGTCTGAATGCCGGGTAGGTGTATAGAAGACGGTTTATACAAAAATGCCCGTATAAGTCCGGAATCTACTTTAAACCGGTAAAAGTATAGATCTCGTATGCATAAAAGAAAATAGTAATAATCCACACCAGCCCAATTGGCTAATTGAAAACATAAGCCAAAGAAACTTTGTTACTAAATGCTTTATGCAATAAGAAAACTTCTTTCTTCTGGACATCTAGATTACTCATTTCTACAGGGATTTATATTTTTTACAACGCTGTTAATATTTTACTGTAGCGTATTTTCTCAAATTCATAAGCACATTTCTCCGAATCCCTAATAACTGAAAAGAACTAATTTATAAACAATATTTTTGTCTTGGCTAAATTGTAAAACATACTTTGAAAATAAGTAAGACATTAAATAAACTATAAAAATAAAGACAACCAAAAAAAATTGACCACAATTAAAAGTATTTTATTAAAATCTCCTTTTTACGACATACAAAAATCACACTGCCATAGCGCTTTCGAGCATTACTATGCCCTTCATCAGAGCGAAGTGAAAATAAGGGGCAAATATCCCTAACAGCATTTTTTTTCATAGTGACGTAACATTTACGTTACATTGTGACTACGAGACGTCAACAAGACATCCCATTACGTTTCAGCAATGTCACATTGACATTACAGCGAAGTCGTATTGTTCGTTTTCAGGGTACTTTTGTGACGTCACACGGTGAACCGTTTTTGACGTCACATTATAGCATTTCTGTTCATTTGTTGAAACGTCACAAAATATTGTCACAGCAATTTCACGGTGTTACCAATATGCGACGTCACATACAATTCACACCTGGAACTTCACATTATAACATTTCTGTTCATTTGTAGAAACATCACAAAATATCGTCGCAGCAATTTCACAGTGTTACCAATACGCAACGTCACATACAATTCACAGAGACGTCACATTGTTACTTATTAATTAAGTTGTGGAAATGTCACAGAATATAGTCACAATGACGTTACAATTTTACTAATACGTAATGTCGCATAGAAGTCACAAATGTGATGTCACATTGTGATCCAGATGTCATGTGACTACAACGTTACAGTCACACATGTGACGAGCTTTGTTGTATGGGATGTGTTTAAATATAGGTCATAACCGCCCGACAAAATTTACATATTAATTTTATATTTTTACATTTTTAAATACGAAGCATTTAAAATATAATTTAACTATATAACATACAAATTACAATAAAAGGAAAAAGGTTCATAAATTAAATAGCAACCAATAAGAATGTCGTCAGAAAACGAAATAAAGCATCAACTAAATTTTTCGAAAATCTTATAAAAGCTTGATACGTAGTGAGTCGAGAACGAGACAGCAGGCCCGAAAGGCCTGGGCCTAAGGGTACCCCAGCAGGCCTAAGGGTACCCGAAAGCGCTATGGCCGTGTGATTTTTGTACGTCGTAAAAAGGAGATTTTAATAAAAGACTTTTAATTGTGCACAATGTTTGGTTGTTTTTATTTTTAAAGTATTAATTATTTTGACGTGTTTTTATACTATTTTATTAAATAAACTGTTACTTTTCCCCAAATATCGCTTTAATAACGAAATAAATATTCAGCTATCTTAACAATATTTAATACAATATATTGGGGATTTTGCAGTACATAAACTATACCGCGAGTTTTGATATCTTAAATTTTCGTCATTTTGCTTGCGAAATATTATCATAAGACAATATTCATTGCTACTGATAATTTACAAAAATCTGAATTTTTTTTTTTAAATTACATCTTTTAAGAAAGGTGCGGATTATTTGTGCAATTGTTTAAAGATCGTCTGCGTTCTGTAATGATACTAAAAATTCTGAAAAAATACGTAGTAGTAGTGGCAGAAAAATAATTTTACTGAAATAGTTAACGAACTATTGCTTTATAACTGTTGATAGGTATAATTGTTAGAAATTTGAGAACTGCTTAGTGTCCAAATTGCATTATAAAGGAAATCGTAACCAGAATAATTTCTGCATATCTTTGCATCCTTCTAGTTGCAACCAATAACAAAGAGCAAAACTGAAAAATGAAGTTTAATAAAGTAAAATACTCTCTCAAGACTGTATGTTTCAGTCTGTTTTCCTCAATTATATAGTTTACATATATGATATTTCAAAAGTTTGACAAAAAGAAAAAAAGTTTTCTGCATATTGAATTCCTTTGATCGTAGAATAGTTATAAGAATGATCATGATTTATACTAATCATCTTTCCTCGTTTATGATATTTTATTATTTAAAATATTTTGGCATTTTAGATTCAATCCAGTGGTACAAAATTATGTTAGTCCGCAAGAGGATCCCACAAGACTAAAATGGTGATGAAATTTGCAAAATGTGGAAAATATTTAAATTCTTTTCTCCCCCAAATTTATGGATATTTATTGCTTGTTTAATAAGCCGTTTCAACTTGTATAAATATATTTTCAGTTTTCAGACAGCGAAATTTAATTTTTAGTCAAAATTGTCTTTTATGTGAGCTTTTATTTTTTGCAAAGAACTTCTTTTAATTTATATGTTCGCTTTTTCTACAAATTTAGTCTGATAAAATATTCTAATTTTTATCAAGCACTTTTATATTTCCAGTTTTAGAATTCAAAATTTCCTTGCACAGATTTAGTTTATGTTTTCTGCAAATGTACGTTACTATTTTAACTAACATAGCTACCTACCCTAAAATTCTAAGAATTTAAGTGGTCATTATTCAAATCCAATTTCGAAGTACCAATACCTAAAAACGGTTTTATCTTTTTGCTAACTCAATTTTAACTCCAAGAATTTCGATTCTGTAAAATATTACTTGAAGTGCCGATAAGAAAGAATATCTCACTCGAATTATTCACAAATCGAAAGTAATTCTTGTTCTGAATACTAAGTTAAAATAATGCATTGAAAAAAAAATTCCAATGCAACTTATTTTATCGTTTTTTCGATCACATACCGATACAACAGTCAGTTTTTATCAAATATTTTGCTACAATCGGTGAAAAGATGTTCTAAAATTTATGTTCTCTTTTTCTAAATAGGCGTTGCCTAGCAACGATATTTTATGACGTCAGTTCTGGAGATTCGCTTCTATTGGCTGCACTTCAACGAGAAAAATTGGGCCTAGAAACGCTGTAAGAATTTTGGTTCTTTTCTATTTTTCTAGGATTTCCAGCGTTCTTGCTATATTTGTTCCCTAGAGATGTTTATTACTCAAAATGGTGTACTTTCTTGCTTTTCATGAGAGGAAAGAAAAATGTAGATGCAGTACAGAAGCCTGGAGCAATTCTTTCATTTATGAGCGTAAAGAAACTTACTGAATAGAAAACTAATATTATAACAGTAAATATTTTGCTTAGGATAGTTTTGATAGCTTAAACTTCTTCTCAGTCTCCCGTTTACATAATACACAGTGTTTCACGAGTTCTCAAACACAAAGTTTAGAAATTTATTATAGTGTAAAGACTATAAAGGGGAATTGTCAGTGGAATATGCAGGTGTGGACAATCTTTCAGAGTAAGTGGTCACTTTGTTCAGGTGAAAATAACTCAAAATTATGTCTGTCAGCAATGCTTGAGACAGTGATAGTAAGTCAATAGAAATTTTCTATTGAAATAAATTCTGTTTTAAATGAGAGGAACTCTTTTATGATCACTTACCATCAGTAGTTAGAGGCAGGGGCGTCTCGAGGGCCAAACAGTCCAAACGACCACTTCACGTTTGCAGAGGGTTTCAAAATATTATAGATTATTTTTATTAGACTTCTCTTACATTTTTAAAGACTCATTAGTACATTATAGCCAATGAAACGTTTTTTGTATTTAATATAGTTATCATTAGTCATTTGTGTATCAATTTACAGTTGGCTTTACGACGTTTTTTCTAAGATATTTTTATCAGATTGTAGTTCAGAATACTGAGATTATGATACTATAATCCCACGTTGCGTTCTTTCTCTGTGATTTGGTGGTTTTAATGTCGACTCTGTAGCATTTGTATTTATTTTGGTTTTTTCGAATTTTGGTATTTGGGATTTTAAGAGAACTTAATGAACCTCGGCTTAAAAGCATTTGCATAACTAGTATTCCTTCTTCCTGACCCAGCTATAACTGTGGAACCAAAGGTATTCTATGGTTATATATAACCAGGGACGGATTATCTATTAAGACAATGCAATTTCGGACCAAGGAATATTTTTATATCCTAAACAAAGGTTTTCACAATATTATTAACCCGAAGGAAGGGGGGGGGGGGCAAGATTATATGATATGGGGCATCTTGGATACCAGGAGCTCCGTAGTCACGCGTCTTGGTTTGTCTTAGCTCTTCAGCTCTCTCTCTATCTTGAGTGGTTTGAATTTCCATCAGTTCTCGTGCGTTTTCTTTCAAGTGTGCATTTAAGGAAACACTACTGCGTTGCACTGTAATACATACATCTCGGAAAGATTCGTGGAATTAGGAAGTGTCTTTTTCAAAAAAGGTCGACAAGTATTCTTGAATTTATATTAAAGTACCGTCATTAATTTGTATTTTCTGACAGTACTTTTACATCTTTGCAATGATTATCTGATATGTCTCTCCAGACTCCAACTCTAAATATTGATCAATTCCAAATATATTTGTTTAATGTTTCGTGTGCATATTAAAATTATCTGTAATTCCTACCAACCCGAAATCACGAATTCGACAAAATTTTAAATAAAAATTATTGTTCCCACACCAATTCTTATTAACTCCACTTTGCCCCTAGTGTACGAAAGGGTCTAAAACTCGGCACACAGTTTTATCTCGCGAAATATTTTCATCTGTCGAATGTTCATGTCATTTGCATCATTTATGTACGTCATGACTATATTTTTGCCCTTTTTGTACATTTTCTTTGCGAATTACAGTTCGGTGTCTTTAGAATAAATATTCTCCTTGTTTTAACGCGTCGATCCATGTTTAATAATACATAGGTCAGTGCGCCAACTGCGTAAAAAATTTTTAAAATTAAAAAGTAAAATTAAATCTATCTATATAAAAAAAAATCTGATGTGGGCAGCACATGATTTTCCTTATATAATGCAATGAATTTGCTACCCTTACAGTAAAAAAAAATAGATTATTTTTTATAGTAGTTATTTATATTCTTTCCAAGATATTGAATTTTGGTCAATGAGTCGTCATTTTCCATGTCGTCATCATCAATGAGTCGTCATTGATTTAGCGTCATTTTTATCCATTTGGCGAGTTTTTCGTTAATTTAGCAACATTTAAAAAGTCGCCAAGTTAGTGACATTTCACCAAATTCGTCACCAAAATCTCGCCAAGTGTTATGGACGAAGAAATAAGTTATTCTTACAGAAGATAAATGACTATTGGCGTTCAAATACAAAAGTATTACTCAAAGTATCTTTTTCATAAATGAAACGAGCTAGATCCACGAGAATGATGTCACCCAATTTATCGCATGGTATTACATATGAAAAGCGAACATGTTTCTCAATAGGAAGTATTTTTTTTTATTTTATATGACTTCTTGATAATTTTTTTGAAAAATGTGCAATATCTCGAGAGCGGTTCATGTTAGCGTTCTAAAATTTATGTCAATCGTTTTCTAATGAAAAATTACATAAGAAATGTCTATTTATGTAACTTTATTAGCGGTTTTGATTTTTTGACGATTTTTTCAAAATTTCATTCGAAAATTTAGGGGGTTTCTGAACATTCGATTGCGTATAAAAACAATAGGCTTTCAGTATTTACGGATTGTGATTTTTGTACCAAATTTCGTTCGAATCGGTCCATTCGTTCGTCAGTTATCGTCTCCACAGACCCACTGACACACACACACACACACACAGACATCACTTCAAAAATGTTTGATTCGTGATCAGGGATGCTTGAAACGTGCTCTCCCGTCGAAAACTCGAATTCGAATTTTAGACCCCGTCACAATACTTTCCTTATACATTATGTATATAAGGAAGGTAATAAGTTTTTTATTGTCCTCCTCTACATAACAGTGGCGTATGGAAAATCAAAAAATAAATATTAATCACACACGAAGTTGAACCATGTTGAAGGTATATGCAAATTCAATTCAAAACAATACTATATAAATCCTATTATCCGAAATTTTTACTATTAAAAATTATCGAAATTAATTGAGGGTGTATGAAGAGGGTGTATGAAGTATCTTACCATTATCCAAAATTTATATTATTCAAAATTGTCTATCGGTAAATGGCATTGCTCCGTTCTGTTTAATATTCGCCACCATGTCCACATAATAAAACCACCATGTCCACATTTTGCAATCTTTACCTTTATTCGGATTAATTCTACCGTATTCTCATTTGTTCTTTGCCAAAGTTACCTCTGGACAACGCATTATTTCGGATCATTGGGTCAAGGCTTCACTGGCGCCACAGAGATTCATTATTTTGTGTCAAACTGCTCGCTCGTTAATCGTTATAAAAGAGTACCGCTTCGTTTTTCGTAACCTAGTTATGCTTGTAAAATTTTCCGAGAAAGGATGTAGATATATACTTGTGTGCGGGCTTTAGAAGGACGAGATTTACGCGAAATATTGTGAACTGTTTCCCAAGCTGTTAAGCAAAATGATTAAAATAATTTTTTTTTCTAAAGTTTTGACTATAATTTAACTTGAAATGTACTATGAAAAAATCTGATGTGGACATCTCATGTCTTTCCTTATATAATGCAAAGACATTACTTCTTTCACAGCGAAATTAACTGAAGTGCGGCTTAACCTGACTTTTTCTTACCAGAATTCATTTTTACTTTCCTTATATACATAATGTATAAGGAAAGTATTGTGACGGGGTCGAAAATTCGAATTCGAGTTTTCGACGGGAGAGCACGTTTCATGCATCCCTGATCACGAATCAAAAATTTTTGAGGTGATGTGTGTGTGTGTGTGTGGAGACGATACCTCACGAACGAATGGAGCGATTCGAATGAAATTTGGCAGAAAAATCACAATCCGTGAATACTGGAAGCCTATTGTTTTTAAACAACGTAATCGAATGTTCAGAATCCCCCCTAAATTTTCGAGTGAAATTTTGAAAAATTATCAAAAAACTGAAACCTTTAATAAAGTTGCGCAAATAGACATTTCTTATATAATTTTTCTTTAGAAAACGATTGACATAAACTTTAGAACGCTAGCATGAACTGTTCTCGAGATAATGCACATTTTTTAAATAAATTTATCAAAAAATACCATGAATTTAAAAAAAATGATTAACCGTTGAGGATCATGTTCACTTTTCATATGTAATATCATGCAATAAATTGGGTGACATCATTTTCGTGGATCTAGTTCGTCCCATTCATGAGAAAAGATAGTTTGAGTAATCCTTTTGTATTTGAACGCCAATAGTCATTTATCCGGTATAAGAATATCTTATTTCTCCGCCCATAACGCTTGGCGAGATTTTGGCGACACATTTGGCGGAATGTCGCCAACTTGGCGACTTTCTAAATGTTGCCAAAATAACGAAAATCTCGCCAAATAGATTAAAATGACGCTAAATCAATGAAAATGTCAACTAATTGAAGGAAATTCAATATCTTGGAAAGAATATAAGTATCTACTATACGAACATTTTTTTAAAACTGTAAAAGTAGTAAATTCATTGCATTATATAAGGAAAGTCACGTGTTGTCCACATCAGATTTTGTTTTCAAATTTTACAAGAAAAAATTTGAAAAATCCGTATCGTGGGTCCAAATAATTACAACTAGAGCGTGTTATCCTTCACTTTCAGGGACTTAAAAAAATCTCTATCGATTGATACCATACTTGACGTCACGAACAAAAAAAATTATATCGCGGCTATTTTTCACAGCAATGATTGAAACTATTAAGTCTCGTGAACATTGAGCCATAAATAAGCTCTTTTATGCATGATTATATCAAATTTTTGTCTTATGCTGTCATGCTAAAAACATAAAATTTCGAAGATATTTTGAAGTTTTCGCTTAAATTTAAAAATATTCTATCCAGTTTTAGATTTTTTGATAACAAAGCCGGATATAAAGTTTCGTGAAAATCCATTGATATTTGTGGCCTCTATCGTGTGCACAAAAAATCGACCCCAGATGTACATGCATACATACATACAGACATCACTCCAAAAATAGTTTAAACATGTTTAGGAGGTCCTAAAACATATATTGGCATCAAAATCTCGAATTCAAAATTTTTTGCGGAAACAATACTTTTTGTAAACTAATAATAATAGTTTGAAAGTCCAATGACAGAAAAGTGAGAAGCCGCAATTCGAAAAACCTAACTTTATAACAAACCTACAAAGTAAAAGTATAAAACAGCAAATCCTCAATCAAATGGGGAAAAAAATGCAAGTTTCGAGTCATCAAGTCAAAGACAATCAACAAACATCAATGGTATGGAATCGATAATAGGAAAACATATAAAATCCAAGCATTAATGTTATACACGTGGACAAGGGCTAGGCCTAAATAATGGAATTGTTCACTTCGCCAAAACTCTTCATCGGCTTCAAGTATTTTGTCGAAGTAAACACAAAATTTGTATGTTTCTGAAGGAATAGATAGATCATATCTATAAACTATGCATATAGATTATATCTATGGATTATATCTATAAACTATGCATATAGATTATATCTATGGATTATATCTATAAACTATGCATATAGATTATATCTATGGATTATATCTATAAACTATGCATATAGATTATATCTATGGATTATATCTATAAACTCTGCATATGCCCGAACCAGTCGCACCCTGGAACCCAGAATGAAGAGACCAGTGTTGCCATTCGCAAAGGATAAAGAAACTACAGTGTTGCCATTCGCAAAGGAAAAGACTTTCTGTATACTATTTATATTACAGAGAAAGTAAAATCTGATGTGGACAGCTTATGACTTTTCTAACATAATGCAATGACTTTACTTCTTTCACAGCGAAATAATGGTGTATAAGGCTACAGCACGTTATTTGTTAGCATGGAATTAACACCATGTAAATTAAAATGACGACTTATGATAAGTCCAAATAGAATGATTTATACTAACCTGCAAAATCCTCATCAAAATGCGATGGACATTCAATTAATATTTCATGAAATGAATGAATTTTTGTGAACTGTTTGCTGTTAAAATATAAATCTATTAAAAAATGTATCGTTCCTCGTGAATGGATCAAACTAGATCTATTACAAAGGTTTCAACAAATTTGTAGCATAATATTGAATATTTCCCGATATTTACTACTGTTTTAATTCTATATAATTTTTTTTAATAAATTTATTTGAAAATGTGAAATAGCTCGAAAATAGTTTAAGCTAATGTTCTAAAGTTTGTGTCAACCGTTTTCTAATGAATAATTCGTATGAAATGATTATTCATTTAACAATATTAAAAGCTCTGATTTTTTATTAATTTTTTCAAATATTCATTCGTGAATTGGTGTAAATCGTGTAGTATCTCGATAATTAATCATGCTACCGTTCTAAAGTTTGTATAATTCCTTTTCAAATGAAAAATTACGTCTGAAATGATTATTTATTTATTTTTATTAAAAGTCTTGGTTTTTTAATGACTTTTTCAAAAGTTCATTCAAAAATTATGGGTGGGATGGGAAGGGGATCTTTAATGCATTCTATTGCGTTTAAAATCTTAAAATTAATACGGTTCCAATATTCACTGATAGTAAATAATAGGGTTAAATATTTTCGATGTGCTTCATTCGTTCGAAATACTCGCAGTAGGGCCGCCCATGGGGGGGGGGGGGGGGGGAGGACCTCTCAAGTGGGAGAGTCCGTATCCCCAATAACATTTTAGGTCAGGAGGAAAGGAGAATGCATGCATGAAAATTTCATAAAGAAGTGAAAATAAAATATGAAGGGGGCTTAATAAATGTTTGTAGGAGGCCAAATATGTATGGTTAGCCCTACTCATGGACACATGCACTAGCACATGCACACACGCACACATACGAATTATTTCGAGGCCGGTTTAATAATATTAATGGTATTTATTATTCGTTTTATCATTAAAGAAATTAATAAAACAAACATTAAATTAAACAAATAAACGTACAAAACAAGCATTTAATTAATACGTTTTAGCATATTCATTCTTTGAGTTTTTATTTTTATTTTTTTAGTTATTTTGGGAAAAAAGGCCTGCTCTACTTTTCGAATCGGGTCATTATCTAATCAACACTTGAATAACGCATAAGTAACCTTATTAAACATTTCATTGAAGTTGGTTAGATAGTTTTTGAATTGGGGTGGATGCATGCATTGTACAGACAAACAGACGGACACACGCACTTATACCTAACTCTAAAATAGTTTATCCGTGTTCTAGAATGCCTAAAGCATTTAAATCTGTCGAAAACTCGCATTCCAATTTTCGACCCTCTTTCAATACTTTTCCTATGTATTTTTATGTATGATAAGGAAAGTAATATACATGTAATTTTAATTCACGCTTGTGCTTGTCAGCATTTCCTCATTATTGTGTATAGTCTATGCTCGTGCTGTAAATATAGTTTTGCTTTGGAAAATAAGTATAGCATTGGAAATGCATGCAATGAATATAGTCTGACAGAAAATATCCAATTAAGCCTTATCAAAGTTTATTATTTAAACTTCTTATCCTTGAAGCAAATTAAATGTCTTGAAATAGAAATAGGATCTTTATAAGAAAACATATTAAAAAGCACTTTTTTTAGTTTTTTAACAAAATATGTTGCAATAAAGAAGTTAGACACTTGTTTTTACCAGTGATAGTAAGAAAGTAGAGTTACGTATAGTATTTTGGGGGAAAATATTAAATTAAATGAAATTCTGTCTATGAAAAATTTAATTTTTTTTTTAAACATAAAATTTCCGTTGAAAATAATCTGAAATTCATAACTGAATAATAATCCTGCGTTTGCATTCATTTTTAACTTTGAAAATGCAACATTTTATGCAAAATAGCTTTCTTTGCTATATTTTACTTTTAAGAATGATTAATGTTTCACTAAGTATTCCAATAAAGTATAAAATCCTACATAATAAGAAGCTCAATAAGATCTTTTTGAGACTAAATATCCCTTTTCATCACACTTTCGGGGGGTTTAAGAGCACATCCTGTCTCCACACTGCTCCAGGGATTGTAGCTTCGTTGCCATAGAAACCCAGGGCTCAACTTCCGACAGTAATCGTCGAAGTTGAAGTGCATTATTCTGTATTTCTGAAAGGATTTTCTGTTGCTTGCCTTTGCTCTCTGTTTAGTGGCAACAACATCATTAGCACAAACTACTAATCACCGCCAGATATTGGAACTGACAATGATTTGTCGTCTAGTGTAATAAATTTCGAAAGTTTAGAAAGATGAAATTCGTATATTTTTAATTGTATAGCAAAGGAATCTCTATCATGCATGTTTTTTATATCTTTTGTACTATTTCTTTATTTGGTTTAATACAGGGATGGGTTCACTGATAAGCGGACTAAGTTATCGTTTAAGGCCAATCTTTTAAACTGAGTCCCTGAATTCTCAATACTTTATTTCTCTACTTTTTTGATAAAGACAAATGTGATAACAAGAAATGTGATAATAAGTAAAATGAAACATAAATGAAGCATAAATGAAATACAAATTCGGTCAACTACTTTGAATCTCACTGTATCTTGCCATTTGCTGTCATGAACTCTTAGGTGGCATAATTTAACTCCAAAATCCTGGTGAACAGTTTTGAAATATTTAATCATCAGACGTTGAAGAAATAAGCAACGTTGCTATGATAAGAACCGCATTATGACTGTCAAGCATTTAAAAACTGCCGATAATTCAAACTCCTTGCGCGGATGAAATCCACAATGTCTGTGATAACTTTTTAATAACATATACAAAATCCACAGATTTTCCTCAAAAATTTTCCTGATAGATGTTGCAAAGAGTTATTTCCGTAACTTTTAAAATGGTTTCTTTCGTGGTTCCTTTCAAGGAACATACAGCCAGCAGATTGTCAAAAACTTTTAGTTTATCGTCGATCCTACGAATGAAAATAACCAACTGATTCATGTCAGTTAAATTCATTCTTTCATCCAATGCCAACGAGTAAAATTTGCATGCTAGAAACTTTACTAGCAACTTTGCTTTTCATGTCTCTTCAACATTAAATGTCATTTCCAACTCTCTTAGTAACAGTCATTTGAGACAAACTTATCCTTTTATAGGCATAATTTGCTTGAGCACACAGTTTCAACTGCTACTACAAGGTGCTCCTACAAAGGTGCTACTACAAATTCTTCATCTGAAATTGATTTCGACTCTTTGGAAATCTTTTGAGCATTGATAAAACTAGCTTTGACATAACGCTGAGAATCCTCTGCTACTTTCTTAAAAATTTATTATTGTGATTTTAACGGAAAAGTTCAGTTTGCCTGTGCCCAGCTGAACACGGAGGCTGGTGAAATGAATTGCATGCTTCGTGTCATAATGTCTTTTCAAATTGTATTTCTTTCCTGCTTGATTAATATGTCAGAAATCAATAACTGATGCTACAAGGAATACAATTTGAAAATACATTATGACACGAAAGATGCAATTCATTTCACCGGCGTCCAGGCTCAGCTGGGCACAGGCAAACTGAACTTTTTCCTTAAAATCGCAATAATAAGTTTTTAAGAAAGTATCAGAGGATTCTCAGAGTTATGTCATCAGCTTCCCTAAATAAGTGTAAAACAGTCCATCTTTCATTGAACTTAAGAACCACTTTGTGGTAGGTGTAGCAGGAGATGCTATACACTACTTTATATTGCGTTTTTATATATAGTATTAAAAATTTTATTGTTTTGGGAAGTTTCCCGTTCTCGGGTCACAATTAGGAGTTCTGGCGTGTGACAGGCGGCCAGCAGGACACGTGTTAGGCATCCCTACCTTATACATTATAATGTAAGGGAAGTAAAAATAGATAAAATGAAAATGTCTGTAAAAATGTTAATGCAACTGTTTTATATTTTGTTTCGAAAAAGTGCTCAAAAAGAGACTGAAGTCGTTTCCCTGTGCCGACCTCCCGGAAAATCATTCTACCTCTGTCGAGATTTTTAAAATAAAATAACAAATAATACAGTCAACCCTCCTATAATGCGGTATTCTCGTAATGCGGTTTCCATATAACGTGGAGCAAAAAATGTGACAGCCCTCTCATAACGCGGTACTCATAAAACGCGGTTTCCATATAACGTGGTAGTTTTATAACGCTGTTTCTCTATAATACAACTCAATTAGTTTAAGCAGTCTCTCTACAGTATGAATTTTTCTATTACACTTTCACGGTTGAAATTAAAGAGGAATTCCCCTGTTTTTTCATTCACGTACATCGCCATTTTTCATTTCCAGTTATCAAGGAAATCCTCTGTAAAAAAATTAATACATTCACCTCAAAGGCATTGGTAAACAAAAATATGGGTAAAGAATGGGTTGCAAATTTCAATTTAAATGATGTAAAAAGGTTGAATGGATTTGGGTAATCAATTAGGAAATTACTTTATTGAAAATGATCCTTCAAAACAGTGCGAAGTGCAAAGTTTAAAAGAGAATTACAAAATTGCTTAGCTCCTTATATAGAAAGATTTTGGTAGAGTTACAAAATAAAACTACATTTGAAAACGAAAATGAAGATATGCAAAGTGCAGAAGACCTTAACAGAAAAAGAATTAGGCCACTAATATCTGATAGCGATGATGAATGCTAATAGAATTTTTGTTGAAAAAAAGTTATAAAGTTTATATTTGACATCGTTTTTATAATTTTCTTATATGAAGCCTTAAACTCAATAAAAGTAATTAGAAATATGTAAACATACATTTATTGCCTTTTGTATCTAGAAACTTATATTTTATAACAATATTCATCATAACATGGTGCTCTGAAAATATAGTTTTATATAACGTAGAACGAATCAGTTTCATTTATATGTTCTGAGTTTTCCTTAATGCTGTTTACATATAACGTGGCACAAATTCTTCTGTTATGTATTCATTCTGAGTTTCTTATAATGCGGTTTCCACATATAACACGGTACGAATTAATCTGATTTGCATTAATCTGAGTTTCTAATAATGCGGTAACTATCCATATATAACGCGGTACGAATTTATCGCGTTATAGGAGGGTTGACTTTGCATACATTTGAAATCAACATTTGCGTAAAATGCGAAATACCTGTTAAAAGAAAATTAAGAAAATGTAAATTCACAAAAAATAAATACCAAATGAATTAAAATGTTTGAAAAGTTTTTAGGATGCAAAGTTAATGTCATTCAATCGGACAATCGATAAGATTAAAATAATTGCGTTCAATTTGTTCGAAAGATAGAGTGATCACAGATTAACTCACAGGCATAATTAATAATGATTAATTTTTTTTTCGTAGACGTTCAAAACGTGTAAAAGCATTAACATTCGAATTTTTATGCTTATCATTATGTTCTCTTTATGCACTAATTTTCTTTACATTGTGGAGAATGTATAAGTAAATGAATGAGAAGGTCATATAGATAAGGGCTTCCTATTTGATCTGAAATTTAAAAGAAGAGAATTTAGAGTCTATTTAAAGGATAGAAGGAAAGATAATGATCTCAGTAGCTCTTTGTTTAAGGCAGTCTACTCACCGGGGGTTCTCTTCTCTACTACAATATGTTTTTACAAGGTAATTTAAATCGTAAAGGGAACTGCATCTTTGCATTTCGGTATTTTTATATTATTATACTTTGCATTTATATATTATCTGATGCATTATTAGCTCTTGCTGTAACGTGGAGTTCAATTTAATTCCTGATCACAAACTGTATTTCGCCGTTCGATGGACTGTGAGAATACATTAAATCCTGCTTTCCCACCCACTCTGTTTATACGTGATTCACTATTTTCAGCGTCCCTCTCCTCCCTCAATTCGATTAAGCCCCCCCCCCCCTTCATCATTCCACATCTTCCCAAACTGGGATGAATAAACGCGTAACAATGGCCCGGTGATGAATCACGCTCTAAAACACTGGGATTAAAAGTCCAACCCCTGACGTCATTTATAATACGGTATTTTACAATTAAGCCGAGCTGCTGGGAGATGCTGGTTGAATCATTTGGGAAGATTTGTTTCATCGCTGGACGCATGCAACGAGTGGGGAAATAGATATATGAATATTCAGTTTCCAAAGATGGATTTAATAATTTTACGCCAAGACTTTAGGTTATTTGTATCTCGATTATAAAGATATATAACTTTTAATCTTAGATATATAGTTTGATATAATAACTTTATTTCAAATTCTTCTTGGATAATTTATATTTCTAAAAGATCAAATTCTAAAAAAAGATCATAAACTTATTAAGGACATTTTATTTAGGTAATCTGTAAATGAGTTTAAACTGTTAGATTTTTTTAAAAACGATTTATTAAGAAGAATTGGAATTTTTTTTTTAAATGACTAACTTTATAAGATTACGCTCCCAGTGAAGAGGAGCATTCATGGTCCGGTTTTGAGTTTATTATGCGATAGTTAGTATAGCCAAATATATGGCCATGCTGACTATTGCATATGGGTAAATATATGGAAAATATATGGAAAAAAGCCATATAGTTTCTTTTTGCCAATGGCAAAAAGAAAAGAAAACTTATATATAACGCACTTTTGCAAGCTTCTAAGAGAACCGACAAGTTCTGGCTTACCACGTAGTCAGCTTCAAATTTCCACAGAATTTTTAGCTCAAGCTACACCAGTCTGTAGTGGTCAAGAACATAGTCACAGAAGTTTAGTCATAAGTATTCCAGACTTAAATGACTAAAATTACAATCAAATTGGAGTATGATTTCAATGAAATAGAGCAAGCGCAGTCATAACTTTAGGAACGTCGTCTACAGGCGGATTCTGTGACTACATATCTTTCAGGATTTCTTCTAATCCGGAGTAGCTCAATTCTAAAGTGTTGGTCTCAGTCCAGAGGCCAAGGTTCGAGACCTCCTCTAAGTCTGTTACAAATTCAAAATACAATCTCGTTTTTTTATTTTTTTTCCTTTAACGTGAATAATGTCTATGGTCGGGGGTATCCGGGTGAAATTAAAGGGTTACGAAAAATATAAACACTTAAACACTTTGGATGCTTATATCTCCTAACGTAATAGCTAAACATTTAAACAATTCATACAATGTTTAATCCACAATGTAGTACCATTTATGAGTATACACAAATAATTTCAATATTTTATATTTTGAACTATAATTGTAGATAAAAAAAGTAAAGGTTCTTGTCAGAGCGAGTTTTCGCTTCATTTTGCTTACTTTTATTCGAAATATCTTCTAAATCATACAAGATAGATGTGAGCAATGAGCGAAAAAGTGTTCAGTAGGAAATCCAATATCTAGATCAATAATTTGTTGTTAGAAAGCTCTTTAGCTTTCTCTCGAGCATCTTTCATTAAACGTTCTCTCTCGAGCAATAGTCTTGTCAAGTTGAAGAAAACTGAAAATTTTCCGGTTTTAAATTTTGTAACTTTTATACTAATACAAAAAAGAGCCAAACAGTAGAAGAGTAATTTGTAGTTATTTGAATTCCCTACAAGGATATATAATCGGATTTTGGGTGGGGTTCCCAGTTTTCGAAGTATAATGGTTATAATTTTGATATTTGAGTACTTTGAACTATTCTGAAAAGGTGGGTCTAATTCCGATATTATGTTTTAAAAGGTTATTCACTCAAAACCATTTAGGCTCCATCAGACCAGAGCCACCGCTCACTTTTATAATAATAAGTTTCTGGTTTATCAATTTATTTATCATACATTATGTCAACAAGTTATTGCTTTATTGCATGCTTTTTAACTTTCAGTTTCTGTGTTTGGAATTTTTTGTTTACTAATTTCTTTAGAAAATTATTAATCACAATTTAACAAAACAAGCTTAAAATACTTTGCAACAGGAAAGGTTTTTTAAGTGAAAGTTTGTCCTTTTGATATATGAGGCATTTTCTCAATTATCTTCAGATGTATCATTTTTCTTTTTCCACACTGTATGCCGTAAGTCATAAGAAGGACTTTAAATGACTTTTAAATTGCTGTAAAGATGACGAAGATTTTTTTTTCATGGAATTTTTTGAAGTCGCATCTACATGTGTAACATAATTTATCATTGGAGGGTTTTTGTAATGCTTTTTTCGCTTAACATTTTTTATAAAATTATGTAGATAATTCATCTTTAATTCCCGTGCATGCCTGCTTTACTTCTACTCTGACATGAAATATTTATAGTTCAACTGTTTCGTGCCAAGTTGTGATAATTATGGCGTGTATATGAATTTTAAATGTTGCCTGTCTGGTAGCTGAAAAACAGGAGAAAAGGAAATTAATGATTATGAAGTTATGTATGAGAGACCATCACGCTTTTTCTTTTTCACAATAAAGTTACCTTAAAAATGTAACATTTTATATTTTTTAATAAATGAAATTCTCTATGTAATAAAATATTCGTGGCTAATTCATGAAGTAGAGGAGGAGCTACAGGAAGGTAAAAACTGTTTATCGCTATGCTAATAATGTTAAAGTTGATTTCAAATGATTTGCCATTGTTTTAGAGACATAACTTTTTTTGATAAATATTTTTTACCAAAAAGTTGTGCTTTTAACATTTCGGGCAAAGAAATATTGTATGCACTGTCGAAGTAATCATCTATTTACTCAGTTTTGCCTTCAAACGTACATTGACTAGATCAACGTCTTTTAAAGTGTGTTTCGCGGAACCCTTAGGGTTCTCGACAGTATTCTAAGAGTTCCGCGACATGATAATTTCGTGTAAATTTTCTTAAAAATTAAAAAGAAATGCATGAAATTCGAATGTATAATTTGGATCATAATGGAATTTTTCTCATTTTGGGATTTCGCTATCAAATTGAATTTCACAAAGGTACCGCGACCCAAAAAGTTTGAAAATCACTGGACTGGAAGGTTTTTACAATAACAAAATATTTCCATGTAGCCACTGATGAAGAGCGTATTTACGCTCGAAATCGCTCTGGCCTTTTTAAGTTCTGTACGTCTTAAAGAAGTGAAATAAAGACCTTCTATTATAGTTGTGTGCTTGTTGTTTCTGCTGGTTGAAATCAGACGTGATGCCAATTTTATTTATTTAACAAAATATCTTTTGAATATCAATTTAAAATAAGTTTACCAGATAGACTATATAACTTAGCGGTGGTTTAAATTCTTCTTGCATCTCTCTACAATAAAGTTAACTTCGCCGGAAATATAGATATACGTATATCTATACTTCCGGCGTAGCATACTTATATTTGCGGCAAACTTAACTTGACAGTAAAGACGTAAAGGAAAAGATGTAAACCTCCGCTGAGTTATATAGTGCATCTGGTAAACGGTATTAATAACTAAAAACTAAAATTATTTTTTATAAACCTGATGGTTTAAATTAAAATCTATTAATTTCTAAAATAAATATTCAAAATTCTACTCTTGGTTCAATCAACTTTTCAGTCTATATTTTGCCTATATAAATGTTTTTTGTTATGTAAGTTTATCTTAGGACAAAAATTATCTTAGGACAAAAGTATTGCTTAATTTATTATTTAAAATATCATTATCCCCCCTCTTTCTATTCACAAATATTTCATATATATATATAACATTTTATCGATTTCTACTTATATAACATTCACATCGATTTCTACTTATAAAATATACAAATTAATGTAAATTTATTAGTATTTTTCATAATCAAAAAATAAATAACATTTGAAACTGAAAAAAATATTAATTATCGTTTTCGAATTTAATAATTTTAAAAGGAGATTACATTTTAAAAACTTTGATGCTTTTTACAACACATTCTTTTCTAAGTTTCAATCCTGTGTTTTTGATATACATTATTTAATATAATATTTAAGATCCGTTTTAAAATAATATTATTTGTATAAAATATTGTATACCTATCAATGGTTTTTATGTCAAAAAAAGTCTTCTGTTTGCTTCTACATTACATAAACAAGTCACAGAAAACTTTTATTGCATATATAATTTAATATATCATGACATATTTTTCTTTGTTTCAATAATAAAAGTATTTTAAATTGATAGTTAAGAGAAATGATTTTATTATGGTAACCATCACTGTACGCATAATGGCGCCCAAAAATTCTGAGTTATTCGCAGATCATAGCTTCCACAAGGTATTCAAGTTAGCCCTGTCGATAGTATAACTTGATACTGGGAAAATATAGAAAACTGAAACCTCTGCAAAGAGTTTATTTATTAAACGCTATTTATAATAAAAAAATTCAGATTTTGCTGCATTAAACCAATGGCTTGAATTCACGCCAATCGATTTCTGTGATTAAAATTCAAAATTATACTTATGTTCTTTTATAATTCAATAAAAATGTATTCTAAATTGGTATTCAAAATTAATTCTGTTGCAATGGAAACCATCTAGTCAATGCACGTATAATGGGCATGTTCAGACAAAACTGAGCATTAGCCAATGCCGATTATAGCGTCCACAGAGCATTCAAGGTATTCACAAGTAAAGTGGCTGAGACGGCATACGTCACTTGATTATTGGAAAAATATTTCACTGTTTGATAAACTTTATGAATGATTGTGAACAAAAAATACCCACCTGATTATCAGAATACATTTTTAGTTTCCTTTATTAAATGGAGAAAATTGGTGTACTTTTGAAATTTCATACATTGTTTTCGTTCCAGTACATGCACTTAAAAAACTATTTGCAGGTAAATTTAAGAACTTAAATAAAATGTGAAAAAAATCTGAGGAAACTTATACTGAAACCCAAGGACAGAAAAAAAGTATTTATTTATAAATTAGAATTAGGGGAAATAATAATTTTAAATACTTTAAAATAATAGCATATTATATTGATACATGCTTATATAAAAGTATGATTGTATATTACTGCAATGTATTTGAAGTGAAATTAAATAATTTGAGTATAAGAACACTATTAGAGAAATATATTTAATGCAATTTAGTTATTTTCATCAGATGTTTTATAATCCATTTCTTTATTAATCTTTAAATTGTTTAAAAATGAAACAAGCAATATTTAAAAAGAAATCTTTATACATATGTATATTTTAATTATAAACTTGATAGGAATTTAGAGATAGAAGTTTCATACTCTTCTATGAGTGACTCTTATATACATTTTTTACCTTTAGATCTTCTGATGAACAAACTAACAGCAAAAGAAAATTTCCATAAGTTCAGTGTGATAGAATGATGGCGCAAACTTAAAATCAACCAAATCAATTAAATTTACAGTTAATGCAGAATAGCATTGATTGGCACAATAGCAATCCTGATTTTTTCCCAGTTGATATTTAGAATGTTTATATTTCATATTAAGTACTATTCTAAATATACAGTACTAAATGCATTAGCATTCCACTTTTTTAATTGCATTTTTTAACTGATGTGGTATAGATCTTACGGGTCTGGGCTCCTCTTTTTGATGCAAAAAAAGTGTTTCGGGATGGATTTATAGGCTATTTATAGGATATATAAAAATAAATAAATTTCAAGATATATATATTTGTATTTAGAAGGTTTATATATATATATATATATATATATATATATAAATGAGATCCTCTATATATTTATTGAACTTACTTTTAAAAAGTTTTATTAATTATTTATAATTTAGTTTTTAGGTCCATGAGTTTTTGGGTCCAACAATACCACATATGAACAAAATATACTAGGTCAGAGGCAACATGAGAGTTAAAGTAATCAATTTGTGCCGAATACCTAAAAGAAATAAATTTGCCAAATCTTACGTATAATTTCACATGAATTTCAAGTGTTATTATTTTATCTATTAACATTTCGGTTTTAATAAATATTAAGTATTACATAAATTCGACAATATTTTTTTCTTTTTACTATAAACAATAAACATAAAAACTTCAGAACATCAAATTTCTTTCATTATGATTTAAAAAACAAACGAAAAAAAAAATTCTAAACCGAACAGTGCAACAAAAAAAAAATTAACTTAAATATGAAATTATAATGCACACACTTATTTCATGAACTTCAATAGATGAAATCGCATAATACGTATTTGAAGTTCTCCCTAGTTCATAAATAATGAGCCCCAGAAAATGTATAAATAACTACATACCTATATAGGTAATTCAAAGGAAATTATAAAAAAATAAACCATATATAGAAAACTTCTTACCTGTTTTATAAACCTTCGTTGTGGAGCTGAATGAGCTTGATATCGTTCTTTATAGATCACTTATACTAAATTTTATTTTCCAGAGTCGTCTGCGTATTATCTCACAGAGATCCAGAGAAATAAATGCTCCAAACACAGCTCTCTTCAGATGATACGGACCGTGATGGTGTTGTGACGTCACGGCGCAGCAGCGTTGCGCAATGCTTTGGAATCGGACTATAGTTAGTGACAAGTCCACATAGAAAAATGGATTGTTCCGGGTGATATGAGCGCGAAGAGAGCAGAAAGTTGAAGAAACTTGGAAATGTAGTTATTTGTATTTTTATTACTTATAAAGATGCGCTTGGATGCACGAATGCTCTTGAAGAGTCTAAAAGAAAATACAATGATCAAAATGCAATCATTTGTTAGGTCGGCTTATAACGTTAAAATTGAATTTAGCATAATTTTTTCAGGTTTATTTTATTTTTAATACTAATAAAATGAAAGAGCCGTAAATATAATAGCACTTAAAGACAGGAACTGCTCATCAATATTTGAAAAACGTTAGAGTATTTTAAATAATCCAAGTTTGCGTTTGACATTCTTTTAAAAAATTATATCTGTCGTGCGAGTTTTCTCTTAATTTGCTTTTATGCATTCATACTCCATATTTTCACGTTCATTTATTTCACAGTCGAAATCAGACTATAAGATTTGATGTGTCCAACACATAATTTTCCCTATAGAATAACAAATTTCTACTTTGTATGGGAAAACATTAACATAATTTAGAGCTTTCTCTTTCTTAACCATACTTGTCTTAAAATCAATATAGGCTTATTTTTATTACTGGTTAAAATAAGAATAGCAGATTTCAAGCAATTATCTTGATTATTTCGGGAGAAATCGCGAAATATCTCGAGAAAGGGTCATTGTAACTGCAAAATGAAGTCTTCTATTTATTTTTGGTTAAAAGTATTTACAAATATATTTATTCATTTGATAATAGCGAACATATTTATATTTTTTTAATATTTTCGAAAACGCACATATGTTATCTTTCTATAAGTTATGTCATTCGCTTCTACATAAAAATTATACATAAAATCGCTACTTTCGTAACACATTTTAACAAAATTATGTTTTTGTAAATTTTTCTTTGGAGCTCTCCGATAATCAGCAGGATCTTACAATGATTGAATGAACGAATCGTACGAAATGTTTTCAGTTCGCTTAATTTATTCAACAGATGCAGCACTCCAAGAGAAAAATAAATAAAATACACAATATCTTAAAAATAGTTCGTAATTTTTATGAAAAAGCGTCCATTCATTTCAAGTATTTACAAAGCATTTACTTGTTTGATAATAGTTAGTGTATTTTATGTTTTATGAATTTTTTCCATTTTCGATCACAAACATAAAATATTTCTATAACGACGTATGTTATCGTTTTATAAATGATGGCATTTTATCTATACCTAACAAATGACATCATATTAAAAGCCTTTTTATAGCATTTTTAACGTAATTATATTTCATAAACGTTTTTTTCTTTTTTTGATATTCGTAAAAGTTTAAGAATCAGTAAATATCTGATATTCATCGAATGAAAAAATCATACCCAATTTCATTTGATTTTCTCGATTTATTTGAGTAATATCGTGCCCAGAGACAGACAGATATTTTTGAGAAGCTGTTGATTCATATTGAGGTATGCTGGAAACATATAAATTCTTATGATATCTGGATTTTTAACCCGATCAATCGTTCTCTTTACATATCTATATAATAAAAGGCAATGTCTGTGTGTGTGTGTGTCTGTGTGTCTTATACACTATACGTTTCGCGACCGCGCGTCGGAGAGCTACGAAATTTGGCAATCGGAGACCCGGGGGGGGGGGAGGGAAGGGGACACGTGAAAACCGATTTTCAAAATTCTAATTATTTTTTTATTTATTTAATGTTTTATGCGATTTCGATCTTTTTTTGCCCTTTTTGCCCTTTTTTCTCCACGATCCAGACGTCGTAGAAAAAAACAACTCACACCATCGGAAAGAGCAGACAATTACGAGTAAAAATATATCAATTTCAAATCTCCATTTCGATTTCTAATATTTTTTAAAGATTTTAAAACAAAAGTCACTTTTGGCTCAAAAAAACGATTTTTGGTTTTTAAATTCTCGCATAGTAAAAAGTACTCATAATTTCGACTAATAATTTACATTTTTAGAAAGCTGAAATATCTGGCATTCTTACAAGTCTAATCTGGTCCAGAAATAATGAAAATTGCCTTCAGGATCGCAATTTTAAAGACGTCATGATTTTAAATTTCTCGGCGTTTCGCTCGGCGTGCCGCTTCGTTTCTCCCCCGCTGAAGCAGGGAAGGTGGTGGGTGGGGACGTCAAGGTGGAGGTGACGTCACGGTTCTGTATATGCATAGCGATGGGTGGGACAATAAGAAACCGAATTAGTTTTTACTTTCCGTTTCCCGCGCTTCCGATTTTAAATGACATAAGAGTTTAACATATGCACTGTAGAAAATATTATATTTATATTTTAAATGATGGAACGATATGGATTTTTTAAATGAATATTTTAATTTTATGGATATTTTAAATGATGGAACGATGGATATTTTAATTTTATGGATATTTTAAATGATGGAACGATGGATATTTAAATTTTATGGATATTTTAAATGATGGAACAATGGAATGAGGATGATGGAATTAAGAGCTTAGAGAGCATATGGTCATTTTAAATTGTAAATTAGCGCGCGGGAAGTTAGCGGTAGGCCCGGGTACGATTCCCGCCACTGCCAAAACTGCCGAAGTGTTCACGCGGAATACGATCACGTTAAACATGTGGGCCCGTAAGTCCTTCCGAGAGGTTGGTGGTAGGGGAAGGAGGGTACGGTCCCTGTGGATGCCTCCTTCACAGGGTTCCCGTCTAAATTGGGTGAATATAAAGAAAGTTGCGGAGGGCGAGGCAGCCCAGTGGTTAGCGCTCAGGAATTGCACTCGGTAGGCCCGGGTTCGATTCCCGCCACTTCCAAAACTGCCGCCGTGTTCACGCGGAGTACGATCACGATAAACATGTGGGTCCGGAAGTCCTTCCGAGAGGTTGGTGGTAGGGGAAGGAGGGTACGGTCCCTGTGGATGCCTCCCTCACAGGGTTCCCGTCTAAATTGGGTGAATATAAAGAAAGTTGCGGAGGGCGAGGCAGCCCAGTGGTTAGCGCTCAGGAATTGCACTCGGTAGGCCCGGGTTCGATTCCCGCCACTTCCAAAACTGCCGCCGTGTTCACGCGGAGTACGATCACGATAAACATGTGGGTCCGGAAGTCCTTCCGAGAGGTTGGTGGTAGGGGAAGGAGGGTACGGTCCCTGTGGATGCCTCTCCCACTGGGTTCCGTTCTAAATTGGGTAAATAAAAAGAATGTTATGGAGATAGTCGCTGGGGGCGAAGAAGCCCAGTGGTTAGCGCGCGGGAATTGCACTCAGTAGGCCCGGGTTCGATTCCCAAAATTGCCGCCGTGTTTACGCGGAGTACGAGCACGTTAAACATGTGGGTCCGTGAGTCCTTCCGAGAAGTTGGTGGTAGGGGAAGGAGGGTACGGTCTAAATTGGATGAATAAAAAGAAAGTTATGGAGATTGTCGCGTAGGGCAAAGTAGCCCAATGGTTAGCGCGCGGAAATTGCACTCGGTAGGCCCGGGTTCGATTCCCAAAATTGCCGCCGTGTTTACGCGGAGTACGATCACGTTAAACATGTGGGTCTGTAAGTCCTTCCGAGAGGTTGGTGGTAGGGGAAGAAGGGTACGGTCCCTGTGGATGCTTCTCCCACTTGGTTCCGGTCTAAATTGGGTGAATAAAAAGAAAGTTATGAAGAATATCGCGGAGGGTGAAGTACCCCAGTGGTTAGTGCGCGGGATTTGCACTTGGTAGGCCCGGGTTCGATTCCCAAAATTGCCGAATAAAAATAAAGTTATGGAGATTGTCGCGGATGGCACGGTAGCCCAGTGGTCAGCGCGCGGGAATTTCACTCGGTAGGCCCGGGTTCGATTCCCGCCATTGCCAAAACTGCAGCCGTGTTCACGCGGAGTACGATCACGTTAAACGTGTGGGACTGCAAGTCCTTCCGAGAGGTTTGTGGTAGGGGAAGCGGTCTCTTTGGATGCCTCCCCCATTGGGTTCCGGTCTAAATTGTGTGGCACTTCCTGGCCTTCCAAGCAGTTACCTTACACCTTTCTGGTAGGTCGCGCCAACGAGTTTGCCACGGTCAGAATTTTCAAGGGTAGCGAACAGGCTGGTCGCCAAAGGCGGCTAGTCTTAAATAATAAAAGGCAATGTCTGTGTGTGTGTGTGTGTGTCTGTCTGTCTTATACACTATACGTTTCGCGACCGCGCGTCGGAGAGCTACGAAATTTGGCAATCGGAGACCCGGGGGGGGGGGGGGGGAGGGAAGGGGACACGTGAAAACCGATTTTCAAAATTCTAATTATTTTTTTATTTATTTAATGTTTTATGCGATTTCGACCTTTTTTTGCCCTTTTTGCCCTTTTTTCTCCACGATCCAGACGTCGTAGAAAAAAACAACTCACACCATCGGAAAGAGCAGACAATTACGAGTAAAAATATATCAATTTCAAATCTCCATTTCGATTTCTAATATTTTTTAAAGATTTTAAAACAAAAGTCACTTTTGGCTCAAAAAAACGATTTTTGGTTTTTAAATTCTCGCATAGTAAAAAGTACTCATAATTTCGACTAATAATTTACATTTTTAGAAAGCTGAAATATCTGGCATTCTTACAAGTCTAATCTGGTCCAGAAATAATGAAAATTGCCTTCAGGATCGCAATTTTAAAGACGTCATGATTTTAAATTTCTCGGCGTTCCGCTCGGCGTGCCGCTTCGTTTCTCCCCCGCTGAAGCAGGGAAGGTGGTGGGTGGGGACGTCAAGGTGGAGGTGACGTCACGGTTCTGTATATGCATAGCGATGGGTGGGACAATAAGAAACCGAATTAGTTTTTACTTTCCGTTTCCCGCGCTTCCGATTTTAAATGAAATAAGAGTTTAACATATGCACTGTAGAAAATATTATATTTATATTTTAAATGATGGAACGATATGGATTTTTTAAATGAATATTTTAATTTTATGGATATTTTAAATGATGGAACGATGGATATTTTAATTTTATGGATATTTTAAATGATGGAACGATGGATATTTAAATTTTATGGATATTTTAAATGATGGAACAATGGAATGAGGATGATGGAATTAAGAGCTTAGAGAGCATATGGTCATTTTAAATTGTAAATTAGCGCGCGGGAAGTTAGCGGTAGGCCCGGGTACGATTCCCGCCACTGCCAAAACTGCCGAAGTGTTCACGCGGAATACGATCACGTTAAACATGTGGGCCCGTAAGTCCTTCCGAGAGGTTGGTGGTAGGGGAAGGAGGGTACGGTCCCTGTGGATGCCTCCTTCACAGGGTTCCCGAAAGCCCAGACCATCCGGCTCGTCCTTGGACTTAGAGCATCTGAATGAATGGTCGGGAAAATTTTTGTAAGCGGAGGCCATCCGCCATGGTACCCTACTTCAGCCCGGAACAACCAACACCAGTTTATTTTAACTAAGAAAGGGTGGTTACAGCGTTATAGGATTGGGTAACAAATATTACAGCAGTAAACAGGAGCTGTATTCTGGTTGTTGTTGTCATTTTTCCATTATTTAACTTGTTTTAACATAATTGATTTTCTGGAGTATTTACAATCATAATCTGTGGGTAGACGTCACACAGATATAAAAACTCTCAACATAAAAGTAACGGGGACAGGGAAGGTGCAATCAGGAATCACACAATGAATTGCACAACCGACAATAAAACAGGACAACAGAACGGGACAGGATCAAGCAAACAAGAAAAAAAAGGGACACGGGACAATTACCCTGGATCAGAACACTGATGAAAATATAAAAAAAAAAAATCAAAGAGGGGAGATTTATTGATCACAGTCAGTTGAAAGCAGTGTGACAATCAACCTGATCATTTAACTTTGTTAGATACCTCTCTGGCCCCGAGAATACAGTGTTTCAGTTTGTTCAAGAGTATCTTATTAGAGCAGACGTTGGAAAACCAAGTCGCGGAGAGATTTATAGGAGGTTTTTTTAGATGATAATCTTTTGTGAAGGGGCAAGAGAAGACATAGTGGTCGACATCGCCAAAGGCGTTACAGGGACAGTTGGATGTTTTTTTATGTTTAAAGAAAAAAAGGTAATCTAGGAAAGGGCCGTGACCAGTTACAAAATATATAAGGAATTTATTAAAAATTTGTAATCGGGGATTAACAAAGGGAAGGTAAGACAGAATGCGGGCAGGATCATGGTTTCGTGGTGATCTATAAGAGTTTAACAGAGTTTGCCAGTCTCGAAGGAGAAAAGTTTTACACAAATGAGTAAAGGGGCGCGGTAGCCCATTGGTTAGCGCGCTGGAGTTGCACTCGGAAGGCCCGGGTTCGATTCCAGCCACTGCCAAAACTGCCGCCGTGTTCATGCGGAGTACGATCACGTTAAACATGTGGGTCCGAAAGTCCTTCCGAGAGGTTGGTGGTAGGGGAAGGAGGGTACGGTCCCTGTGGATGCCTCCCCCACTGGGTTCCGGTCTAAATTGGGTGGCACTTCCCGACCGTCCAAACAGTTACCTTACACCTTTCTGGTAGGTCGGACGGTCTGGGTTTCAACAACAACAACACAAATGAGTAAGATAGGAGTATGGGAGAGGGATAGAAATAGATGTGCCAGATATAGTAGCAGTTTTAGCATGGGTATCCGCGACTTCGTTTCCCAACGTACCAGCGTGGGCTTTTACCCACTGTAAATTGATTAATTTAGAAGCCGAAAGAGCAACAAGTTTAATTTCGTGAAGATATTTTGATTTATTTTTAATAGATTTAAATGCCAAAATGGAGGACAGGCTGTCTGTAAAGATGTTTACTTTCTGATTGTTGTCTATAGCCCATTTCATGGCGAATTGGATAGCAGTGATCTCAGCTTGAAACACTGTATTACCCTCTCCAAGCTTATAAAGGTGGGTTTCTTCAAGGATTTCATTTTTGAAAACACAGACAGAAAATCCTGTATTGTTATCAATTTTAGATCCGTCTGTGTAAATATGGATGTTAGAAAAGGAGGAGGGTTCAGATGTTTGTAGATAAACGATGCGCTGGGAAATAGGTACAAGAGAGGTGGGGATGTTGGAGTCAAAAAGGGGGGGGAGGGGGGAGGGAGGTTTCCTGGAACAGGTCAGCTTTTTTTCTCCAGAAATGGAATTTTTTATGTAAGTTGTTGACAACAAGGTGGACAGGGGGGATACCAGTGATGGAGTAAAGGGAAATGCTTGAAGTTGTTCTAAATCCGGTAGCAATTTTTACAAGGAAAATCCTTTGAAGAGAAAGTAATTTATTAGTCTGCTCCCCAGTCAAGTTACCCCCCCAGACCCCGGATCCATATGTAATAATCTTTTCAATAACAGTTAAGTACCAGATTTTTAAGAAAGTCTTGTTAATGCCCCAGTTATTACCCGAGATTTTCCCAAAGGTAGAAGAGAGCTTAAAGCATTTCTCTTTTAGATAAAATACGTGTGGGCTCCAGGTTAGATTATCGTCAATTAGTATTCCTAAATATTTAAGGTGTCTTGTGATTTTTACAGGTTTGTCGCATAATTTAAAACGGGGATTTTGTTTACGTTTAGAACGTGTCTTATTAAAAAGGATACATTGGGATTTTTCAGGGGAAGATTTAAGTAGGAGAGAGTCCAGAGAGGTAGAAACAGATGCCAGTATTGTATTGGTGTTCAGAGTAATCATTTTCATGGAGTCCCCTTTAGTCACCACTGCGAGATCATCCGCGAATGCTTGTAAATAAAATTTATCATTATTAAGAAGTAAAATCTTGTTAAAATATATATTCCATATAACTGGAGAGAGAACTGAGCCCTGAGGAGCTCCAGATGAAATAAATTTAGAAGAAGTATGCATACCATCCGAGTAGGAGATGTGGCGATTTTCGAGATATGAAAAGATGAATCGTTGGAATTTAGGAGGTAAGTTGATAGACTGAAAAGTATGGGGAAGTATGTTCCAGTTTAATGAGTCAAAAGCACCGCTGATGTCCACAGTGGTGAGGGAGACGAAGTTACCAGGTTTGAAATCTTTTATTGTATTGACCAGCTTGATTGTAGCGTCTTCACAGCTCACGAGTTCTCTAAATCCGAATTGTAGAGGATGAAGAGCCTCACTAGTTCCAATCCAAAAATTTAATTTATTAATAAAGAGTTTCTCCAGGATTTTTCCTAAAGTGGGTAACAGACATATGGGTCGGTAAGAGGTAAGTTTTGACGGGTCTTTACCCGGCTTATTAAGGTACAGAATTTTGGCGTTTCTCAGGCATTCCGGGAAATAACAGTAACGGAAACAGAGATTAAAGATTTTGGAAAAAATGAATGGGAATGATTTGTAGAGAGTTTTCCAGATGTTGAAATCGAGCAAGTCTAGCCCTGGTGATTTACCATTAGGCAGATTGTGAATCACTAGTGAGAGCTCCTCATCAGAGATTATTCCCAAACCCTCAGAATCAGTGTTAAATTTCGGAAACCCCAGAAAAGTGTTATCTTCTTTAAAAGTGTGGTCCAAAAGACGTTGGATTTTGGACCCGTAATCAAGGTTTAAGTCATCTGAGAAATGTAAATTTATATTATTAAATTTGTTTTGCTTTTGAAAAGCAAATTTGAATTGTGAACCGAATTTTGAAGAGCAGTTAGTACAAAATTTATTCCAGGAGTCCCTTTTAGATTTATTTATGAGTTTTTTGAATTTAGCACGGTTCAACTTGTATTTAATTTTTGCCTCAGAGATTTCTTCTTGAGAGGCGGAAATTCTCTCGAGTGACTTAATTCTTCTAAAAAGTGCTGTAACATAATTTCGAAATTTTGCTAGTTCTTTATTCCACCATTGGAGTTTGGGGCGATTAGATGTCTTCTTTTTCCTGATGTATTTGTAGGCACAGTTCTTGGTGATTTCAACAAGGGAATTAAAAAATTTATTAAGAGAGGGAGGGTCAGTAATTTTATCAATTTCTAGGGAAAGGAGGGGGATATTAGATTTAAAGTTGTAAATAAATTTCCCGAGGTTGTAATTAGTTTTAAAGTAGAAAAAGTTGTAAGAGGGAGGATCCAGGTTTAAGGTGATTTTTATAAATTTGTGGTCGCTAAAAGAGTCACTCGAGAGAATTTCCCAGTTTTGAATATAGTCATAAAAGCCAAATTCCCGTCTAAATTGGGTGAATATAAAGAAAGTTGCGGAGGGCGAGGCAGCCCAGTGGTTAGCGCTCAGGAATTGCACTCGGTAGGCCCGGGTTCGATTCCCGCCACTTCCAAAACTGCCGCCGTGTTCACGCGGAGTACGATCACGATAAACATGTGGGTCCGGAAGTCCTTCCGAGAGGTTGGTGGTAGGGGAAGGAGGGTACGGTCCCTGTGGATGCCTCCCTCACAGGGTTCCCGTCTAAATTGGGTGAATATAAAGAAAGTTGCGGAGGGCGAGGCAGCCCAGTGGTTAGCGCTCAGGAATTGCACTCGGTAGGCCCGGGGTCGATTCCCGCCACTTCCAAAACTGCCGCCGTGTTCACGCGGAGTACGATCACGATAAACATGTGGGTCCGGAAGTCCTTCCGAGAGGTTGGTGGTAGGGGAAGGAGGGTACGGTCCCTGTGGATGCCTCTCCCACTGGGTTCCGTTCTAAATTGGGTAAATAAAAAGAATGTTATGGAGATAGTCGCTGGGGGCGAAGAAGCCCAGTGGTTAGCGCGCGGGAATTGCACTCAGTAGGCCCGGGTTCGATTCCCAAAATTGCCGCCGTGTTTACGCGGAGTACGATCACGTTAAACATGTGGGTCCGTGAGTCCTTCCGAGAAGTTGGTGGTAGGGGAAGGAGGGTACGGTCTAAATTGGATGAATAAAAAGAAAGTTATGGAGATTGTCGCGTAGGGCAAAGTAGCCCAATGGTTAGCGCGCGGAAATTGCACTCGGTAGGCCCGGGTTCGATTCCCAAAATTGCGGCCGTGTTTACGCGGAGTACAATCACGTTAAACATGTGGGTCTGTAAGTCCTTCCGAGAGGTTGGTGGTAGGGGAAGAAGGGTACGGTCCCTGTGGATGCTTCTCCCACTTGGTTCCGGTCTAAATTGGGTGAATAAAAAGAAAGTTATGAAGAATATCGCGGAGGGTGAAGTACCCCAGTGGTTAGTGCGCGGGATTTGCACTTGGTAGGCCCGGGTTCGATTCCCAAAATTGCCGAATAAAAATAAAGTTATGGAGATTGTCGCGGATGGCACGGTAGCCCAGTGGTTAGCGCGCGGGAATTTCACTCGGTAGGCCCGGGTTCGATTCCCGCCATTGCCAAAACTGCAGCCGTGTTCACGCGGAGTACGATCACGTTAAACGTGTGGGACTGCAAGTCCTTCCGAGAGGTTTGTGGTAGGGGAAGGAGGGTACGGTCTCTTTGGATGCCTCCCCCATTGGGTTCCGGTCTAAATTGTGTGGCACTTCCTGGCCTTCCAAGCAGTTACCTTACACCTTTCTGGTAGGTCGCGCCAACGAGTTTGCCACGGTCAGAATTTTCAAGGGTAGCGAACAGGCTGGTCGCCAAAGGCGGCTAGTAAATAATAAAAGGCAATGTCTGTGTGTGTGTGTGTCTGTCTTATACACTATACGTTTCGCGACCGCGCGTCGGAGAGCTACGAAATTTGGCAATCGGAAACCCTGGAGGGCGGGAAGGGGACACGTGAAAACCGATTTTTAAAATTTGAAATTTTTTTTTTTGTTATTTAATGTTTTATGCCATTTCGACCGTTTTTTCCCTTTTTTCCCCTTTTTTCTCCACTATCCAGACATCGTAGAAAAAAACAAATCACACCACCGGAAAAAGCAGACAATTGCGAGTAAAAATATATCAATTTCAAATCTCAGGGACAAATTCTAATATTTTTTAAAGATTTTAAAACAAAAGTCACTTTCGGTTCAAAACAACGAACTTTCGTTTTTAAATCCTCCCATGGGGAAAAGTTCCGAGAATTTCGACTAATAATTTACATTTTTAGAAAGCTCAAAGATCTGGCATTCGTACAAGTCCAATCTGGTCAAGAAATAATGAAAATTGCCCGCAAGGTCGGGATTTTAAGATTTTCCGAATTTCAATTTCTCGGCAATCCGTTAAAAAAGTTCTGCACAGGCGTCTCCCCCCCCCCCCCCCCCAGAAGTTTTCTCCCCATTTCCATGGAGACCGCGCTTCCGGTTTTAAATTAATTAAGAACTTACCATATGTATTGTATACACCGGGTGAAATTACTATATTTATATGATATTTTAAATGGATATTTTAATTTATAGATATTTTAAATAGTTTAAATGATTGAATTATGGTGGATTGAATTGTGGTGATGTTTTTGAAATTATTATATTTATGGATTGGTGGAACGATATGGTTGATTGATGGAACGATATGGATTTTTAAATGGATATTTTAATTTATGGATATTTTAAATGGATATTTTAATTTATGGATGTATTTTAATTTTATGGATATTTTAAATGATGGAACGATGGATATTTTAATAGAGCTTAGCATGTGGTCATTATAAAATTTAAATCAGCGCTCGGGAATTGCACTCGGTAGGCCTGGGTTCGATTCCCGCCACTGCCTAAACTACCTCCGTGTTCAGGCGGAGTACGATCACGTTAAACATGTGGGTCCGTAAGTCCTTCCGAGAGGTTGGTGGTAGGGGAAGAAGGGTTCAGTCCCTGTGGATGCCTCTCCCACTAGGTTCCGGTCTAAATTGGGTGGCACTTCCTGGCCGTCCAAATAGTTATTTTACACCTTTCTGGTAGAGGGCGCGGTAGCCCATTGGTTAGCGCGCTGGAGTTGCACTCGGTAGGCCCGGGTTCGATTCCAGCCACTGCCAAAACTGCCGCCGTGTTCATGCGGAGTACGATCACGTTAAACATGTGGGTCCGAAAGTCCTTCCGAGAGGTTGGTGGTAGGGGAAGGAGGGTACGGTCCCTGTGGATGCCTCCACCACTGGGTTCCGGTCTAAATTGGGTGGCACTTCCCGACCGTCCAAACAGTTACCTTACACCTTTCTGGTAGGTCGGACGGTCTGGGTTTCAACAACAACACCTTTCTGGTAGGTCGCGCCAGCGAGTTTGCCACGGTCAGAATTTTCAAGGGTAGCGAACAGTTTGGTCGCCAAAGGCGGCTAGTACTATATAAAGTAAAAATATGTTTCTATGAGCTTTTGTTTGCAAGTGGTTCTTTCAATTTATTTTCAATTTGGAAATCATAAGGTGGCAACAGATCAATCAAGTCGATGCGTCAGATACATCGACTTTATCCTCTCTGTCTCTCTCTCTATCTCACACACTCAGAGGGGGACATATATATATATATATATATATATATATATATATATATATGTATGTATGTATTTATATATATACAGAGAGGGGGAGATGTACTTATATATTGATAGATAAATAGCGTACCTTTCCATCAAAATCTGGAATTCGAAATTTTTCCGAATATATGAAAAAGTAATAATACAGATGTTTCAAGACGGCATTTCTGATTTTCATGAGAACGTATAAAATTTAGCTTGCTGCGAAAAAATACGATACATAAAAATTATCACAATAAAATCGTATATAAAACATTTCTCTGTTTGTGTAAAATAGCACCACACATTTACTTTTTATACCCCCCCCCCTCTCTTCAAACAAATATAATGCGCAGAATGCATTTCAGAACAAGTTTTTAACCACATTCTTTCAATTCGGTTTTCGGAATATAATTTCATACACACATAGTACAATATAATATATAATTGTACACACATAGTATAATTTCATACACACATAGTACAATTGAGCCAACGGCCCTACCGTGCTGAAAACGCCGGTTCTCGTTAGATCACCGAAGTCAAGCAGCATCGGGCGCGGTTAGTACTTGGGTGGGTGACCACCTGGGAACACCGCGTGCTATTGCCACATTTCGGGCGCGGTAGCCCGGTGGTTTTGCGCGCTGGATTTGCAAGCTGCCACAACTGCCGCCGTGTTCATGCGGAGTACGATCACGTTAAACATGTGGGTCCGTAAGTCCTTCCGAGAGGTTGGTGGTAGGGGAAGGAGGGTACGGTCCCTGTGGATGCCTCCCCCACTGGGTTCCGGTCTAAATTGGGTGGCACTTCCCGGCCGTCCAAACAGTTACCTTACCCCTTTCTGGTAGGTCGGACGGTCTGGGTCTCAACAACAACACATAGTACAATGTATAGGAAAAGTATTGTACGGAGTAAAAAATTCGAATTCGAGTTTTCTACGGAATCAAACGTTTTTGAGTCGATGTCTCCGCCTCCAAAACGTATGTGTGTGTGTGTTATGTTAGTATGTAATTGTATGTACGTTAGTGTGCGTGTGCGTGAGTCAGCGGACACAATATCTCGCGAACGAATAAAGCATTTTAAAAATATTTCAGTACGATTATTATAAACAGTGAATGCTGGGACCCTGCTTATTTTAAACGCAATCGAACAGTCCGATGACTTCTAATTTGAAAATGATAATAATGAATGAATGAATGAATTTTTGAAAATTAAATAAAAAATCAGGGCTTTCATTAATGATAAATAAATAATCATTTCATATGTAATTTTCTATTAAAAAACGAATAATAGAACTTTTAGAACGCTATCATTTATTGATCTTGAGATATAAGGCAATTTTCGAATGCATCATGGAAAAATCGTTTTAAAAATTGCAGAGTCCTCTTTGACGGTAAGAGCTTGCAATGCCATCCAAATAGTTCAATTGAGAGAACGTCGGCTGGCCAATACGAAGATCTGTGGTTCGAACCCTGACTGGGATATCAAGGTTCTTTACAAAATCATTACTTTTAATACTGTTAAATAAATAATTATTGCATACGTAATTTTTCATTTCTAAACGAAGGACACAAGATTCACACCTTTAGTATAAACCGTTTTCGAGATGTAGCAGGTTTATAAACTAAATACATCAAAAATTACATAAATAAAAAATAATAAGTATTATCTAATAAATTTACTTTCCATGCGCAATATCAAGTAGAAAATCTGTTAACACTATTCTCGTGGATCTAGTTCGTTTCATTCAGGATTTGAGATACATTTTGAGATTTTTTACATTAGTTTACACGAATATAAACTAACTTTCGTGTTAGTTTACATTCTTCACGAATGTAAACTAACATGAAAACCTATACCACTCAGAAGAGATGAACAGTCAATGTTGCCACCGAAAAGACCCTTAGAAAATAAGAGCAAAATAAAATTCCTTCGAATAAGTAAGCTTTTTACAACAAACACCTCATGAAGCAAAGTGGCAGAAAGGGAGTAACAGAACAAACACACCAGTTTCCTCGTAATAGAGATATCTTAAAAATGTATTCTGTATAATTTCAATCTTATCAGCATTCACGGCGTGAGAAGACATCCAAACAACCGACGCATACTCGAGTCCAGACCTGACCAAGGCATTAAAAAGAACGATGATTGAATCCTCATTAGTAAAATCCTGAGAAATTCTCTTGATATAACCCAGTTTTCTGTAGGCTCTAGCACAAACATCCGACGTATGAGTAGAAAAGAAAATTCAGAGGTATAAATGACGCCAAGATCAGCAACAGAAAACCTTCTGGCCAAAACTGAATTGCCAATACAATAAGAAAATAAGATAGGAACCTGCCTACGAGTAAAGAGCATAACACTACATTTATCAATGTTGAGATGAAGCCGATTTCTGGAACACCAGTTAGAAAGGACATTCAACTCGGATTGAACATTAATACAGGAATCAGCATCAATAATCGGACATATAATTTTCAAATCATCGGCATACAATAAGCAGCAATCCGCCCGAGCACTCACTAGTCGGTGACGACCACAAGTTGAACGTTGAGACCAAGTTTTTTGCCTCACAGTCCAGTCTTTAAACACTTTAACTACAGCTGCTCTTGAACATTTCACAAATGCGGCGATTTCGCTAATACTTACTTGATGGCTTAGATCTCCTACTATCATCCCACGTTCAAAGTCCGTCAAATCACGTTTTCCCCCCACAACCAAATCACCTATACCACTGTCTCAGGAATTACGCTTTCCTTTTTTTATACTAGCCTAGCCCTCTAGCGGCAACAATGTGACACCATGGCTAATTTGCTTAAAACTGTCAGGTGGTCATAATAAAGTAGTCACTCAGTGTATGTATGTATATACGGAGTAGGATTCAAAAGCTCCCGGATTGAGTCTATAACTTAAAAAATATTATCAATTAAAATGCTGAAATACACCCTCCTTCGAAATAAAACCCTTGCGCAACAACACTCTTTTGTCATCGCTTATGGAGGTCATCAAAACACTTCTGGAATCCATTTTTAGCCATGCCCTTTAATTCAGCCTGCGATGCACTTTTAACTCCATCTGCGGATTGAAATCGACGACCCTGCGAGCTATTTGCCAGTTCAGGAAATAGGCTGAAGTCGCAGGGGGCGAGATCAGGGGAGTAAGGAGGATGTGTCAAAATAGTTGTTTGCGTTTTCGCAAGAAAGTCAGCGACGAGGAGGGATCGGTGTGCAGGAGCGTTGTCATGCAAAAGTACTCATGACTGCTCAGCTCACAGTTTTGGTCTCTTCTTCGCAGGTTACTAAGTGCACCCGTCTACAAAATACGACGCCGTGGCGAGCCACTGACCACGTGATTTGGGTCAAACCACTTTTAGAAGAGGGGAAGAACGTAGTAACACAGAAATGTTATCGTAGTCGCTTTACTGCAAATATTTTTGAAGTTATAGACTCAGTCCGGAAACTTTTGAATCCTAACTCGTATATTTATATATATATATATATATATATATATATATATATATATATATACAAATCTTAATCGATTTTATAAATCACAATAATATATTTAAAAAAATTGATTCTTCAGCAACAACTATATCTAAGAAAAGTATTGCATTTCATAAACTATTAAAATTACCTTGCAACAATCTAAGATTCCCTTATATTGTCATGATCCCAACATTTTATAAAAATCCTATCTCTTTTAGATCTGTAACTATAGGACATAAATCATGTGCAACAGTTACTAGTAAATCTCTATTGATCATTCTTAATAAAATCACTTCTAATATAATTGATAATTCATCTACTCATATTATTAATAACAGTTATCAATTAATTCTAAAGTTGGATACGATTAATATTTTGGGATTTAAAACTTACGATTTTAAGGACCTATTCATCAATATTGACATTAAAGATCTATATAAAGTAATTTGAGATATAATTAAATCTTTTTATAATAGACATAATTTAGATAGATCAATCTTACGTGCACCACCTTCTTAAGTGTTGTTGTTGTTGAGACCCAGACCGTCCGACCTACCAAAAAGGTGTAAGGTAACTGTTTGAACGGCCGAAAAGTGCCACCCAATTTAGACCCAGTGGGGGAGAACCCAGTGGGAACCGCGTGCTGTTGGCACATTTCGAGCGCGATAGCCTGGTGGTTTGCCCGCTGAATTTACAAGCTGTCACAACTGCTGCCGTGTTCATGCGGAGTACGATCACGTTAAACTTGTGAGTCTGTAAGTTCTTCCGAGAGGTTGGTGGTAGGGGAAGGAGAGTACGGTCCCTGTGGATGCCTCCCCCACTGGGTTCCGGTCTAAATTGGGTGGCACTTTTCGGCCGTCCAAACGGTTACCTTACACATTTCTGGTAGGTCGGACAGTCTGGGTCTCAACATCAACAGCAGTTGCCTGTAAAGACCAAATAAATCAGATCATCAACATATCTGTAAATTTTATAGTCTGTTGAAGTAAAAGATTTTTCATAATGATAAAGGTATAAATTAGCTAATATGCTGCTACTACAGCCACCTTGTGGACCCTCTGAGACTTGTAAGTATAATTTATTACCTTGAAATATATAATTATTGAAAAGAACAAAGTGAAGAAGTTTAGGAAATTTGGTAAATATAAAATAAGTAGTATAAGCATTATATAAAGCTAAAATTACTACATAAAGATCAGAGATCTTAATATTATTAAAAAGATCTTCAAAAGTTTGAAATTTATCAAGTGATGTTAATTTATTCTTTAATTCTTTACTATTATTTAGAATAAGGTAGTTATTGCTAGAAAAACGTAAACTATCATTTATTACATTTAAATAATTTAGAAGTAATTTACTCGCAGTAGTAGAGTAAGTATTATGACCACTAGTTGCTGTTCTAAATTTAATAGGATTTTTATGAAATTTAGGTATTAGCACTATATATGAAAATTTAAGAAATTTATAATTAATATTTAAATCACTATACATATTGATAATTTTCAGTTTAATACTATTAATGGCGTGTGAATTAAGTTTAAATAGACTATTGTTATGTAAATAATCTAACAGAAATTGTATATAGAATTTTTTACAGATAATAGCATAATTATTAGAGGCTTTATCAACATAAGTAATAACAAAAGATGTTTGTAAATCATTAATGGAATATTATAAATTATCAATATTATATAAAAATCTAGACAATTTAATACTACAAATAGTATTTTTAATAAATTTTAATAAATTGAATTTCCACATATTAAATGCCTCTAAAGGCTAAAGGTATTTAGAAGCTAATTTATAAATATATTTATCAAGGTCAAGATAGATTGACTTTAAAACTTTAAAAGAGTTATAACAGGATGGTAACCTGAATGTTGTACCAAATGACATAATGGTTCTTAACGTTTCGTCTTTAACTATTACTAAGTCTCTGTAACGATATGGCCCAAGTGTGGATTTATATAGTGAGCATATTCGTCTACCTTCCAAATACAATCATTATCTACATTTGACATGGAATCTTTATCAATAGAGAGAGATTGTGAAATTTCAGTGTAATTAAAAATAGTTCTACCAATCGGCTTGTTGTATTTAAAAGTCTTAATATCATTCATTTACTCAATAGGCAATAAAAGTTTGAATTTGTTAAACATAGACTCAAAATTTATAGAATTATAAAATGGATATTTAAAAGATATAACAATAAGAAATATTAGACGTATTATTATTATGAAATTGATTAAGTTTTATTTTTAAATACTTTGATCTAGTAATGAGCAAATCATAGAAAATATGATTAAAATGTTCATTATTTAAGAAAATAGAATAAAAATTATTTAAATGATTTTTCTTAACCGCATATACCCAAGATTTTATAATTTCCATTCATAAGTGCTGTTAAATTGATGATGTAAACTTTTAATCTCAGCTTTATAATCATGAACTATGGAGCTTCCCTTATCTCGTTTAAATCTTTTGAGATTATCTGAGTTTATATTATTTAAATGGGGTTTTGAAAATAGGTGATAAAAAATAGAATATTGATTATCTACAAAGTTATTTTTACTTTCCTTATATACATAATGTATAAGGAAAGTATTGTGACGGGGTCGAAAATTCGAATTCGAGTTTTCGACGGGAGAGCACGTTTCAAGCATCCCTGATCACGAATCAAACATTTTTGAAGTGATGTCTGTGTGTGTGTGTGTGTGTGTGTGTGTGAAAGTATGTGTGTGTGTGTGTGTGTGTGCGTGTGTATGTGTGTGTCAGTGAGACTGTGGAGACGATAACTGACGAATGAATGGACCGATTCGAACGAAATTTGGTACAAAAATCACAATCCGTAAGCGCTTGAAGCCTATTGTTTTTATACGCAATCGAATGTTCAGAACCCCCCTAAATTTTCGAGTGAAATTTTGAAAAAATCGTTAAAAAATCAAAACGGCTAATAAAGTTACGCAAATAGACATTTCTTATGTAATTTTTCATTAGAAAACGATTGATATAAAGTTTAGAACGCTAACATGAACCGTTCTTGAGATATTGCACATTTTTTCAAAAAAATTATCAAAAAGTTATATAAAATAAAAATAAAAATTCCTATTGAGAAACATGTTCACTTTTCATATGTAATACCATGCTATAAATTGGGTGACATCATTCTCGTGGATCTAGCTCGTTCCATTCATGAAAAAAGATATTTTGAGTAATACTTTTGTATTTGAATGCCTATAGTCACTTATCTGCGGTAAGAATAACTATTTCTCCGTCTATGACGCTTGGTGAGATTTTGGCAACAAATTTGGCGGAATGTCGCCAACTTGGCGACATTTTTAATTGTTGCCAAATTAACAAAAATCTAGCCAAATTGATAAAAATGTCGATAAATCAGTGAAAATGATGACTAATTGAAGAAAATTCAATATTTTGTAAAGAATATTAGTATCTACTATAAGAATAAAAAAATTTTTAACTGTAAAAGTAGTAAATTCTTTGCATTATATAAGGAAAGTCATGTGTTGCCCACATCAGATTTTTTTTACAATATTACTATTTAGATATAATCGAAAAAAGGAATACCAAAAGAATCAAGCATTAAAGCTTTCACGTGGAAGAGCTCTAGTCTTCAAAATAGTTCATTTCGATAAAATTCTTTATCAAGCCCTAATATTTTAAACGAAATGAACACAAAAATGCTTGTTTCTGAAACACAAGATATATTTTATCTATAAACATGTGTTATTAGGACGACAAGCATAAAGATTGAAAAAATAGAAAGGAAACATAAATACCTTAAAATATACATCAAATGTACAATCGTGACGAGCAAAAAATGACTAGACCAATGTTGCCGTTCGATAAAGAGTAAAGAAGTGATTTACTGTTGCCAGAGTGAGTAATAAAAACGTACTGAGTAATGGCAGTAAAATGTGATATTCTACAGTAAAAACTGTAAAATAGAAAGATGAAAATATATTGTAATGTAAAAACAAGAGAATGTAGAAGTAAGGCTAAAATAAGATACTAAGGAGGGAATATTAAGAATTTTAGGCTAATCGAAATTTATTAACTATACCATTTATTAAATATGCTGGATATTAATATAATTTATTGGTAATTATGAGGTTACTTATGTGCAAAGCATGAAATTTTTTATCTGATAATTTATAAATTCTAAAAAGTTGATTAAGTATAATATTTCTAAACAATTGAATTAAGTTGCAGGAATTTAAAAGTAATATTTTATTAATATTGAATTAAAAAAAATCTTTTTTATCATATACATTAATAACTATCCCATTAGTAGGTTCTATAATTAGATTTAAATCCAAATAATTAATATTTTTATTATTAGTAGTTTCATTAGCTATTAATTCCAAATTATCTGGATAGAAATCTATATCTATGACATAATTATCAGTAAATACTAAACAAATCAGATCATCTACATATCTATAAATTTTATAATCTGTAGAAGTAAAGAATTTTCCATAATGATATAGGTATAAATTAGCTAACATACTGCTACTACAGCCACCTTGTGGAACACCTGAGACTTGTAAGTATAATTTATTACCTTGAAAAATATAATTATTAAAAGGAACAAAATGGAGAAGTTTAGGAAAATTGGTAAATTTAGGTAGGTGAGAATGATTAGTAATATAGGCATTATATAAAGCTAAAGTGACATCATAAAGATCAGTGATCCTAATATTATTAAATAGATCTTTAAAATCAAAAGTTTGAAATCCTATTATTTTACCTAGTAATGTTAATTTATTTTTTAATTCTTTACTATTATTTAGAATAATGCATTTATCACTAGATTCACGTAAATTACTATTTAGTACATTTAAATAATTTAGTAATAATTTACTAGTAGTAGTAGAGTATGAATTATGACCACTCTAGTTACAGTTCTAAATTTAATAGGATTTTTATGAAATTTAGGAATAAACACAATATATGGAAATTTCAAAAATTTATTATTAATATCTAAATCACTATACATTTTGATAATTTTCAATTCGATACTATTAACAGAGTATGAATCGAGTTTATATAGACTATTATTTTTTAAATAATCTAACAGATATTGTACATAGAATTTTTTACGGATAATAGCATAATTATTAGAGGTTTTATCAACATAAGTAATAACAAAAGATTTATGTAAATCATTTATAGTGTATTTTATATTATCCATATTATAGATCTAGATAAACTGATACTTCAAATGGCATTTTTAATAGACTTTAAAATAGTAAATTTCCACATATTAAATGCCTCTAATGGCTGAGCATGTTTAGAAGCTAATCCATAAATATATTTATCAAGATCAAGATTTATTGATTTTAAGACTTTATTAAAATTATTACAAGAAAGCAACCTGAATTTTGTACCAAATGACATTAAGGTTCTTAAAGATTTATCTTTAACTATGGCTAAGTCTCCAGTAACTATATGCCCCAAGTGTGGATTTATAAAATTAGCGTAATTATCAACTCTACAAATACATTCACCATCCAAATTTATTGAGGAATCTTTATCGACTAATAGAGATTGGGAAATTTCATTGTAATTAAAAAAATTTCTGCCAATAGGCTTGTTGTATTTAAAAGTCTTAGTAACATTCAAATCCTTAACAGGCAATAAATGATGAAACCGATTAAATAAATTCCTAAAATTGATAGAATTATAAATGGGATGCTTAAAAGATATTACACAATAAGAATTAGAACCATTATTATTATGAAAATGAAGTTTTATTTTTAAATATTTTGATCTAGTAATGAGCATATCATAGAAAATATGAATAAAATGTTCATTAGTTAAATTTAATTTTAAGAAAATAGCATAAACTGTATTTAATTGTTTTTTCTTAACCGAAAATACCCTTGATTTTATAAAATTCCATTGAAATGAGTTGTTAAAATGTTGATATGCATACTCTTAAACTCAGCTTTAAAGTCATGATGAGGGGAGCTTCCTTTATTGCGTTTAAATCTTTTGAGTTTAGCCGAATTTCTGTAAATGAGGATTAAAAAAAAAAGTGATAAAAAATGGAATATTTATTATCTACAAAATTATTTTTTACAATATTACCATTGAGATATAATTGATTTAATTCATATGGAAAAACAGTACAATTTGATTTAATATAGAAGTATTCAAAGAACATTCTATCAGTTGTATTAGTTTTTATATCCAAAATATGTTTAGTTATATTTTCAAAACCCTGTTTAGCAAAATGTTTATATTCAGCTTTATTAGAAGTAGAAGGAAAATTATTATTGAGGTTAAATTTTTTGACATGATCTCTGTCAACATTCATACGTAGAGGAACATATATATATATATATATATATATATATATATATATATATATATATATATATATATATATATATATATATATATATATATATATATATAGGGTGATTCAAAAGTTCGGAGCAAAAGTAAAACGCTATAAAAAAATATCTATGGGTCGGAGAGACATGCGGTTTGCAGATTAATATTCACCGTGGTGGGGGATTTTGTATGGCATGAAAAAAAGTAGTCCAAAGTCTCGACACTATGGGAGCACTGCTGCGAAGAAAACAATGCGAGGTAATAATTGTGAAAAGAGATATTTTATTTCAGTATGATTTACAGCTGCAAGTGCTCAATGTGTCCACCACAACATTCCAGTACTGAGTGCAGTCGCGGTATTACGGTTGATACAGTGTGAAACAGCGTATTAACGGGAATGGCTGCTACCTCCTGCCGTAAGGCGTCTTTCAGTGCTGGTAAGGACTGGGGCTTTCCTCTATAGACCCGTGATTTTAGGTATCCCCACAACAAGAAATCACAAGGTGTGAAATCTGGGGATCTCGCATGCTAGTCATGTGTGCTATCTTCTCCATGCATAAGTCACCTCCATGGCTTAATCTGCCGCAGCGCCCCGAGTGTGGAGAGGTTGAACCAATTATTTGTCATGCCACACAAAATCCCCCACCACGGTGAATATTAATCTGTAAAACCTCATGTCTCTCCGACCCATAGATATTTTTTTATAGCGTTTTACTTTTGCTCCGAACTTTTGAATCATCCTGCATATAAAACTAATAGGATTTCAAGCTTTTGATTTTAAAGATCTTTCTAATAATATCAAGATCTCAGACCTGTATGATGTAATTTTAGCTCTATACAATGCTTATATTACTAATCTTTCAACTCAAACCAGTTTTATAAATTTTCCTAAACTTCTTCACTTTGTTATTTTCAATAATTATATTCTTCAAAGAAATAAATTATACTTACAAGTCTCAGGAGTTCCACAGGGTGGCTGTAGTAGCAGTATGTTAGCTAATTTATATCTTTATCATTATGAACAGTCTTTTAAATCAATAGATTATACATTATACAGATATGTTGATGATCTGATTTGCTTAGTATATACTGAAAATTGTGTCATAGATATAGATTTCTATCCTGACAATTTGGAATTAATTTCTAATGAAGCTACTATTAGTAAAAATATTAATTTTTCGGATTTAAATCTTATTATTGAATCTTCTAATAGAATTGTTACTAATTTATATGATAAAAAAGACTTTTTTAATTTTAACATTAATAAACTCTTACCATTTAATTCCTGCAATTCTATTCTATTGTTTAGAAATATTATTCTTAATCAGCTTTTTAGAATTTATAGATTATCTGATAAAATAATTTCATGCTATACATATTAATAATCTAAAAGTTATCTGCAATTTATATAACTATCCCTCTTATTTTGTAAATAGTATAGTTAAAATATTTAGATTAGCTGGATTTTCATGAATTCCATTCATAGTTTTTTATATTAGCCTGACATCTCCATACTCTTGTTTTAATAATATTTTATTTTTACTTCCACTTATACATTAGCCTTTTTTATTATTGTGCCTCCTGATTGTATATTATCACTTATACTTGCCTTTTCGCATTACTGTTATTTAGTTCTTACGAATGGCAACAGTAGATCACATATTTTTCCTTTCAGAATGGCAACACTGGTCTATTCATTCTGGGTTCCTGGGTTCGACAGGTTTGTGCATTTGTTGAGTTGGGTTCCAGGTATTCTTTATTCCTTTTATTTTTTCTTCTTTATGTATGTTGGCCAAGTAGAAATAGTTTATAGATATAATCTATCTATTTCTTCAGAAACATACATTTTTGTGTTTGCTTCTACAAAACACTTTGACTTGAGGAAGAGTTTTGAAGAAGTGAACAAATCCATGATTTAGGCCTAGACCTTGTCCACGTGTATAGCATTAATGCTTGGATTTCTTCTGTTTTTCTTTTATCGATTCCATACCATTGATTTTTGATAATTTTCTTTAACTTGATGATTCAAAATTTGTATTTTTTTTTTTCCATTTGCTTGAAGATTAGCTGATTTATATTTTTATTTTGTGAGCTTGTTAGAGAGTTAGGTTTTTTGAGTTACAGCTTCTCACTTTTCTTTCATTGGACTTTCAAACTTTTATATTATATATATACATATACACTGTACTCCCGATTATCCGTGCTAATTAATGTTCGGGTAAACACGGAAAATCGGAAAACACGGATAATCGAACAATGGCCCTGTAACCCGTAAATAAGTTAAAAATGAACAAGAATCCACCGAAAATTAACATAAAATTTAAAAAACAGAGTCTAAACAAAATACTTTAAATGCTACGGTTTAATTAGAGTAGAATAGAAATAATAAGAGAAAACTTCCATATAAATTCAATTTTTCTTTATAAAAAGCCTGTAATATTTTGTTTATGTGCCGTGTTTACTGCACGGATAATCCGCAAACCGGATAATCCGCAAACTGGATAATCGAGAGTTCAGTGTATATATATATATATACATATATGGAACCGATTTTGTATTTATGTTTCTAGTTAGCATTCATTTTGAGATAAAGATTTGGCGTTTTCAATATAATCGTCTGCTACTGTTTTGTTTGATTGGAATGCAGAATAAAAGGTTTATTTTGAAAATGGCTCCTGAAATTGGTAGAGAGCTCGAAGGTTACGTAAATGCACTTTCCGAGGAAAAATATTCGTTTCAACAAATTGTAAAGCGGTGTAAAAGTCGAGGTTATTGCATTTCAAAGAAAGGTATTTTTAATATATTAAATTTGAAACGGAAAAAGCGTCTAACTGAAAGTAAAAATGAGAAAAATGACCTCAAAATCGCATCCTAAGACTATTCGAACGCGGGCAAATATCAAGAAAGTGAAGTAAGTCTCTGATCCTAAAAGAAATTCCACCGACTCAAAGATCCACTGCATCTAAACTAGAAATGTCTTCTGGCACTGTAACTAAAATCATTTATAAAGATTCGAAGTTAAAAAAGGTGTTTAAATCTAAAGTTCATCTGCTTTTGCCAAAGCATATTGCGGAAAGAAAAACAAATTGTAGAAAATTATATGAAAAACACCTAGCTGCTGATAAATGGAAATTTGTGGTAACACTCGATGAGGCATGGGTGTATTTAAGTGACTGTAATAAAAATAAGAAGAATTTTCCATTGCCCATCTGACGAAAATGACCGTATGAAATAGCTTTGTCAATGTACAGAAAAGTTTCCGAAGGAATTCATAATAGTTGCAGGATTTTGTTACAACGGTAAATTAAAACTCAAAAAAGTTTTAAGTAAAGCTAAAATTAATTCACTCTACTATCAGCAGAATATTTTAGAACCAATTTTTGAAGAAGATATTCCAGCCTTATATGGAAAGGACATCAATAAAGTTGAGCTTCATATGGACAAAGATTCTAGTCACACGTCTAAGTCAACTGCCGCATATTTAGCAAAGAAAGAATCAGAAACAGGAATAAAATGTATCCCATTTAATGAAATACCGTACTGTAAAATCGCCTGACGCTTCTCTTATGGACTTTTGCGTTTTCGGTTTGTTAAAACAAGCCGTAGGAAAGCGGCATCCAAGAACACTAAATGGACTTTGGAAAACGACCCAAGAGAAGTGGGATAAATTGACATGAAGGTGCTAAGAAAAAAATTCCTATCATGGAAAATTCGAGCTAGAGCTATAGTCAAGAATCAAGGATATCAGATAGAAGAAAATCGCCGCAAGAAATACGCCCTTTATGCATGAAAATTAATTATCAAAATCGTTTCCATAAAGTACGAACTACCTTTTGTAATATATATCTGCTCACAACTGAAATCGCAACACCATGAAGAAATTGATGTGTCCGTATGAAATTTACAGCATATAATTGTAACATGGAGATGTGCAAATGATCAAAAAATCATACCTGGGAAATGAAAGCATGGAACTTTATTGACATTAGAAAAAGCTTCCTGTTGGCTCTGTTGAACGCGCCGCCATGAAAGAGTACGGTCATCTGGCATGCCAAAACAGAATCGTGATTTATTTTCGCGTCTCATTTGACACCACTGGAGGCGATGTAACCAGTGAAGACGTTGAAACGGTAGATGTCGAAAAGGTCGTCTACCTTGGAGTCCTGCGTCATGCAAACGGCTTCGAATTGTTTGCGTCGAAACCACGTTACCTGCAGTATGGGATAAATGTCGTCGTAACACGATTGCTGTGGTAAACGACTCCCGTGCAACGCTTCTCAGAAGCCTACGATCTTCACTTTGTGTGGTACACCTGGAAGCTTCATTACCTGATCTTCGTGTCGTTTCTTTGTCTCTCACAAACCTTAATACACACCGTTGTTCTGTGCTCAAATCACGACCCAATAGTTCAGCGATTCTTCGATGGCTCTATCCATTTGATGCCGTTCCGTTGACGAGAACTGAACGTATGCGGTACGTCGACGTACTCTTGGCATACTGTGATGATTTTTACAACCTGAAACCAATGACGCTACAATTTAGCTGTGATATCTCTCCTCCTTGACCTGACGCTTTTATACTGCTCGACAAGGTGTTACGTCACTGTGCGTAACGAAACTGTAATCATTTTCATATCTCGCCTTGCTATTTCCATTGCCTAATTTACATAAAGCTACACCTGCAACTTTATGGTGTTACGATTTCAGTTGTGAGCAGTAGTTCAAAGAGTTTAAATATAAAATACGAAGCATATAAAACTAGTAAGTTTAACAATACAAATATAAAAAACGGTACAAGTAAAATTATATCTACTTATTGCGCTAGTGCAGCATATATAAATAAGATGAAATTAATAGAATTATTGAAGAAACATAGTAAAGCATCCATAACAAACAAAAGTATTCAAATACCAACCAGAAAAAACTAAACAGAATTCTATTAATTGATATTTCATTTTTAACACTTTACAACATAGTTGAAAAGTGTTTATGACTTTGTTCATTCTATCTGTCTCTCTGTCCATTAGCACGATAACTGCCGTAAAAGTGACTTTATCAAAATGAAATTTAGTATGTTGTTCAGACTGACCGTGGGACCTATGGGAATATATATCACCCCATTCGTTTTGAATTGAATCCGGGTTGAAAAAAGGAAATACATTGAACCCTATGGGTCCTAATTTTTCAAACATTTTTTAAGCGAATTTAAAATTCGTAAATTGCTTCGAAAGTTTTACGAAATATTTAAATTATCCCATAAAATATATAAAACAAATTTCAGCAAAATATATTGAGTAGTTTTTTAAATAAAAATTAAAATAATAATTACACCCGTCATATGAAGAGATCACGTGACCCACTTCAAAATAAAATATGGCATCCATCTTGTTTCAAAATCGAGAGTTTCAAAGTTCTTTTTAATTCATATTTAGTGTCTTATCCTTCCTAAAATCGCTTTATTTTTACTTAAATTCTGTGCATCTATATACTGAAACAACGCAATTACAATATATTTGAGTTTAAATGATCATCAAACTTTGATTATTTCTACAACGAAGCGTAATTTTCACTTATGGATAACGTAAACATCAAAAGATGTAGAATGAGTTGTATAAGCATTGCTGCATTTTTTAACGCAAAATTATTTGCCTCATGTTGTCTGCAATATAGCTGATATGAATGAAACATTTATTGATTTTGACCCCTGAAACGCAGATCGGGTTTCAGGGTTCATACACAAATTACGAAAGAAAACAATGAAACAATGATTTCATAAATAAGTAATAATTTTGCTATTTATAGAGCTGTTTCAACCACGTGGCATTCTCTTAGTAACGAGCATTAGCAACACTTGCTGGTAGTCAAACAACTCATAGATAGGCCATTGCTATACACGTTGTACGTTGCTTCAAAAATATTAATTTAAACTTTAAGTAATAATTATGTCATCTAAATATTTTCAGGATATGGATGATCGAGCTGAAGTTCGATATTTACTAAAAATTGCATCAATAAGAAACAAAGATCCTTATTCAATGTGTAAAAGTGAATTTACAACATGTGCATCAGATTTTTCAAAACTTAGTTATTTCGATATGGTAAACTACTTAGTTTTCGGGAAAAGTGCATATACGTCCGACGAATTTAAGGCATTTAAAAGTCTGGAAGCTTTTAATCAGTTTGCTTGTGGCTGGGTGAAAGATGTATACACAGTCAAGATCTCAGGATTATGCCTCGTAATTGGAAAGGTAAGAGTACATGCTAGTTGTTATTTATTTTGATGATGATTTTTAGATTGATATTGTATTTTTTCATATTTTATACATTTATTGTAAAAATATAACATTTATAATAAATCAATGATTGTATAATCAAATTGTAAAACTAGAAAAGTTTACGCTTTTTTTTAAGATTTATTAAACTTAAATTGAAAAGCATACTGTGCCATATAATGTACTCACCATGAATAAAATGCTCACCAGTGGCTTATCCTGACTCCAAAAAGTGTGTGTGTGTGGGGGGGGGGGGGGCAACTGTTTATCATTTGCTTATGCCAGGGTTATTTTAAATGAAAAATACGCAAAACATTAAAAAGTCTTGAAAAGTGTGTGTGTGTGTGGGGGGGGGGGGGGCAACTGTTTAACATTTGCTTATGCCAGGGTTATTTTAAATGAAAAATACGCATAACATTAAAAAGTCTTGAAAAGTGTGTGTGTGTGGGGGGGGGGGGGCAACTGTTTAACATTTGCTTATTCCAGGGTTATTTTAAATGAAAAATACGCATAACATTAAAAAGTCTTGAAAAGTGTGTGTGTGTGTGTGGGGGGGGGGCAACTGTTTAACATTTGTTTATGCCAGGGTTATTTTAAATGAAAAATACGCATAACATTAAAAAGTCTTGAAAAGTGTGTGTGTGTGTGTGGGGGGGGGGGGCAACTGTTTAACATTTGCTTATGCCAGGGTTATTTTAAATGAAAAATACGCATAACATTAAAAAGTCTTGAAAAGTGTGTGTGTGTGTGTGGGGGGGGGGGGGGCAACTGTTTAACATTTGCTTATGCCAGGGTTATTTTAAATGAAAAATACGCATAACATTAAAAAGTCTTGAAAAGTGTGTGTGTGTGTGTGTGGGGGGGGGGGGGGGGCAACTGTTTAACATTTGCTTATTCCAGGGTTATTTTAAATGAAAAATACGCATAACATTAAAAAGTCTTGAAAAGTGTGTGTGTGTGGGGGGGGGGGGGGGGCAACTGTTTAACATTTGCTTATGCCAGGGTTATTTTAAATGAAAAATACGCATAACATTAAAAAGTCTTGAAAAGTGTGTGTGGGGGGGGGGGGGCAACTGTTTAACATTTGCTTATGCCAGGGTTATTTTAAATGAAAAATACGCATAACATTAAAAAGTCTTGAAAAGTGTGTGTGTGTGTGGGGGGGGGGGGCAACTGTTTAACATTTGCTTATGCCAGGGTTATTTTAAATGAAAAATACGCATAACATTAAAAAGTCTTGAAAAGTGTGTGTGTGTGTGGGGGGGTGGGGCAACTGTTTAACATTTGCTTATGCCAGGGTTATTTTAAATGAAAAATACGCATAACATTAAAAAGTCTTGAAAAGTGTGTGTGTGTGTGTGGGGGGGGCAACTGTTTAACATTTGCTTATGCCAGGGTTATTTTAAATGAAAAATACGCATAACATTAAAAAGTCTTGAAAAGTGTGTGTGTGTGGGGGGGGGGGGCAACTGTTTAACATTTGCTTATTCCAGGGTTATTTTAAATGAAAAATACGCATAACATTAAAAAGTCTTGAAAAGTGTGTGTGTGTGTGGGGGGGGGGGCAACTGTTTAACATTTGCTTATGCCAGGGTTATTTTAAATGAAAAATACGCAAAACATTAAAAAGTCTTGAAAAGTGTGTGTGTGTGTGGGGGGGGGGGGCAACTGTTTAACATTTGCTTATTCCAGGGTTATTTTAAATGAAAAATACGCAAAACATTAAAAAGTCTTGAAAAGTGTGTGTGTGTGTGGGGGGGGGGGCAACTGTTTAACATTTGCTTATTCCAGGGTTATTTTAAATGAAAAATACGCATAACATTAAAAAGTCTTGAAAAGTGTGTGTGTGTGTGTGGGGGGGGGGGGCAACTGTTTAACATTTGCTTATGCCAGGGTTATTTTAAATGAAAAATACGCATAACATTAAAAAGTCTTGAAAAGTGTGTGTGTGTGTGGGGGGGGGCAACTGTTTAACATTTGCTTATGCCAGGGTTATTTTAAATGAAAAATACGCATAACATTAAAAAGTCTTGAAAAGTGTGTGTGTGGGGGGGGGGGGGGGGCAACTGTTTAACATTTGCTTATGCCAGGGTTATTTTAAATGAAAAATACGCATAACATTAAAAAGTCTTGAAAAGTGTGTGTGTGTGGGGGGGGGGGCAACTGTTTAACATTTGCTTATGCCAGGGTTATTTTAAATGAAAAATACGCATAACATTAAAAAGTCTTGAAAAGTGTGTGTGTGGGGGGGGGGGGGGGCAACTGTTTAACATTTGCTTATGCCAGGGTTATTTTAAATGAAAAATACGCATAACATTAAAAAGTCTTGAAAAGTGTGTGTGTGTGTGTGGGGAGGGGCAACTGTTTAACATTTGCTTATTCCAGGGTTATTTTAAATGAAAAATACGCATAACATTAAAAAGTCTTGAAAAGTGTGTGTGTGTGGGGGGGGGGGGGGCAACTGTTTAACATTTGCTTATGCCAGGGTTATTTTAAATGAAAAATACGCAAAACATTAAAAAGTCTTGAAAAGTGTGTGTGTGTGTGGGGGGGGGGGGGGGCAACTGTTTAACATTTGCTTATTCCAGGGTTATTTTAAATGAAAAATACGCAAAACATTAAAAAGTCTTGAAAAGTGTGTGTGTGTGTGTGTGGGGGGGGGCAACTGTTTAACATTTGCTTATTCCAGGGTTATTTTAAATGAAAAATACGCATAACATTAAAAAGTCTTGAAAAGTGTGTGTGTGTGGGGGGGGGGGGCAACTGTTTAACATTTGCTTATGCCAGGGTTATTTTAAATGAAAAATACGCAAAACATTAAAAAGTCTTGAAAAGTGTGTGTGTGTGTGTGGGGGGGGGGCAACTGTTTAACATTTGCTTATTCCAGGGTTATTTTAAATGAAAAATACGCATAACATTAAAAAGTCTTGAAAAGTGTGTGTGTGGGGGGGGGGGCAACTGTTTAACATTTGCTTATGCCAGGGTTATTTTAAATGAAAAATACGCATAACATTAAAAAGTCTTGAAAAGTGTGTGTGTGTGTGTGGGGGGGGGGGGGGGGGTTCTCTGCAAACTTTCCTGTGCTTCAAATTTTCAGTATTCCAATCTTCTCTGTTGATTCTTAAAGGCCATTCTTTGCTTCTTTTAACAGACAAGTCCTTGATTTTATTCCCTTTATTTTCAATTATTCGAGGGAATGAAAAAAATGATACAATTAATTACGGCACAAATCGCCATTATCAAATTCAATTACTTTATCTTAAAGAAATTATGATTATATATGATATCGGCTGGATATAGTTTTAATAAAACGACTTTCTTAAAAAAAAATTCACACCAAAACGTATCCCGGGCCAACGGCCGTACCGTGCTGAATACACCGGTTCTCGTTAGATCACCGAAGTGAAGCAGCATCGGGCGCGGTTAGTACTTGGTGGGTGACCACCTCGGAACGCCGCGTGCTGTTGGCCATCTCGGGTGCGGTATCCCCGTGGTTTGCGCGCTAGATTTGCACGCTGCCACAAATGCCGCCGTGTTCATGCGGAGTACGATCACGTTAAACATGTGGGTCCGTAAGTCCTTCCGAGAGGTTGGTGGTAGGGGAAGGAGGGTACGGTTCCTGTGGATGCCTCCCCCACTGGGTTCCGGTCTAAATTGGGTGGCACTTCCCGGCCGTCCATACGGTTACCTTACACCTTTCTGGTAGGTCGGACGGTCTGGGTCTCAACAACAACAACACCAAAACGTATCCCGGCGCTCTTCACTAAGACGTCTTTTTGACTCATTTCCTCTAATTAATACAGCAAGGAGTCTAAAAAAAGATTTGCTGTCTCGATCAGAACGATTTCCGCATTTGAAAACACCACAAGCGGTAGGCATAATGACAAATATAAAATTTTGTAATACATGCCAGTATATCTACAATTGACTCAAACGCAAAGCATGCAATATATGACTACCAGCAACGGTTGCTAGGTGGTAGCTTGGCGATGTGACGTCAGGTGAAAAAGCTCTATTGGTACAAAAGTATCTACACTGTGTATAATAGGACTGTTTCAACCACGCGGCACTCTCTTAGTAACGAGCCTTAGCAACGCTTGCTGGTAGTCAAACAACTCATAGATAGGTCATTGCTATACACGTTGTACGTTGCTTCAAAAATATTAATTTAAACTTTAATTATGTCATCTAAATATTTTCAGGATATGGATGATCGAGCTAAAGCTCGATATTTACTAAAAATTGCATCAATAGGAAACAAAGATCCTTATTCAATGTGTAAAAGTGAATTTACAACATGTGCATCAGATTTTCCAAAACTTAGTTATTTCGATATGGTGAACTACTTAGTTTTCGGGAAAAGTGCACATACGTCCGACGAATTTAATCAGTTAATTAGAAGCTTTTAATCAGTTTGCTTGTGGCTGGGTGTATACACTGTCAAGATCTTAGGATTATGCCTCGTAATTGGAAAGGTAAGAGTACATGCTAGTTTTTATTTATTTTGATGATGATTTTTAGATTGATATTGTATTTTTTCATATTTTATACACTTATTTTAAACCATAATATAAGAATTTATGACACCTTCTTTCACTTAAGCTTAAGCATATTATTTAAATCTAAAATTTATATATATATATATATGTGTGTAAATACAAATGTTAAAAAATATGGAAACTGTTTCTATGAAATTTGTCTCGTGCACTTTATTGGGGGGGGGGGGGGGGGGGATAAGTTTTGTGATACTTTTGTACTTATTATTTTTTATGATTGTGTAGATTTTATGTGATATTTCACAGAGTTGACAATTGATAATTTCTATAAATAATAACATTCATAAGCAATTTGAAGCCTTGAAGGAATTCAAAACCATGAAACAGAATACTATTGAGGGATATTTCTTAAGTACATGAAAGACACCTACAATAGATAAATTATTTATCAATAATAATGCAATTTTATGCATTGTAGGGTCGATAAAACTTGATAGATTGTAAATTGAATTTTGTTTTAGTGTTTTATTTTGCACATTTGTGATACTTTATAAAACTTGAAAATTTCAAGCACACACTTATGTTTGCTTCATATATCGTTGACGCGCTTTTAGCATTCTAAATAATATTTAATGTTTCTTAACGAATCAGCATAAAGTGAAATCCCAACAGTTGACAACATACACGTGCCTCTTAATAAATCGAGCGACGATAAAAATAAGTAATAATTACCTGAAATAAAGTGATCTTCACATACTCTTAGCCATTGTTTCTTATTTTCATTAAGATCAGCTCTTTTGATGGCCGATCGCCACTTCTCCCGGCGCTCTTCATTAAGACGTTTTTTTAACTCATTTCCTCTAATTAATACAGCTGGGAGTCTAAAAAAAGATTTGCTGTTTCGATCAGAACGATTTCCGCATTTGAAAACTCCACAAGCGGTAGGCATAAAGATAAATATAAAATTTTGTAACACTATACATGCCAGAGCATCTACAATTGTCTCAAACGCAAAGCACGTAATATATGACTACCAGCAACGGTTGCTAGGTGGTAGCTTGGCGATGTGACGTCAGGTGAAAAAGCTCTAATAATAACTTCACACAAAGATTACAAAGCTTGTTCAAAATGTTTTCCATCTGTAAGAAACTCAGGGTTTTTTCGAAGCCGAATGCTCGCCATTTTGCTCTGGAATTCCCGAGGTCATACACCTTCTTAGGCCCAGACTTCCAACTTGGAAGCTGAGGAAAACAAAGTGATAATCTTCCCTCAGATTTCCCCGAAATCACGCCATTTTGCTTGTCGCCGTGTTATGGAGGTTGGTGATCCATGGCACCAAAGGGCCTGAGAACATTCTGGAGTCCTATCTGGAGTGGTCGAGGGATTAGGTCCTGATATATACTCGGTGCAAGGCACGCCACGAGGAGACGCTTAACATCTTGACGTGAAACAGGTCGACGATTTCGACTCGTCGTCTCGAGGCCGATTTATACGGCACTTGTTGTATATTCCCATCATGTTTGCTCAACTTTAATAAATTTTGATTTCTTTTAACTAATTTTGCCTTTTACCTAAAATTGTCTGGAACGTTGCCTGATTTCTTCATTATCATCTCATCAAAATCCCAGGATTCGATACCTATGTTAGCCGAAGAGACGCTATACACTTAGTCGATGCGTTCCGAATGGCATCGACAGCTTAATTAAAGGTTTTTTTTTATTTAACGGAGACAACTTATCTGAGGACTCATTAGAATTGCGGAGGACAGCGATGACGGTTCCCTTATATTAATTGGTGACATCGCTGAGTACGACAACGGGGGAACAGTTCATTACATTCGGTGGTGGTAGCCGCTGGGTTCTGGGGAGAAAGGAGAGAAAAGATACACCCAAACCGAGATATGCAGAAAACGCCTGACATCGAGTAGCCCAACAACCGAAGGACGCCAGAGGTCAACGTACGGATAAGAGCAGATTGTCGGAGCACCCGATAAAAGATTGCCTGGCCTTCCATCCAAGCTGAGTCCCGCAAAGCCTTAAGCGGAGCCCCTCAACGAATTGACAGCACCGACGGAACCCGACACCACAACGAGAAGCAAGCAGATGCAACAGTCCCAGGAAGAAGGGGTGAGTGACTCATTTTATTTTGATTGTTCCTTATTTGAATTTCGGGATCTTGTGATAATTAGGGGGAGTTAGGAGAGCTTTTGACCGAGCAAAAGAGATTCAGGAAAATTGGTTAGCCAAAGCTCGGAAATTTTAACTAATGATGTTAGGATTTAATTTTAAGTGAAAGGAAAAGAAAGTATTGTATATTATGTTTGCTGCATAGAAATTGTATTCAGTATATTTAAATGTTAGGAGTGTATATTATTGTCATGTAATTCATTGAGGTCATTTAAGTGGTAAGCAGATTGAATACGGGAAACACAGACTCATTAAGAGACTGGTGTAGAATTAGTTAATACATTTCTTTTTTTTGAACAAATATAGTTATAGTTTAACTCAAAATGGCATTTTTGGCAAAGGCTCGAAAAGCGGATTTAGCTAAATTAGCGGTCGAACTGGTGGAGTCGGTCCCTCAAAATTTGAAGATAGTGGAGTTAAGGAAATTAATTTTGGAGAGCGCGGATTATGAGGAGGAAATGATAGAAGGAATGTTGACCGCTATAGTGAATGAAAGGGAAGAAATTAAGGAACGGGAACAATTCGAAGCAAACTTAAGGTTGAAAAAGGAAAAAATAGAATTGGATAAATTTAAATTAAACTTAGAATCACAGGAAAGGATAGAAGTAGAAAGGTTAAGGGCACAGGAACGCGGCAATACAGATAGTCCAACGATCAGTGTAGAGACGGGAGCGCCCATGAGATTCCGAACGATGGAAGAAACTGTCCGTATAATAAGATTGTTGACGGTGAAGGTACCGACACGGGCAGACCAGTGGGCATATTTCTTTACGAGTTTAGAAAGAGCGTTCGCTTCAGAAAACGTGCCTATGGAATTTAGGGCAACGATCCTTTTAAATTTATTTGGCGAAAAAGCAGCGGACTTATTAACGCAAGTGCCAGAGGAATAATATGGGAACTACGTAATAGTGAAGGGAGTAGTGTTGGAGAATTTCCAACCGTCACCACAAGTGTGCCTGGAAAAGTTCAGGAAGGCGAGTCGTCGAACTGACGAGAGCTTCGTGCAGTTCGCGAATCGAGCTACGTCCATGTGGGAATACTATTGTAGTCTGAAGGGGGCTAGGGATTTCGAAACCCTAAATCATTTGATAATAGCCGATAAAATGACCCAGTGCTTGGATGTAGAAACGTATGCGCACATAGGCATCAGACAGGGAGAAGGCTGGTTTAGGCCAAGGGAACTGGCGAAGGAATGTGATATGTATTTCGCGGCCAGGGGTAAGTCCTATGCGACGTCTGGACAGGGGACGGAAAGATCCAGTGTGTTCACAAGGGAAAAGCGTGACCAATCTCGACCTGGGGGCGGAAAGGCACGACAGTTTAATGGAGGACCCGAAAGGGGGGACCAAAGGGGCCAATGTTTTGGATACGGCTCTAGGAACCATTTAAAATGGAACTGTCCTCAAACAAGGCAGGGGAGAGCGAATGGTCCAAGGGATAGACGCGCAGCTGACCAGAGGGAGGCTCCACGAGCTATTGACCACAGAGGCGTAGCCAGGGTGGATGCTATAAGGGCGAAGTATCCAGAGGATACGGAAAGGAGACTGCTATGCAAATTAGAGAGGGTGCCGGTGAGCGTCGACGGTAAGTTGGCGTGGGCTCTAGTGGATTCGGGCGCGGAAATTACGGTCGTGAGGAGCAACGTAGCGCCAGGCAAATCGCAGACGGGGGCAGCTATACGTTTACAAGGAGTATTCGGGCCGGCCGTAGAATTTCCACTGATAAATATCCCTTTAGGAATGGTCAGGGGGAAAGCGATAGTGCGCCCCAGCATGAGATTATATGCGCGGTAGTACAGAATATGGCGGAGCAGGTACTATTAGCCCCCGCAGGTGAAAGGATTATTGGAAGGGAATCAGGTAGAAAGAGAGGCAAGCGCCGGTTCTACGGAGAAAAACGGACTCGCGGAAACGGACATGGAGAAGGCCGAAACGGAGTCGAGCCCCCAGGAAGTTTTAGTTTCGATATCGGGGGTAAAGCCAACCGATGAGAGAGGGGAGAAAGGCGAAGCAAAATTGAACCCTACAGAGGATCTAGTTCCGAAATCGGAGGAGAGGAGAGGCAGACCTCGTACCGAGATGCAGGAGTAAGAAAAAAACCCTGGGACGGTCAGTTTCAAGATTGGAAAGGGAAACCGCAGAGGGGAAGGAAACGAAAGGGGCTGAGTGCCCACAATCGCAAAGTTCCGCGGAGAAACATGTGAATTGTTCAATGGTACGAGAAGTGCAGGGGGGGACTGGGTAAAGCCCAGTCTCAGGGGTCAGAGATTCAGAGAGGGGACAGGATGGGGAACACCCCGGGAAAGAGTTAGCGGAAAAGGAGAAGCGATTAGTTATTCCGTGGAGGAGCCGGTCGGAAAAACGATAGCGCGCGCATTTAAGGTCACTGGAAATTCTGTTGAGACAGGCGAAGACCGAAGGGTACTTCGAGGAGCAGGAGGTAGGAATTGGACAAATTGATACTCCGGAGGGGTTAAGTGGAAGGTATCCCGAGCAAAGGTGGAGGCCGGAGGAGAGGAAGCCGAAAGTTTCACTTTCAGAAAAGGGAACCCGAGATGCAAGAAAGAGGAGAAGGTGCAGGTTTGTGCGGGGTAAAGGCTATAGTGAAATGCGATGCGAAGGGGATAGCAGAAAGGGGATAGAGAAGCTCTCTCGTCGCAACAGAGCAAGACAGCGGAAAGGTATGGGGTAGAAAGTTTACCGAAGCCGGGAGGGGCAGGGGGATAGGACGTTTGAAATTGGGTCAAGCGAATCTCTCTCGACTCCGGAGAAAACGAAACTAGAAGGAGAAAGTGTTAGTTTTATGAGTGTAAGGGTTGTACGAAGTGATCGGAGATTTATTTTTTTTGTGTATATATATATATATATATATATATATATATATATATCAGTGTGCAGATTTTGCAGGACGTTAGTTATATGAGTGTAAGGGTATTGTTTTGTTATTTTCATAAGAGTAGGGAAGGATTACAGCGTAGGTGGTTCCAACGGAGCTGAGATTTATTTAGAAGGGTGGAGCGCAGGGGCGCATAAATAACAGTATGAATAAATATCGTTAATAGAGTTGAGAATTATAATTTTTTTTTTTGTATAGGTGAATTTCTTTGGGAATAAGTATAAAATGTTTTATCTATCGAGTATTATTATTTTGGTCTTTTGGAGAGGATTTCGGGATTGTTTATCCTTTATGTTGCAATGAAAGATGTGTAAACATGAGATCCCGGGGGAACAGTCGGGGTAAGAGAGTCGCGGGTGATAAACCACCCAGGTGAGCTGTGACACACGTAATGACTATGTACCAAAGATTGCGAAGCTCATGGTGTCTTCGTATTGTGTGAGTGAACTTTGAACTCATTTCTGACTTTATAGTGATCGTCATAAATCGAACTACGCTGATAAGATTGACCAAATGACTAAGATTATGTGATAAAAACTCTTATCGAACTGGTTGGAGTGTGGTCAGAACCCTAACGTGAACATAAACTATTTTTTGAACAAACAGATGGATCACGGATCTGGGGATCCTATAGGAAGGAAAGTGTTGTTGTTGTTGAGACCCAGACCGTCCGACCTACCAGAAAGGTGTAAGGTAACTGTTTGGACGGCCGGGAAGTGCCACCCAATTTAGACCGGAACCCAGTGGGGGAGGCATCCACAGGGGCTGTACCCTCTTTCCCCTACCACCAACCTCTCGGAAGGACTTACGGATCCACATGTTTAACGTGATCGTACTCCGCATGAACACTGCGGCAGTTTTGGCAGCGGCTGGAATCGAACCCGGGCCTACCGAGTGCAACTCCAGCGCGCTAACCAATGGGCTACCACGCCCAGGAAGGAAAGTGGGAATTGCTTGAACCTATTTTAGTGCAGATGGTGCGTGAGGAATCTGAGGGTCCATCAAGAGTTTCTTTGTAGAGGTTTGAAAAAGCTGAGTGATTTCACCCCAGTTTTTCTCACCCCAGTTTCAGGGGCATGTAAGAAACTCAGGGTTTTTTCGAAGCCGAATGCTCGCCATTTTGCTCTGGAATTCCCGAGGTCATACACCTTCCTAGGCCCAGACCTCCAACTTGGAAGCTGAGGAAAACAAAGTGATAAACTTCCCTCAGATTTCCACGAAATCACGCCATTTTGCTTGTCACCGTGTTATGGAGGTTGGTGATCCATGGCACCAAAGGGCATGAGAACATTCCGGAGTCCTATCTGGAGTGGTCGAGGGATTAGGCCCTGATATATACTCGGTGCAAGGCACGCCACGAGGAGACGCTTAACATCTTGACGTGAAACAGGTCGACGATTTCGACTCGTCGTCTCGAGGCCGATTTATACGGCACTTGTTGTATATTCCCATCATGTTTGCTCAACTTTAATAAATTTTGATTTCTTTTAACTAATTTTGCCTTTTACCTAAAATTGTCTGGAACGTTGCCTGATTTCTTTATTATCATCTCATCAAAATCCCAGGATTCGATACCTATGTTAGCGGAAGCGACGCTATACACTTAGTCGATGCGTTCCGAATGGCATCGACAGCCTAATTAAAGTTTTTTTTATTTAACGGAGACAACTTATCTGAGGACTCATTAGAATTGCGGAGGACAGCGATGACGGTTCCCTTATATTAATTGGTGACATCGCTGAGTACGACAACGGGGGAACAGTTCATTACACCATCCATGCCAAAGATCCATTAAAGATAAGAGGCAGGTATTATCTAATTTTATGATGTATTTTTGCCTGGCGTCATTTGCACTCTTGCTGTAAACATTTAAATTTTAATTTGTGATTAATACCTCACCAACTCTGTTTAAACACATCTCTGGGACTTTTTATGATAAAATGCTGTTGTATGTAAAATGTGATGTCAATATCAAAATGCATGTAAAATGTTAACTTTCTGTACTTCCTATGCCTATTTTATTCCAATAATGGACCTTACAACGCCATTTTGGCTTGCTGTGGCAAAAATCCGAACTATTTTTATCTTTTAAAAATCAAAACCCTATGATCTAAATAGTATTTACTGCAAATTTGGTTGAGTTTGGTTCAATAGTTTCTCATTATCGGGCTCTAAACACCTGTATATGTCTGTGTGTGTCAACTAAAAGAAGTGTAAATATATTCCGGTATATGAAGTTTGCATTGAAATTAACCCTAGTACGAGATGAGAAGAAAATGTAAATATGCAGGTTGCTGTAAACTACGGGAATCAGAAATAGCGCCTACGGCTTGGTTCGCCAGTTGAGTTTTCCCGTCTATAAAGGGGCGTTACTGAAAAGAAAATGTGAACAGTTGATGTACTTGGCCAATCAGCAAGTCTGAATTTTGATATTACTTGAATAATGGGTTTAATTCAATATGCTATGTCAAATACTTGAAATATTACTTATGTCCTTTTAGTGCTTAGGTGGCAACAATTTTTCAAACGGCCCGCTGCTTTTAAAGTTTTGTCGGTATAAGGCTTAATTATTCTGTTTAATGTTTAATTTTAGACTTCAATATTTTATATTTACTCTCAGAAATGTAAAGCTGTGAATACTCTTTGAAAGACTTGATACGTAAGTAATGCAAATGTGCAGTTGTAGTATCTACTAGTACAATGTAGTTATATTTATTAGATTATTCCTTCAAATCTCTGTATCTGATGGTATATTTTTAACGAATGCCAGATGTTGTAATCAACTTTGAAATACAGTTTTCGTCTTCAATTATGCATGAGGTGAGCTCAGAAGACCGAGGTTACCTTTAAATTGATTTTAATCACATATATTTTAATTTATTGTAAATGTTGTGACGGAATATATGTTTTATTCTTTTTTTCCCCTTGTTTATGAATTTGTTTTGCTAGTTTCTATATAGTTTGGGGTGTGAAAATTAAAGTTATATTAAGCTAACATGTTTTTTATACTGTAATTTTTTTCTATGAATGAATGGAAGATGCTTATTTTGGTTTTAAAATTTTAGGAGTTTGGCAGTTCTAAAAATATTCAGAAAATGGCTTGTAATGGTCGTCATGATTCTTCATCGCTTCCCGATCCGAGTAAGTACCGGTTTACTTAGTTAAGTATTATTTATCTCATACTGAAATATTTTTTTCTCAGAATTTATACTTAAGGAATTTCATTTCGCTTTTTCAAAATATGATGATTTTATAACACAGCTGTAATTTAGTTTTACTTATCAACTTGATATTAAAGGTGTATAATTTCCTAATTGATGATATTCATAAACTTAAAAATATTCTTATGTTTATAACTTGTTTGTTTTTATTTCAATCTGTATGGTCAGGGTAAGAAATTGCAGTAAACCTGGATAATAGCCCGTCACATGTATTTTTTCTAAGTACAAATCGCACCAAGTTGGCACATTCTCTTGTGTTTTGAACAAGAGGTTACCAGATTACAACATAAAGCATGTTTTACATAAAATGACAACATATAGAGCTCTCAATCAGAACACTTGGCGAGCGAGCTAAAAGTGTGGTGGGTTATTCTTCAGATTAACCGAAATTTCAACTCTTGAGTTTACTCACAAAATTTTTTCGTCTATTCTCCAGTACAATATAAATAACATTGCATAACACTCTCTTCATTTCTTATTGAATAAAACAATGTCATTAATTATCTGCAGTATAAAAATTAATATAGTCGTAAAATATTGTGTAATGTGCAAATGGTAGTACCTACATACACTGATGATGATTTGTAAGGGGGAAAAAAACACCCGAGGATAAATATTTATTCTTTATCAATATATCTATTTTTATCAGTGGAAAAATGTCATTTATCAATGGTTTATTCTGGATTATAATTATCTGAATGTGGATCATCAATGGATATAACTAAAAGGTTATTCGTTGTGCTTGCTTTTAGTATGTTGTACCATTTTTAAAGATTTTAACATAATGAGCAAAAAGCCACATTTTAAATAGACTTGCACATATAATGTATGCTGTGAAAGATTTCAAATTGAAACTTAATTTAACAAATAATTATGAAATTAAAAGTCTAAATATTAATTTCAATATTTGAGAATCCTAATACAGAAAAATGCACTAAGTTTTTAGAGTGTGAATATTAAATTAAACAAATTAGAATACAGGAAAAACAATGAAATCAAAGTAACACATTTAATTCACAAAAATGTATTTAATTTAATACATGTTTATTAAATCACAATGCATGCAAGTTCACTTTGATTAACTATTTAAAAGTTGCTTACTTGTTATTTATACGGAGTTTAGTGAGCATGCATTGTTTAAAAATGGGCATTTCACTGTTATATTTTGGTTATATTATTGAAATTGTGATTATGTATATATGTCTGCAAATTTTTATCTTCCTACCTACTGTTTTTTTCATGTTAAAGGGATCACAAAATTCAGGCAAAAGTTGATTTTGTTCTGTTAGGATTGGAGAATGGGCCTTCACTTGTCCATCATAAAACATAAAGGCTGTTTATGGATGCAGTAACCCTGTAATAGGAGCTTAATATTAACTTTGGGAACTTTTCTTAAAGGCATGCTTTGTGACTATGTTTGCTTTATAAAAAAAAATTTATAAAATATACAAAATGTTAATAAAATTTGACTTTTTTGCAAACAATTTTCAAAAGAAAATTCGTTTCACAGTAGAACTTTTACTGAAATTTTGTTATTGACTCAAAGTTGGATAGTACTGCTTCATTCAGTTAAGGATTGACGAGTCTGTGGTTCTGAGTATTTCACCATAATTGTTCTTGATGTAGTCTGTGATCCAATTTCAATGATATTTAAAAACAATCTAATAATGTTGATGGAAAGTATTCCTTAATGAAAGTCAAATGCTTTTTAATTGCCTTTTACCCTGCAATATTATCTAGGTATTCTGAATAAAAAATTCATTGCATTAATGATGTCACATTAAGCGATTGCAGAATGTTAAAATGATGAATTTGAATGTTTACTTTTAAGTTATCTGAAACATACAATTTTTGTAGAGCACTTTCTAGTTTCTACAGAGTACCAGTGATCTTGCTGTCAATTGTAATGTGCGATAGGTTTTTTTTTGCATTTGGCAAAAGTCTATCATTAAGCAATTCAGTTGTCATTTCTGCTAATAATTAAATCAAAAATTATATTGTATGAAGAGTAGTTTTTTTTACTTACATTTAATAGGCCAGGAATTTTTATGTCGATATTTAACAAACAAAAAATATCCTTATTATGTCAATATAAGTAAGCTAAGTCTAAATAAAGGCTTGCATATTTACTGTCAAACTTATGTCAACTAAGTATGCCAAAAATACAATACTTTGAATATTTTCTATTTAAGTATTTTAAGGATATTTATTGTAAGAAATCAAGTTAATTTTTTTCTTTCTCTGTCTAGAATTTCAAGTTTGCATTGTAGGTGAAAATCTTGAGGGAAACACGAAACTAATAACATGTATCGAAGTAAGTACTTAATGCATGTGATTTATGAAAATAGTTTCAATTGTAACTTTGCATACAAATAATAATAAACTGATTTACATAAAATTAAGATAAATAAGCATACCTATGTTTCGGAAATCAGTTGGATTTCCTTCAGTTAAAAAATTAACGACATGAATGTCCAAATAAGTGCAAGGCTATGTCAGTCAAACTTGATGATTCATGAATGGCTTCATATTTCTCTGCCGTATGACATGACCATGTTTAATTTTTTGTTTGAGTTCATATTCTTTCCTTTTTATTTTTCTTGTTTGCTTCTCTTGTTCATATATCCTTGCTTTATCTATTTTTCTAGATTTATTTCCCTTTTGTCCTAGTAAGTGGTACCACTATATTGAGATGTTTAACCATTTCAGTTGGTCAACATAGCCTTGCACTTATTTGAGCATTTAGGTCCAGACTTTTTACACTGAAGAAGTGAAACTAAATGATTTCAAAGCATGATTATGCTTATTTATCTTGATTTATGCTGCATTTTATGTGTAAACTAGTTCATTATTAGTTTTAATTGTAAGTAGACAGACAGACAAATTACATTTTAGTGTTCATAGTATGCAGGAATCTTTCTTAGAAATGTATCTTTTCTATATGTTTCTTTTCTCATGTTTTTTAACTTACAAATAATAATTAATTATGAACCCAACTTCAGGAAAAGTAATTTTCTGAATTTAAAAAGCTAGACATTCTCAATGCAGTTTCTTTTGCGCAATATGTTTTTTATTTTAGTGGCCCATTCAGTGGTACATTAGCCCATTCCATACCTGCCAACTTGTACGATTTGTCCGTACAATGTACGAAATTTGCCTCATTTTTATGATTATACAAATAATCAAAAAATGTACGAATTTAATAGTTTTATTCGTAGGCTAGCGAATTCTAGTGACTTTGCTATTCTGGCCTATTTGGCAGAAACCCGCTAGTTTTAGTAGAAAATCGCTAGTTTTGGTAACATCAACTTGAAAATCGGAAAAACATTGATTGCGTTGGTGTTGCCAGTTTTGGGGAAAATTGGGCTTTTTTTTCCAGTTTGCTAAAAAAAAATCATTAAGTTTGGCAACAACATAAAATTCATAAATTCTATATCAGTGTTGCCAAATTGAACTGATGTGCGCAAATTTGGCTACTTTTCGGTAGAGTTTTTCCAAGATAATTTGGGATAGTTTTGAACAAGTTGCGTGGCAACGCCTCACGGGGTAAACAACATAGCCGCCATGGTTTCCAAGATAATTTGGATAGTTTTAAACAAGTTGCGTGGCAATGCCTCACAGGGTAAACAATGCAGCCGCCGTGGCTTCCAAGATAATTTGGATATTTTTAAGCAAGTTGCGTGGCAATGCATCACTGAGTAAACAACACAGTCGCCGTGGCGCCATTTGCATCTAAAATTACGTATGTGGATCCAACTCTCTGTAATTCATCATGATTCATTGTGATCGTGTCTTGTGGCAGAATGTCCAAAGTAAAGCCTAAACAATATTCCCAAGTGTTTAAACAATCCTACACTCGGGAGTTTTCATGTATTGTGCAGTCTCGCAAAGGTGTGCATTTTGCCTTTTGTTCATTGTGTGCGAGTGATTTAAGCATTTCACATGTGTTAGTCAAATAAAGTGCATATTTAGTCAAATAAAGAAAAATAAGACACAATTTCGTAGTTCGATGTCTGATGCAAATTTAGAAAATTTGTTAATTGTTAAGACCATGCAAAGAGGAAAATGTTATGAGCAAAAATATGAGGACAAATTCTTAAAAAAAGCAAAGTCCACTACCTATGACATGCTTAAAAACTCTAGCAACCAAATTCTTGGCCAATAGATGTCATTTTTATGTTACAGTGTTGAAAATTAATTGAATATCTTTATATCAAGGTACAATAAAGGTTAATTTCATTAATTTCCTCAGTTGCATTGTCTAATGTTTTCGCATATGAAAATTGTACTAATTTTAAATGTCAATTGTACTAATTTCAACATTTTGAGGTTGGCAGGTATGCCATTCATTTTGACGGCATATGTTAGAAAGTGTTAAATAATTTCAATGGTATAATACAATAACACATAAGAGGTTAACACTAATGTTTCAACAAATTTTCATTTATTTAAGCATTAGTGCTAATATAGTAGTGTTAACTGTTAAGCATAGTGTCAGTGGTATAATGCAATAACACCTAATGCTTAATAAATTTTCATTTTTTTAAGAATTAATAGTTAAAGGCATTGATTGTTTCAGGTTTAAATTTATAAGAGAAGCAAAAAATTTGTGTTAATTTTTTGTGTTTGAAAGCATGGGAACACTAGCATTTTTCTTTGTCACTCAGCTCAAGAGTTAAAATTTTTGTTGATTGATAATTATTTTTTGCCAATCTGCCAAATTTACAACTGCTACCACTCATTTTTTAGGCTAGTACTCTGGCTTTGTCCAGCTGTTGTTAAACACAGATCTTAAGGCCATAAAAATAATGGCCTTAAGATCTGTGTTTCGCAACTGCCAGGCAACGGCCCAGTACTAATTATACTGGGTTGCGAGAGATTCTCTTCGAATTTGTCATTTTAGTTTTCTAAGCATTTTTCTATAAATAAATATTTCACTGGAAATATTCTATGGAGAATAATATTCATGAATGTGTCGAATAGCTCAGAACCAGGACGCCTAAGTAACATCTGTGTAGCAAATATCAGTGACTAAGCTGCATTTAAATTTCATTGTGAATAAGAGACTGCTCAGCTGACTTCTGTTGTGAATTATTAAGAATAAATATTTGAATATATATTGAATAATTATAAATTGAGTAAAAATGTTTGAGGAATTAATGGTACGAAGTGAAGAAAATCGATCTAATGAGGAGATCCAGGTTTTAGGAAATAGTGCTACAATATGCAGTTTTTATGTAAAAGCAAAAAAAAATGTGATGTTTTAGAAAGAGCGTTAAGATTAATGATTTTTACTTTTTCATACTAACTATGTAATATAGTATAGAGAAAGTATTGTTTTCACGAAAAGTTTCAAATTCGGGATTTTGATACCAATATATGTTTTAGGACCGCCTGAACACTTTGATTTTTTGGAGTAATGTCGATCTGTCTCTGATCGATTTTTTATGTACATGATATATGTCACAAATATTAATGGATTTTCAAGAAACTTTGATTTGTTATCGCAAAATCTAGAACTAGATAGAATTTTTTTAAATTTGAGCAAAAACTTTGAAATTTGAAATTTTTAAACATGGCAGCATAGGACATTTGACATAATCATGCATAAAAGGGGTTATTTATGGCTCAATGATCTCGAGACTATAGTTTCAATTACAGTCTGAAAAATAGCAGAGTTAAATTTTTCTTTGTCACTCCCCCTCTCTAAGATGAGTAAGTCTCCCCTACAGGTATATTTTCAAGTATGGTATCAGTCGAAATATTTTTTCAAGTGAAAGTTAACATGCTATAATTGTAATCTTTTGGAACAATGATATCAATTGTTTAAATATTTTCATATAAAATTAAAAAAAAAATCCCACAAGCTTCTTAAAAATAAGATTATGGTATGAGAAAGTCGAGTTGAGTCACACTCCAGTTAATTTTTCAAAGAACGTAGAAATCCATGAATTTTGAAAAAATATGTTAAAATTTGAGATCAATAACAGTTTTCCAGTACCACTTTTAAATAAATTACCATAAATTTTAGCACTTTTAAATAGTGAATTTTGGTACTTTTTAAAATTGCACCATGTATGTTAGTGCTTTGGAATGAAATTGTATATTTTAGTTTAGAACTTTTAAATAAAATAATCTAATACTAGCACTCTTAATTAAAATCGCGCATGTTAGCTCTTTTAAATAAAAATTTTTTTCTAGAAAGTGATGAATTTCACCGCTATTTAAAAGAAATTGTACTTTTTAGCATTCTTTCTCAAAAATCATGAATTTATCAGATTTTTTAGCATTATTTCTAAAAAACTACAAATTTTGGTGTATTTAAAAGGAATTACACTTTTTAGCGTTTAAAAAAAATATATCAGGAATTTTATAGTGCTTTTTCTTTAAAATTTTGAAATTTGTGTGCTATCTAAAAAAAAAAAAAAATGCAAATTACTGTGCTCTTTCATAAAATTCTGGAATTTTCGCATTTTTTCACAAATCTATGAATTTTGGAACTTCATAAAAATAACAAATTTTAACACTTATAAAAATTGCAAAAATACTAAATCTTGTTATTATTACTGTACTCTTTCATAAAATTCTGGAATTTTAGCATTTTTTCACAAATCCATGAATTTTGGAGCTTCTTCATAAAAATAACAAATTTTAACACTTATAAAAATTGCAAAAATACCAAATCTTGTTATTATTTAGATAACTTTGATTTTCAATAAGCACATAAAACACACAGAATATGCAAGTAATTATGCAATGTAATTATGCATGAATAATTAAGCAATGTAATTATGCATGAATAATTAAGCAATGTAATTATGCATGAATAATTTTACAACACAGCATATATTTAGCCCATTTAGTTTTTACTTTCCCTGCAATACATGGTAATGTATAGGGAAAGTATTGGAATCATACCGAAAATCACAACTCGAGTTTTCGACAGATCTACACGTTTCGAGACCTCTAGAATACGAAAAAACCATTTTTAGCGTGACGTCTGTGCGTGTGTCTGTCTGTCTGTCTGTCTGTGTGTCTGTCTGTCTGTCTGTGTGTCTGTCTGTCTGTCTGTGTGTCTGTCTGTCTGTCTGTCTGTGTGTCTGTCTGTCTGTGCAGATTTTGTATCCACTGTAACTAAAAAACTAATGGACCGAATTTCACAAAATTTGGTAGGTAAATCACTTATGGCCGGGGCTGGTGCTGATTACTTTTGGGTACGATTCGGAATAAAAGAACCCGCCTTTTTTTGCGAAATGGCCCGCAAAAGCTTGTATCCACTCTACCTGAAAAACTAATGGACCGAATTTCACAAAACTCGGTAGATGAGTCACGTATAGGTCACTCTGGTGCTGATTAGATTTTGGTACGATTCGGAAAAAAATAACCTGCCTTTTTTTGCAAAACGGCCCGCAAAAATCTTCAAAATCTAAACTAAAGAACTAGGTATTCTCAGATATATCCATTAAATGCCCGTTTAATACGTAATGTTTAACGACGAAAAGAATAAGACCAACCCCATTACACTAGGAATAGCCGTTCTCGAGATATTTTAGTTTTTCGTACTTTCCCTACGCCACCTTTGAAAATAAGCCCGGTTACCGAATGAGAACGAAAATTGAATAAAAGTGAAATAAATTTAATTAAAATAAAGAGAACGTGGATATAAGTCTGCAGGGAAAGTCATGTGCTGCCCACATCAGATTTTTTTTACTTATGTTTGTTAACGGAGAGGATCCATTGGTGTCTTATAATTTGTGCGCAATTATGGTACTTAATCTTAACCTTTATTTTATTGGAGTGCTTAATAAAATGTAGTATTGCTGCTTCCCTTTGACAATATGACTAATGCTTTCATTTCATATTTATTCCTCAGGACCGATTCGTTTAAGCTGTTTCAAAATTTTATATATTGTTTTAATCGGATAAAAAGTTAAGTATTTTAATACTTTCTTTCCTGAAATTTTCAGAATGCTGATTTCCTTTCTAACAAGTTTTATTTCTATAAAGTAACATACAGTATGCAAAATTTCTTGCTATAAATTTAAAATTGTTCTGCTACAAATTCCAAGTTTTATTGCTAGCTCCCATAAAATGGAATTTTTGTTGCTTCAAAAGTACTGTATGATTGTGTTATGCATATTTCAGTACTATATTTATGGGGAGAGCAACGTTTATTATATGGGGGTCAGAATTAAAATTCTTACTTTTTTATATCAAAATTTCTGCCTTTTGTTCCTTTTTTTTGGGGCAAAAGTCCTGCATTTTAAATATATATATATATATATATTTACAAATATATTAACATACATACTGGACATGTTTTTATAGAGTAGATTCTATACAGGACAAGCAAAAATAATACATTTTTTCATCACTCTTTTGACTTTTTCATAAATAAATGTGCTGTGAACTCTTATAATTTAAATTATTAGAGATGATGATGATAAATTATGATATATGATCATCACCTCTAATAATTTATAATTAACAATACAGTAACTGTTCTTTTTCCTGGATAATAAGGCATATTTTCTAATTTCAGAAATTCCACTTACCTATTGTGTATAGTATAAATGGTGTTGAGTTTATGAATCACGGAGCTGAATTTACTACTATCTATGTTTTGGATGAATTTGAAGGAGAAACCTATACTGCTCTTCATAAAGCCGGCCAGAGAATATTAGGTCCAACTACTGTGATGCAGTATGCAGAGAAGAATAATGTAATGTTTTTTTTATAAACAACTTAATTTTCAAGTATAATATTAATCTGCTATGACTACTACTATAGAAATATTTAATTCTTGGTTTAGTTTGAAATTGGATAGCAAAATACCTATTATACTTCTATCAAAAATGTATATCAGTGGTAAATATTATGCAATTATTGGATATAGTGATCTTTGTAGTATTGAAATATGTAAAATCTCTAAATATCACACTCTCTTAAGTGTTGGATACCTCTAACAGACAAAACCTTTCTCTTGTGAACTGCTTTTGACAGGTTTCACTACAATAATTTTATTTTCTACATAGCTGACAAAATTAGTAGTCCTGTGAGTGTTCATTATTTAGAGATTATACTGTATGTCCTTTTATCATTATTTTACATAATCATTAATGGTGAATGAATTATATTTTGGTTAAGCCTGTTTTACAAATTTAACGTAGTTTGTTTTAAATTGTATTTCTATTGTGAAAACAGATTTTTTGGGTTTTATCTTATTTTCTAAAATTTTACACTTTTAAAAATAATTATATGTTTTCTAACAGCTTAACCTCTGACTTTCATTGTTATAAAACTATAATAGGAAATTTTTCAAAGTTTAAAATATATTTAAAAATTTGGAAAAAAATTAAATCCCAAACATTTTAGAAAGGATCATCTGTTTTTATTATTTTATTTGAGTAACAATTTAGATTGTATTTTCTTTATTGTTATGTAAAATGTTAATCTTTGATTAGAGATTTTTAAATTGAATAGATTCATAAATATCTGAGAGTCAGATTTCTCATCATATTACATCAAATGTTTTGATTAAATTTTGAATACCGTCAACTGGGGTAAGAATGAACCCCTTTTTTGTAGTTTTCATCAAATATTCTTCCAATTTTATGTAAAAAATTGTTTGGAAATACTATTTATACATAAATTTTAGTAATATCTTTCATTCCAGTTTGTTAAATTTTCTTTTAATTTTATTGATTACTCGGGCCAAAATTAAAAGGGGGGAGGGTCAAAGTCACCTGGTGTTTGGGGGTAACTTTGACCCCCTTGTTGTTTTTTACATGTAAGTCAATTTTAATGTCTAGTAAGGTAGCTATGACTGTAAGATAGAATGGGGGTCAATTTTACCTGTGAAAATTTCCCCTATTTTTATGGAGTTACAAATTAAATTCATGTACATTCAATACAGACAAATGAAATTCTAATTTAAAAAGATTAAGCAAATACATTTCAAAATTTTCTAAGTCTTAAATAATGAAAGTATTCGCTATTACAAATTTTCTACAAAACAATGTGTATTAAATGGTAAAATTCTTAATGATAAAAACTTATAGTGACAATGTTATCTACAAGTAGATTATCTGACATACAAAAATCATTCTCATCTGACAACAGGTTGACATCTTCAAGATCAGATGAGAAATCAAAACCTTTATTAGCTGCAACTTTAAATGTCTTAGTTGACCCAGGGGGCTTTTGTTTGGATGTTCCACTGGGTTCTCCTGCTTTCATTTCCTGTTAAAAAAATTTTTTTTTCAATACTGCTACAGCCTTTGTAGGTTTAACAGTCAGTGATTTGCATGTCAACAGCAAGAACTACTTTGCCAGAGCTCACAACAATCTTCTGTTTTTTGAGAACAGTATCATTCAAATTTGTTTTGCAAAAATTTTAACTAACACAACACATTGACCCAAGCATTAATGGAATGATGAATCACTTTTGGGAAAATTGTAATTAAAATGGTAAAAATTTGTATATATATATATATATATATATATATATATATATATATATCTATTTCCTAAAATGTACAAGACACAAAGAAGACATTTTATTGCACGTTTTTTATTTTACTTATTTTGTTCCTACTGCAGATAATTGTTCTGCATAAAACCCATAAAACATATTTAAATACATATTTTTTGGGGGTGTTACCCAGGTGGGAAAAAAAAATAAGGGATCAATGTTACAACCTTTTCAAAAAATTAACTTTTTTATTTGAAATATTTTTTCTAAAAAAATGAAATAATGTTAAATATTCATTAAAATAAGTAAATTAGACCATATCTGACCCCACGTACCTAGGCTTTACCTCTTCTGCTCACAGAAAGTTTTTTTCAATATTTTCTTGTCTAAGTTATAAACATTTTATAAAGTGATTGAATTCAATTTCTAATTTTATAATATACGCACTACAAAGGGAAATATTAGAATATCACATACATTAGAGGTTTTTTTATTTAAAACCACCAGTGATAGTCAAAAATCAACTGTGTAAGCAAAGTTGACCCCAGGGGACAATGTTACCCCCTGTGGGGTCAGAATTACCCCAGTTGATGGTATGTCAAAATGCAATTTAAACTGTTTAGTGTTTTGTTTGTATTACTTTAAAGTTTTAAATCTTGCTTTAAAAGTATATTTTATTCAGTCTAAGATTTTGTGTTTTTTTTTATTGCAGCCTTTGCCCAATAACATTCGACCTCTGTACACTATATCCATGAGGCATTTAGTCATTTCTTTCTCTGGCTTTCGTGTGAAGGAAGAACTGGTAATTATAAATATTGCTACATTTGGAAGTTATTTTAAGTGATTGGAATTTTAGTGTCCTATATGGTAAATCTAGTTGAAATGTCCAGCTTTGCTTGAGAATGTTGTAGAATTAACTTTTATTTTAATTTGCATACAATAATGCAATATCAATTTTAGCATATTTGAAGTTATTGAATTTAAAGATTAAAAGTTGATATGATTAAATATTTATTTTCAAATCTCTTAATAAACAGTACAGTATAATATCCCAAATCCAGAATTATCCAAAATCCAGACACTAGCACAAACTTTTTTTTTTAAAGAACGGGCAGGCACTTGATTATCCAACCATTCGCTCATAAACTATGAAATACAGCTGAATTCTTTTAACATTGTAAGAACAGGAACATGAAAAATCTCATTTTTAGAAGGAATTCTCATGCCCATAAGCAATAGCTCTTTACTTATATTGTTCTATGATTTACTGGGAGGAAAGGGAGCAGGTTGGAAGAAACGCAATTGCTCTAGACAAGCGATTCTCAACCCGGGGTAATGCTATAGGTTGTTTAGAGGTGCACAAAAAAAGTTATTACGGTGGAAAAAAATAATATATGCACATACATAAAAGTACATACCAATCGTAAATTTTTCTGCCTTGCATAGCCAAATATCGTGAGAGACACGCCGCCAACAGCACTCCCCCCTGCAGTCAGGGTAAGGACACCGCACAATGTGCAGCACAGTGGTAGCAGTTGGGCACAGAGCTTTCACTAAACTCCAGTAATCGCCTGGACAGTGGAACGGCAGTATCGTCAATCTTCACAAATGTGCACTTGATATTGTGCTTTGTCCCTCCACAAGACCCATGTCGGCGACAAAAATTGCTTCTCAGGGTTCCCGTGTGATTAAATTTTTTTTATAAAAAGTAGTTTTTGTAATTTTGTTGTTAAAAACAAGAAAAAAGACTAAACTAGTTTCTCCAGATTTTCTCTATATCCAGTAATTTTTTCATTATGTATTCAGTATTTTTATTAATTTCTTAATTCATTTATCATTAGATATGGATAAGTGATTGGAACACGGAACAAAAAAAGAGCTAAAACAAAGTGTTCAATTGGACATTTACATATTCATTAATGGTTGATGTTAATGAAGATAAGGTTTCTTTGGAAAATTTAGAAGGGTTACTGAACAATGTTATTAAAGAACTGGAACAAAGAAGCTTTGTAACAAAACAAGAATGTGTGTTATTAAAATTAAAGAAAAATTTACTTTTGAAAAACAAAATTATGAGACAATGCACCATTATAGAAATGTTTGCTAAAGAAGTTTAAATTGTTTTTAAGGTGTATGATAAATAAAAGTTTTCTTTTTGAGTATTTTTTTGTTTGTTACATATTTTTGCTTAACTGTTCAAATTTCCATTTTGTAGTGGTATTCAGAAGGTTCAAATTATGGAGTGGTGGTGGTGGTGGTGGTGGTGGTGGTGGTGGGGGGGGGTTTGCGATCCATACTTTTTTTTCAAAAATGACCTAAAATCCAGAAAAGTCTGAAAGTCAGACTCACCGAGGTCCCGAAGATTTCGGATTTGAGACATTGTACAGTATTTGCAATTTTGTGTACTGATCTTAAGTCATAGAAATTTTACTTCTTTAAACTATATCCTGCATAAGCTCATTGTTTTATTCTATATTATTCACTTGTAAAATACAAGTAATAACTTTTAAGGAAATAGGAATTTTTACTAATGGGTAAGTCATACCTGCCAAATCTCCCGATTTTTCCGGGAGTCTCCCGAATTTTGAGGCAATCTCCCGAACTCCCGAAAAATTCCTAAATCTCCCGAATTTTTACAATAACTAGAAAAAATCTCTACAAAAGGGATTTCCCTAAAAAAATCCCTATGCAGACGTGCCAACTCTCCGGATTTTGGTCGGAGGCTCCGGATTTTTCATTACTTCTCCGGCCTCCGGATTACTAACAAAATTCTCCGGCTTTTTTTGTTGGAAATTTATCAATTAACCAGACATGGTATAATTCCTCGAAAACACCAATTTTCCGCATTTTTAGCACTGATTTTTTAGCATTGCCGGGATTGTAGCAAATCCATAATACAATGCAGGGTAATGCCAATCAAATTAACGGAGATTTACGGCCGTGTGTATTGTAAATTAAGATCTCGATCGCTTATTTTATGAAAGTAATAAACATTCTTCTTCAAAGGTTATTGAGCATAAATCGTTAAAATGTTATTTTGTTCATTAATTTCACATAAACACTGCGATTGCGCAATTCAGTTTCTCATGAATCGCCGAGAGTACAATAGTATCTTTTTCCATCCATCTCAATCTTCTAAATATTGCATTTTTGATTGACTAAACTAGCTTATTTTCATATTCTGATTAATTATTATGGTTAATTTCTTAATTATTTTTGCATAAATAATGCGATTGCGCAATTCAGTTCCTTCGCATGAATTGCCGAGAGTATGTTAGTATCTTTTTCCATCCATCTCCATCATTTAAATGTTGCATATTAGATCAATTAAACTAGCTTATTTTCATATTCTGATTAATTATTGTGGTTAATTTCTTAATTATTTTCGCATAAATAGTGCGGTTACGCAATTCAGTTACTTCGCGTGAATTGCCGAGAGTACGTTAGTATCTTTTTCCATCCATCTCCATCATTTAAATGTTGCATATTAGATCAATTAAACTAGCTTATTTTCATATTCTGATTAATTATTGTGGTTAATTTCTTAATTATTTTCGCATTAATAGTGCAATTGCGCAATTCAGTTACTTCGCGTGAATTGCTGAGAGTACGTTAGTATCTTTTTTCATCCATCTCCATCATTTAAATGTTGCATATTAGATTGACTAAACTAGCTTATTTTCATATTATGGCTAATTATTAAAGTTAATTTTTAAATTATATTTGCATAATACAAATTTTTCTATTTTGAAAAATCGGTATGAACTCTGTGAAGGGATATTGAAGAAGAATTTAGTAAGGAGTTCTTAAAAAAAGCAAAAAGAGCTACTACTTTATTTTTAAGTAGTAAGAAGGATTGAATTTGACATTTTTTAATTATATAGAACTTTTACGTGCTGTATTTTTACTTGCCAAAAGATTTCTTTCATTCAATATTTTATCTCCAGAGAAGTGTTTCTGTGTCAAAGATATGTGAATGATTATTAAACAGTAATCAATGACATTTTTCTTTATGCATCATATTCAGTGTTATAAACTCTGTTCAGTGTTATAAACTCTGTAATATCTGAACATTGTTATAGACTCTGATGAGAATAACTCTAACGAATGTGCTTATTTTTTAAAAGATGTTTTAATTCTTTTGTATTCGTTGAAATTAAATTGTGTTTATAGATACAATACCGATTGTTTATCATATTTGTCTATTTATTATGATGCAGTTTTGTAGTAGAGGGAACAAAATCCCTATTCTGTCTTGAAAATTCCCTTTTATGCTTTATGTAAAAAAAGAAATTGTTATCGCGCTGTGCGATTTTTCGACTTTTGTCGCAAATTGCATATATTTAAAAATCTCCCTAATTTTCATTTTCCAAGGTTGGCAGCTATGGGTAAGTTTTTTTCTAAACATTTTGAGCTTTATTAAATTTTTAAATTTTATTTGACATTTTTTTTTTATTTTCTCTTTGTAAAATAAATTTATCTTTTTGCTTAACTTTTTGGAAATTTAAATAGATTTAAGAGCAGTGTTTGGGTGTTGGTAATTTCATTATTTAAAGTCAAGTGCAAATTCTTGTAACTATTTTTAAGCAATAAATTGTCTTGTGCACATTATTTATTACATTTAAATTTTTAGTCTGCAATGGTAAATTTGATTCATCACATGGGTGGAAGCATTCGCAGAGATTTTAGTATATCTAAAACAACTCATCTTGTTGCAGCACCAACTTCAACAAGTGGAGAAAAATATAGGGTGAGTTTTGTGAAATAGTTAAGTAGAATATAAATTGTAACTTCAAACAAATGTAGTTGTAAGTAATTGGAGTTGCCACTTATAATAAGATACAGAAGTTATGAAATTTTTTAACTTTCTGAATGAAAATTGCCCGTCTATGGCTGATCAGTTAGTTTTCTGGCATTTGAATATCAAATTTAATTTTTTGATTACAAGGAGGTGGGTAACCCTAACTGTAGTGGTCTAGAATGCATTATAAACTAGGTTTAACACAATTCTTTGCATGCTTAAAACATTTGTCGAATAATTTAACTTAACCTGAATGAATTTTCTCTTATTATGTGGTATTTTTATTTGATTGTTGTGTCAATTTTCTAAGTATACCGTATTTCATCAAATATAAGACATCATTCGGTATTTATGGGTTATAGGGACCATGGGTTACCGACTACATTTCCGAGTTGTCGCCAACACGAACGTTGGCGATATAATACTATATAAGAAATTCACTACAAACACAGATTACAATTTAATATATAATGGGGTTTGACCAACTTTACTTAACAAAAAAAATATTGTGTTACATTAAAATTTGTGGTTGCCCAAACTCAGGTATTGCTGATAAAATGTCATTAAATTTATCACTACCGGTAACGCTTCGCCACATAAATTCTTCAAGATATGAGTCCAAGTGCTGTCTCGCAGTGCCTCTATGCTTTTTGCTATTCCATTTCGCGGATCCTCAGAGTCTATGGTCTGCTTATAAGTCCTGGTTTCAGGATCCACAAAGTTATACCGATGGTTTACTTTCAAATGTTGAAAGCCGGTGTAAGCCACGAAATATGAAAACAGCGCTACCTATTTATAATATCATCAACCAGTATAAACCAGAATTTGGTGTGGTTGCCTTGTTGCCTTGTTTGGCTTCATGTTAGTTGAGTTTTGGCCGCCACAAATTTCAGTGTAACACAATATTTTTTTGTTAAGTAAAGTTGATCAAACCCTATGTTGGAAATAATCAATACATCGCGATTCACGTTCCTGTGAACGGGCGTTTATGCAAATTTAATATGAACGACTCTTCCCGTTCACCGGCGTGAACCGTGACGTTTTTCAACATGAGGTTTCATGCAAATCAGTTCTCAATGCGTACGCATCTGATTTGCATATCCGGGGGCGTTTCCGGAACTGTCCATTCTCGGATATATATAGGGCAGAGGTTTCTTGAAGCAAGTGAGAAGGTCGAAAGAGGTCGATCGAGATCAGACGTCTGAAGAAGTCAGACGAGATAGACACTGATGGTCTGATGCAGGCAGACAGAAATGTTTTTTTGACAGAAGCACTGCGGAATATCGTTTGACGACGGTGAATAGTCGAAACGGATGCAGATGTGGTCAGTTTGGACCAGCATGTATTGAACGTTAAATTTACTTACAAACGTTCGGAAGCCGCTTTAAAGATTTTCCTGATGTTCTATCCTTTGGTTTCCCTTTGCCAAGTGATGGTGGCTGAAATACACGCAAGTGATAGAGGTAGTATAGTAACTTACTACCAAATGCTTCAAGAAATCTCTGTCTAGTCATTTACAACTAAAAATCTTTTGTACATAGTATATTTTTGATGTTTTACGGCATGGAAAATTACCAGGTACGTGTAATATGCCGAGTTGTGTTTTTCACCAAATAAAGTGAACGAAGTTTTTCTTTAAAGCTGGACTTGTGTACTTTCATGACCCAGCCAACACTTATTGACTCTGACAGTGCGTGCTTTGCTATCTTCAAATTTTCAATTTTCCAACAGAAACGGTTACGGGGCCAGTTCAACGCCCAATAGAGTCATAAGTGCAAGTATCTTTAAAGAAATCGTTCCAGTGTTCAGATGGGGGCCGCACATGGCACCATTTTGAAGTTCGTGTGAACAACGAAACGCAACAGTGTAAACGTAAACAGTGTACAAGAACTTTTGCTTCTTCTTCTTCAAAACTACGAGTGGCCATGGAGGCAAGTAGAACGGAGTTGCTGACGCGGGACAACTACGTCACCTGGTGTACCGACATCTCATTCGTCCTCAAGGGAGAAGGATGTTTCGGACACGTAGATGGAAGTGCTAAGCCTATCGAGGAAGATGCAAGTCGCCGCGACTATGATGATTTTTATCGCCGGAAAGACCGAGCATTAGCCATCATTTATCAAAGTTTATCCTCGGAATACAAGGAGTTGATAAACGTCACCGACGAACCTAGTCAAGTATGGAATACCTTGAAAGAACATTTTCAAGCGCCTTCCAGAGCCAACCTGGTTAGATTACTAGATGAGTTCTTCGACATCCGGCCGGAGCCAGACGAGCCTGTTGACATTTTTTGCTCAAGACTGCGGAAGGCCGTGACGAGGCTTAAAGACGCGAAACACCCCATTGAAGACCTGTATGTAGCATTCCAGTCGATTCGGTACCTTCCGGAAGAATTCCGAGGTATCGTTCAAATTATATATCGATGGAATGACTCGGACTTCAAGCTCAGCAAAATACAAGCAGAGCTAGCAGCGGAGGAGAGCCGGCTGAGGCAGCAAGCAAGTGACTTTTCCAAAACTGTGAGTTCAAATTCTGCATATTTTACTTCTAAGAAATTTGTAAATAGAGTAAATGTGTCTAAACTTAAATTTCCAAATGTATCTCATAATGTGTCTAATGTAAATACTTCTAGTCATAATGTAAATATTTCTAAAAGTAAAATTAAGTGTTTTAAGTGTAACAAACTAGGTCATACTAAATCTAATTGCAGTAGAAATAATGGATCTAGTATTGTGGAATTTCTTGGGTCTCCACAGATTGAGGCTAATACTGTAATCGATCCTAGCGATAGACTCAGCTGGGTAGTAGACACTGCTGCTACGCGACATTTCTGTAATAACATTAAGTTATTTTCAAAATTTAATGAGTGCAAAGGCACTTCAATGTCGCTAGCAGTAGGGGATGTCGAAAGTCCAGTTGAGGCTATCGGGACGGTGGAAATGTATGTCCAATTTAAGGATAAGCAAAGTATTATCAAATTGGAAAATGTTATGTATTCTCCTAAACTTAGGAGAAATTTATTAGCTGCATCTGTTCTTGAGGAACAAAATTTTAGTTTTAATGGAGCTAATGGGGTTCTATGGTTTTTTACACCTAAAGGGGAGAAATTCTTTTATGCAAAAAGAAAGGATGGGTTGTATTTTTTAAAACCTAAGTATAGTACCCAGGAACAACATAACGTAGAAAACCGTCAATCTAAAGATAGGGATCGAGATGGAGACAAGAAACACAAAAAGGATAAGAAATCCAAGGATAGGGATCCTAGTGCTTCCAGAAAAATAGACAAAGTAAAAATAGCACCTAATCTTAAAGAAACTAAATTTAAATCTGACAAAACAAAAACTAAGCAGAATAGAAATGTGGATAGTTCAATATCTAAGCCTAGCAGTTCTGTAACTGAACTTAATAGTACAAACTGTCTTTGGCATAAACGATATTGCCACATAAACGCTGAATATCTTCTCCAAACCAGCAAAGTTTCTGCTGTAAACGGACTTCCTAGGCTTAAATACAAAAAGTTAAATTGTAAATCATGTAAATTGGCTAAGTCTAGGAGAGTATCATATAAACCCACCGGTAGGATAAGGTCCACTAAACCATTGCAATTGTTACACATGGATGTGTGTGGTCCCTTACCCACAGCCTCATATGGTGGGAACAAGTATGTTTTAACTATAACAGATGATTATAGTAGAAAAGTTTTTGTTTACCTCATGAAACAGAAGTCAGAAGTATTTTCACATTTTAAAGAGTTTCAGGCCAGAGAAGAAAGGCAGTTAGGTACTAAAATTCTATGTATCCGGACGGATAATGGGATGGAATTCTGCCATGATAAGTTCAAAAATTACCTGAAGGATATCGGTATTAAGGCTGAGAGGACTAACACATATACCCCACAGCAAAATGGAGTATCAGAGCGATTCAACTTAACCGCATTTGATTGTGTTAGAGCCATGTTGAACGACAGCAAATTACATGACAGATTCTGGGCGGAAGCAATATTGTGTTTTGCATACACTAAAAATCGAATATGTCACAAATTTAAGACTAAAACACCACATGAACTCTACAGTGGTAGAAAACCTTCAGTCAAACATCTTAGAACCTTTGGTTGTAGAGCATATGTAGGCAAACCCAGTCAGCTCAGAAAGAAGTTAGACATGAAAGCTACAGAAGGGGTGATGGTAGGCTATGCTACTAAAACTAAGGGCTATAGGATATTTTTGTCAGGAGAGAAACGAACAATTGAGACCTGCAATGTGAGGTTTGATGAGGGTGATGTAGTGGAAGGCATCCTGGACCCAATTTGTCCCAGAAATATCTCCTCAGGGATATCGAGAGATAACCTTTCAGAATACTCCGACGGGGAATATCCGAGAGAGCAGTCTGATGGGGGGGCAGGAGAGAGTGAAGACACTGGTGACGATCCGTCTGAATCCAGTGAGGAAACGGACTCTCCTGCTGACTCCAGTATGACTCCTTGCTCGGATATTGCTTGGCAGCGAAAGACGGTTCCAAGACCCGATGGGAGTAGAACCGATGTGTATTATTACGCTCAAGGAGATAATAAAAGGCTGAGGTCACACAATGATGTTAAGAAATATTGTGATAAAAGGAATATACAATTTGATCAGCAACTGTTTAATTTTCGGGAAAATAAAGGTCTTAAAAGGGTCAGAGGCAGACCAGAAGCAAGCAATATTGAAATAAATATACCAAAAGGGTACAACGCTGCTATTAAATCTTCCCAGTCCGAAAAATGGTGTAATGCTATGGATGAAGAAATGGCCGTAATGCAAGAGAGGGGTGTCTGGGAACTAGTTCCTGCATCCACCTCACAAAAGCATATAGGCAGTAGATGGGTCTACACCATTAAGAAAGACGAGAATGGGAAAATCAAGAGGTTTAAAGCTCGTTTGGTAGCCCAGGGGTATGGTCAGAAAAAGGGAGAATCATACGATGAAGTTTTTAGCCCTGTTGTTAACTTCAACTTAATTAGAGCATTCTTCTCAATTTTCGTATGCATGCTTGGCTGGATGCATTTCCAATTAGATATCAAATCTGCCTATCTCTATGCTAAATTGAGTCAAAAGGTATATATGAAACAGCCTCAAGGTTATGTCAATCAGGAACAGCCTGATTATGTTTGTTTGTTGAAGAAAGCCATTTACGGTCTTCATCAAAGTGGAAGAGAATGGTTTAATGAACTTGACACCAAATTAAAAGAATTAAATTTTTTAAAACTTCAATGGTGTAATTGTGCATATATTTACAATAGCAAAGTTCTTATGCTAGTCTATGTGGATGACATAATTCTCTTCTCAAAGTATCAAAGGGACATAGACCACATTGTTTCATTACTTAGCATAGAATTTGATATCAAGGTATTAGGAAAAATTAGAAAACTTTTAGGCGTGGAATTTAAAGAGTGTGACAATAAATTTTTTATACATCAAAGTCAGTATATAGATAAAGTATGTCAAATGTTTCAACAGTATAAATATCCAGTTACTTCACTTCCCATTTCTAAAGGGAATATTCTAAGTAAAATAGATTGTCCAAAGACAAGTGAAGAAATAAAGCAAATGCAAAGTTTTCCTTACAGGAGCTTAATTGGGTGTTTGGCTTTTATATCTAGTCGGACTAGACCTGATATTTGTTACGCCATCAATATATTATCTCAATTTCAAGAAAACCCTGGAATTAAGCATTGGGATGCATTGTTAAGACTTTTAGGATATGTTGAAAAGACTAAAAACTATATGTTGAATTTATCTAACATTCAGGAGTTAAAATTAAATTGTTACTCAGATTCTGACTTTGCTGCAAACAGAGATGACCGTGTTTCACTTGGAGGCATGATACTCTTTATTGACAATGTACCTATTTCTTGGCGTACCTTTAAACATAAGTGTGTCAGCTTATCAACCATGGAAGCTGAATACGTATCACTAACTGAAGCCGCTAAGGAAATGGTATGGGTACAAAACATAATAGAAGAATGTCATTTACTTGGGTTAAACTTTAATAAAAGTAACAGTGTTATTTTTAGCGACAACCAAGCAGCCATTAATTTTTCTAACTCTCCAATTGAAAACAATAGAACTAAGCATATTGATGTTAGATATCATTTCCTAAGAAATTTAATAGTCAATGAATCTTTTAATGTTAAATTTGTAAATAGTAAAGATAACTTAGCAGATCACTTTACTAAACCAATGACTAAGGAAATAATACTTAAATTTTGTAATAAAATTTTTAAAAACTAAATCAAAACTTTTTGAGATTAAATGTTTAGTCTAAAGAAAATTTTAAATACTAAATTGAATTTACAACTTGGGAATTTTTTTTTTAAGATGTCATATATATACATTATTGTTTATCTTAAACCTCATTGATATAAGATAGTATATCTTGAGTATAAATTTTTGTGATATTGAATCTTTTTCACTTTACACCTTTGTATATACATCCATTTTCCATGACCCGCATGATGCTAAATAATAGCTTATGTGTATAAAATTTTGTATTTTTCAACTTGGTAAAAAGTATGTGTTGAAAGTTTTGATAAAGGAATTTTATTATCTAATTACTTGCATCATGTATTTTTAAATATTTGGTATATCAATGCAGTCTAATAGTATTAATTATGTATACTTATATTGTGTTAATAGACTAAATTTTTTTAAGCTTTTTGAATTATAGTGTTTATACTCAAATTTAAAGTAAACTTAAATTCTATGCTTATACAAAATCTTAATCTTTTAAAGTTGACTTGTTTAATATGATAATGTGCTTATACTTAAATTTTGGATACTTATAATTAAATTTAAACTAAAATTTCAATTTTTGAATGCTGATACTTAAGCATTGAAGTTGTGTTGTATATAAATTTCTACTTGATGTGAAATGTTGTTGTTACAATATTGTCGACAATACTTAACTATTTTTCAGATGCTATAAGTACTTATGCATTTTATTTTAAATTTAATAATGATATAATACTTTAAATTTTTTCCTTCATTATATGTTTGATAGGATACTGGGGGCCTTGGTGTTTATTGATATACCTTGGTTTCTCAGAGTAAGTTTTCTTTTGCATATGCATTGAGACTTAAGGATTTGCATGAGGGGGCCGATTGTTGGAAATAATCAATACATCGCGATTCACGTTCCTGTGAACGGGCGTTTATGCAAATTTAATATGAACGACTCTTCCCGTTCACCGGCGTGAACCGTGACGTTTTTCAACATGAGGTTTCATGCAAATCAGTTCTCAATGCGTACGCATCTGATTTGCATATCCGGGGGCGTTTCCGGAACTGTCCATTCTCGGATATATATAGGGCAGAGGTTTCTTGAAGCAAGTGAGAAGGTCGAAAGAGGTCGATCGAGATCAGACGTCTGAAGAAGTCAGACGAGATAGACACTGATGGTCTGATGCAGGCAGACAGAAATGTTTTTTTGACAGAAGCACTGCGGAATATCGTTTGACGACGGTGAATAGTCGAAACGGATGCAGATGTGGTCAGTTTGGACCAGCATGTATTGAACGTTAAATTTACTTACAAACGTTCGGAAGCCGCTTTAAAGATTTTCCTGATGTTCTATCCTTTGGTTTCCCTTTGCCAAGTGATGGTGGCTGAAATACACGCAAGTGATAGAGGTAGTATAGTAACTTACTACCAAATGCTTCAAGAAATCTCTGTCTAGTCATTTACAACTAAAAATCTTTTGTACATAGTATATTTTTGATGTTTTACGGCATGGAAAATTACCAGGTACGTGTAATATGCCGAGTTGTGTTTTTCACCAAATAAAGTGAACGAAGTTTTTCTTTAAAGCTGGACTTGTGTACTTTCATGACCCAGCCAACACTTATTGACTCTGACAGTGCGTGCTTTGCTATCTTCAAATTTTAAATTTTCCAAGACCCTATTATATATATTAAATTGTAAACATTGTGTTTGTAGTGAATTTCTCGTATCGGATTATATCACCAACGTTTGTGTTGGCGACAACTCTGAAAAGTAGTCGCCAACATGACTACTTTTCAGCGTACTACTCCCTATAACCGATAAGTACCCATCATTCTTTGCAAAATTCAATAATTTTCACTTCTGTTAACCAGAATCAAATGATTTAGGAAATTTATTTTTATGGTATTTGAAGGACTTTAGCTTTAAAAATTGCGGTACTTTTTTTTAAATGTGCAAGTATATAGCTTCATAAAACCTTACTGGTACATCCACTTTACATTCACAGCCTCATGAGATACCTTGGTGCAATTTTTAAGAAACTTGATTTGGTTTAAATGTTATTTATTAATGCATAAACATAATTTTGTGCAATTTTTATTCATTTTGCTTTAAAAGAATTTAACGTAAGTCAATGCTATGATTTCATTCTTGTTGCAAATAAACTGGCATGACACTACCTAGAGCAAACAGCATTAATAATTGACTGGGGATTGAAAATACAAAATTCTTTCTCAATTTTATTTCTAATTGCCTTAAATTGAATATATAGGCATACTACAGGTTAGTACAAAAAAATGTGCGATGTGGATAATAATTATTCAAGTTAGGATATTTTTCTGATAATTATGCAAGTTTTATTAAATAGGGAGTAATAAAAAGAAATTTATTTTGTGATTTTATATATATCTATATATATATATACACATGCACATGTAAATTAAAATAGTAGGTTAAAATTATTTTTCCATTTTTAGAAAATCTCTTGCATTCTCTCCATTATTCTTGGTTTTTCTCTTAGTTCTTTGGGAGTGTAAAATAACCTTTATGTAAAATATAACAAAGTTTAATGAAAAGAACTATTTCTAGAAGGCATTGTTTTGTATGCACCTCCTGTGTTTGCAATTTCATTGTCTTCTATCCATTGTTATTTAATCTATTTTTAATTAGTTTTAAATTATATGGATTGTATTTATATTTACCCCAACTAATATATATATATATATATTATTTTCAGTAAAGACTGCAAATATTGTAAACCGTTTTTATATGATACACCATCTTGACATACATGAAAAGTTTTTCCTTGAATGTATTATATATAAGGTTTCTTTTGAAATATCCGATAATGATATTTCTGAAAACATTCTTTGTGAGATTAGAATTCCAATCAATTATTTGGTTGATCTTATATGAATCTCGTTTGTCATGTAGAGTCGTGTATATCCCATATTGCCGATGTTTTTTGATTGATAAATCCAAAAAATAATCTAAGAAAAGTATCAAAAAACAAAGGTATGGAATCGATAAAATAAAAACAGACGAAATCCATGCACAAACGCTGTACATGTGGACAAGGCTCAAGGCCTAAATCGAGATATGTTCACTTCTTCAAAACTTATTTTCAAGTCCAAGTGTCTTGTAGAAGCAAACGCAAAAATGTATGTTCTAGAAGGCATTGTTTTGTATGTACCTCCTGTGTTTGCAATTTCATTGTCTTCTATCCATTGTTATTCAATTTATTTTTAATTAGTTTTGAATCATATGGATTGTATTTCTATTTACCCCAACTAATATATATATATATATTATTTTCAGTAAAGACTGCAAATATTGTAAACCGTCTTTATATGATACACTATCTTGACATACATGAAAAGTTTTTCAAATTTAAAATGCCATAATATATATATATATATATATATATATATATATATATATAATTGAAAGATATAGAAATTTAAATTGAATTTTATTAAAGAAAGTATATTAGTATTTATGCGCAAGGCAGCAATAGATACTAATTACAAAATATAATATATAAAATATTAAGGATGCAACAGAATTAAGAGAAAGAAGTCAGTGTAAGGTGCTTACTTAAAGGCGGTAAGGGGTAGTGACCTTACACCCCAGTTAACAACGTGCACGTCCTTGATGCCGCGGCATTGCACTCCTGGACGCCTGCGCCGACTTTCGGAGTGACAATTAAAATTATCGCGAGACCATGATAAAAGGAGTAGTAAAATAAAACTGATGTATCAATAGATGGAATGAAATCATTGAGTTGTCAACAGTTTAAATGCTTCCTCAAGAACTAAATACAATGCTCAATGCAATGTTGCCATTATTTTTAAAATTTCCAATGCAAAGCCTACAAAAAGATCTCAAAAGGATTTTAAAAAGTTTTCAAAAAGGAACACAATAGTGATCCATAATTATCATTTTTTCCGAAGATATTAATTATATAATTTCTCATATAAGGTATTGGATATTTTTGTTTTAAAGCTTCCTTTATAAAAGCTTGATCGGCTTTCAGTCTGATGACGTCACTGTTAACAATACGTTTCATTCTGGTTAATCCTCCAATGAAGACATTTCTGAATATATTCCTGTGTAAATTAGAATTCCAGTGTATTATTCCTGTAATAGGCATTTTATATGTTTTTCTCTTGTCATAAATGCTAATTTTAATATTGTGATCGCTGAAATCTATACACAGATCCAAAAAGCATACCACATTTTTATTATCACTTGGATTTTCTTCCAAGGTTAAAGTATCAGGATAGAAATTGAAATGCATTTGAAAGTGTTTGTTTTCGTATCCAATGATCAAATCGTTAACGTAACAGAGATATAATATTTCATTATTACTGTGTGACTGATTTTCGTAATGATTAAGATAAATATCTGCTAATATAGATGAGCAGCCCCCTCCCATGGGGATGCCTTTGATTTGCTGATAGAATGACAATCCGTTAAAAAGATAGTTTTCATTTATAACAATCTTGATTAAAGATCTGTATTGGTTGATTTCGATAATGTTATTCATTGCAAATTCTTCATATAGTTTATTCAAAATTTTATATAGATCCCTTAGATCAATGTTATTAAATAATTCCTGAAAATCATAAATGTTGTGTTTGACAGATAGAATAAAACCTGCTGTGTTTAAAAAAGATAAATGAAGACATAATATTTAGTTTAAAGAAAATTAGTTTATTAAATTGTAACTTCAATTATTTCAAATTAACAAATACAAAAAACACTGCTCACAGGCAGGCAACTCAGGAAGAATTAACATTAGAATTTTAGACATTAGAATTTTAGAATTTATCAACTTGGTTAAAATTAAGGAATTAGCATAAAACTTTACTCAAAACAATCTATTTTAAATTCCATCAAAAAATCATTAACAAAAATATTAAATTTAAATAATTTTAGAATTTAATCCAGGCTCTTAAAAAATTATGAAGGTTTAGAAATTTGCTCTCAGAATACAGTTTTAGAATTTTAAATTTACAGAATAAATTTTGATTAAATGCATTTCAAAAATATTGAGAATTTAAGAAATTAGGAGTTTAAATATAACAGTAATATTCACCAGCTGGGTCATCAGACATGGGGGGGGGGGGGGGGGGGGCGAAGTTCCAAACATTAGAGCTGCACTGGTTGGAGACAAAAAGTTCTAATAGTTGAGCTGACAGGAATAAAACTACACTGGTTTTCTGGAATTCACCCAAACTTGAAACAGGAGAGGATTCAGCACTTTTGAAAAACATCAGCAGAGGCCTAACAACCACATCTGGAACGCTAGGATTTTCTCAATACTCGGACGTCATCGTCAGACGTTTCATTCACATAACTCGCAAAAGGAATTTTCACCACGTACTTTTCTGGAGAGTTACGTCGCGAATTCCGCGATAAAAGCTTGAAAAATGCATAATTTAAATTAAAACAACTAATGAAAAAAAAAAGAATAACGCGAGGAACTTAACGTTCCATTAAAAGGTCGTGTGGAACATAAGTTCCATTCGAAAATAAACAACGCGCTTCTCGCGCTAACCACAACGAAGGATTTCAACAAAAAACTGAAACTGAAAAGTTCTGCGCGCGTATTTATACTTGCGGCAAAAGGGCGAGTTTAGATAAACGGCAGCAATTAAAATTCGCTTACCGAAATTAGAATTGCCAAAATAATACTCTTAATTCCGAGAGCAGACGATCCGAAAAAACGCGAACCAATTAAAATAAATCACGAATTCCAGAGGCGCGAAAACGCTTAGGTGGTGCATTTAATCGCAGTAAAAAGCCCGCAAAACAGAATTCCGAAAATGGCCGCAACTGAAATTTTTGAATTACAGTGAGACATGGGAATAACTTGAAACTGTAGAACAAACGGAATTTCTAACCAAAATGGGAAAATGGGACATCAAATTAAAGGGAATTTTAAGGGGAATCAAATTAATAAATAATTTTTAAAATTTACAAATCAAAAGTAATATTAATTTAAGGAATGGAACATTTTTAACTAAGAATATTATAAAGAAAATTAATTTAGAAGATTGAAAATATTCTAATTAAAGAATAAATGAAAAAGCCAATAAATATTATTTAAATATTACCAAATTAAGAATATTGAGCCAGGGAAAAAGAAATAAAAGTAAACTTCCAAACCTCCAAATTACCTAAATTCTAAAGCAACCCAACACATTCCTTCCACCTATCCCCCAAAAATTTTTCATTTGAAAAATGAAAAATTTTTGATAATAAAATAAAATATCTATCAGAAGTTACCAATTTAAGCATAGCAATATTTATCCGAATTCAACCTCTATTTCGGAATAAGCAATTTGTTAACAAACTATAGACTAAAACAAGAATTATATAATGAATAAATTTTTGTACATCAGATCACTAAATTTGTGTAGACAAAAGTAAAGGTAGAGGATTTGACATTGATTCTCATTAGCTATAAATAAAAATAAATTTTTAAGAAAACATTGGACCAGCCAAATAGTTTTCAAAGAATCGAAACATTGAATTTTGAAAAGGTACCTTGAATAACCAATGAGAAACAACTCTCACTTCCACTACAAAATATAAATACCAGCTGGAAAGAGAAAAAAAAAATGTGTAAATAGAGTGATCTAAAAAAATAAAACAATGTACATAAGTTGTATAAAATAAATAAAATTTCAATAGAAGTGTCAAATGACAATTGACACAATAACAATTATTATCAATAAGTAACAATAATATACTAAAATTTCAAAGACACAAGTATCTATTCATGTCCATTCAGAACTACACATAACATCATCTGCATTCTGCAGTTATTTAATATACACTGCCACTTTTATCTTTGCAGTACTCTAATACTTTTACCGACATCAAATATATACCAAAAAAAATATCAACATATGTGATCAGAACTCATGTCATGGACCACGTAATCAAATATTTGCATAAATCTGCACTCTCAATAACAATAAATAAGTAACTATATATCTCTATCAATATAAATATAACCAATTCATATAATCCAAATTAATCTTTTCTCAATCATTCTCTAAATCCTGCAGTAATCTGCAATATCAATAGCAACAAATTTTATCTTAAATCAACATCAATTAAATCCAGTTTGCAGCATTCTGCAATGTATCAATAACAAATACACACATATAAAAATTATACACTTAAAAAAAATTATGTTGCGCAACAATAAAATAAAAAAAATGCCATTCTAGTTTTTCCTTTGTCGTAAATTATATCTTTGTGTTGGAATTATATCATTCTCATGAGATGTATTACTTGTTGAATTATCAGATTGTGCACAAGAAAAGAACACAGAATCTCTTTCTGGAATTTTTGTTAATCTGTCAATGTGCACCAACTGAATATTTCGTGTGTCATTTACATGTTGAATTTTAAAGTTTACATTAGATGTTTTTTGTATAACTTTAAAAGGACCTTTATTAAGTTTGGAGAGTTTCTTACAATGTCCTCTTGGAAAAACAGGAATGTATAAATATACTAAATCTCCAACTTTTATATCTTTTATAACAGCAGACTTATTTCTGTATGTCTCTTGTGTTTTAGCTGCTTTAAGTAAGTTCTTCTTTACTATTTCAAAAGATTTTTTCATACGAATTGCCAAATCGTGACTATAATCACTAACAGTGGTAAAATTTTGTTCATTTAAATTAAAAAGAAGATGATGTGGCAAAATTAATTCTCTACCATAGAGAAGATTAGCTGGAGACTCACCAGTCGAGGAATGGATTGAAGTTCGGTGGGCCAGCAAGGCAAAAGATAAATGTCGATCCCAATCCTCTTGTGTTTCAGACACTAAATGACTAAGTGTGTTAATTATTTTACTGTTTAAACGCTCGCAAACTCCATCTGATTGTGGGTGATAGCTAGTAGTGGTATGTTTTTCTATACCTAATTTTTCATACAACTTCATGGCAGCATTCGAAATGAAATTAGATCCTTTGTCAGTGATAATGTGTTTTGGCACACCATGAAGAGAAAAGAAGTTTTCTAAACAATTTAAAATAGTTTCAGATTTAATATTGGGGATAGCATAAGCTTCTGGCCAACGAGTAAAATAGTCCGTAATCACCAGTATGTACTTATTGCCAGAGTAAGTTAGAGGCATGGGGCCAATACAATCCATAGCTATTCTTTCCATAGGGTAAGTAGAATTTGGAAACCTCTGTAAAGGAGCTTTTTGTTTTTGTTTAAATCCTCTTTTCTGTAAACAATCAGGACAACTCTTAACATAATTTAAAATTTGAACATACATCCTAGGCCAATAAAAGTGTTGCTGAATTTTTCTCAAAGTCCTTCTAAAACCACCATGTCCTGCAGTGATCGAATCATGACAATAATTTAGAATATCAGAGATCAAATTTTGTGGAACAACAATACGCTCTTTTCTTTGATATTTTAATTTAGGTTTTCTATTAGTACAATATAATACATCATCTTTTAAGAAAAACATTAAATTTTTAGGGAATGGGTCAATATTTTTATCTAAGCATGAGCCAATTCTTATACAATTAGGGTCAGAATTTTGAGAATTACGTACTCTTAAAAGAAGGTTTGTATCAACATCTAGGTCTATAGTGTTTACGTTTACATTATTTACACATCTAGATAGATAATCAGCTGTTAAATTTAGGCGACCAGGTTTATGAATAATTTTGTAATTAAACTGGGTCATGGACATTATCCATCGTGCTATCCTAGAAGTGGGGTCTTTTAATTTCAAAACATTTGAAAGGGAGGCCTGATCACAATAAACTGTAAAATGTTTTCCCAAAAGGTATTGCTTAAAATAGGATGTTGCCCAGACAACTCCTAAAGTCTCTTTCTCGACTGTGCTATAGTTTATTTCTGCATCTTTTAGTTTTTTACTAGCATAAGCAATAGGATGCAAAAATCCATCCTCTCCTTCTTGACAGAGAACTGCTCCAAGAGCAAGATTTGATGCATCGGTACATACCGAAAATGGTTTTGAAAAATCAGGGAGATGTAAAATGGGTTCTTTAAGTAATTCGGATTTTAAGGTTTGATAAGAATTTTCTGCTTCAGGGGTCCAAGAGAATTTAATATTTTGCTTAGTTAAATTAGTTAAGGGAAGAGCTTTTAAGGAGTAATTTTCAATAAATTTTCTGTAGAAGTCAGTTAATCCTAAAAATTGGCGAATTTGTTTTTTAGAGGTGGGTTTTTGAAAATTTTTAACAGTTTTTAAATTTGAGGGGTCAGGCTGGACAATACCTTCAGAAACTTGAAAACCCAAATAATTTATTGAAGATTTAAAAAAAATTGCATTTACTTGGCTTTAAACATAATTTATGTTGAGATAATCTATCAAATACTATCTTTAATTTCATTAAGTGTTCCTCAAAGGTTCTAGATGCAATAACAATATCATCTATGTAAATAGAAATTTGTAAAGGGGAAAGCTTAGCTAGGACGATGGACATAAGTCGTTGAAAGGAGCTGGGGGCATTTTTCAAACCAAAAGGGACTCTTTTCCATTCATAGTGGCCAAAAGGTGTAGAAAAGCCATATTTGTGTGTGTCGTCTGGGTGCAATTTCATTTGATAAAATCCAGATGTTAAGTCTAATGTAGAAAAATATTTCGCACCACTTAAACTATCAATCAATTCAGTGATATTTGGCAGTGGAAAAATATCATCAATAGTTTTATCATTTAATTTTCTAAAATCTGTTACCAATCTTAATGTTCCATCTGCCTTTTTAACAAACAGTACAGGTGCGGAGAATGGTGAATCACTTTCTTGTATAATATCATTCTCAAGAAGTTCATTAATTTGCCTATCTAATTCATCTCTTACATGATAAGGAACTCTATAAGGTTTTTGTTTAACAGGAATATCATCTTTTAAATTAATGTTATGGAAAACTGTATCACACCCCTTTAAATCTGGAATAGAATTAGCAAAAATATGCTTATAATCATTAATTAAACTCTCTATTTGTCTTTTTTCATTATAGTCTAAGTGTGAAAGATCAAAATTTCCTCCCCAAACATCAAAATTATCACCACTCTCTGCACTTGACTCAGTAATATTGTTAACTGAAAAAGAAGATACTACTGTGATAGGAGCAATTTTTGCTAAATTTGAATGCTTATTTATGTGCAACTCATCAGTTGACAAATTCAATACTTTTACATTATATATATTAGATCTAGATACATTATTTACTGATCTAGCGACCAGAATTTTACTGTTGTTTAAAGGCTCAATCATCACAGTAGGTGAATTAAATTTAACAATCTCTTTTAATTTTAGTTGTATGAAAGCCTCCGATAGAGGAGGAATTGTGTATTTCTTAAGTGCATAGCACAAATTATCCCTATATTTTTCAGAATTCAAAGTATTTTCTCTGTTAATTTCATAATTATTAAAGAATTGAGTTGTATTAGATAATGAAAATGGTACAGATTCATCCTTAATTGCAAAAGGCACAGTTACAATATTATTGTATAAAACATTATTACTAAAATCTATTGACATCTTATAACCCTTTAAAAATTTCACACCAAGTATTGCTGAATAATTACAAGAATCACAGTCCATAATATAAAAATCAACATTAAATATTTTGTTATTTAAATGTAAATTAATATTTAATTTCCTGGAAACTTTTATAATATCACTAGAGATGCCTTTTAAATTTATATTACACTTTGTTAATTGACTGTCAGGTATATTTAAATGAGATAATACATTTGTAAACAACACATTAATAGAAGCACCAGAATCAATAAGTATAGGAATATCAACATTATTTATCATACCAGAAATCACTGGTAGAGACAAATTCTGTAATGAAATCAAATTTGAATTTTTCATCACAGGTAACACCCCAAGGGCTTCAGAAGGTAAGTTGGAGTGAAAACTCCCTTCACCCTTACTTAGTTTAAATTTTGTTTGTCGTTGTCATTTTTATCACCCCTAGATGTATAAAAAGTGTTGTAACTCATTTTAGGTTTAGTTTCATTTATGTCAGGCTGAAAGTTTTGATTTGGCTGATGGTAAAGAAATTGAGTAGGTTGTTGAAATCCCTGCGTTTGTTGTGGAAAATAATTATATGGATAGTTTTGTGTAGGTTGTGGAAAAGAAAAAGGTTGTTGATACATTCGAGTAGGCAGAGACCTAGAATTTCTATTGAACCTGTGTGATTGAGGAAATTTCCTACAATCCACACTTATGTGACCTAATAGACCACATGAAAAACACCTTCGGCTATCCTTTGTCACTCTAGTTTGAGGCAGCTGTGGTTTGGTGTTAATCTGAGTTTGCAACTCAGCAAGCCTTTTAGTGAGGTTCTCTACCTCCATTTTATTTCTCTTAAGCTCATCATGGAGCTGCTTATTTTCAGACTCTCCAAGACTCATAACATATTGGGGATCATCCCCATGTTGCTTGCTCCACACCTCTTCCTCCGCCACAGCATGCCTTTTTGCAGAGTCAAAACTCTTGTGGTTTTGAGGTAGGATTAGCCGTTTGAAATGAGGCTTCAAGCCTTCAATGAAAACCGAGCACAAGACATCAAGTCTTTGCTGGTTTGCCACTCTGTCATTTAGTAAGCCAGGTGAAACAGTTTTGTATGAGGAAGCCTCAACTCTAGCAGCAAACTGACGCACAGATTCATTTGGTCTCTGATAACTCTGCAGAAATGCTCTCTTTTTTTTTGAGTTAGCACAGAAATAAGACCCCTTTTGACCTATATACTTTAGGTCACCTGAACCTGTGGTTCTTTAACTTTTGTTCTAAATTCCCTTTTGGCTAACTTATGTTCTTTTATCACAAATTCTAGTTTAGGCAAATAATTGTATAAGTTTAATATTGTTAACTTTAAAATTTAATATTCTAACGTTTTTTTTTACCACTATACGACCGGCCATTCTATTTATTTATTTAAGTTGTTTATTAGATTTGTTAGTTAATGAGATGTAAAATGTTTTGAAAATTATTTTAAAAATGAAGTTTAAAATTTTAATAAACGTTAGATTTTGAAAACCTAAAATCTGTGTTCTTTCTTTTACTTTTAATGTTTTTATTTTTAGGAAAGTTCCATTTAATTACATGTAGAGTACATATTTGTACACGTAGGGAAACTGGTCAATAGGTCCACTTTCAGTTATATTTTTAGAATGTTTTCAGGTTTTAGGAACTTGGAATGGATTATATTTTAGAGAGAAGTATTTCAGACATATTTTCAGATGAATTTCAGATGACATTTAGGTTTTAAGAACCTTGAGTAAGAACTTTCAGGAATTTAGAATGTTTAGAATCATTTAGAATGTTTTTAGTATATCATAAAAAATGCACCTTTTACTACCGAACATAAGTCTTAAAGTATAATCTTGCTGGGTGACTTCTTAATATATCAATGACCTCATTACTGTTCTTGATGATGTAGGATCCTCGATTATTAATGTTCTTCATAATAGGTTTCAGGATGTTAAGTAGTATAGTATTTGCTTTGGTAAGGTAAGTATTAAAATCCACTGTAACTGATCTGAATCGTATAGGGGTTTTATGTAGTTTTGGTATATATCGTCAGCAGTCTTACCATCTATACGAATAACATTATCGAAATCAACCAATACAGATCTTTAATCAAGATTGTTATAAATGAAAACTATCTTTTTAACGGATTGTCATTCTATCAACAAATCAAAGGCATCCCCATGGGAGGGGGCTGCTCATCTATATTAGCAGATATTTATCTTAATCATTACGAAAATCAGTCACACATTAATAACGAAATATTATATCTCCATTACGTCGACGATTTGATCATTGGATACGAAGATGAACACTTTCAAATGGATTTCAATTTCTATCCTGATACTTTAACCTTGGAAGGAAATCCAAGTGATAATAAAAATGTGGTATGCTTTTTGGATCTGTGTATAGATTTCAGCGATCACAATCTTAAAATTAGCATTTATGACAAGAGAAAAACATATAAAATACCTATTACAGGAATAATACACTGGAATTCTAATTTACACAGGAATATATTCAGAAATGTCTTCATTGGAGGATTAACCAGAACGAAACGTATTGTTAACAGTGACGTCATCAGACTGAAAACCGATCAAGCTTTTATAAAGGAAGCTTTTAAACAAAAATATCCAATACCTTATATGAGAAATTATATAATTAATATCTTCGGAAAAAATGATAATTATGGATCACTATTGTGTTCCTTTTTGAAAACTTTTTAAAATCCTTTTTAAATTCCTTTTGAGATCTTTTTGTAGGTTTTGCATTGGAAATTTAAAAAATAATGACAACATTGCATTGAGCAATGTATTTAGTTCTTGAGGAAGCATTTAAACTGTTGACAACTCAATGATTTCATTCCATCTATTGATACATCAGTTTTATTTTACTACTCCTTTTATCTGTTGGAAAAAAAACAATACATCGCGATTCACGTTCCCATGAACGGGCGTTTATGCAAATTTAATATGAACGACTCTTCCCGTTCACCGGCGTGAACCGTGACGTTTTTCAACATGAGGTTTCATGCAAATCAGTTCTCAATGCGTACACATCTGATTTGCATTTTAATTGTCACTCCGAAGGTCGGCAAAAGTCGGTGCAGGCGTCCAGGAGTGCAATGCCGCGTCATCAAGGACGTGCACGTTGTTAACTGGGGTGTAAGGTCACTACCCCTTACCGCCTTTAAGTAAGCACCTTACACTGCCTTCTTTCTCTTAATTCTTTTGCATCCTTAATATTTTATATATTTACATATACACACACATATATATATATATATATATACATATACACGCATATATATATAGTATATATACATATATATATATATACAGTGATCCCTCACTTATACGCTCTCTCTTTTAATGCCGTTTTCAGTTATGCGCGTTATTGAAAAGCACCTCTCACTTATGCGCGTCACAAAAAAAAAATGTTCTCAGTTCAAAAAGTAGGTTCCTCAAGTAGTCAGGTGTTGCTTATCGCAAGAATTTTACCCTTTTTGTTCTGCTTCTAAGAATGCATCCCCTCACTCTTCCCTTATTGTTCAGATTCCAGGAACACAGTCCTCTGCATTATACTCAGGGGTGTACGTGGGGGGTTCTTGTGATTGAATGAATGAATGACATGAAGGTGGGTGGCTCCGGAAGAGCCCAGCACATTGACCAGAGGTCTATTGTACTACCCCAACAAGTGAAGGTCCTTAAGAAAAGAGACCAGTAGCCGAAGCAAAAATCAGCAGGCACTTGACAGGAATGCCATACAACTCCCAGGGTTCGATCACATGTCGACCCAAGTGTTCGAACCTATGGGCGGAGAACACCTCACATTCACAGAGAATGTGTACGGCAGTTTCTTCACTGTATTTGCAGCCTTTGCAAAGCGAATCTTTCGTGACACCCATAATATTAAGGTGTCTTTTAAGGGTGCAGTGTCCAGTAAGGAGCCCGACAGCCCTTCTGATGCCAGTTCTACTGAGCCTGAATAATTCCTTCTGACGTATGCTAGGGCAATTGCAGTTGAGAATTTTTGCCTGCCTTTGGCCCTTAGTATTACGCCAGTTTTTGCACTGAAGCTTTCTGAAGATGTCATAGACAGTTCTTCTAGTTAGTTCATTGGGAACACCCAAAGCCGGCTCAGGACCAATAAAAGGAATACTTGAGCCTTTTCTAGCCAAATCATCAGCCAGCTCATTTCCTGGAATGCCCGAATTTCTTGTGATTGACGTCAGTAAAAGTCACAGCCAATTAGAGAGGTTAGTACGTACCACGTGGCATTGATCGCTAATGAAAGAACAATCTTTGGAGTTTTGATTAGATGGTTACGTTTTAAAATAGCGAAAAGAACGAAATTGTCGGTTTCATTTAAAATGGATGTTATTAAAAAATTCGAAGAAAATACTTGCACCTCGAAAAAGCTTTAGCGGAGCATTTTAATTGTCCCAGAATCGACATTGAGAGGGATTTTTAAAAATCGGGAGGTGATAATAGCAGCTCGAGAATGTGGAATTCAGTTGAAGAAAAGAAGCAGAATTCAAGGTGGAAAGTACGAAGAATTTGAGAAAGTTTTGGTGCTATGGTTTAAAGAAGCTCGTGCCTCGAACATTCCTGTTAACGTTGAGCTTCTAAGGGTGAAGGCCGTACAGTTGTCAAAGAGTTTTGAAATGGAAAACTTTTCTGCATCACATGGATGGATTGAAAAATTCAAAAATAGGCATGGCTTGGCAACTCGTGCCGTTTCTGGGGAAAGTGCGAGTGTCAATGAAGGAACTGTAGAACAATGGAAAGAAGACTTGGTTACTTTAGTAAATGGATACGAACCGAAAAACATCTACAATTGTGACGAATCTGGTCTGTTTTATAAAATGATGTCCGACAGAACCTTAACATTCAAGGGAGAACCATGTCATGGTGAGGAAAAAAAGTAAAGAAAGACTAACTGTCTTGCTGTGTTGCAATGACGATGGTTCGGAAAAATTCCCGCCATTGGTTATTGGCAAATCAAACAAACCTTGCTGTTTTAAGAATGTGAAGAAGCTTCCTTGCGACTACACTAGCAACAAAACGGTGTGGATGACATTGCACATTTCTTGGATTTCCTTCATAAATTCGACAGGAAAATGGAAAAAGAAAAACGGAAAGTTCTCTTATTCATGGATCAGTGTCCTGCTCACCCACAAGATCTTCCAACTTTCAACAACACGAAAGTTTTATTTTGTCCTGCGAATTGCATGAGCAACATTCAACCTTTGGATCTGAGGGTCATTCGCTATGTGAAAGTGCACTACAGAACAACTCTAATCCGTCGACTTCTGGCTGCTTTAGAAACAAAACGTGAAACGAAAGACGAATTGAAGCAAGTTACCGTCCTTGATGCAATTCATATGTTGTGCTCATCATGGAGAAACATCACTGACAAGTGTATTAAAAGCTGCTTTAAGAAAGCAGGATTTTCGTTTCTAGCAGAAAATGAATGTGAGAAGCCGGAAAATGAAAGTGAAAATTGTGAAAATGACATAAAGGAAGAAGATTGGCATACTGTATCTGGTGGATTCGCTACGTGTACTTTCAACAAATTCGTTGATGTAGATGAAAATTTAATCACAACTCATTTGCGGGAAATTGGAGACATTGCAGCTGAAATAAATGGTGGTGACAAAGATGAAGAGGTGTATGACGATGAGGAAGATGATGCGGCAAAAGTTCCTCCAACTCACACAGTAACTTTAGAAGCATTAGAAACTCTGCGTGACTATTTTCAGTTTAATTCCGGAAGTGAAGGAACTTTTTCACGTCTTGATGAACTTGAAAAGACTCTTTTTGAAAATTCACGAAAATAAAAACAATCCTCGATTGTAAATTATTTTGTGAGAAAGCAGTAATAGGAGTAAAACGAAATTTGAGTATGTAAGCATTTCCATTTTCTTTGTGTTCTTTAAAAATAGTAATTCATTAAAAAATAAATTCATTGCATTTTGAAACTAATCTTATTTACATTTTTCAGTAATGTATACATAGTATTAATTAACAATGTAATGTAGTACAATGTATTGATTTTTCACTTTTAAGCTCCCTTTTGTGGTTTTTTGCTTATGCACGTCTCTCACTTATGCATGTTTTTCTCGCTGTCCCCTGCACCCGCTCATAAGTGAGAGATCACTGTATATATATATATATAAGTATATATATATGTATTATAATTTCCTCATTATGGTTGAATTTCATTTTATTTCATTGTATTTGTAGGCAAATTTTAAGATAGTGTATTATGAGTTACTACTTACATTCTACCTTGGATTTACAATTTTAATATATATATATATATATATATATTAAAATTGTAAATCCAATGGTAGAATGTAAGTAGTAACTCATATATATATATATATATATATATATACACACACACACATACAGAGTATCCCAAAAAGATTGAAACACTCTTTAATTCTTTATCTGTTGGAGATAAGTGGGCAATGTAAATTCCAAAAATGTTGAAAGTAAGGTAGGAAATATGACTACGTGAATGAAATAGTCCTACCATTAATTAAAAAAAAAAGTTACTTTTTAAAATTTTATATGACCCCTCCCTTAGACAAATTTTGTCAATCAGAAAATTTTTATTTTGTAATGCAACAAGATCATTAAAAAAACCCACATATCTGTATCTTTAAAACTGAACGAGTTATATTTAATTGAAAATTGAACATTATGAATGGGGACCATATATCAAATTAGAAATGTAAATTTACGACATATCATAAGAAAGATAAAACTGGATGATAATACATAGGGTACTCAACCGCGTAGTGAGTACCACTCAGTGTTCGAAATTAGCGATCATTAGTCGTAATTTGCGACTAGAAATTTCAATTTGACGACTAGATTCTTCAATCTGGTCGTCAAATTTGATGCCTAACAATGTTATTGTTAAATATCAGTCTTCCCTTTGACTAAATTACGATCCCTAGTAGAAGACTGGACAGCGGTCGAGAAAAAAGCGGCATTTTATACATGCCCACAGTGATAAATCTGCAGGTGGTACACAGACACAGGGGTCAAAGTCGTCCTATATTTCCTATAATTCCTATATTTTAAAAAATTTCATAAAAAATGTCCTATATTTCGCACTTGTCCTATATTTTGGACATAAATCCTATATTTCCAAATTACAAGCAATAAAATCCTTATTTCTATCACTTTGTTTTCAGTTTATCTGCTAAATCTTCCCAGAATTTCAAAAAACGTGGAAGTACAGGATGTTGGACGTCTGCAATTGGTTTCCAATTGCACGTGACGTAATACTACTCTAAACGTGATGCCTGCCCGCTGGACGAAAAGCGTGGTAACTGTAGCGGTACTGTAGATTAGGGGCTGAGAAATATCAGTAATTGCAGCAATCAATAGTTTAGTTAATCAATCTATAGTTACTAATTTTCAGTGTTAATAGTAAAATTAAATGCAAATGTGTAGAAGCAGTTTTGTTGTATTTAAAAGCAATTTAAATTAAAAACATTCCTGCTTTTTTTTTTTTTTCAAAATTTAGAATTTTGTTTTGGTTCGAAAACGTATGTTTTCAAAAAAGAGTGGGGATTTTGATTGTGTGCCATGCCGAATCGACAAACGAAATTTCATGATGATTGGTTGAAAGTCATCAATAAAAATAGAACTATTATCAGTGACTGGTGCACAAAAGGAAATGATGATTTTTCTGCATATTGTGTGTTATGCAAAAAGACTTTCGCAATTGGCAACAGTGGGAAAATTCAGCTTCTGCAACATGCGAGCACTGCAAAACATAAGACTTTGGATACTTAAAACAAAGAACATACGCAGTGCTGGTTGAAAGAAAAAGTAAATAGCGATGGTCGTAAAAGTGTGTGTTTTGATGCAAACCAGAGCAGCCCATCTAATCAACCAAGGCTTCTGTGGAGTATTAGTGAAGAAGAAAGAATTTGTCAACCGGAAATTATTTGGGTAATGTCAGATATTGGAATACAAATGAGAAATGTATTTCTGAACGGTACATTGGAAGTGACTTACTAGGACATTCTACAGTCCTGGATATATCATCCAGCATAAAATCTATTACAGAGTCATGTAAAATCGATTTAAAGAACCTCATTATGTTAGGATCTGATGGTCCAAACTTTAATAAAGCAGTTTTTAAGTTGATTGACAGAGAAGTCAAATTGTTCAATGAATTTGGGTTAATTAATGTAGGGACGTGCTACTTGCACGTAATCCATAACGCTTTTGGCAAAGGTCTAATGATAGACTCATTTGGAAATATTACAGATTTTATTGAAAATATACATTCATGGTTTTCGAAATAACCTTCATGTCAAGAGGATTTACAAAAAGTTATGGAAAGGTTTGATAATGGATATTCCAAAATACTCAGATATGTAAGCAATCGGTGGTTGACTGTTGTGTGTGTATGTGAGAGAATTATAGAGTTGCTACTGGGTATAAAATCATATTTCTTAGAAGAAATTCTGAAGGAATGCAAGAGATTGATGAAACTTGATCGATATAAGTGCATTGTAAAAATATTGGAATCTCCATTGACGCTAATATATTTGAAATTTTGGATAAGTGTTGGCTCAATTTTTGAAGAATTCTTGAAACTTCTTCAGAATAAAAAAACATTGATACACATCTTGTATGATGAGCTAAGTAAACTAATATAAAAGATCATGAGCCGATTTATAAACAAAGAGGCTATTAAAGATAAAAATGCAGAGCAGCTGTACGACATTGATGTTAGAAAGAATGCACTAAATGCAAAAAGAATTGATGTTGGGAATGGTGCCAGGAAAAGTTTTGGTTTCATTATCTGTTGAGCACAAAGTTGAATTTCTTTCTGATGCTAAAAAAATTTATATTCTTGTTACGTTATATTTGAAAGAAAATCTTCCTTTAAAAAATAAACTATTACAGAGTTTGCAAGTCTTGCATCTTGTAATTTGTAAAGAACCACTGAAAGATATTTTACCATCAGTTAGGAGGTTGGCAAACTGTTTGCCACAGGTGATTCCAGAAGACTGCACTGACAAACTGACGGATGAATGGTGTCTCTATACTTGAGATTCAGATATTCTTGAAGAGTGGATTTGCCCTAATGAAAATTCAATAGACTTTTTCTGGAGTAAAGTTTTTGAATTGGTTAACTGCAGTACTGGAAATGGTACTTACGTATTATCGCAACCATGACAAAACGTAATTGATGTATCGTCCAATAAAGGTCCCGATCGATTCCAAGGACAACATGCAACAAAGTGATCTGTATGAGGACCCACGTTCGAGCGGGCTCGAACTGGTTGGGGGACGTACGCACCACTGGGACTGTGTCGTCAGACAGGCCGGCTTCGCCGGACCAAGTCACAGAGCATACTAGACTCGCTTCTGGGACCGTCGCACGGCGCAAGGACCGTGACAACATGCAGCCAAGTGATCTGTATGAGGACCCACGTTCGAACAGGCTCGAACTGGTTGAGAAAAACCCAGAAGCTCGAACGTGGGTCCTCATACAGATCACTTTGTTGCATGTTGTCCTTGGAATCGATCGGGACCTTTATTGGACAATATATCAATTACGTTTTGTCATGGTTGCGATAATACGTAAGTACCCTGGAAATATTAGATATCCATATTTAACAACTTTAGTAAAAGCAGCTTTGACTTTTTTTCATGGTCAAGCTTCGGTGGAGAGAGGATTTTCAGTGAACAAAAGAATGTTGACATCAGAATGTTCTCGGATGAGTTTCTATACCATAAAAGGTTTAAGATTAATTAAAGATGCTGTTCATGGAAAAGCATCCGACGTATGTGTAACTCAAGAAATGATATCATTTTATAAAGATACTCATCAGAAATAAATATAATGAACAGAAACAAGCAGAGAGTGTGAAAATTATGAAAACAAAGTCATCACTTGAGGTCCCTAAGAAAATAACAGCAGAAGACAAAATAAAAGGTTTGCAAGAGAATGTTACATCTGCTCAAGCAATGATTGAAGAAGGTAATCTGAGATTGAAAATGGGATTAAAACGGCAATGTATGAGTGACATTGAAGCAGCACAAGCTCTTATAGATGCTGGTAACAAAAAGTTAAATAGAGTTAAAGAGATGTAAGGTCAAAACAATAAGAGAAATACATGGTATTGAACTTTTCAGAACTTTTAAGGTAAGATGAATAAACTTTTCTTAGTCATTTTGTTATCTGATAGAACATCACTTTTTCAAAAATGAAAATAGCAAAATTGGTAAGATATTTATGATGATTTCTTTTGTCCTATATTTTTTATGGAAATGTCCTATATTTTTCCAAGTTACGACTTCTAACCCTGCAGACAGTAAAATCCCCCTCTGTCTATTCAGGGAAGGAAGCATAGGGATCTTTATTGTACTTGAACTTACCCCACCCTTCAAGACCTGAAATTGCACTTCTGAAGAATTTATTTGTTTGCTTTATCCTCAGACATTCCAATGCCCGAGACTCCGGGTATTTAACGAGTTTCTATTGCTCCCCTCCCCTTTATTCCTTCGTAGATCTACGTATCGCACTTGAAAGAAAAGGGGGTGGCCCTGCAATCTTTATATTCTAATTGCTTACTATTTTAGAACACATTGCATTCCAGATTGAATCGTTCCAGCTTCTTGTAAATTTGGTTAGTTAATATTTTGTTATCAGACATTGAAAATGACGTTTTTATATCTGCCAAGTGTTCAGATTTTTATGTACTTGTTTCGTTTTTGCAGTCTTGTTCCGGGAATCCGATTTGGATCCACAGTAGTCCGATTTTTCTTTTCCATAACATTTATATTTTATTGTATGCAGATCTGCATAAGAGTATCTACAAGTCATGAAATCGGAAGTAGGTCACGAAATGAGAAACAAAGTCTGGAATTTTAAGATGGAGGTTTTCCCGTTTTTTCATCTAAAAATCCGTTTCCACGTAATTGCGTCTGTTTATAATTAATGTGGGAGAAACACATTTGCATCGACTAAAATTTTTATGATTATTTCTTGTTTATAGAAGAAAACTATTTTTCAGACGTATTATTAAAGAAATGAAGGGCTATATTGCACGAGTACCGGGTACCGCAATAAACGGCATTTGTCCGCGATCTTCTTTATATTTCGTTTTATTGTGAAAATACTTTTCCACTTCTGCAATCTGTTTGCATCGTCTAAAACGTTTGTAATTATTTCGTATATACTATATTATACAGAAAAACTATTTTTCAAGCGTATTTTTAATGACATGAAAGGCTGTTTTGCAGCAGTATCGCGATAAACGGCATTTGTGCGCGATCCTCTATATTTCGTTTTATTTTGAAAGTATTTTTCCACTGTTACAATTTGTTTGCATCGTTTAAAATGTTTGTAATTATTTTGTATATATAATATACAAAATAATTACAAACATAAAAATAGTTTTTCTATATAATAGAAAAACTATTTTTCAAACGCATTATTAATAAAATAGAAGGCTATTTTGCAGCAGTATGGGGAAAAACGGTATTAGTGTGCGATTTTTCCTCATGCAATGTGTTCCTATCTTTTTTTCTGGTAGGTTGGCATCTATGCATTTTTTATATCAATCCCTAAAATTAATGTGATTCATACTTTTTTTTATTATTACCCAGGCTGTCTAGCTCACCCAAAGGGTGTAGATGAGTTTCAAGGGTATGATTTATATTTTGTCAAAGCGACAAGAAAAAGAGTAGCAACTATAAAACAAAAACTTATTATTAACTTGCAAATACTGAACCCTAGCTGTCAACTCTGTATTTCTTCGTGAAGCTCCGATATTTGCATTGACTGCCGATTTCCGGAGAAATATGCAAATTCCGCCCCCCCTCCTTTTTTTTTTAAACTGTTAAGATGAATATAGTAAATAGATTTTAAAATGAAATTCCATACTTTGACAAGATTGGCCACAAAAAGTGACTAAATTTCGCTCAAGATTACCTTATAATATTTTAATTTTAAATATGTTTCATTCTTATATTTGTAAGTAATATGAGAAAGATTATATGGAAATGTCACTAAAATGTGCATTTATACTTGATTATCGGTTTATCTCGTTTTATTATCATGTATTTTCCATTCTCGTAATTTGTTTTCATCAACTAAAACTTTTATATTAATTGCTGTTTTAACTCAGGAAAATAAATTTTCAAGCATAAAATGAAGGGGTATTGGGGCAATGACTGTACAAGATAAGATAACCATAATTGAAAATTGTTAAATAGAAGTTTTTTTTTAATTTGTTATTTTTTTATGCCCTTTGTTGTTTTTTTATGCCAAGTAAAAATAAATTAGCAATTTTTTCTATTTATTTTTTCTTGAGTTTCTTTTTCAGTTTATTTTAAATTTTAAGAAAATTTAAAACAATTTTTAATACAAAAATCTGAATTATTCATTTTTATATCTTTAACAAAAATGGGCATTTAAAAAATAGTTATTGTTAGAGATGTAAAAATGACAACTAGCCGTGTCTATTTGGCACCTAGAGTCAGAACCTATAGGCGTCAAATGACGCCTAGTTCAAATTTTTAATTTCTAACACTGGTACCACTGTTTCATATGATCTTTGTCAGTGTAATGCTTTATTTAGATGCATTTATGATAAAAAATTGTGACACATATTAACGTATTTTTGATTTAAACAATTTCCATCGTCAATTTGTTTATGATCCCTATTTTCACTGATGAAACAGCCTTTCACATGGTATGGAAAAGTGGCATAAGTCAGATTTTTTTCCTTTATCATAATTCAGTTGATTTTAAAGATACAGATATGTGGGGTTTTTTAATGATCTTGTTGCATTAAAAATAAAAATTTCCTGATTGACCAAATTTGTCTAAGGGGGTCGTATAAAAATTTGAAAAGTGTAACTTTTTGAATATTAATGGGAGGATTATTTCATTAACATAGTCTTATTTCCTACCTTACTTTCAACATTTTTACAATTTACATTGCCCACTTATCTCCAACAGGTAAGGAATTAAAGTGCGTTTCAATCTTTTTGGGACACCCTGTATATTTTACTAACTTTCATTCCATTGAATTCTTAATCTAGTATTTATTAAAAGTCTTAGGGGATGTACAATGTTTCTTCAAGTTCAATTATATACACTGAAGAGTCAAAACATTGACCACCTACCCAATATCATGTTGCTCCACCTTTGATATACAAAACAGCTGCAACCCGCTGTGACATGGATATCACAAGTCCTTGGTAGGTGACCGGAGACAGATGGTATCAGATGTGCAAGCAGTGGTCTCGCAACTCCTGGATATTCTGGGGCGGTGGTGTTTGAGCTCTGAGCTGCCTTTTCATGACATCCCAAATGTTCTATATGGGATTAAGGTCTGGCGAGTTGGTGGTCAGGACATCAACTGAAATTTATCCGCATGCTCCTCGAACCACTGTAGCACAATTCCGGCGTTGTGACAGGGGACTTTGTGCTGCTAGAAGACTCCATTCTCGTTGAGGAAGACTGATGCCATCCATGTAAGGGTGCAACTGGTCAGCAATGATGTTGAGATAGTCCACAGCTTTCATGGTGTGTTCCACCACAACCACCGGTCCCAGAGACGCCCATGAGAACCTCCCCCAAACCATAATACTGCAACTTTCAGCCTGTTTATGACCTGCGGTATATGTGTCGCATAACTGTTGACCTGGAAGACTGCATACTCTGATGTAACCTTCGATGTGATGAACCAGATATCGTGATTCATCCAACCAGGCAACTCTGTTTCATTGTTCCATGTCCAGTCACGATGTTCCCGGGCCCACTGGAGGCATAAATGGGGATGACGCTTGGTTAACAGAGACACATGAGAGGGGCGTCTGCTGCGGAGTTCAATATCCATCAGATTCCACTGAACTGTGTGCTCCAAAACTTTTCTACTGAGACCTGCATTGTAATCAGCTGTCAGTTGAGCCATGGCTGTCGCCGATTTTGCTTCACGAAGTGGGACAGCTTCCCACGTCTAGTTTCGTTGATGACGCATGGACGTCCAACGTATATATATAAATATATATATATATATGTGTGTGTGTGTGGGGGGGGGGGGGCGGGGTAGAATTTCTAAAAATAGCTCATGTAATGAGTTATAATTCATATATGGTGTTTTAAGTATTGGAATCTTATGGGATTGTGTGCTTGCAGTAGCATCCTATGCAAGTTTATTGAAGATATTTTCAAACTTTTTTAACAAATGACCAGGCTAATCACTGAAGTCATATAGTATAGTATATTGTTAAATTATATTAAAACTTATAAAAACTGAGAGTTTTAAGATGCTTAATAATGTTGAGTTTTGGGACCTTAAGATACTATATGATATCTGCATGGTTTTTATGAAGAAGATTATATTCTAAGATATTATATTTGAGGTTTTTGTTTATGTAAATATTTTATTTCGATGCAAAGATTTATATGCATTCAATGGTTAATTTTCTTCAGACATTCAGTGGGTGATTACTTTGTCATGAATGCTATTTTAGAATTTAAAACTTACTGGAAAAGCTTTAGCATTACTTATATCTGTTAAAAAATTTATGTAACCATAAGCCTTCAAATGTTACATGAGCGATATGCAGCTGCACCATGGTAATATGCTGTTGGCCCTCTGCATGGACAATAATGGCAATCCACATATGCTCTTGCAGCTCATTACATGGACATAATGCACCCTAAATATGTTCGTGGGGCATATTCAAATGAGGGATGCTAAACTTGTTTAAAATCAACATTACATTCCAAATAATAAATGAAAATACTTGTAATCACAGAAAAAAAATATATCTGTAACAAGGAAAGTAAAATTTAAAAATTAAATGCTATTTCCTAAGAATTTCTTCTGATCATAGAACTTTTCAGTCGCACTACAATTATAGTGTTAAAACAATGGCACATTTCAAATTTTGAAAGTTAGAATTTTGGATTTTATCACCCAGTTAGTGTCATGTCTATTGTTTGTGAATGTCTAATGGCTGTCTCTGAGCTTTAGAGAATTGTCTGCTGGTACAAATTGGTTTAAAAATAGCAATATTACAGCATAATTATTACTTTATAAAGAAACATTTATCAATTTTAAACTAATTCAAATTAAAAGAAATTTTTTCACACACACAAGGTACATTGTCACATGAGCTCAGCTACACCTGTACCAAATTTCGTGGTTGTTGCTGTTGGTAGTTTGAATTTTTTGCTACTCATGACGCTGACAGGTACACGGACATCTTTTATTAGTATAGATTTTTTTCAAATGTCTTAACCAATTAAAATAAAATTTAGTATAAGAATAGGTTTTTGCTGTGATCCTTGGCAATTAATTTTTGGTAAAGGTGTACTCAATTAATTTTAATTATTTGGTTGTTTTATTCTGCTTAGTCTTTTCGAATTTGAAGAAAGATTCAAGTACTTATTTTAGATTAGATTTATCAATTCTCTGTGGTATGTACTAGGTAGATTTTGTATTTTATTTTGGAGGGTGTGTTTTTAATTTATTTCTATCAGATTAAATTTTTTTTTCAACCAGAGGTTTTTCTTTGGTTTTATCAATTATTTTTAAGGTGGTTTCCTGATTGTTTTGTATATTTATTACTCAGATGATCAGTAATTTAATTGGACTAGTCTGACTAGTTGTTGGTAAACCAGGCATTCAGTGAACTATATTTTTAAAAATGTAATTTTGGATGATTAGGTATTTGGTGAATCGTATTGTAAAAAATAAATTTTTTTATATCAAAGGTAATTTTGGAAGAGGAAAGAATAGCAGTTTGTTAGTGTATATAATCAGGATTTATAATTTCTTTTTCTAGTGGGATTTAAAATTTATTCTATAATTTCTTTTTCTAGTGGGATTTAAAATTTATTCTATAATTTCTGGAATTTATAAAATAAAAAAAAATAGTGAAGCAACTTTATTTTGAAGATAACAGTGGTGCTTTGTTGTCTTATGATTTTTGTATAGGTTTTTTCATGTTAATATTTTAATTTTAGTATGCTGCTAGTTTTGGAATTCCAATTATGGCAACCCAGTGGGTGTATCAAGTGTGGTCCAAAAGACATGATGCAAGCTGTAAGGCAACTGATGAGGAGTTTGTAAGTTATATTTAATTTTTATCTTTTAAAATAGTTTATTTGTATATATGTAGGGAAAATTTAATATTAAATATAACAAATTTCTTTTATTTCTCAGATATTTATTTCTCAGTGTGTGTTCTCGAGTCTGTGGATGCAATATCACATGTGTTATTGAAGAGTTTCAAATGAAATTTCGTACTAATATTACAATCAGTAAATACCAAAACCTTTTTAATTTAAGCACAATCAAATGTACGACGCCCCTCCCCTTCAAATTTTTCTATAAAATTTGAAAGAATCTTTAACCCTTTGAGTTCCAAGCTCCTTTTCCCGGTACTGCCTCAGAACCCCTAAGACGGCCGAACAGAGCATGGTCATTTCAGACCCCCCTGGAAGATAATGACGCTTGAGTAAACACACGCCTTTCCTCTTCTACGCGAATACTCTCAAAGAAGAGGGGAGGGTTAATAGGTTTCAGAAAAGGGTTGTTTGCTGTCAATGACTCTTTTGAGTGACATATTTTTAAAAAATCACTTGTTTGGCGAATAATTAGAAAACATTTTACTTCGTTAGACAATATATTTTACTTAGTAGGTTGGATTAAAATAAACCAATTTCTGAAGTTGTGTAGCAGAACAAAAGTTGGTGGATAGTAAATGATAACATTTTTTTTGAGATTAACATATACATACAATTACTCTTCTGGTGGGCTTTTTTGGACTCTGACCAAATGTTTCGGCAACAACAAGTTGCTTATTATCCTCTATACAGACTGTTTTGGGTTGACCAATTTTTGGAGCATTAAGGATTGAGCCAGTGGCATTGAATTTGTCACGAATGCGGTAAATGGTTTGTCTCTTTAAGGGTTGAGTACCAAATGTTTCAACCCAATTTGTTCCAACGGTTTCAGCATTTTGAGATTTCCAATATTCTTTTAACACCCTTTTTCCTTCATCTGTATTTAAATTATTTGCCGTTATGGGTTCTTTGAATTATCTGCAAAGAAAACAGACTAAATTTAAATAATTGTAGTTATAAAATTGTCAATAATATAGCACAAATAACATAATGAGCACAATTGTAATAATATAACCGATACATAAACCTATTCCATATACTGTCCTCCTACTTTTGGACCACCCTGTATATTAAATGTTTGTTTGGATTTTTGCACATTTTGTAAACAAAAAATTACTTCTTTTTCAAAGTGCATTATAGTATTTTTAAACTTATTTGTTAGCTAAGCGTGGGCCCTCTCGATTTAATGGTGGTTACGAGGCTAAATATCCTTCAGACAAAAGTTTTTCTTATTTATTTACTTTATTTATCTTCATGTTTTTACTTTTATGCATGTTACTACTAAAATATTTTGAATTATTTTAGTGTCAGTTATAGTTATATTTTATTTATGGTATTAAATTAATGTGTATATTATGCAGTGACATGCACAAGGAAGATAGGAACCCACATTTGGGCACAGATTTTTTTTAAATGTTATGTTGTAAGAGTAACTGATTCAATTACGTCAGATATAGAACTTCAGCTTCCTCCCACGAACCCCCCCCCCCCCCCCTCCTCTAAAATGTTTCTTCATTTATGTTTAATTCCTCTTTGTTTAATTTCTCTCTTTTCTCTCCACTGATACTATGTAAAAATATTTTTTTCATTGAGTAGACATTTTTAATGCTTTAGTGAGTTATCATTTCTCGAGAAAGCATACATTGTGGTGTAAAGAAAAATACCTAAGTGATATTGAACTGATTATGTGCCATAAAAAATGCTCACCAAGCCATCTGTTGGATTTTTATTTTGTAATATTGGCTGGTATGCTATTGTTTCTATCTTTAATGTTTTGTTACAAACTTTTAAGAATTCATTTCTTAGAGATATTTGATATCGAATTCTATCAGGATGTTGTTAAGGAAATGACCATGATCTCTGAAAAATACATATTATGTGATAAAGGCTATTGCTGTTGAGTTCCACATTTTAAAAGGAGTGCATGAATATTGAAAGTTTAGAAAACATTGAATTAGAGAATCATTTGAATAGGGTGAGATGGGAAAAATTAAATAAATAAAAATTTATATTTCTTGAAAATTAAGGCTATAATGGACTGAAATGAAAGCTTTTATCTATGATATTTTTAGTTTTTAAAATTATTTAAATTCTGATGATTATAAAATGCTTGTTTGTATTTAACATATTTTTTTCTGAATGCGAGTTTATTTTTAATCATGTTGTCTAATTGCCATGTTATTTGTTTTCTCTTAGATGCAGTACAAATTGTTACCTTTTGTCGGTTGTAAGATGGCATTTATTGGCTATCAAATTGATGAAGAACAGCATATGGTTGAAGTTTCTTTAAAAAATGGTATTTATTTTATTCAAAAATTTAGATATATTTATTGAAGGATTTAGATATATTTACTACTAGCCACCTTTGGCGACCAGCCTGTTCGCTACCCTTGAAAATTCTGACTGTGGTAAACTCGTTGACGCCATAACCCCATGCAGTTAACAAAATTTGTTTTAGTTTAATGACGTTAAAACTAATAATGAAATTTTAAGATGAAAAATAATGTTCTGGGGGAGGGGGGATCTTGAAAATTGATTTGTAAAGTGAATTTATTCTAATGTTTGTAAACTGAGAATCTGAGGATTTCTGTACCTGTAACCCTAGGAAAGGGATCTCTTTGATGTGTACTCACAACCAGGATCAGCTGCTCCTATGTTTTTTCTAGAGGTATGCCCCTCTATTTTTTTGTTTTACATAAATGAAATTGTATCTGTTTGTCTGCATTTTTAGTATTGCATCGCAAATGACATGAAAGTATTTTTGAGAATGGATGGTTTGTTTTAGTTTGACGTACATTCATTATTTGGCAGGTACAAACATTGAATGTTCCATTTGATTTCACTATGCTTATCTGACGCAACCTCATCAGAACCTTGACGTCATAACCTTGCCCACCTCCCCTCCACCATAGAAACACTGTGCGTCTGTGCTCGCATGTGGTTTAAAAAATCGATCCCTTCTTTCATGGTTTGGCTGAGAAATTGAAAATCATTACTTCCTTAAAATCTAGATCGTGCGGCTACTTTTTCTTATTTCTTGACCAGATTGAGCTTGTAAGAAAGTCTGATCTTTGAGCTTTCCAAAAATGTAAATTATTAGTCGAAATTGTCTGTACTTTTCCTGACGCGAAGATTTAAAAACGAAAGTTCATTTTCTTTTAGCCGAAAGTGACTTTTGTTTTAAAATCTTTAAAAAGTATTAGAATTTGTCCCTTAGATTTGAAATTAATATATTTTTACTCGCAATTGTCTGCTCTTTCCGGTCTTGTGATTTGTTTTTTTCTACGATGTCTGGATGGTAGAGGAAAAAGGGAAAAAACGGTTGAAATCGAATAAAACATTAAATAACAACAACAAAAAAAAAAATAATAATAATTCAAATTTTGAAAATTGGTTTTCACGTGTCACCTTTCCACCCCTCCAGATCTCCGATTGCCAAATTTCGTAGCTCTGTGATGCGCGGTCGCTGAGCCTATAGTGTATAAGACAGACACATAGACATTGCCTTATATATATAGGAAGGAGAAATGCAATCCATAGCTGCCAACTCCCAGTTTTTCTCTATATCTCCCGGTAAGTCTCTCAATTTCCCAGGTTTTCGTCAGCTGCCTTTATTTCCCCCCCCTTTCTATGCAAAGATAACACGAGTACAAGTCATGTGATTTTGTTGCTTTCTGCATGTTAATTTTCTGCTACTGTGGTGTAAGAATGCATTGTGAGTCACATTTGTATTTTTTTATGCAAATCTGCATAAGAGTATCTACAGGTCACAAAAGTAAAATAATCTGTAATAGATCACAAATGTTCCGACAATGTCATAAAATGAGAAACGAAATTACAAATTTTGAGATCAAAGTTTTCCTGTTCTTTCATCTAAAAATTTGTTTCCCTGTGATCGGCTAATCAACGATGATTATTCTCACAGCATCACGAAAGAGAGAGACGACTAATGATCATCTAATAATTGTGGGAGAAACGCATTTGCATTGACTAAAGTTTTATTAATTTATTTCTTTATATAAAACTATTTTTCAAATATATTATTAATCAAATAATAGGTTTTTGTGTGCGATCCTTCTTATATTTCGTTTAATTAAGAAAATAATTTCCACTTTTGCAATCTGACTGCATCGTCTAAAATTTTTATAAATATTTCGTGTTTTATACAGACAAACTATTGTTCAAACTTATTATTAATGAAATGAAGAACTATTTTCTGAATAAATAGCAATATTAAAATAATAATTTGGGTACTTAAGAAATGCAATCCTTTCAAAAGCATAAATTAGAATTTGATGCATTTGTATTTAAATTTGCATATTTTTATAATTTTAATTAAAAATTAACATTTGCTTCATCCTTAAGTTTAAATAAAAATAGCATATTAATTTTAGTTTAAATGAATTCTGAAAATAATAATAAAAAAATATATATAGGTTCAGAATTGTAAGAGCATACTAGAAAAAGCCTAAGTAGCTGCAATGAATTTTAGCACTTAATAAAAATTATTTGATGAAATTATTCCATTTCATTGTTGAGTATGTGTTAAATAAGCTCAATATAGTATCAGTTGCTGTACAATTTAAGGTTTAATTGCATTAATGAGCTCTGTTAATACGGCCAAATGCGAGTAAAATGTGTACCTATTTTTCTTTCTGGTAGGTTGGCAGCTATGTTATTTTGAAATTGTCTGAAGGTAGTGAATTTGAATATGCTTTTTGCTCAATCTGTGCAATGGACTTTAAAATTTCACACAGTGTAAGAGGGGATATTATTTCTCAAGCCAAAACCAAAAGGCATGTGGACAAAAAAAAATTTCAGTTGAAGGAATTGCAATCCTCAAACATAGTTTCTTTGCCATTGGAGATAAAAGTGTGATACCTGTTGAATGTTATAATCATATATTTTAGTTTTATTTGTTGAAAAGTTGTCCTTTTTTATGTTTAGATTAAGTATAACAGTAAGAAGTATAGATTGCATTGTCGTGCGAAATCTCCCAGTATTTTCACACACAAATCTCACAGGTTTTCATATTTGGATGTTGTCAGCTTTGGTAGTCAAATTCTCAAATGGTTATCAACTTCAAGTTGAAAAATAATAATGGGATTCAAGGATGAATTGGAGTTAGTTGAAAAACTGAGTTCAATTGAACGTTGAGCATTGATATTTGATTTCAAAAGTTGCAATAAATAGCATTTTGATATCAAAATTTAATTTAGGCTTTGGTTAAGATTTATAAGTAGTTAGAAAATGTTGAGTTTGAATTATTAGTTAGACAAAGGTAGGATATTTAAAAGCGAATACTATGCATTAATAACCATAATGATTAGCAAACTAACCCTACCACAGATGTTAAGATAAAGTCTTAACCTAGGTAACAATAGATAAATAAAAAGTGAAAAATATTAGTTGGTAACTTATTTATAAAGTGGAAAAAGGGTTATATATATATATATATATATATATATATCAGGGATGTATCTAGAGAAATGTGAGTGGTGGTTGATTTTCCAGAACAATTATAATTTAGAATATAAAATTTCGAAACAAGCTTCACGTTAATTCACAAAAACAAACAGTATTAGTATTGTATACTTTTATATTAAAGAAAAACATTTGATAAAATTGAATATAACTTTTTTTAAATGTAATTATAATATGTATATTTTTTTGGATGAGTGGTGGAAACCCCGACCACAAACCGACCACTGTAGATACATCCCTGATATATATATATATATATATATATATATATATAAATAAGCACGTAGACTGATGCATTTACTTCTACAAAAATGTATTTATATAATGAATGATAATTTTCCCACTTTAAAAAAGAAGAACTAATATCTTTATTTGAAAATCAACACTTTTCATCATTTTTATATTTCTTGTTTGCAAATGTCATGTTTAAAGAAAATGCAAAGATTTTTCTGTCGATTCCCATTCTCATATTTTGTGATTGAAAATTCAATTCGCCAATAGGAAAAAAAAAGGAATTGACAAAAATTGGCGATTATGAATTTCAAGTCATTTTAGCACCATATCATGCATTTTTATAAGAATTTAATAATTTGAACTGAAGAGGCAGATGATATCAATGAAGATTTGGGAATTAATGAGCATGACGATCAACAATAACGTATATTTGTTCTTTCTGATAACACATTGTCTCAAGGAATTGTAAAAAAATTCAAATAAGATTGAAATCAAAATACATAATATTCATTTATTTTGAAGAATGCTATACTACAACTATCTTGGTGAAATATTAATTGTAACCCTGAAAATAATGTTTTGACTTTGAACAGTTACACAAGTCGCTTTTGCAAACAAAAAGTAATTCAGAAAAATTTCTGGCTTGTGCCATAATGGTTTATGCATATTTGTTACCTAATAACTTGCCAAGCCTAAGTTAAAACTCTTATGGAAGTAATTTTATTAGTGTTCCGAATAATTTTAAAAGAGTTTAAAAGAGCTATTTATTCTTAATTTGAGAAGCTAAACTGAAATAAGTTTTGCTTCCAATTGTCTCTAATATTATATGAACCACTCTGATTCTCAACCACTCAAATAATAACCATAATTCAGTTGATCAGTAATGGGTGCTTCCCCCCCCCAAAAAATTTTTTTTTCTTTCCAAGTCAAAATAAAATTTGTGTGAAAGAAATTTTTTTTTTGATGAATGGGTTGGTAAAAGTAATCAAACATCCAGAGTAACCCCTGCAAATATGTGATAAAATATTATGCATATACATACATAAATAAGAAAGTAATCATTAATCCAATTTTCTTAACGGTTTTAGGGTTATTTCTTTTGTGAATTGTTTATAGACTATATGGGTATTGTTGATAATGTGACTTGCAACATTGCCACCCCCAGTTATTGAAAATACACTTTGAAAAGATTTTCCACTTTTGCAATTTGTTTGCATTATCTAAAATTCTTGTAATGTTTTCATATTTTATATATAAAAATTATTTTTCTATGTATTATTAATGAAATTAAGGACTCTTTTGAATAACAGTATTAACAATGTTTTCAATACTTGGAAAACAAGAAATTTTCATGTTTGAAGTACTTTGTTAAAAATTACCTATCTTATCAAAAAATGTTTATAAACAGATTTCAATGCAGCTGATGAACTGGAAACTGAATTCTTGAATTTTCAATTAAAAAATGGCCAGAACACGTGTTAGCAATATAGCGAGCAGTTCAGCAGTGGGCATTTCTTTTCAAAGAAAATGGACCTCTATGAAATTTCAAATGTAAAAGACTTTCTAAAGTTTTACAGGAAAATTTTATTTTTCTTCATAGTAATGTTGCCTGTGAAAGGATATTTAGTGTAGTATGTTGCAATAAGACAGACTTTAGAAGTTCCTTAGAAACCATCTACATTGCAGACAATCTTTAATTGCAAAATCAAGAATGGCTCAACCATGTCACAATCAGCACTATAGGGATAAATTTCTATCAACTTTAGTTCTAATACAATAATTAAATAAATAAATAATAATAAAATAATTAAATAAATTATTTTATTTCATTTTTATGTATATGTTAAATAAGCTCAATATATGTGCTGTGGATTTATTATAGAAACAATCTAATAAAGGAAGTTTTGCCATGTATTATTTTAATTAAATCCTTTGACTTGCATGCATTTCTTTCTTTCAATTTCTTTTTTCTTTTTTCATAGGTGGTGAAATTGTTCAAGCTACAGATTCTTCATGTACTCATATAGTTGTGGAAGATGGTTGTTCTCTCGTTTCAAGTGATTATGCCCGTAATATTTATATCGTAAAAAATGAGGTAATTTTTTAATGTTCAGAAACTGTATAACTAGTACTTTAAAAATTGTACCCTATATTTTAGTTCAAATGCTTTTGCATATTATAATTCCACTGCATAATAGATAAAAGTTGTGCAAAATTATCTATATAATTCAAATACATACACTTATATTTTCTGACATTTGAATTTTATAGATTTCTGAATATTACCATTCACTAAAAATTTTTTCCTTCCATGCAGGGATTAAGTCACCAGGAGGTTTTTTAGTGCCATATTTAAATTTGTTGTAGTTGATATACTAGGTTCATACCTGTTTTATTTTCATTTAGCTTATACATGCTGCTGCAAATTTTTAATTTTCAGTCTAATTTATATTATGCTACACTTTTTTCTAGTAGCACATTTGTTTAAAAATTATCAAAATTGGATAAAAATTTCTGTAAAATGGCTGAAATTGATAATGTATCGCAATATTTTAACAAAATGAGTATCAGTGTAATGATGCCAAAATAAGATAAGTATTTTTGTGCTAAACAGCTTTAGAAGAGTATTTGAGTGTTTTGTAATCGCTTTGTATGCATTGCTGTGAATATAAAAGCATCAATTTCCAGCCATGCTTTGTTTCATACTTTTGTTGAAAAAGCAAAGCTTGTTTGTTCTTTATAGTATATTTTATTAGAAAATGTACCCAGCGTTACCCGGGAATTAAAGCAATGTAGTTATATAAAATAACAAAATAAGAATCGGCGTACATTGGTGCAACTGGCATTAAATGACCCCCCCCCCTCATATCACAAAACCAGAATCAGTCACTTGCGGAGACTCTACATTTGACATTAAAATCTACTGACAGAATAATTTTTGTGACACAAATCAATGAAAATACTTGAAATCACAGAAATGTTCCTCTAAACTCAAATGTTTTGCTATCTCAGTGAATTTCCATCCAATTTCTGCGAAATGTTAGCACAATACTCATATAATATCACATTAAAAATATTAGGGCAATATCTTTTAAATTTTCAAGGTTAGAAAACCTGGGAAAACAAACTATAATACCAATTGATGGTGTTAATTGTCAGAAGTTGAAGGATCCTTAACCTTTCAAATGCCACACTATAAATAGGAAATGTTATTTATAAGTATCATATTAAAATACAACTTAAAGACTGTGGAAAATAAATTTTCCAAAAAAATATTCATATATAAAGCAGATTATTCAAGTGTTAATTATTTGCACAATAATCAAAGAAAGAAGTGAGAGAAAAAATAAGAAAGCGGACAAGGATGAAATTATCAAGAAATTTCATTAATAATAAGGATTATCTCATTGCTACAGTAAAAAATAAAACATCTTGCCAAACTATGTTGTTTAAAAATTTATTTTTTAAATTTTAATTTTTTCTATGTCCAGTTTACTGTCCATGATATTCGTGGAAGCACTGTTTGTGCATCCTTTTACTGCACTCATTACATTTTTCTTACCTTTTACTGCATCAATTACATTTGTGTAGTTTGTGCATGGTTGCTACAGAATCTGGAATTCAAAATAACCCAATCAACATAAATATTCTCCAGGCAGGGCGTCTCCTTGGCAGTATATCCATCTTTGTCTTTTGCCTGTTTAAACTTACTTACTCTCTACTGTTACAAAATTGAATTGGAAAATGCTCATTTGACTATATTGAAATGTAATCTTTGTATTATATTAGAAGAATATAAATGACTTTGTATATTTTTTTTCATTTATTTCATTTTTAATTTCCAGTGGTTTTGGGCATGCATCCAGATGGAAGCAAAAGCAGAAGAGAGAATTTATGCATATGAGAATGTAAGTTTTTTTTTTTTTTTTTTTTTTAAATGTTTAAAATTCTAAAAATTTTGAAATAAGGCATTTTTTGTTTTTTCTGTATATGTTGCCAGTAGATGTACTCTGTGTTGCTTGTGATTTAAAATATGTGTAAACTCTAATAACATTCTGAGAAAGAAATTAATAATATCAATAATTCCCATAACCTTAATTATATGCCATGACTTGTCTATAACTGATATAACACAATCTAAAATATAATAATCTCTATTTATGAAATTCACATAACAGTAGCAGAGCCTTCTTTTTACCAGCTTAACTTCCTTTGCAATGTCTTTGGATAGATGCTGGAAAGGTATGTTTTGCCAGCTTAATTGGGACTGAGGGTAAGCTGGTTAAGAGACAATTCGGTTAAATTAGGGTAATTAGAAAAATGTTAAAACCATTGAATTTTTTACTTTTGTTAGATACTCTATTTTATAATAATGTGCATTTTAAAAGTATTTAAACAATTTATTAAGCAAATAAATTATCATTAAAAATTTAGCAGACTAACAAGAAAGTTAAAAATATAACATACACGTATATTAGTTTATAATGAAATGTTCTAATTACATTACTTTTCTTTAAAGAATTCAGTTAACTTTTATTTTGTTTCAAACTTACTCATGACTTTTTGTTGCAAAGTCCTTCTATTTCTTTATTAACATTAAATCTCTTGAAGGGAAGGCTGATTACTGATTAACATAACTAAGAACCACTTCTAAAGTATTTATTCCGTCAGTATGTGAAATTTGTAATTCTCTTGGCAAATCTATATCATGTGAATATTCAGCATCATCTTGAGGCACAGTAGTAATAGTCTCTATGACAGTGGAATGCATCAGGCAGCATTTCAAGGTCCAAGTAACAAATTTAAACCACTCTTTCACATCTACTTTTATAGTATCACTGCAGCTTACCAACGAATACTGCAGATAACACGACAAAAAAACTCTGATTGGAAGGAGTGATTTTTGACTTTTACAGATCAAATTGAAGCCGGCTTAAGTCGAAGCCCAGTTAAACGGAGGCTGGTTGAGGTGTTTCACTGTACTATCACATGCACACCATTTCTTTATTATTTAAATCAGATAAATTGAATGAACATCATCTGCCATATTAGCACATGATTTTTTATACTGCGAAGACAATTTAATTCTAGTGCTAAGCAACATGATATAGTTTTCTTCAAATAAAATATAGAAAAAAATCGTCTGCCCAATGGTATTTCTATAAAGGATTTATTTTTATATATTTTATCTTAACAATCCTTGAATCTAGAATGTTGAATCATAGACAAGGTTACCCATATTGAAGTAAAGAATTCCTATACTGAATTTGAAAGAAATTCATCAAAATCTGGATTTGTATATGAAACAAGTAGACTTTAATTTTAAATATGTAAATTAAAAATATTTTCTTTTGGATTTCTATGTTTCTTTTATAGCAGCCGAGTTCTGTTACATCTTCTTCATTCATCATGCCTGTTAGAGGTAACAAGCGCAAGAGACTTGAAAGTGTTGCACATCAGCTTGCCATGGAAAGTCTACAGGAAAATGACTATTTCTCTGTCAACTCAGATTTGAAAAAAAGATCTGATGTTGCAAAATTATCCATTAGCGGTTCATTTCTAGATGCCACTCTTTCACCTGATAAGTCTCTAGGTTAGTATTTTTTTTTTTTTTTTTTTTTTTTTGTGATTTTAATTGAATTGAGTATTTCTGGACCATATGTGTCCATAACATTTTGAAGTTCATAGTGCCATTGGAAAAAGAAGGTAGGAGGTCAGGCTAAATGAAGGCAGCTTTGTTGAAAGACTGCTACATTATTTATGTGCTGCTGTGTGTTCAATTTCAAACACTGATTCACTCATTCTTTCTTGCTTTCGCTTTCAGTGCTTATGCTTTGTTAATTTCTTTTGCAATTGTATTTTATCTCCTAGTTAGTATATAATATATTTATGACCTGATTATGGAAGCTTATAATGCCCTTCAAGTAATTGTAGTTATCTAATGTGCATGATGTCTCTTATCAGTGAAATTTGAATAAATCCTATTTCAAATACTTTTACAAATTAGCTGTTTAATGAAAGTTTTTTTTTAATTAGTATTACTTAGTTATTTAATGTTTTATATTATAAAAATCATATTTCATTTTTTGTTATTGAAATAATTTGAATTCTAGCCCAAAATTTTAATTTTTTTAAAAGCTAAAGAAAGTTTTAAAATAAAAGATAAATGCCTTTAAAATTAACATAATATTTAGTAGATGTTCGCAAGTCGCTATTTCTACAATTTCATCCTTAAAGTCACTTTTAAAAAAGTGTTTATTAAATTCATGTCAAAATCCTTTCATGTATTTTTAATTGCCATTTGAATAGTCTGAATGAAATATAATGTAGTTAATGTTTTTTTACTTTTATAAATCTACATTCCACACAAAGCTGCTTGACATAATTAAGTCTTGTACATGTTGATACTTGTTGACATGAGTACCTGACCTAAATATTTACATGACTACAGTGGATAACTAAAAATATGCTGCCTTCTTTGCTAAATCATTTATGTACTCCTCATGCTTAACTTGTATGACCATAACTTGTAACCCCCTAACCTCCCCTCCCTTACATACGCCCCTGACTCTCTGCATCCTTTTGTCTAGATAAAAATGTGCGCCTAACTGGACTAACTTTGTGTGTTGGGTGATATCTGTTCCCCCAAATCTGTTTTGTATTCTACAGAAGTTTCATCTATTGTATGATTGAGAAATTTTTTGTAAATAGCTAAGTACATTTTATACACATTTGGCATACACTTCAAGAAATCGTTATTTAGAAATTAAAAGTCTCAACATTAAATTTGCTATGACTACTTTAAAAAATATGATAAAAATGCTTGAAAATATCTATAAATCAGTATGATTTTCTTTTTTTACTACACAGGAACCTATTGGGTTGTCTGGAAACTGCTTTTGGATTTTCCATAAGGTAGCGATAGTTGCGTGATGATTTTAATATTATTTGAAACAATTTTTGAGAATGCATTGTTGGCAACTGACTTATACGCAATATTCCTGATACATAGGCAATTCAAATTTCTAAAATACAACTGATTATACTATGTGTAATATACCTTCGTGAAATACAACTGACATATGACCTGGTCAGGATATACTATGTCAGTTATATACATACTGACATATATCCTGACATTGTAGCAACTGACATTGACCAAAATGATCCCTTTTTGAAACGATTGATAACTGGTCATGAAAAATGGATTGTTTACAGTAACATTAAACATAAGAGATCATCTTCCAAGCCTGGTGAGCCAGCTCAAACACATCAAAAGCTGACATTCATTAAAAAAAAGGTCATGTTATCAGTTTGGTGCGATTATAAGGGGAATTGTTTATCTTGAGCTTTTGCAAAGGAACAGAATTATCATAACAATGTGTACTGTCAACAACTAACAAAGCTAAAAGATGCTTGCAACAGAAATGCCCAGAATTGGTGAATCGTAAAGGTATTGTATTCCATCATGACAATGACAAATCATATACATCTTTAGTCACTTGTCAGAAATTATTGGAGCTTGGTTGGGATATGTTACCATATTCACCATATAGCTCTGACATTGTACCATTTGTTTTGTGCTCTGCAAAATTCCTTATCAGGTAAAACCTTCATTTCAAATAAGTGTCAAATCTCATCTGGAAATTTTTTCTGCAGAAAAAGATCAGAAGTCCTTTAAAAGTGGAATCATGAAATTGCTTGGAAGATGGCAAATGGTTATTGAACAAAATGGTCAACACATTACTGATTAAAGTTATTTCTTAGTATAAAATATTGCTTTTTATTTTAATGAAAAAAAAATACTGAAAGTTGTTTCCAGACAACCCAATACTTTGCATTTTACTGAATACAAAAAAAATTATCTGAAAATTCAGATGAAAATTAATAAAAAATTATATAGGATAATGGAAAGATGTCTGAGTGGGTTTTTTAAAGTCTACCAGTGTTTTTTAAAAATGTTTTAGTTATGAAGCCCTTTTGAAATTTAATTTGATGGCAGAATCCCTTAATGAGAAAATGTCCCTTGTGGTTCAAATTATGCATTCAGATTTTATTCCTTTTCTTAATTTTTAAGAAAATTTACACAAAACTATCATGTTGCAGATCCACAGAAAAACACTGGTCTATACAAATAGTAATTAAATAACTTATAATGGAAGACCATAAATATTAATAAAATGAGGTAATATGTAAATTTCTCTGTATACTGTAATAAATCTTTTGCATACCTTGTTAAAGCAAAAATAAATACTCATTTGTAAAATTTATTTCCTAAATGAAGCATCTTATATGCCCTGATTATTTCTTTTGATATTGAAAAGTAATTAGAAATATTTCTGATGCGTATGAACAAGTTACTGCCAGTTTGGGCTATATCTTTTATAAAAATTTATTTTGTATGAATTTTTAATTTTTACTAGCTATTTGCTAACAACAATTGGGTGAAGTATCGGGTCTGATTAAAAGAAATCTATAGTTCAAAATCCATTTCATATATTTCAGATTAAATGTAAAGTTGTAGAAATCAAGCTTTTAAAAATGGGACATTTTATAAAGTTTGATATTTTGTATATATATCTTTAAAAAAATTGATCCACCAAATCTTCTAAATTGAGTAAAAGAACCTAGTTGTTTAATTCCTATTCTATTTTTCTGCCATTTTACAGTACCTTATAAGGTACTGTAAAGTTAATTATACTTTTTATTACCTTTTAAATTTTATAAACAAGAAATAATTTATATGACTATATTTTGTTTAAATTCAAGTAATTTGAATATTATTTTCTTAAATTTAGAAATTTTCTTAAATTTAAATTTTTCTGAGGTATTCTATGTATATACTATTCTATAAAAAATTCATTGTCATTACTTTCAGATATTTCAGCAGACTGCAAAATTGACCCGTCCTTTCTCAAAAGTCCACCTCTTGACATGCGAACGCTTTCACCGAGGCAGCAAGTGGTTTTTGAATTGTTTCAAACCGAGAGCAACTATGTTGGTATTTTGCATACAATAATGACAGTATGTACTTTTCTTTAATATTGATATGCTATAAGGAAGTTTTTGCTTCCTATATATTGTATGTGTGTAGAAAAAATTGCAGAGAAATTGTAAATTCAAGGTATGAACAGATATACATGTTTTAATCATAAACATTTTTTAATATTAATCAAATATAGCTTGTCCAGAACTTGTGAAGCAAAATTGTAGAATGACCTCCTACCCCCTCTTGTTTTCAAGAATTTTTAAAAACTGTGAAGGAAACTTCTTTCTTCTGTGAAGAAAACTTCACATTTTATATATAAAATACAAAAATGGTAGGATGGATTTTTCAGTTTTAAAAAAGGGCATGGTGCAATTTTCAGCTTTAAAAAAGGGCAGAGTGTCACACCCTTTTAAAAACTCCTAAAGGGAACTCTGTGAGCATTGGTAAGCAGAGGGAGAGACCTCTAGTAGTTAAAAAAAAAGATTAATAAGGTCATTCCATGTCAAATCAACACAGCCTCCAACCCAATTGACATCATTTTTTTTAAACTCTGCTTTTTTGTTGTCCACTCCATGTATAAGACTATGCAAATTTTTAGTTCCCAATTTTCATTAATTTTTTATGTATAAAAATTTAAAGCTTGGAAAATCTGGAAATTTTTTATGATTCTTGACATGTTTAAACATTTGTATATTTTTGTATATAATCTACATATTGTGCTGAAATAAAGCTTATTTTGTAGCTTAAGGTATGACCTTTCTAGTGATATGTGACATAATCTTGTGAATGATATTTTTCATTTCATTTCAAGGCCACTTGATTTGACCTTTGACCTTGAACTGCGAAAAGAGTGTCTTTAATTAATATATATATATATATTGTTGATATGCTATTTATCTCTATATTACAAAAATTTCAAGTTGGGAAAACCATGGTCAAAAAGCGAAAAAAAATTCTAAATATATATATGTTATATGAGCAGCTAGCTATTTGAAACATGCTGGAAACCATATAAAAGCACAATTGATTAAATAATTCTTAGATAAACATTATTATACTTTACTAAAAGTTATAAGTATTTAATAATGTGTATATAATTTTATAATTTTTTTTTTCAATTTTGAAATTTGAATGACAATGTAACTATTGTTTATCATAAATATTTTTAAGTACACTCAGCCATTGCTATTTGTATGATGTGTGTATATATATATATATTAGAAAGACAGTGAAATCAAGTAATAACAAAATATTTAAATCAACAAAGCAGTTAAACCATGATCACAATGCTGAAAAAAGAAGTATAGAAGTATACAGCACTGGCTTGTTTGGGTTAATTAGAGTTAGATGCACAGACTTAAAAATGAGTCTAGTCTAATTAATCTTATCTATGTACTTGTCTGCAGCATTATGCGTGTATTGCATATTAGAAATTTTGTTTTATGTTATGTTGTTTATGGACTTCCATAGTAACATCCTATTTTAATATATATATATATATATGTATAAATAATAATAATTATATATATATATGTATAAAAATGAAAGATTTTAATCGAAAACTATGCATAAACTACTGTATGTACAAAAAACCCATCTCTAGCATATCTGTTACAAATGAGTAACTATAGACCAAGACTAAGGATAAAAAAAGAAGGTAACATATCACTACAATGGACAGGGGGATGAGAAGAATATTAGGATACAAAAATTACAATGAAAAAGTATATATAAATATACATATAAATAAAAATGAAAAAGAAAACACGGCAAAAATGAGAAAAGGCAATAATAATTAGCTCAAGATAAAAGATTAAGACATAGAGAACAATCAATTGAAACTACACAAAAAATGGCGGTTAGTTCGAAGTTGCATTCTCATCAGAACAGCCATACAATTCGAATTAAAACCGGTAGAATAGCCAGTTTCTGACAATGGCGATAGTATTTAACTATAGACACCATTGGAACTGTCTACTGGCTAGTGGAAGGAGAAAAATAAATCAATTGAATTACAAATCAGAAAAAAAATACCTCCACAGAAATATTAACTCACAAGCATTGCTACCACGTGTAGGTTGAACAAGCGACTGAGCATTTCACCTCACTTTGTCAATGCGAGTGGGCACCGGAATGAATACATTTGAACGATACATAATATGTATGGAGACTTTCAAAAATAGTAATCAGTATAGGACTCAAGACAAGTGGAAAATAGTCATTTGAAAATAGTAAACAGTATTAGACTCAGGTCAAGTGGTAAGTTAGGTGATAGGAATGGGAGAATTCTCAAAAATGAGTTATCCAATCAAAGATAAATAATGCATGTGTAAAATTATTACGTGGTATATTTGAAATTATTAATAATATTATTTACAAATACTTCCGGATATTGGTAATTTTGACAAATGCGTTTAAGATTATTGATGTAGAGAAAGTGAAACCAAGGATCAGAAAGTCGATGTATTCGAAATAGCTGGTTTAAAATGATGTTTCTAAACAATTGAATAGAATTACAAGATTGATATGAATACAGCTTTATGATAGTGAAGTTGTAAGAATCTTTTTTATCATATAGATTGGTGATTACATGATTATTGAGGATATCTAAATTTAGGTCTAAAAAATTTACAGTTTGACTAACGCTAGGCTCATTAGGAATTAATTCTAGGTTAGATGGGTAAAAATCAATATTAATTGGATAGGAATCATCGATGATAATACAAATTAAGTCGTCAACATATCTATATATAATATATGAATTAGAGTTAAAATGACATTCATAAAAATAAAGATATAAATTAGCGAGAATACTACTACTACACCTTGTAGTACACCAGATGTTTGTAAATAAATGTTATCACCTTGGGTAATATAATTGTTGTATAACACAAAGTGCAAGAGCATAGGAAAGTTTTTGACATTAAATGCAACATTATTGGAAGATATATAGTCATGATAAAGAGAGATAATAACTTTGTATAAATCTTTAATGACAATATTATTAAATAGGTCTTTAAAATCAAAGGTTTGGAAACCAAGAATTTGTGGAAGCTTGCTAAGGTGATTAACTAAATCAAAACTATTGTTCAAAATGAAATATCCTGAATTCCTAAATTTAAGAGATTCAGTAATTTTATTTAAACAGTTAAGCAAGTACTTACTAGCTGTAGTGGTAAAGGTATTATGTCCACAAGTGACCGTTTAAAACTGAGAGGTGATTTATGGAATTTAGGAACCAAAGTAACATAAGGAAATTTAAAAAACTTACAATTAATATTTAATTGTGTATATAATTTTAGTTTTGATTTTGATAGACTGATTATTAATGGGTTTAAAAATTTGATTATTTTTTAAGTAATTTTGTAACAGAGAAACATAATATTTTTTACAAATGATGGCATAATTATAAGAAGCTTTATCTACATAAGTTATGACAAAATGTTGTTGTAGTTCTTTAATAGCAGATAGGAGTTGTTTATAAGGATACCTAGACTTCGTTAATTTAATGTTTATAATATATAACATTTTTAGGTAGATGTAAGGTAGTATACTTCCATAGATGGAATGCTTCAATAGGAATGGAATGTGAACAAGCAAGTTGATGTATGAATTTATCAAAATCAAAAGATATAGACTGAAGAAGTTGTTTAGGGTGATGGCAGAGTGGAATGCGAAATTTAGACCCTTTATTCATAATTTTCCTAAGTATATCATCCTGAACTATACTGAGATCCCCAGTAATAATGTGTCCATGAGAGGAGTTGACATAAGGGGTTAAATTATTATCGCTGCATACACATGATGTAAGGTCATCAGAGTTTAATGTCCTGGAAACTTCATTGTAATTGTAAATAGTTCTACCAATTGATAAATTATATTTGAATGATTTTTGTATTTGGGTATCATTTACTGGTAACAAGTGCTGATGTTTTGCAAATAAATTATTGAAGTTAAGAGAATTAAGAATAGGGTGTTTAAAAGAAATTACACAGTAAGCTATTTTAGTATGTGGATTTGGTGAATGGAGAATTTAAGAAAATAATAAACGTAATTTAAGAAATTTGTATGTGAAAGAAGCAAATCATAAAATAAATGTTTAAAATGCTCATGAGTTAATTTTAATTTTAAAAAATTAATATAAACAATACTTAATTTGCACTTTATATAACTAACTTCTATTCTGACTTTATATAACTAAGTTCTAACTGGTAGAAAATTGAAAGTTTGAAAATAATTATATTGTAATTTCAAAATGTCTGCATTGTAATCAATAGTTTTACTTAGTAACTTTGCCACGCTTATATCGCTTTTTACTAGGAGTTGATGACTTTGAATACTGAAAAAGATGTTTATATACTGAAGATTTATTAGAATTGTATTCAAAACTATTGTTAACAACATTATTATTATTATAACTTTGATTTAAGCCATAGGGGAAGAGAGTTTTATATTTTTTAATGTAATAATTTTCAAATACTAATCTATCAGTGAGTGAAATTTTAATATCTAAAATATGAAGAGATACATTTTTAAATCCGTGTGTAGCAAAGTGCTGATATTCAATCTGATTTTTAGTAGGGAGATCATTAAAGACTTTATGGTCAAATTTTTTAATATGATCCCTGTGGACATTTATTCTCAGATGTAAAGGGTTGCTGGTTTGGCCAATGTAGGATAAGTTACAAATAGTACAATTAAGTTTGTATATGCAATTGCTTTGCTTAAATGCAATTGCTTGCTTAAATGCAATTGCTTTGCTAATTGCAAAAACTTTGCAGAATTTTTGTGAAGTGGAATTATTATTAATTTGTAATGGGTCAGCATAAGGACAAGTTTTGCACCTAAGATTATTGCATGTATTGAAGGAATATGATTTAGATTGAGAGTAGGTATGGTATTCTTCCAAATCGTCTATAACACCTAATTGGTCAATGTTTGTCGATCTATAATTATCCCAATTCATAATAATAATAGACCGGACACTAGGTAATGAATAAAATTTACATAAATAAATTTACATCACGAATTTTAATTAAAATTCCCAATATAAACCCCTTCAGAAACTATTTTGTCAGGTACGAATTTCAAATTATAACAAATACCATAAAGAAGAATTGAAACGAAATTTCGGAAAGTAACAGAAAAAGCGTAGTAGATAAGATCTAAATGAGATTCTCATACGAAATATTCATAAATAAGCGAAGTGTGGACAAATAGTCATAATCATCCGGAATGGAAGATATACAAAGCCATTAATACGTATGTGTCTGACTGAATCCCTACAACTGCAGGCAAAAGAGGGCCACATATAGTGGAAATACATGTCTAGATTAAAATGTAAAAATAAGCAATAAAAGATATTGACGTCTGGGTTAACTAAAAGATACAGAAATAAATAACACGAAAAACACAATAAACTCTAATGCCTGCCGAGAGATGTTAGCACTATACACACACTTAAAACGAGTTTGAGAATCGAGTGTGAAGTCTACCAAAAAGAGCAATAACCCGCAGAAAAAATCATAAAAGCGATGAGAGAACTCAAACCAAAATACTCCATAATGCGAAATGTGAAGACATACCAAAATCAATCAATTGAAGGAATGAAAGGGTTAGCTAAATAAAAACAATATCCATAGAGGTCACTGTTAAGACATAGATGGGCTTGTAGTTAAAGTATAGAAATGTGTTAGCAATAATAATAAACAAAATAAAATAAAAAGAATAAAAAAATAATGTATTTCAGTCATAAATTATCCTCTAGTTTAGTAGAATAAAGAATAAAATTTTATTTTCAGAATTTGCACAGTCCTCTAATAGTGTTTATAAATCCCACAAACATGATTTCCAGCAGTGTTCCCATGATCTGAGGCCATAAATTGCTTAGTCTAGTAAAGGCCTTGTGTTTCTATTGGATAGGCACCCCATGAAAACAGACATTTGGGGTGGGTGAAATGTATCGGCAATATTAGAACAACTATATGCTGACAAAGGAAAAGATCAAATGAAACCAAGTATATAAAGTGAAAATTATAAAGAATGCAAAAATCTTTAAGGAACAAAGTTTTGTTTTTTTAATCACTTAGTGATATATATCTGGGGGGATAGGCAGAAATTGAAATATCGTATTGAAAGCAGCTGCAGAAAAATTCAAATATTAGTAATTTTGCCAAGGAGTTGGAAGTGTTTGAATTCTATTAGAATGGTCTGCTCTGTCTAGAAATCACTAACTAAATGCTTTTCATCTTTCTGAGGTACCAGCAAGTGACCTATCATCATAAGAGAGTGACTGCTTCACTGCATGGAATTGAGAAAGTTGCACTGCATATAATTTTTACTTTGACATATTTTCTACAAGTTTCATCAGCACATACAAAATTATGATTTTTCTCTTAGCATTTTTTATTTATTATTCCTAATTACTTCCTTTTACTTTGACACTACACTACTGTGTTCACGACTTAAAAGATTCTTTCGCTTAAGTCATACACAATCCACTATGCATTTATTTAAGATTTAATTTATGATTTATATTTTATAACTTAATTTAAAATTAAACTTGTAACTATGTATTTATTGACTAATGGTATCTCTCCCAGAGTCTCTTTTCCTTTGTCCCGCTCCCTTTCTTACCCCTTCTACCACATTTCTCCGAAAATAAGACCTAATCAGGAAATAAGCCCTAGCATGATTTTTCAGGATGCTCGTAATATAAACCCTGTTCCCAAAATAAGCCCCAGTTAAAATCATTAACCCGACAGATGGCGGACTTTCTCCAGATGTGTGCACTTGATAACGGATGAATGTGGTTGTGACTAATTAGAATCTTTATAATTCAGTACGTCATGTGTTATAACATACGTCACTTAATGAACTCGTGTGAAATAAAAGTTTTCTGAATTATGTGCCTGCAATTTTTCGTTGCTTCTTTTGTGTGGTTCATCATCCTTAACAATTTTTGTTGCCACACATTTGTCACATCTGTCTTGTAAGTATTCACTTAACACTTGATTTAATAATAGATTTATAGAGAATAATATTTTGATCTCTAAACAAGAAGAGTTCAAAAATGAAGTTAGTCCGTCAGATGCAAGAAAGGACTCATGGATGACTCCTGGGGCAAGAATCTTGCCTCTTTCTGTAAAGAGAAGAAGTTGGATCTCCCAATGGTTCAAAAATGGTGATCAGAGTATGATAACCTCAGCCAACAGGTAGGTACACGAGGGAAATGCTAAGAAGTGCAAGTGTGGGTCAGGTCGCAAACCATTATTTCCTGAGTTGGAAGACATCTGTGAATAAATTACTGACAGAAGAGTTGTTTGCAGGACTGATATTCAAGCATTTGCCTTGCATTGGCATTACAGTTAGACATATCCCCAGAAGAATTCAGAGCATTACAACACTGGATGGATGGGTTCCTTCAGCGATACGAACTGTTTCTAAGAAGATCAACAGCACTGTTCAATCTGGAAGTCACTGAAGTTATTAAACATGCACTTGCATTCAAGTATTTTGTTGTTGGCATCGAGTTTCCTAAATACCATCTCTCCGATGTAATTGCTATGGATGAAACTGCAGTGTTTCTTAGTCAAGGATCTTAAACGACAATTGATTGAGGGGGTGCCTCATCAGTCTACATTATCTCCACTGGTTACGAAAGTGCATGTGTTACCTGTATTTTGGCAATTCGTATGGATGGAAAGAAAGCTCCGCTTCTAATCATCACTATGGATAAGAAAGATAAGATTGAACGTGTTTCAGGCATTTATGTTCTTGAAACTGCAAAAGCCTGGTTGGTGCACACAAGCAGCTATAAGGAAGTTGGTTCGATTTAATGCTACTACTTGTTGGGCATTGTTTTGCAAGGTGACCAAAGAGGTCTGCTAGTCTGGGATTCAGACAGCACTCACCGCTCTAAAGACATGAAGAATTTCTTTGTAGAAAAGATAATTGATCAAATAAGGATTCGTGCAGGAATAACTGCCTATCTCCAGACTCTTGATATTGCAATAAACAAGCCATTCAAGGACCATTTGCGCATGGAAATAAATTATTACATTGAAAGTAGAATGGAGAAAAATCAGCATTTAAACTTTGTGGAGCCTAGCCTGCAAGAGTTTGTGACTTGGGTGAAAAATTCATGGAATAAAATCACTGACAGCTGCTTTGCCAATTCACTATGAGCAGGCTACATGAACAAGATATGCTCATTTAAGGAAAGTTCTATTTCTAGACAAAGAGATTAGGGCCAATGGTTCTATAGGAAATGGGGTTGCAAGAAATTCAAGCCGGAATTTGGGGTTTGGAGCTTTATGACTATGTTCCAGAAGAAGATGACATGACTGTTCTTGAATAAATGTAAATTTTTGGACATGAATAAATGTAGATTGTTGTAAATGAATGAATAAATTTAAATTGTTTTACATGAAAAAATAAGATATCTCCCATAAATAAGCCCTAATGTCTTTTTTGGAGCAAAAATTAATATAAGACTCTTATTTTCCGGGAAATATAGTAGCAGTCAGCCTATCCAAGACAAGATACACCAGGCTCAATCTTTAGATCTTTATTCAGCACCCAGCAAATGGAGTGCCAAAGTAAATTATCACATATTGCTATTTTACAAACATGGACAATTACTAAAAATCCTATGTAGGGATAAGTGCTGTTAGCACAGGTGCCCCGTAAATGATAGTCTTGGCTAAATGTGACCATTATATTATATGAGAAGTTTCTATGACAAAGTCTTTTGAACAACATATGTTTACTGTCTCATAATTTTACTTAATCTCATTTTTCCTAGTAATTTTATTTCAATAAAAATAATGTGAATTATTTAAATTTTTTGTGTGTAGCAGAGCTGTTTCGTATTGTGTAAAATAATTTCATGGTAATGTTTTTACTTTTTAGGTTTTTAAAGACCCTCTTGAACAACCAGATCAAGTAGGAGGTCCATTGCTTGCTCCAGCTGAAATAAAAATCATATTTGGAAATCTTCCTCCAATATTTGAAATTCATCAAAAAATTCGAAATGAGCTTGCACTAATAATTCACAGTTGGAATGATGACCATAGCATAGGAAATTTGATTCTTAATCATGTAAGTTTTGTCTAAGTTTCTCTTTTATTTTTTAACTTGGAGTGTTTCTTTTATTTGTATAATTTCAAAATATTTAATTTGCAGGCTAATGGATTCATGAAAGCATATCCCCCATTTGTTAATTTTTTTGAAAAAACTAAAGAGGTGTTGACCAAGTCTGATACAACGAAGCCTAGGTTTCATGCTTTCTTAAAGGTAAGCATTACTGAAATTGTTAGCAAATTATAAATACTAATAATTTCACTTATAGGATTGAGTGCTACATTCCCTTACTAAACTCAGGTAATACAAAAATTCAAGGAAAAGTGTACAAACTAAAAACTTGAAATGCTTAAAAGAGATTGCATTCATTGCAATTGTAATGATGCAGCCCAATCAAAATTTTGCACAAAATTACTGTTTTATCAATAAACAAGTTTTGGAAAGAAAAGGGCTGCATTTTCCTTTTTCTTTGGCCAAATTTGTTATTTATTTCAAATAAAGACAATTTTAATTTAGAAAAACTGTGAAATCCATCTTGAAAACTCGGGCAGGGTTCATACCTTAGAGAAGAGATATGAAGTAGAGTTACTATAACCCTTGATTTGGTGCTCTATCGTTAAACCACGTGATTACCGGCAAGCACTTCTTTCTCCTCCTGTCATTTCAGTGTTATTTCAATGGACTCTTGTCAAGTTAACTATTTAAAAGAGGTTAAAATGGTTTTGTCATGCTGCTGTTACAACTGTACAGAAATACAAGTAGAAGGATAACGTTTCGTTGTTATGTATAACTATTCATTAATTGTTTGTTATTGTGTAGTTTTTTGGTATTAAGTTCATTATTGAATAGCCTGGCTGATCTAAATTTGTGATTTACATTGTAGCAAGCTATATAATATTGACATTTTTTGATAAATTCTTATATTTTGATGTACTATTTGCACTTTTTTGCTATTTATTAAAAAATAAACTGATTTTTAGTTAAATTCATTTAAATGATTTGCATACATGCAAAATTATTCAAATGCTTCATTTTGGCGACCGAATTATTCGCCAAATGGCTCTGTAAAAATAAAAGTTAAACATATTTCTGCTATGTTTACTTACAAAGTGATAAATAAGTTTCATGTTTGTGTTTTAAGTATATCATATATATTATTTAATATTGATAATATGGTAGTTACTAGTTTGTCAACTAAATTATTTTGTTTAACAGGTTTTAATAATTTATTTGAATATAATATATCAAAATTTGGTTTAAATGCCTGTTGAAAAATATCTGATGCCGTTTTAAATGCTTTATAATATTTATAGAAGGGAACTGTATTTCTTGCTTCATGGTAAGTTCCTTTTATATAACTTGATCGTGTGTTTGTCAGTGTGATTTATATTATTAATGCTTTAACTAATCAGGTTCCATTAACCATAGTAACATCAAAATCATTGCCTTTTATAGTACATTTTAATTCTTTGGATTTCGAACCTTATCGGGCTAACCCGACAACCGACACGGGCCGTACTACCTTTTTGAGAATAATTTGAAAACTGGAACAGCTAGAAATTCCAAATTCAGAATAGATCAGTCTTTTGTTGTATATTTTAATTCTTTAGATTTTAAACCATTTAACCCTTTCGCGATGGTGGCATTCCGAAACTGCCGCGGCCCAAAGGACGGAGCGCTTTGCTTCCGAACTGTTCCCAAAGGACAGTAAATTTTTTGCGCTAAACCTAACTAAAGAAATATTTATTTTCTATTTGATGTATATTTTTCATACAAATCTGAATACAAAATACTTGTTAGTTGCTTCCATTCTTTTATCCGAAATATACAAATAATTTCACTGCCTCTAACCCCCCCCCCCCACCTCCAAAAAAAAAATACTCTTTTATATTCCAATGATTCACCAACGAAATCATTAAGCTGAAATCAAAACGAGAACCGGAACTCAATTATAAAATAGCTGATGCTGCGAGAAGTGCTCTGTCTGTTTCTTTTGCAGAATTATCTTTTACCGCTCCAAATGGAGAAATAATTCATTGGATCTCCCTATGCCAAGGGCAAGTATCTGCAAAGTACATTGAAGTTGTTTCCATTGACATTTAACGCCATCTAGTAGACAAATAAATTCAAATAAAATCGTTTTACATAGAAACACGTTTACGTGCCACTCGCTGTTTAGGGTAAAGTTTTCTCCATCATGAGTGCGTGCCGTCCGTCCTTGAATGCAAGTTTGCAGCCGACATGCGGGCGTGACAACCGTCGCGAAAGGATTATGAATAGTCTATCTTGGGTCCCTAAAGAGGAGGAAGCCTGAAAAAATTCGCGGAACCTGTAATGCTTGAGCTACCCGGGTCTGAATTTATGTAGAACATTTTCTATCTACATGCAGTTTTTCTGTCATAAGACCCGAAATTGTTTTCTTGGGGTCCGAGCCCACTCGGGGTGACCCTGCCCGCAATAGGAATATATTAATTTTTGAGGAATAATTCAAGAACTGGGTAACTAGAAAATCTAAATTTAGAATGTTGTTTTCTTCTGTGATATATATTGAGTCCTTAGTCTATGATTTTCTAGTAGCTCTTGCTCTAATATGTTATTTTTCAGTACATTAAAATTGCTTAAATTTGAAATTGTGTTGTTATAAGTTTTTTCATTATATTTTTCTTGTTCAAATATTGTTCAAACCGAAAAAATTTGTGGCTTCTTCTAACATATGAACAGTATCAGAATAGGCAATTCTTAGTGATCCCAACTTTTTTATGTTTAAAAGCAATACATTTGTCACCTCACCTTTTAAAATGCTTAGTCATTCTTCACAGTATATCTTTTCATTTTCTATAAAAAATAGTATATTTTCTTTCACATGATCAAGTTTATAATTACATTCTGCTAAAAAGCGCAATTTTGTTATTTTAACTTCAGTTCTCAAAAATATTTTTGTAATAAATGTTAGTTCACATATCTATAAATTCACTACAGTAAAGACTTTTTTAAAAATCAGAAAATTTTGATTTATTTTTATCGTTACGCTCCATGTGTGTTCACAAATGCCATGTGCACAGTTGAAGCTATTTTTTAAATTGATCATAAAGTAAGGAAATCTTTAATTAAAAAATCTGATAGAAATTCCTCCAAATAAGAAAAAAGTTTAATTTGCAGACATTTTTGGTAGAAATAATGATCATACTTTTGGGAAAAATGAAGAAAGAAAAGCAAGAAAATCACATGTGCCACCTCTGCCATAGGTAATCCAGATTAAAGGAAATATTATTTAAAACATTTCTGTCTTTTAAGTAAACTGTTTATTAGAAAGCTAATTTTCTATTCCAAACAAACCAAAAACTAAATCAGGAAGTACAAAATCCTTTCTTAAAATACACCCCGAAAAGTTATTTTCGTAAGCACTAAGCAAGCATTTCTTATTATTTTAGAGATGCCAATCGCACTGAGTAATAGATAGAGCCGCCAAATGTGGCAGCTCTACTGCCTGTAGTCACGTGATTAACTGCAGAACACGTTCTTGAGGAAAACCCAATGGGCTAAATCACTCTACTTCTTATTCCTGCTCTAAGGTTCATACGCCTCTTGGAAATCCTTAGAAACTCCTTATTTTATTTGTTTTAGCCATACACTACTAGAAATTGCAAAATACTCTCGAAAAATTATTAGTACTTACATCGTGATATTTTATGTCCGAATAAATGTAAGAATCTGGAATTTTAGCATTATTTCATAAGAATTGTGAGGTTTAGCATTCTTTAGTAAAAAAATTAGGTATTTTAGCACTCTCTCATCAAAATCTCATATTTTAGCTTTCTTTTATAAAATTGTGAATTAAAATATTTTTTTTCATAAAATCACAAATTTTAAATAAAGGTTTTTCATAAATTTTAATGTGTTTTTGTAAACATTATAAATTTTAGCATTCTTTCACAAAAGATCATTAATTTAAACATTTCTTTATAAAGATTGTGAATTTTTATTAATGATTTTTTAGGTTCTTGAAATGAAAAGGTTAATTTCTTCCATGAGCAAAATAATATAAGTTTTTTGATTTGAGTACAGCAAATGTTTATACATTACTGATATTTAATAAATTATAGAGAAATTGGTAAACTTTTTCTGTTTTTATTTTTTTTTCTATTTGCATTGTTATGTAACTCAAAGGATGTTTGTGTTACTGGAGTAATGTAGCTGCTGCAAAGCCAAAGGACCTGGTTCTAGAAAAAACTTCTACAGAATCTTGGTTTTATTTTTGTATTTAGTGCTTAGAAAAGTTACTGGGAGAATGTTTGAACTCACTTTGAAAACCCCATTTCCAAGTGTTTTTACTCCTGAAAAAGGGTATTGTAGGTGCAATTAATTAAAATTAAGGTACCAATGATTAGGTTTTGGATTGACAACATATATACAAACATAAATAGAACTAAGCAAACAAATACAAAAGCTTTGTAGAAATGATCTAAATGTATTAGGAAATTAAATAAGTAAATAAACATTTCATCAATAATGAATTTGACGTAGCAATAACCAAATGTGAACTATAGTGGTAGTACAATATTGTATTTAATTTATCAACATCAAAGTCATTATTGAATAAGTATTAACTTAAAATTTAGTGTAAGTAATTAGAATATAAAGCCAAACAACTAAAAGGAATAAAAATTTAAAAAATATCTAGGTTCTTGGTAGTAGTAGAGATCTATTGTGCATCAAAATTGACGATTTTGAAGATAGAATTTTTTAAGCCAATCACTATTAATAGCAGCGAAACATTTAAAGATATTCGAACAAATAGAGCTATTGCAAATAAAATAAATGAAAAAATATCTTCAAGCCAGGATTTGAAATTAGCTGTTGTTAGTCATATTTTGCCCCTATAAATTTTACTTTGTCACCAAGATTTTAGACCCAGTCATCATTTTTTATTCTTAACTTTTTGGCTTTTTTCACTTCTATAATGCAATTCCAACTGATCAATTGTTTATTCTTCCTTCCAACAATCTATTCAACATACGTTGTGGATTGTATGTGCCTGTGCAGTGGATCAAAGGCGAGGCCACTAATAAAAGGTGATTTTTTTTTAGAGCTGCATAATGTGAATGAATGTCAAATGCAATTTCAAAATTGTACTCAAGTAGAACTTTTGGCAACTGAGGAAAAATTATTAGGTGCCATTGACACCTGACTCTCTACTGCTAATTTCTGTCCCTTCTTAAGTGGAATGAGTCTTATCATTACCGGAGACCACCTTATGAACCAATGCCATAGTGACCTACTTGCAGACTGGCAAAAGACTGAAAAGTTTTTCTTGTAATTAATTCTTTATTTTCAATTTTATCAGTTTCTGAAGAAAATAAAATAATACATTGTTTTAGTGTTGAAAAAAACCTTTTGATGTCAAAATCACTTTAATATTTTGTTTTGTCTAAGGAAGTAAAATCAATCCTATTGTAACCAAGATTCGCAAACTACAGTGTCTTTAAATCAGAATTTCAAATTTTAATTTTGATAAAAAGTACAACTATATATCGTAAAATGTACTAGTTTTCATTTAAAATCGAATTTGCAGTAATAAAAGGGTGTATGAATAAAATATTGTGTTATTTTATGCTTAATATATATATGTTAAGTTTTTATTTATATTGGAATGATATAAAAAGTCATTCCAATGAATAAACAAGCCTGATTGTAGCTAAATTTCAGGCTTTCTTTGTAATAAAATTTTTATTTTTGCCTGTGTTCTACTGATGATTATTTCTTATATAAATTTCAGAGGTGCCAAAGTAAACCTGAGTGTGGTAGACAAACATTACAAGAGCTTTTAATCAGGCCAGTTCAGAGACTGCCAAGTGTCATCCTTCTTTTATCAGGTAACATATATATGTTTTGCTGTATTTTATTTTGAAGATTTTTAAGATTCATACATTTACAAGCAATTTTCATAATTTGTATGTATTTAGGTTACAAATAAAGTTTCACTTACAAATTGTGAGTACTTTTGTGTACGGAAAACATATTTACAAAACCATCAGAATTTTTGTCATAATTTTACAATTTTGTTTTCTGATATCTCCTATTTTAATTTTGCTTTATTTGGTTAACTAGAATGCATTGTCTGGGTCCTAAATAAGTAAAGTGTCTGCTATTTAAATAAGATAACTGGTTTACCACTTAATTTCCAAATCGCTTGTTTTGAACTAAAACAATTCCCACACTCAGTTTTTTCCATGCACAACCATGCTAATTATACAATGCAGGCATAATACGTCCTAAATAGGCGTTAGATCACCAGTCATTGGCAGAACGATATAATAACAATTTTTGAAGTTGCAAAAAAAAAAAAAAAAAAAAAAAAAAAAAGTTCCTTAATTTCTGAAGGAATATTAAAAAAAATATCAGTGAATTTTCATCTAAGTCAAATTTTAGCGCAATACTCATAATGAAGATATAATACATATAATACACAAAGAAGGCTGAAATCTTAAATGTGCAAAGACTTGCTATTTCCTGTGACAGCAAAGAAAGAATATATTTCATATAAGAAAATGGTGGAAAATTGTTATTTTCAACAAAAATTCCTAACTTTTAAACTAATTCAAATTTTTTAAAAAATCTCACTAAGTTGAACATAACCAGGACAGGAAGTACCTTCTGTCATGAATTTTAACACTGTCGAACTCTTCAATTTTCCTCTACAGATGACGACAGTGGACAAATAAACCTCTTTTATTATGCAAAATGGTTGATGTGTAAAGTTCCTGTAATTCAAAGAAGTTAAGTTAAAAGATTGCCAACTATGCTGATATATTGCATCAACATACTGTTTAAATTAATTTTAAAATCAAGAAGTCTTATCATTATAGTGAGTTTAAGCATGTTTCATGTGCATCTTCTTGGTAGTTGTATTGGATTACTTTTTAATATTTCAGAATTTTCAGGAGTTTATTTTTTATTTAAACAGGTTCAAGAGGCTTACTTACTTATTAATATACTACTTTTCATAAGTTCATTTCAAAATTTTCCATAGTAATTGCAGTTAAAATTGGCGGAAGTTCATTTTCTTTAGGTTTTAGTAATTTTAATTTATTTAAATTATCTAAATTGTAATACTTTTCATTGCTTTTCATTTTATATTTACTTACATATTTTATATTTTAGAATTTGTCCTTTTCAATTAAGCATTAATTTATCATTATTTTTCAATAGATTCTACATTCCTTGCATTCTGAAAATTTCAGTTTTTGCAGTCTTTGAAATTTGTACAATAGTTTAAGATGCACGCTAATTTTGAAAATTTTCAAAATATTAGACATTTCATGGGATTTTGTAATACTTTTCACTCACTCTCACTTCGTACTGCCTTTAATATGCAGAATGACAAATGATAAAGTAATAACATCTTTTATTTGTACATATTTTCTACAATTTGTTAATTTTTGTTACTTTATTGAACTTAAAATTTATATCTTAGATGTAAAGGTATATACACTTTTTAACACTAGAAAGACGGAGGGGCCTGTGTGGCCCCTCTCGTTATTTGTTGTTCAGTAATTCCAATAATAATTAACTGAACATAGTGCAGCTTTCTGACTTTTCATAATATGATCCTATTTTAGTGCTAATTTAATCATTTATATATTGGCCTCATAGCAGTGTAAATATTGAACCTTATACCTAGAATGATGGGAGGGGCCAGAGTGGCCCTTAAGGTATTTTACAATAATACGGAGAAATTCTTTGTTTCTCATAATCGCTGTAATATGACAAGTGCTATTTAGTCTAGTTTGACCTTGACCTTCCTCTGTTTACTGCCGGTTTGAATTCCAAATGCTCCCCCCCTCCCCCCTTCCCACTGGCAACAGCCGGCCGGGCAAACAATAGCAATTGCTCTTCGAAAGAGAAATAAATTTTACGTTTTGACGTGTACAGATAATGCCGTGGTACAGTATCATACACTCAGTTTTTATTTAGTCATTAGAGAAGATGCGTTGGGCACGTGGACTCACTCAGGAAGAAATTTTGAAAGAATTACAACGATTAGATGAAATTGATTCAGGTAATAGTGAAATTAGTGATTTGTACGGAGACGAAGAATATATTCCCACAAAAAGCAACAATTCTGATGATGAATCTGAAATTAGTTCGCAGCATGACAGTGATTGCTATGAAAGTAATAGTTCGGACAATGAATATTTTGAAACTAACCCCCAAACATCTATAAATAGTAGACAAAAGCGTGGACGTGGGAGTACCAGGGGTGCGTTTAGCGGTATTAGTCAAAAACATTGCCGTAAATGTTCCATTCATAATATTCTACCCTCAGTTGGAAAGGAAGAAATTTCTGCAGACAGAACAGTATGGAAAGTAATTTCACCTTCTGGGGCAGTAGGCCGATTTACAGCCCAAAACATAGTGAAGGAAACAAAAGGTCCAACATCGTATGTTAAAAGAAACATTTGCGAAGACAGTGTGTTTAGTGCTTGGTGACTGATTTTCAGCAGCAATCAAATGATACGGTATATAAAAGAATGCACAGAAGAAGCTTGCTGTCGTCTAAGTAAAGACACTTGAACTGTATCTTTCGATGAACTCGAAGCTGTTTTTTCAATTATGTACGCAAGAGGACTGTATGGAGCGAAGAACTCTCCTTTGAATACTTTATGGTGGATTTCTCTTACAGACTATGGCTAGAGATCGTTTCAAAGAAATGATACGTTTCCTTTGCTTTGATCACAAAACAGAAAGATCAGAGCGACTGAAGTCAGATAAATTCGCTGTGGCCTCCACTTTATGGTACCCTTTCATTGAGAACAGTGCATCTTGTTATAAACCTGGAGTGCATCTCACTGTTAATGAGCAACTTCTTCCATCTAAGGCTAGATGCCCTTTCACCCAATATATTCCAAGTAAGCCGGACAAGTTTGGGATAAAATTTTGGCTGCTTGTTTGCGTAGATTCAAAATATGTGCTGAATGGTTTTCCTTATACTGGTGTAGATAGCGAGCGACCAGCTGACCAAGCTGTTCATGAACATGTTGTCATGAAGTTGACTCAGCCATACTTGTGAAAAGGAAGAAATGTAATAACTGACAGCTATTTTACTATTGTAAAATCATGTGAAAAATTGAAGTCCCAATCAACAAGTCTGGTTGGAACACTTAGAAGAGATTATAGAGAGGTGCCACTGTCAAAAGTAGAATTATGATCATCTGCTACAATTTTTCCTCATTGTTTTTTCCCCACTTATAGTTTGGAAACGGAGTCTAAAATGTTTATATCTATGGTTGCACATTATCATTTTATTTTTTATCTTTATTATTCTGTAATGAAGCGAGTGGAAACAGTGGATTTGTTATTATAGAACTAAAAACTTGTAAAATGATGGAATCTTGTAAAAATGCTGTAATTTGGTGAATTATAAATAAAAAGCTGTTTCATTTGCAAAGGATGTCAATTATTTATATATATGGAGTCAGAATAAAATGGAGAATGACAGAATAGTTTTCTGTGAGATTCTCACAACAGCTACAAACAGGAAAATTAGGAATGCAAAATATTTATTCCACTATTTTGCACAGAAAGGATGAAGATATAACATTAACTGTCTATCAAGAGAAGAAAAATAAAAATGTATTGTTGCTAAGTTCTCTTCACAACACTGTAATCATCGACGATAATGAGAAGAAGCAGCCAGAAACTGTAACATATTATAATCGAACAAAGTACGGTGTGGACATTGTAGACCACATGATACGCCTTTATAGTGCTAAATCAGGAACTCGTCGTTTGCCTATGCACATATTTTTTAATGTTTTAGATATATCTGCTATATAAGCGTAGATTTTATAAAAAGAGGTGACCGGAAAGAAGGAACTTAGTCTCAGAAGTTTTATCCTGCAGTTATGTGAAGAGCTCCATGCTCCATACGTGTCATCAAGAAATACAGCTAATGCAAGGAAACCGACGGAGCAATGTGTAAACAGAGAAAGCAACACTATCAAAAAGAGAACCAAATGTAGGGTAAAAATATCTTGTAATGGAAATCATACATGGAACACATGTCCGGATTGCAAAAAAGCAGTTTGCGGCAAATTTTCTTCGAGAGAAGTGCGATGCATTGATTGCTATGAAAACTGTACAAAATGAAAATAAATCAGGTTAGTATCATATAAATTTTCAGTTTCATTAATTGAACAAGAGTATTTTAGTTTATTATTATTATTAATTATAATAATTATTATTTATCTAGAGTGGAAACTCAATTATCTGAACAATGAAAATATAAATATGATTGAAAAAGTCCTTATGTTCCGTTTAATCAGACATTTTGATTATCTAAATAGACTAAAATCCCATGGAATTCTGATGATCGAGTCTACTATATTCTTATTAAATTAATTTTTATCATATTTCTAGATTTTAGATATCTAATTGGTGTACACTAAAAAAATCTAGGAAGGGCCACACTGGCCCCTTCCAACTTCCTAGGTATACAGTAATTTTCAGTCTTTCTAGTGTTAAGATAGAATGTGCAATTTACAGTTATTCCTTGATGTACCGCTACCGTGTTTCAGCTCTGAATTGGCATTATATCGAGGGCATTGAAATTTAAAAACATAATGTATTCATGTGTATGAGGTATACATGATTAAAAAAAAAGTGTACCAAATATTTATATGCTGGAATTAAGAATAAAATACAGGATTTACATTGCATTAATACAGGAAGAAACATGCATAATTTATTTCCATTGAAAAACTATCTAAAGTTGTTTGCTTTTGAATTTCTGCAAAGTAGAGTCCAATTTGACGAAATCATTTAAAACTTGTGCGTTCTCAGAGTTTGCTTCAAAAAAGTTCTTCAAAGCAAAAATAAATTCCATCTCCATGTCTTTGTAATCTTCTTGCAAGACCCCAGGGGACACTTTTGGTCTTTTTTCGCTTCGAAATTCCTGTTAAATTTACCTCTTTTCATCTAGGTACAGAAGCACAGCACACTAATAAATAATCACGACAGATGGTCTTCTAACCTCCAGTGTCCTTAAGCCAAGGTTTTTTTTTTCTCTTTTCAACAAAAAGAACTGTTAAATCAGTGGAACAGACCATATTCCTTTCTGAGAGTAATGGTTAGAGTTGCAATATGAAAAAAAAAGCAAATTTTGGTTTATTTCTGTGGAAAAACCCACAAAACAAAAGAAAAATATGAAGAACTGAAAGAGCCCAGTCTCGATGTTTTTAAAATTAGTAAAATTAAATATCAAAGGTTCGAAATTATTTGTATGTTATTGTTTAGGTTTTAATCTTTTAGTACATAAATGTATTAAATCATTTAAAAGTGTATTTTTATTATAATATTGCATTAAATTGTTATAATTTTCTTTATTTTTAGATATACTTAAACGTACACAGAAAAGTAATGCCGATCATGCAGCTTTAGAGAAAGCAATACAAGCCTTGAAAGATGTTATGATGTAAGTTTTTGCATTTTAAATAATTTCTATTATGTAGTCTTGATATCTTCCAATGCAAAAAGATATTAAAAATCCAATGATTAATTAAAAATATTGTCCAGTTTAATCTAGAAAAGATAACACACATATAATTTATATACTGCTCATTTAATCACCTTCATTAGGTCTCTTTATGCTTTGAACAATTAAACTGTGTGTTTTTACACGGCATCTCCATAAATTTTTTTGCAAAAGTCAGATTTTGTAGAATGATGAGGTAATATGGTTAGGTGTCATTGATCCTTGACTTTTTGCTCCTAATTTATTACCCTTATCTTAGCAATAGTATTGATTTTGTTGTGTTTTCAGTTCATTGGTTAGAACAAACTTTAGCTATTGAAAAATACATCCATACAGCAACCTTTTTTATTGGCTGAAAGTTTTAAACATTTTAAATGTTTATATAAATTTAATAACTTTAAAAAAATTAATGTTTTATGTACTTTATGTTTTTTATTGTTTAAATAAATGTTTCATATTATTAAATGTAATTTTTATTTAATTTTAGGCACATTAATGAAGATAAAAGGAAAACTGAAGGTCAAGTTGCTATGTTTGATGTGGTGAATGACATTGAAAATTGTCCAGTAAGATTATAATTTACTAGCCGAATACACGTTGAAAATCAACGGTCTCGCAATAAGTAACCCCTGAATATTGTCAATTTTTTTAATAATTTGCGTTTCACATTTATTCCGCAAATCGAATATTTTAGTGTGCGAAACCCCCTAAAGAAAAAAATATTGAAAATTTTTAATTGCGCATGTCTTCCATTCGAACTGTCTACCAGTATACCAAATCTCTATCTCATCCCGAAGTATACTATTTTATCATCTCCCTTTCGAACATTTTTCTGTGGAGCGCACCCATAAATGAACATTTGTGGAAAACTCTGTTCGCCTTGGGTTTCTTATCAGATGATTGGTCCATATACCAAATATCAAGCCTCTATCACATTTAAAAGGAAGTGTGTCTCATTTATTCCGAAAATCGAACATATTGGTGTTCGGCACCCCCTAAAGTAGCAAATATTGGAAATCTGAAACTCCACACTTTCTTCCTTTCAAACTATCTACCAGTACACCAAATTCGATGTCTCTATCCTGTCGTGAAGCATGTTTTTCTATCACTTCATATTTCGAACGTTTTTCTATGTTGCACCCCCTTAATTGATCATTTTTGAAAAAATGTAATAATCTTAGGTTTTTTTTAATCAAATGATTACCCCATATATTAAATTTCAAGCTTCTTTCACACTCTAAACGAGGCGCTTTTCAGTTGTTCGTGAAATCGAACATATTAGTGTGCAGCACCCTCTACAATAGCAAATGTTGGAAAACGGAAATTGCACACTTTCTTCCTTTCAAACTATCTACCCGTATACCAAATTTGAAGTCTCTAACTCATCGTGAAGCATGACCTACCATTTCACCCATCGAATGTTTTTCTGTTGAGTACCCACCCCCCTTAAATATTCATTTTTGAAAAACTCCATTCTTCTTGGGTTTTCTATTAAATGATTTGTCAATATACCAAATATCAAACCTCTACCACGTTCTAAAAGGGGTATTTCTACTTCATTCCGAAAATCGAACATTTCTGTGTGTGTCTCCCCCTAAAGTAGAAAATATTGGAAAACTAAAATTGTACACTTTCTTCCTTCCAAACTTTCTGCCCATACACCAAATTCCAAATCTCTATCTCATTCCGAAGTATGTTTTTTTTTTATCAATTCACCTTTCGAATGTTTTCCTCTAGAGCACCCCCTTAAACGAACGTTTTTGAAAAACTATATTCGCCTTAGGTGTTTTCATCAAATGATTAGTCCATATACCTAATTTCAAGCCTCTATCAAATTTTAAAGGAACCGTTTCTCATTTATTCAGTAAATCAAACATTTTGGTGTGTGGCACCCGTTTAAGTAAAAAATATTGGAAATCTGAAATTGCACACTTTTTTCCTTTTGAACGATTTACCCATACACCAAATTTGAAGTCTCTATCTTATGGCAAAGTATACTTTCCTATCATTTCACTTTTCGAACGTTTTGGTCTGGAGCACCCCCTCTAGAGAACGTTTTCAAAAAATTCGATTTTTCCAGGGGGCTTTATCGAACGATTGAACCGTGTATCAAGTTTCAAGTGTCTATCTATTCGGGAAGTGCCTAAGAAAAGCATGACACAGACAGATGGACACTTGGAAATTAGTATATATAGATTTATTTTGGTTTAGGGAAGCTAGTTGTGATTTATTAAAAAATAAATAAATAAAATAAAAAAAATGTGATGCGAAAGACCAGGTTTTCCTATAGCTATAATTTTAAAATCATTATCAACAGGATTCAAAGTTACTTGCAATGTTTAATAGTGCATTATTATACTAAAATTTGGATTACATATTGGGATATGATCCAAATTATGGTTTAACCACTCTAAAAAATTGCTAAAACTTACTTTAATCAACAACAGATGAATAGTAAAATGAATATTTGTCTAAATTACATATTTACCCATTCGTACGAATTAAGGCTGCATCATACAATCGTACAAGTAGCGTAATCTCTTCTGAATTCTCAGTGCATGACCAGGAAATGCCATTTGATCTTGTACGCTATGGAAAACAGTTTTCTCCCCAAGAGTCACATGAACAAATAAGTGTAGTTTTATGTGTAAATTACTCAGTTATAGAGCACAGTAATAATTTAGAGTCCATACACCTTTGCTAGTTATGCCATTTTGTTACTAAACAAAGACTGGATTTTCAGTCTACATTGTCCCATATTGTTCTAATCAGTAGTAAAAAATTTGTCAAAATTTGTCTGAAGTTTAAAATTGAAATATTTGCATTGTTGGCATTAAAAATAATATCCAAGATCTAATGCATTATCTAGAAACAATTTCTAGGAATCTTAAAGTATCTGTTTTTATTCATATTTTGTTTAAAACTGCTTTAATTAAAAACTTTAATTAATTAACTTTTCTTTATGCTTAGTGTGTTTTAATTATAATAAATATATTTTTATATTGTATATATGTAGAGCGATATAGTTTGCATTCCCGTGGAAAGCTTTGACATCCTTTTTCATTTCTCCTAATCTTTGAAAAATCTAAAGTTGATGAAGCAGAGCTATTATATTTTTACATTGTATCTAAAAATAATTGTTTTTTAAATATTTTTGCAAAATGCAATTGCATAATTCAGCTTATATTCTTGGAATAAGAGATAGTCCAGAAATATCCATTTTCATTCATGTTTTGTTTTAAACTAATTCTATTTAAAAAAATAGAACCTCCATTTCTTCATAACATATTTTATTAATAAGTATTTTGGTAAAATATTATATTTTCAAGTGCAATTTCGCGCAAGCAGTTCAACCAGTTGTTGTTGAGACCCAGACCGTCCGACCTACTAGAAAGGTGTAAGGTAACCATTTGGACGGCTGGGAAGTGCCATCCAATTTAGACCGGAACCCAGTGGGGGAGGCATCCACAGGGACCGTACCCTCCTTCCCTTACCACCAACCTCTCGGAAGGACTTACGGACCCACATGTTTAACGTGATCGTACTCCGCATGAACACGGCGCAGTTTACCCAGTGTAAAACTGGCATCCTTTTTCATCCATCCTAATCTCTGAAGAATCTGAAGTTAGAGAAACAGAACTATTATATTTTTACATTTGGTTGTACATTTTTTGCCTCATATAAAAATAATTATTTGAATACTTTATTTGTTCTATAGATATGATAAAATAGTATAGTGATGTTGTATATTTTGATTACATTTTTTCTCTTTGCAGCCAAATTTGTTGTCATCACACAGGAACCTTGTATCTAAAACAGACATGGTAGAAGTAACAGATACATTGAACAAAAAAGGAGGTACTATAACAATGTTCCTTTTCACAGATGTTTTAGAAGTAAGTATTGTTTAATTTTTTTTTCCAGCTGCTCAGTATTACTCATTATCTTTACTTCTTATCTAACTCATTTGCTGTTTTTTGTTATATATGATTTATCTTCATTTCATTTTGTCTTCAATATTTCACATTTTTGAGGGAGAAAAGGGTTGCAATCTTTCCTGGATTGGGGGAGGAAATTTCTGAATAATGTGAATAATTGGCCAGAAAGTCAGAAAAATTTAAGTTCAGAAAAGTTGTAGGGGAATTTTTAATATTTTAAGATAGCAATAACTTATTTTATAAAGTTTCTATCTGATATTTTGTTGGATAGTCACAAATTTTGCTTGTCTCTAGTCATGCACAATGCAATGAGAAAGCTTACTTATTCAGCCCTTTGTTAGATTCAATTGCTGTGATCTGTTAGATTTTTCAAATTTTACATATTAAGAAATTTTAAAACTTAAATTTTACATATTAAGAAATTTTAAAACTTAAATTTTACATATTAAGAAATTTTATAGTGCTCTTTGGGTTATAAGTTTGGAAAAATCTTAGTTGTAATTTTAACAGTATAACCTCCAAGCAATAGCCATAAATCAGATCTTTCATTCCTGCCTCTTGTTCAAAGTGAGTATGTTCAAATAAATGAATAATTCAAACAGCTAATTTTTTACTGGCTATGTACTAAAACTTACCGGCAAAAAAAAAAGAAAAAAAAGGGGGGGATAAAATTAAATTTTTGCTGCATTTACATTATTTCTTTTCTTTTTTAAACTCCAAAACACAAAAAAATATTTTTGTGACATTTACAAATTTCATATGAAATGATAACTAAAACACTAAACATCATTTTCCATCACATGATAATAACCATCTACCATGGTTAGTAAAAACACAGTAAAGTAAAATTTCTGATTAAAAAACTCCTTTTGTAACTTATGGTGGGAGTGGTTAGCTGAGATCACAGCTAATCAATGTGTGCCCTGAAGATAAAGCACAGTTGTCAGGGTCAAAAGTTAAGGTCTTACATGATTTTTTGAAGTTTGCCTGCTACTAGAAAAAATAGGAATGAATGGTACAACCATTTCTTTCTTGCCCTAGACAGTTGAGCATAATGTCATATTTTCTTCCTTTTGAAAATGTGGATGAGGGTCACCCTCACTTTTGATCAAAATTTAAACATAACTAAATTCATTTGAAAAATCTACTTGCCTTAATTGAGTGTGGTTTTAAAATTTTACATGCAATTTCCAAAATTTCAGTTACTGTTTGGCAACTGGCGACTGACATTTAGCAAGGTTGGTTCAGATATGACCATTGTTTGAGATTGTCAGTAAAGTAAATTTCCAAGTATGTACAAAATTAATATGTGCATATTATAAATTTACTACAGAAGAATACTACTTAAATAGAAGTTTTAAAGCTGTGAAGATACTCTTATTTTGAAAGTTTACAATTATAATCACATAAAACATTGGGTGTATAAATATGTATATACATACCCCTTATCTTTTACATAAAAATCTTAGTCTGTTTTATTCCAATGTTTTGAGAAATTATTTTTTTTTTTTGCTCTGTAATTTTATTTTAATATTTTAGGAAATTTTAAGGTTGATAATTTTATTCATGCACTGTCATTACCTACAGTAAATCTTTTTAATTATGTAAAACTATTTGAAAAGTATTTTGTGTTGTCAAAATTGCAATTTTTTTCCAGATTCACAAATTGTAATTTTTGTGTTTTCTTTAAAATTTCATTTTTCTTTTGTTGCAGAAATTTAGAATTAAAATTAATTTATATCAAATGTTTTATACTGTATATAATGTGTAACTAGGGCACATATTTTGTAGCTTAATATTTATATTATTTAATAAACATTAATTGTATTTTAAATTGTTGTATTTTATGTTATTCAAATACTTGTTAGCTAAATGGATATACTAATGTGTTTTAAAAATAAACTGATTTATAACAATAATTGTATGTTTTTCTATCTTTAGATTTGTAGAAAGAGAAGCAAAGCAGCAGCAAATTCCCTAAAAAGTCCTGGTGTTGCTAGTTTAGCCTCTGGAACAATGAAGGCCCAATCTAAATCATTTAAGCATCTTGAGTTAATACCATTGTCACACATCAAAAGAGTTGTAGATATCACAGAGACAGACGGTATGTTTTTTGTTACAAGTATATTAATGTGGATTATATACATACTACATAGAAGCAGTCAGAATTTCAGTATGAATTTCTACAGCTAACTTTGTAGATGACTTTGCTCAGCAAGCATTACTTAGCAAGTTTTCTTGCTGCCAGTACAGTAAGTACTGGAATACTGTTAAAATGCTTTAACAGCAATTCAATGATTTCTAATATGAGCTAAATCAGTTTTGCAATATAGTACTATTAGGTGCAAGTGAGCAAAATTTCTGATAATTTAAAGTTGAGGTAATTGCACAATGAACAATGCAGTTTAAACTGACTCAGATGAAGTATGCATTTTGCAATTTGCTGTATATAATTTTATTGTTTATTATTGTTGAGTGTAAATTCTTGCATGTGTATGCAATGCTATGAAACAAAACATACGTGCATTAAAATCAATTGCATTTATAGATATAATTGTAACACTTTTGAATTTTTTTTTAATTCCAGTCCTGATCCTTTACAAATACACTTCTACTGTATTACACATAAACCTTGCACCATAATTTTCTGAATGAATGACATGCGAAATTTATGATATTGTAAGAAAAATGCTCATTGTGTATTTGCCACACAACTTATAATTTATATAATTTAAGAAGTGTTTTACTTTTACGAATGTTTTGAATTCTGTGTTTCAGCAGTTTTAAGGCACAAATTCTTCATAAGCATCATATTCCTCCTATTTTCCCTACTAAAGTGGGAACATTCCTACTTTTGAGATAAATTCCTATTTTTGAAGGAAAACTTTTTTTTTTGTTTAGTAGTATGATATATTATTGAAAAAAAATTAAGTAATTATTCAGACAAAAGTTAAGTACTATTTTTGATAAAGGAAGATGCTATTTGCTCTACTAAAGTGGGAACATTCCTACTTTTGAGACAAATTCCTATTTTTGAAGGAAAACTGTTTTTTTTTTCAATAGTATAATGATATATTATTGAAAAAAAATTAAGTAATTATTCAGACAAAAGTTAAGTACTATTTTTGATAAAGGAAGATGCTATTTGCAAAGTTTTGATAAGAGTTCCTTTATAAGTTGAGTCTGACCAAGTGTGAGCTTAATACTCTTTGGTTTTGCTATTCTGCATCAAAACTGTTGCCATGTTTTGCCTTGTTGAAGCATAAAATGAAATTTTACAATTGCATATATTCAAAAATTAAAGTTGTGCATTGAATTAACTTATATACTTTAGAATTGTTTATATGTAGTAAAATTTAATGTATATTTATAAAATGTATTTCTGTTCCTTTTAATATATATATTTTATATAACTATTTCAAATTTTAGATTGCAGAAATCACTTTGCAATTGTTGCATGGTCAAGTAAAGAACTAAAGGAGATTTTGTATGCTTTCATCCTTTTGGACGATGCTTGCAAAAGTACACTTTTAAGAACTCTCTGCCGGCAAATTGCTAACTCCGTATGCAAAGCTGATACAGTGAGTAACTTTCTTTGTATTTATTAATATAACTCTATTGTAATATGTTGTATTTTTATATAAGGTCTTCATAAATTTTCATATAGTAAGGTAATATGCATTACTAGTGCATCAATTTTTGTAATTTTACTTTTTACTTCCATGAATATTTGATACTAGAAAATGTATCGTTGCAGGAATAAATTGAATTTATGAATCTAAAAAATAACATAAGTAAATTTTATTCATATAAATAACAGTAAAAGTTGTATTCAATCAATGTACTCTTATGCATCTTGATACTATCTTACCTCCAATTCAGAGATTATCATACTAAATAATTTTTGAGCATAATTTATCATTATAAATGAATTGTACTAATTTTATAATGTTGGCATGTGTGTGTGGGGGGAGGGAGGGTTCATGATCTTACATTATTTTTCAATAAATTTATTGATATTAAGTAAAATTAAAACAGCATTAAGTATTATTAGCCAAATTCACTTTTCGTGTATGCAATGTTATGCAACAAATTTATTAACATTATTCACATGGATCTAACATATTCTGTATACAAGAACTGGTGTTTTGTAATAATTATTTTGGTTCTAATAAATTCATCAAAATTTGTTTATATCATGTTATATTAATTAATGGGTATGCCATAGAATATGATTTTTCCCCCTCTAAATTTATCAAAAGTAACCTGAATGTAAGAAAAACCATGTGGTATCCACATGATATTTTTTGTTTGTTAATGTATCGCTAAATTTTAACTGACTTTTTATTATTAATAATATAAAACCAGTTGAAAGTATGGACAAAATTAATTTCCTGTAATTTGCCAGAGTTTCCCCCAGGCACTTTTGGAAGGGCGCAGCGCCATGCCTGCCCTTCTTTTACCAGAACAGCGCCCTCCTTGCCCTTTGTACAAGAGGAGTGCCCTCACTGCCCTTTTGTTAGCAGATCAGATCCCCTGCTTAGCCTTTTGTTAAGAGAGCAATGTTTGTCCTCAAACGAAAATCAACCAGTTCTTGTATTACCTCAGATAAGTTCCAGAGCTCTTTCTCTGCGTTCATTACCGTAAATTTTGATCATGTCTATCTCCCCCCCCCCCCCCCTGCCGCTCCCTTCTCCTTCAAAGAAAAAAAAGGGGTGATCTAATGCCAGTAAAAAGAGGATTGACAGCTCCATATCACTTCTTTCCTCCACTGGAAGAAGAAAAAAACAAAATGGAAAGGGGAATAATAAGCACGTACATTCGTTCTTCCATCTGATGAAAACTTTCAAAACGGTTTTCTTTTCAACTTAAATTTTTCTTAAATTATTTCATGTTTGATATGCATTTTAGTTATAAAGTTCTGTAAATGTAAACCCTGTAAGCATATTTTCTCTAAAACAAATATTTAAAAATATAGATTTCCGGACTAGGGTTCATTGCGCCATTTGCGGGAAGATGTTTATGCTGATTCCGCCGATTCAGTCAAAACCGGAGGATGATAGAAGGAGTGGGGGAGAAAAGTTGTTAGATTAGCATGGTGATTTTAGCTGACTTGAATGAAATATGGGAGAGCTTATTTTCTTTATATTGTTTATTAATTGCCTATAGCTACCAGCCTAGTCGAGTTTTGGAAATTCTCTTAATACGCTTTCTTGCTGTAGACTGCGCATCTCTGCACATTTTTAAAATATAAATATAGATTTAGCAACAAATTTCATAATACATATTTTTATCCCTAACTATTTATATCTGTCTTTTATGGTTTCGAAGATATTTCGAGTGAAAATAAGCAAAATGAAAAAAAAAAAAACTTGTTCGGACAGATACTTAGTTTTTCAAAAAACAAGTTTAAAAAATTAAAAAATTGAAATTAATTTTATATATTCACAATTTTGACCCTATTTCCTACAAAACAAGAAAATATATTTACATTTTTGTCCATTAGACTTGCGCGACAAAATGTTTAAATTTTTTTGCAATGCTCTGATTTTCGTTATATAAATCCCAAACATAAATGTTTTTCAAACATAAAAAATATGTGCCCTTTTTTTCTAAGAAGTGCCCTTTTCCTAATAACAGCACCCTGCCCTTTTTTAATCCTGGAGGAAACTCTGATTTGCTACCTAATTAAATTGCCCATTACTTCAAGAATCACTGTTTTATAGAAATCTGAAATTCATTTATTGATTTTAAATTGATAAATTTGAGATTATTTTTATGATGCTTTTATTGTTATGTGAAAAGATTGTCAATTCCTTTTTGTTGTGTGTATTTTAACAATAATATGATTCATTTTCAGGAAAATTTACTTACTAGTCTTGATGCTCAACAGTTAGCTCTGCAATCAAATGATAGCTCAGGAAATGTTCTAACTAAAGCATTAACGTAAGTACATTTTTTCCATTAATACAAATTCAAGTGTTATGTTATAAATTAGATTGATTTTCATTGGCTCAACAGTTGAAAAAATTTCATTCCTGTATAAGCAATTTTCCATTTTTTTTTCCCTTTCCTAATTTGGACCGATGAAAGTTGTTTATGCAATCTTGCTATGATTTTATATGTCCTTTAAGATATTTCTTTCTCCCTTTCTATCAGGCTTCGGGAAATCTGTAAAATCTAGCCCGTCCGCAGGGAGGGTTATTAAAATTTTTTACCTGTCTTCCTAAGAATTTTTTTTCACATTATATTCATTAACATATGTGCTTAAATATATCGCACAATAAAAATAAATTAAAACCAACTACCTCACGATGAAGTGCGATAACTGCATATTCATACATCACCCCCACAGCGCTTAACCGCCGCGATCAAACTCGCTGACGAGGTGTCTCTGATGAGGGACTAAACCCGGCGGAATTCCGATCTATGGGTGGGGGCAGAGGGGTAAAAGATGTAAGGAATCTCTCCTTTTCCCAATATTTGGTAACATGAAGGAATTATAAATAAATACTCATATAAATCCTCTTGTCTCGAAGCAGTTTAAACCTCATTGACACTCTTTTAATTTCTAGGGAATGTGACTGAATTAAGATGACAATCTTGGACTGAATAGATGTTTCATACCTTTACTTCAGTTGTCAGACAGCTAGAACAAATGCCATGAAAGAATTGTAAACATAATAGTTTTAAAGTTGAAACCAAAGTGGGGAAGAAAGGAAAATACTTCTGACTGAATTAGACGAATCCATTCCAAAAATTCAAACTTGCTACGTACTCCTGTCTGTTACAGCAAGTTTAAATTTTATAGCTTGGGTTTTAAAGATTTAAAAGGGGATAGCACTCTGCATGGGTTTGTGCTTAGGCCTGGGCTGGGCTTGAGTTTTCTACTGTTTCGGGTCGGGTTGAGTCTTTTTTTTTTTTTTTTTTTAAACGTCTGTTACGACTGGGCTGAACATATTTATTTTGAAATTTTTTTCAATGGATTTAAATTAAATACATGAACTTATACCATTTATTTCAGCTATGTAAAGATAAATGTTTAAGGAAACAACCTCAATTCTCCAAGCAAAATTTTCACAAATTTGTTTTTGACATATTTGAACGCAAATGATTTCGGGTTTGTCGAGATGCAGTTATCTTCAGGCCGAGTCCCTTTTACATTTATAAATTTTTTTGGGTTTGGCCCGAGTTTAAGCATTGGTATTGTCGGTCGGGTGAAAATTTGAAATTTCGGCACATGTGGACCTCGAAAAGGAGATCAGAACAAACATGTCACTTCGATCGAGAGCTCTCTATCGCATTTTTGTTCGGTCATCGGATTCACTGGGTGGAGGATGAGGAGAGAGAAAATAACTAGCGTCTGTGGTTACGATGCAGATCTGACTGTTCTCTTAAAAAGAAGGCGTTGATAGTGCACACTAGCTAAGTTTATGGGAGGGGGGTGGGGGCGATTTACAGGTGACAACATTTCAATTTTCATTCAAGGCACAGGAAAGGGTGGCTTTCACCATAATTTTGCGATGACAACTTATCTTTTTTTTTTTTCTAATCTTAAGGCCGTCCAAGAGGACATTGACTTCTGAAAATTGGCTGTCCTCGCCGAATTTTAACCCGGCGAGGCGATTTTTGGAAGTCTGCTTTCTATATATAATAGGGATCATGTGCACTCTGGAAAGTGAGAATTTACAGGGAAGTTGAATTGAAAGTAGGCTAAAATAAATTTTCCCCCGATTTCACTACAAAAATTCCCTAAACATGCCTCCTTTTTCTCTGAAAATGATAAACAAATTTTCTACATTTCCTTTCTGGCGACTTGCGGATGCTACTTTCCATTCACATGGAAAATAGCAATCATGAAGATGTACCAACTGGCACTGAGTACTTATAACACTCAATGATTGGACGAATAATTCCGCTGAAATGTAAATCATGTAACCAAAAGCTCCTCCTGCCATGAAATGTCACCAATCTAGTTTTTCCCTTTTCGTCTGCCTGTAACTGCAGCCTGCATGCAAGCTTTGTTTTTCATGATCATATTAGTTGCTCCAGCGTATGTAGTAGATCTTTTTTTATCTTTAGAAATGTCTAGTTCATAAAAAAAAAAATGGTATTACCAAAGTTATAAAAAAAATTACTCGGGTATTTTTAATTTCATACAAAAGTCATGACTTGGTGAAAAATATGCATTTTGCATATGTTGTAGATGCGATATCATTATCGCACATGGAGGAAAAAATCACTTTCTTCTGCATCCGAAAACGACAAAGCACAAAAATAATTTTAAAGTTGTGGATAGCAATACTTCCATAAAATCTATGTTTTATATAAATAAGATGTTTCAGTGATAAACGCAGAATGCTTATTTACATCGTTCCTTGTTGAACACAATTTACCTGTATCCTGAGAATTATTTCGGAAAATGTTTCCTGACAGCACTATTGCAAAAAATTATGGCTGTTCTCGAACCAAAACATCAATTCTTCAGGAAATGGCAGTTAAAAAACAAAACGAAATTGTTTCATCATTAAAATTCTAATTGGACATGCAGCTTCCTAATTAGTTTCTTAGCCAGAATAGCCAATTTTTGAAAATTGTCCAATACATCAAAAAAATTAATTAATATTCAGTGAATTTCAAATTTATAAAATTCCTGAAGCTATAGTAAAAGAATGCATTGATGTGCAGTGGGTTAAAGTGACCCAGATAAAAAATGAGCAGGGTCAGCTAAAATTTAAAAATTTTTCCAAAATTTATGTTATCTGTCCTCACTATTCCCCACTGTGATGCAGAATGTGAAAGGGCTTTTAGCCATATCAGGAAAATAAGGACTGATTTCAGGTCATCAATGGGCAATGAAACACTGGAAAAACTTCTTATAACAAAATGTTGACAAAGTGCTACATTTTTTGAAACTGTGTTTGATAAAGAAGAGCAAAATCTTGTTCAACAGCATTTGTGAAATGTAGTAACGAATAATATTCATAAAACAGAATTTAAAATTACATTAAATAAAATGCAGTTTTCCATCTATTAGTCTTTGTTTCTCTTTTCTCTATTTTAGGTTATTTTATCCCCTCTTTTAAGTGTGATGTAAATTTATTTTTTATTGATTTTTCATAATGTCAATGAATTTGCCTAAAGTCATGAATTTTTTCCTGTGAATAAAAATCTACAAATTTCCAGTTAAAAATCCACAGATTTTCAGTCATTCAAAGTTGGCAGCTTTGCAATTTGCTCAAGAATTTAAGTTTATCTAGAAGAATTTAATATTATCTTTTGATGAAAGCAATATCATTTGTTCCTCATAATAATGCTGTGTCAGAATGTATATTCTGTATTGTTAGAAAATATAGTGCTGATTTTTGTCTAAATTTGAGTGCAGACTCATCAAATTTATTATAATGTAAAAAAAAAAAAAAAATTAACATAACCAGTTCTTTATTTTTTATGTTTTAGGAAATAATTATCGAAAAAATTATCGTCTGAATTAGAGTAGGTTAAAAAAAGAAAAAGTCTAAAACAATTAATTTTAGTTTAAGCTAAGCATATTTTGTTTTAAGGATTTCGAAATTTTTTTTATTCAGTAATGAAAACTAATGTATTCATATTATGTTTATTTAGTTATAATGTTAATTAAAATTTGAATATTTCATATAAAATATATATATATATATATAAACATACAGGGTGCGGCAGAAAGAACTCCCCGATTTGGGAAGCTAATAGAAACTAAATGAAACAAAGTAGAAAAAAATCTTTTTATACCTGAGTAGTACACATAATGCAGTTTGAAATCAACAAATTTTAAAAATTACATCACTTAAGTGGCGTCCTCTATTGGCGATACATTAATTGAACCTTTCCCTGCAACTTTCCGTGGCACTGCGGGTAATTTCCGGCAAAATGGCAGCAATTTCCTGAGTGATTGCCGCCTTGAGAGCTTCCAAAGTTTGGAGACAATATTGGTATACCTTGGCTTTGAGGTGGCCCCAGAGAAAAAAATCGCACAAGTTCAAATCTGGCGTGCGCAGCGGCCACCCAATGTCACCACGCAAGGAGATGACATGGCCAGTTCTTGTGAGATTTTTTTCTCTGGGGCCACCTCAAAGCCAAGGAATACCAACATCGTCCCTAAACTTTGGAAGCTCTCAAAGCGGCAATCACTCAGGAAATTGCTACCATTCCGCCTGAAATGACCCGCATAGCCATGGAGAGCTACCGGGAAAGGCTCAATCAATGTATCGCCAATGGAGAACGCCAGTTAAGTGATGTCATTTTTAAAATTTGTTGATTTCAAACTGCATTATGTGTACTACTCAGGTATAAAAAGATTTTTTTTCTACCCTGTTTTGTTTAGTTTCTATTAGGTTCCCAAATCGGGAAGTTCTTTCTGCCGCACCCTATATATATATATATATATATATATATATATATATATATATATATATATAAAATTTGAAATGATTTGAAAAATCAAATATACTAAAATTATTATTGTGAACGATTTTTTTATCACAGATCGAATCACTTTTGTCATTACTGAAAGATACCTGAAAATTTCCTGTCTAGATTACTTAAACTATAATTGAGAAGTTGTCATCTTTGTATTTATCAAATTCAATGTTATTTTTAAGCATTTGCCTAATGAATATATTATATTGCCATATAGTCTGATAAGTATCTGTATATGATATTTTGATAAGGTTTTTGCATTTGATATCACTTTAATTTCAAATTGAATTTTTTTTTTTTTTTAATTACGTCCCTCATCATTTGCTCTCTCGAGCATAAGGAGTCTTGCAGTCCAATATAAATACGAAGTATCTCCAGGGGTGGAGAGTGTCTTGAAGTAAGAAGAAGTACAGACATCCTGCCATTCATGTCAACACTTTCTTCACACAGAATACAGTCAGGAGAGTCAGCGATTCCAAAACGGTGCAAGTGCGCCCGCAGATAGTCATGTTCAGTCAGCAATCGGTAAGATGAAACCCCAAGAGCCCTAAAAAGGTTTCTTGGAAGACAAGATGTCAGTAGGCCTTCCCAAGATTTTCCCGCAACCCGCTCTCTTCTGGCATTTGCTCGGAAACTTCAAATTTTCTGCCTGATTTGAATTTTAACATTTCTCAAATTAGCAGGCGACACAGGTGGGTCCATAAGAGATGCCTCTTTTGCCAGATTGTCTGCTTTTTCATTTCCCCACAAGCCACAATGGCTGGGAATCCATTGTAGAACAATCTCCTTTCCATTTGACAATAGAGTATGAATGATGTTTTTACAGTTAAATTCAATGGCTGTGGGCAGTGGAGCATGACTTGATACAGTGTGAATTGCAGCCTGGCAATCAATGAAGAGGACAAATCTCTCTTCAGGCCTCTCCCGAATCCCCTGGAGAGCCAGATAAATTGCAAACATTTCTCCGTCGAAATTATCTGAATGTAAACTTAAAGGCTCTTTAAGTTGGAAAAGTTTGGAGAAAACACCAGAGCCAGCACGCCCAGAGATTCTCTCAGCAGAGCCATTGGTATAGATGTGTATCCAACTGCTACCAGGATACCTCTCACTGATACTGGCCAGAGCTGCAGCCTTGTGTTCAGCTTGAGTGGAGATTCCCTTCTGCACAGGAAAGACAAGGTCAAAAGCTGGGGCCGCATATTTCATCGTACCCGGAAAAATAGATGGTCTGGAATATGGGATTCTACTATTTGGGATATCCATGGAATAAGAGATTTTTTGAAATTCTGATAAGAGGGTATGATGAGTCTTTAGTCTCAGAGTTCTTGGGCGATACTCAGTCCAAAAATCATCTTTGCGTAGTAGTCTTTCACCAAGGGCCATGGCTGCATAAAGCCGTCGATCATATAAACAGTCAATACCGATCTGGAACCAACAGGTCTCCAGAATAATCGACAGTATTTCCGGCCATCTCACGTTATTGAAGAGACTCTGGTGTTAAGTGAGGCGCTACACAAGACATCCTTATCGCTACTTTTAATTTTATTCACCCTGTCTTTGATTTTTTTGATGAGATTTTAATTACTGCCTCAAATAGTGTTTTGGCTAAACTTGATGTAGCTTAAAATAATGCCCTTAGACTCATCACTGGAGGTGCTTTTTCTAAACCTGTCCTTGCTATGGAACAAATTGAATTGTATAGATATTTTGAAATGATGTTTTTTGATTTTAACTAATAATTTTTCTTCAGTAAAACAAGAGACAAACTTGGTCGGGCTTTATCTATGAGGAGAACTCCTACTAAAAGAGGACTCAGCAGAGCAGTATCAACAATCATTAGTCCCCTTAGGAATTTTGGTACTCCATCCAATAATATGCAAACTTTACGGTTATCATCAGTTACTAATCTTTCAGTAAGTATAATCCATGTAGGTGCTGGTTTAGTTAAAAGTATTCTGTTTCATTTATTATTGTTATCTTTAGTAGTATACAATTTAAAGACATTTGGAATATGAAATGCTTTGAGTTTATTTAAACATATCTAAATTACTATATTCTCAAAATGAAACTCTAAATAATACATGTAATTGAAATAGCTATATTAAAATACATTACATTTTAAAACTTTATATCTTTAAGCAATTTATATATCTTATTTATATACAAATATATGTATAATCATGTTACATTATAAGGCTGCGAAAATAGTAATTTTTTGCTATGAATATATATCCAGTGTCATTAAAGACTATAACATTAGCTGTATTCTCTTTCTTATGCTTATTTTGATCTTATATAAAATATATATAATTTGCAAATTAATATCTTATTTTATAGTTGATGCCTATGTTATAATTTGATGTCATTTAACAAATTTCACAATTATTCTTGTCAGTGTTAGCATTTTGGTGCTAGCACATGTTTATCAATTGTACTATTTTTTACCTCTTTTGACTGCAGATTCCTTATTTAATTCCTGAAGCATTGCTACCTTTTAATAGACATCGATTCAAGGCAATTAGGTCTAAATCAGAATGTGATTCAAAAACGAGGTCAGTTTTGTAGAAAATGCTGTAGAAGCTTAGTTGCACTCCACCTACCTCTTCTTTTGTTATATGTTAACTCTGTGTTGGTGACTGGTGTCCTCTTTTTTTTTTTCTTTTTTTTAATTTCCTATCGGAAATCACCCCATGCTCAAGTATTTTGCTTTATTTGTGCTTTGCATTTTTTATGTCTATTTTCCATAGGAGTTGAACTAATTGGGTTTGAACTTGTAGTTCCAAATATATAATACTTTTTTAGTATTTGTATGTTGTCTTATAATATTTTTGTTCATTTTCATTGCAAAAGTAGTGTATTTTAATTTTAGTTCATAATTATAATATTTAGTTATAATAGTATGTACTTGGCACAAGCCTGTCCAGTCTGAGATTTCAGTGAGAAAATTTGACTCACCATGTTGTGTTGTCAAGTAATCAACACAGCACACAGCTTCATGGTTTGTTTGTTGTCAAGCAATCAACATAGCTTTATGATTTATCTGTTGTCAAGTAAGGAACACTGCCTCATAATTTGTCGCTTGGTAAATAATCAAAATTTCCTCATTGTTTGTTTGTTGTTAGGTTATTATCACAGTTTTTAGATTTAATCTTTAATTAAATTTGTTGTGATTGAATGTGATGTACAGAGTTTTCCTAGCATATGTTGTGAATATGTACATATTTTCTTTTAAAGATTCATTAGAAAATTACCTTCCTTTGATAGTATCACAATGTCTTGTCTATTAATATTTCAAATCTTGTTTTTAAGCATATTCTGATTTGAGAATAGTTAAGACTGTGAAGTCCTGTAAATGTTAGTGGTTCAAAATTCTTTTTTATCTGTAATTCCCTATTCAAGGCTCTTGTGCCTCTAGGGGGATTAGAGTAAATATAGACACTTCAAAGAATTTAAATTTAGATCAGAGTTTCAGAAAACACATGGAAAACAAAGTTTTAAAAAAAATAATTCAAACTGTTTTTATAAGCTGTTTCCCATATTGTACTTAAGACCAAAATTTTATTATAGAAATTTGTTCGCATGTTTAGCATTAAATTGTCTGTTTATTTTTCCTATTATATTTTTAATAGTACTAAATTTAAATTTATTTCATATTATAAAACTATATATTGCAATATATTATGATTGAGACTGAAAATTTATAAAAATTATTTTAAAAAATTGGGAATTTTGTTGTATGAACCTTGCAATCTGTTTATATCTCATGATCACAAAATGGTTAAAGAGTTCTGAAACAGCCAGATCCATGCCTGCTTCTTTATTCAGATTATACCCAAATCTCATCTGTAGCTTTGAATGTAAATTGCTGTATGTGCTTTTTTCTTGATTCTGTTTATGGTATTTGCAGTTTGTGTTTATTTTGCATAGTTTTGTTTCCAATTAAAAATGGAAATACATATTAATGAAATTTAATAAAAATAGAAATATAATCATAGTTTAATAATTTAATGGAATAAATGCAGAATTTAGATTTTCCCCAAAGTAATTTGATTTCTGTATTACCCCTTTCCTTGAAATCAGATTCTTTTTCAAAGACAATTATGAATATTTGATGCATAGGATATTCTTAAGAATCATTACTTTTATTTTATGAATGTTTTCAGAATCAGTTATCCTTTGTCAAAAAACAGAGGGGAAAAAATAGCTATAAGATATACTTTGACATATTGACTTTGAATATTAAGCTGCAGTTGTTGATTATCTTCCTTTCTTGATAAACTTTAATATTTTCTCTTGCTGCAGATCTCGAAGCAAATATTTTGGTTTGCTAAAATTCCTCAATTTAAGTAATTTAAAAACAATATTCTGTACTGTGTTGAAAGTCATTATTAATATCTCAGTGGTCAATGAAACATTTAATACCTTTTTATTGTGTAGTCATGATGAAGTCACTATCAGTACAAATAACTATTCTAAGTAATATATCATATTTTTATCACAATTTTGTGCATGAATGCATACAAATTCTATTTTATATTGTTTTAAGAAATTAAAAAGAAATGAGACATACAACAAACATACCTACATACAAGAAAAAACTGGAAATAATTCTATGAAGAAGACCCAGAGTACATACAGATGCTTGAAAATCAGGAAAATACTTGAATTTTAAATTACCATTTTCAAGACCTTGAAAGTACTTGAACCATTTTCTTAGTTAAGTCCTTGAAAATGTTAACTGCGCGGATCTTCAGCATTGTGTTTTTCAAAGAAGTTCAGATTTTTCTGGAAATTTTCCTAGTGTTCTGCTGTTCTCAAAAATTTCTTAAGTTTCAACAATAAACAATAACATTAGTTTGCTTTTTATTTTTCCTCCCAAAAATGCATACAACTTCTTAATAAGGAGTTGATTGACATCCTTGAAAAAAAATTACATGGTACTTGAAAGTCCTTGAAAAGTGCTGGGAATTTTTTTATGGGAAAGTGTACTCATCCTGACTGAAAAAAACAGAACCTGGTGTCTCTTAAGTTGGTGTACCAACTTAAGTTATATAAAGGTGAACTGCAGCATGTGTTCATATCATCATTTTTATTTACTTGTATCCAGCTTAACTCTCATGATTTGCACGAAATACCCCACCATTTTTCTATGAGCACAAATGAGGCACTTCATTCAAAATCTTTGAAGTTGGGTGGTTAATTACCATTGCCTGGTGGGATAAACTGACATCTCCTTTCTCAAGAAAAACTTTGAAACTTTTTATTTTCTAAATATATAAAATGTTCTGGGGAAAACACTGGTCATTATGTAAACCTCTGAGTTAAAAATAGTAAGATTTGTATAAGCATTCTTATGGTCCACTTGCAAAAGGTGTATAAAACTGCAGACCCATACTAGGTCCCATGATCTTGCACGAAGTAGTGAGGCTATAGCCAGTAAAATGGTTGATTTTTTCATCATTTTCACAAGTGATGTTTCAAAATCTTGTTTATAAATCATGACAATTGTCACTACTGTAACAAAATTTTTGTTTGCATTTTTGTGATCAAAATAATTCTCTGGTGACCAACATTTCAATTTTTGATAGTTATATCAAATTAAAAAGGAATTGGCTTTTGTACATAATCAAAAATATTAGTTTATTGGAGTGTTTATACACGTCAAGAGTAATTAGATATGAAGTTTGTAATTTCTTTTGTTTAAAAGTTTTGTTCAGTGCATATTTTTTGTTTTTAATTTGTATAGTATTTTATATTGATAGAAAATTGAATATGGGGTAGAAAACAGATTGCAGTTTTAAAACTTTCGAATGAGTTGCTTCTAATCAGTATTTTATACGCTCTCAAAGGTGCTCCAACTTCTTACCTGGTAGTTAATGTCCCTGCTACAGTGTCACCACCATATGCACTACCATTTCTGTGTAACCACTAAAGAGTGCACATTTAAGCCTAGTCTGGGACATTTTGCTTTAAATAACTATTTCCAGGTTTTCATCATTAATAGTTTATCCAGATTGAACCATAGAGATTTCAATTCTTGCAGTTGATATATATTTCTTTTAGTTGACTATTATAATTAAAAATTACAGGAAAATTAATTGCTCCCCCACATTAGAATTTTTGTTGTGGATGTTATTATGTGTTACCCTTTTATTGTTGACTAAAATATATTGTCCTTTCAGGAGTTTGAAATGCCCTCTAACAGTCTCTCATCTTCACCAGTTGGAGGAAAAAAGTTGAAAAGCAATTCCCTGGGTGTGTCTGTTGTCAAATATAATTAATCAACAAATTTTTAACTGGAACTACTTTATAAACTACACAAGAGAAAGTTGCAATATTTTAACAACATATGCAAATACATTCCACAGTTCAGTTATATGTTGAAAAGCTATCTTCAGTCATAATTTCATGTGGTTATAAAACTGGATAAATATTGAGATTCTTCAGGAGGACTTGAAATTTTATTATTCTATCGCCATAACCAAATATATGCTTTTTATGTACATAATGTATTTTATATATATTAGAAATATCTATTTATATCAAACATTTTATAGATGATTTGCTGAGCAATTAATTCTGTATTTCTTTTGTATATTAGTGTTGCCTATTTTCCTAATTTTTTAGTTATTTTTGTTAATTATCTGATTAATTTAGTTTATCTCACTTTCATCCATGTAAAACAGGCAGCTCATTTATAGATCCATGTATGAAGTGGACTATTTTTTAATATCACAATTTGTTTATATTATTCAATATCACTTGTAATACACTGTATAATGCATAACTTTTTAAATATTTTTAATAGTCATAAAATAATATGCTTGGTATTGTGAAATAATTGTACAAACTTTAAAATGGTTCATATGCATATTTGTATTTTAGTAATGTTACCGAATTTCATATATCCCTCTGTTGTACATGTTGATAAAGTGAATTTTATGTTATATTTTGTCAGTTTTTCTTATTTTTTATTAACCAGTTAAAATCAATAATTAAATCTATTTGTGAACAGATAAAAATACAATTTACTACAGTTGACTCAATACATTTCTCAATCTCGGAAGTGAGGAAGAAAAACAATTATCGTCTAGAATTCAAGTTATCAAAAATTTCGTAAATTATCATTTCAACAATATAAATAAAACCTTTACTTACTGTGATCATAATTAGTGTTTCAGAAATGATATTTTTAATACTAGCTGTACCTACGCAAAGTATCTGTGCTCTAGGTATTTGTGATATTTTTGACATTAGGACTCAAAATAACAATTTATTGGCTGAGCCTATTTTCAATACTTTCTATGGCCCGTCAAAGTCTATCAGCTTCATTTCTCAATGTCTTTCTTTTATTAGCTTTATTAGCAGTTTCATTGACACTTTGAGCTTTTTACGTGCATTATGGCAAATATAACTAACTTCCAGTTTTGGAGCCATTTTGAAATCAATTAGAAATGTTAAATCATTTTGGCTTTAATAAAGAAATACAAAAAGTTATTTTAAAATGTGTGTTTAACTTGTTGCCATTTAGCAAGAGTGTTAAGAAAGCTTCATATAAAACAGCATATTATCATTTTCCACTCCTAGGCATCAAACAATATGATTTTATAGCTTCATGCATCAAACAATGTAATTTAACCAAATAAATAGTTATTTTAAATGTTGAGTTAGTAAGGCTAAACTTGTTGCTATTCAGTAATATAGTTTGCCATTCAGCAATATAGTTTAAAGTCGCTGCATTAGCCACAAACAGTGTAGTGTGTAACTAGTTAACAAAACCTAAGTATAGAGGGTTTTTTTCTTTACCCTTTTTTTAAAGAAAGGAGGGAGTAATGGCCCTGTTGGTTATCTCAGGTATTACCTAAGCAAATTTTTTCAAAATATTCACAGTTGTTTCATTTTTCTTGGTGTTACTTGGATGTGAAATGTTATCGTTTGGCTTATTTTAACTCCTTAAGTGTGAGAAATTTTTGGTGACAAGTTTTATTGCATGTTTATTGCTCTAAAGGTTATGAGACAGCTTCTGTAATGTATTTTTTACTTACGGAAATGCTAGTATAGTTCTTGTACAATAAAGTAGTCTTAAATACTTAAAATAACAGTTAAAACATATCTTGGTATATAATTTCATTATACACTGTTCAATGAAGATTTAATTTTTTCTAATTTCTTTGGTTTTCTTCTAATAATCGTTTTTATTTAAGATGGTGGATAGTGTACCATTATGATTTCTTTGCAATTTTCTTTCTTTCCACTACTTCAATGGCATTAACTTTATCAGCAATTGGCACTGTTGAGTTTGTTTTCTGACTCATTGAAGATTGGAAAGACTAGTACAAAGCTGCATAACCAGAACTTGTTATTACTCATGATTGCTTTATCAATCAAGACATTTTTAACAACATTGACTTCCTATTGAGAAATCAAGAGTCAAATATGACTCACAAAATACCCATTTTTTTTTTTATTTCTCACTAATTTGCAGTGCTTGGCTACTTTTTTGCCTATGTTTAAGAACTTTTTTCACAATTTTTAAATTAAAATTACAAATGTTGCAAAAAATTATTTGAAAATTTGTCTCATTTTTATTTGCAAGAGTCAATCTGATTCACAGTTGTCGAAGCTAAGAGCGAGCTCTGACAACACTGAAATACTAAAACTGTCTAAAGTCAATGATCTATTAAGACCCAGCAAAAATACAACCTTAATTGTGCAAATGTATTCCATTTTTGAACAATTCCAAACAAATTACCTTTAAGTTTAACATCAATCCTCTTGTCCCAGTGTCTCATCTTCCAAAAGAAAAGTACAGTAGAGCCTCAATTATCTGAGTTAATTGGGTCTTCTGTAAATACCTCGAATATCAGAAAACTCTGTTAACAGAGACTAGTTGTGCAATTCCATACCATAGGTTACTTTGAATGTTGAAAATAGTACATAAAAATATTTTATTGAACCATTTATCGATAAATGCATGATTTTATCATGCAAAGATTATTTAAAATCGTTTGCACCGCCAAAACAAATGATTTGTCTAGGACTTCAATTTGTAACATTGATATTTATGTAAATATACTAAAATAAATAACAATCAATGAAAATGTGTCAACTTGTGAATAAAGATTATTTATTGCACATTCCATGCACTCATTCTGTTCTTTACATTTAGTATTTTTGTAAAAAATCTATTGCTTTTTTCTGAGAGAGTGCAGATATAATTATATCACTGTCACCATTCTTGAAATTGGATTTTGCAGTTTCAGTTAACTCTGAGGAATTGCCACTTACCACAAAATGTATTTCTTTTGTTTCTTCCACTAAATTGTCAATTTTCCAATATTTATTTTCAGTTTTGCATAATTTTTCAGAAGTTGCTTCACCCTAAAAGAAATTTAGGACTAAATTTGTAGACCACATTTCGTTCCTTGGAATAGATTATTTTTCCTTTTCCAGACATTTTGTCGACAAAGGCATGGATCACAAATATCAGACTTTATCTAATAAACTAAGAAGTTAGAAGTTGGAAATAGCATTTTAGTAACAAGCGTAATGTTTAAAACACACCACGATCCTTAATTTTAAACGATTGCCAAACAGGTTTTTGCATTCGGCAAGCCTCACCCTACAGTAAAGTAGACTCAGCCTAGATCATCTGTTTGCCATATTTCCTAATTTGTTTGCCCTATTTTTTCCAAGGTCATCTGCCAACTCACGAAAGTCGGATAGTACTCTGGGCTATAACAACTAAAACTTTTATGGTGAATGTGTTTGGTTTCTAGTTCTTGACAAATGTGTCTTATTTCTACTCCATGATTGTTATGGTATTTCTGATCCAAAATATTTTGTATGTCATAGTTTTGAAAAATTTGTTGTATGTTGAAAAGTACTTAAATATTAAATTATAGAAGTAATAGCCATAATTGAAGTGAATAATATTACAGTGTGAGTGCTGAAAGCTTATCTAATAAATGAAAATTTCTATTTAATATCCACTACTTTGAAATATTTTAATATCAACTTAATGTAATAAGATTTTGAGGTTGAGATACATAATAGGCTGAGTGTTATGTAAGCTTCTACTGTGGTTTGGTTAGGATGCAAAAGAGCTTCTAATTTATATCTATCCAGCTTTATGAATAGTTACCTTAAGAGGATATCTTCCAGCCATTTGTTTCAGTTTCCTCATGTTAATCTATGGAAAATGGTCTCTAAACTGTAGTTTGTTCAGTTTTTAGAATTTAATGCCTTTTGTCAATCTTAGATGCTAAGAAGAGGAAGGCTTGTGCTTTTTTAAAACAATTGATAAAATAATTTGAGTATTTCTAATATTTTTGTAAAATAAATACATTGCTTTTCAATACATGTTAAAATTACTTGTAACTATATTAATTATAACTCGATTTAAAAAAAACAAAAAGCAAACAGCTTCCTTTTTTCATCATCTATGCTTTGCATAAAATAGCAAGAAATATTCTTAAAATCTAAACACCCTTAAAAGTCGGAACTTTAAGTTAACATGGAGAAAGTGAATTGACTGATTTGTGGGTTTTATGGCATAAATCCAAGTTGAAGACATGCTATGCCAAACACATGATGAACTGAACAATTCATAAAGACAGTGCAATAATTCTGATAAATGCAATGGAATGAATAAAACTACAGATAATGAGACAGATGTAATAAAGTTAAAACCTTTAAGATTCAGAAGTTAAAAACTATCAATATAATAAAACTATTATAGTACAACTATAGAATAAATAAGCTAACATAAAAGTCCTGATAATTGTTTATATAGTCTGTAAATAGTTTTAAAGCAACATGCAAGTGTGTTAGTAGAGTAATGAATAACAAAAGTTAAAATATAAAAAAGTAAGGCCAAAGGTGATGATAGGAAAATTCACCATAAAAGGAGAAATTTATACATTCTCTGTAAGCCTTGTTTGCAAGAAAATTATATACTCATCGTCTACCTCATCATCAGAGTCATCTAATAGATGGAACTTAATAGCATCCTCATTTTTTTTTAAGGACATTGTTTCATCTCGCTTCTCTTCTACAGCTTTTTGTTTTAAATACTTTGAGTTTCTCATATTTTAATTTTTTCAACATTATTACATTCATTTTTTTTGTCAACATAATTTCATTTCTTTTTTATTTGTTGAGTGCAACAATTTATGGTGGATGCTCTTTTTGTGATAAATTTAGAATCTATAGATTTATTTGATTAGAGGATTTTAATGCATTAAATTTAATAGGTTTAGGAAGTTGTTTTTGAGACAGATGGGTTTTTTTTTTGTCCTGACAGTAATTTGAAACATTGTATTGGCAGATTTAGGACTTGTTTGTATGTTTAATCTGCTAAAGCAGATACATTGAAAATGATTGATTAGTTCATGATGCAGATTTTGGAACTGTTTATAGTTGTTGGGTTTTTTTTTTTTTTTTTTTTTTTTTTTTTTTTTTTTAAAGCTGTTAAAGATTTTCATTGATACTCATACATTAAAATGTTTAAGAGCTTAAACATCACTTTTTAACTCTTTAAATAAATACTGTCTTAGGTGTTGATAATGGGCTGCATCTATTACAAAAAAAAAAAAAAAAAAAAAAATTGATAAGTATCTGTAACTTGTACAATTCTGTTCCATTTCCATTATTAAGACAAAGGATTTTAAAGCTAATTTAGTCTTATAAAAATCACCAGAAATGCAGTTTTGTGTTTTTGCAATGGAAACCTTTTAACAGTTTTGAAATAGAAACTTCTTGAAAGTTGGCAATAGAAATTAATTTGTCCTCTAATATTAATTTGTCCAAAACGATTTTCAGCCATATTTTGGTGAAATATGTACTTATTGATACCCAATTTGCTTTAAAGGGTGTAGTTTAAAGCTTCAATGAAAATTGTTCTAACTTTTTAATTTAAAAAGAAATTGATAACTTGAGTCATGAAAAAAAAAGGGTAAATTGTAAAACAATTTTTACTTTCTCTACAATATAGTATACCTTGAAGGGAAAGTATTGTGAAGTCATTAAAAAATCTGATTCTCGATGTTTTGACTATCCCTAAATGTCAATCATTCATTCTTTCAATGTTGTCTGTGAGTTTGTGGAAAGAATAACTCTTGAATAAATTGAGATTCCCACAGTCCTTTAAAAGTACTTTATTTTTATTTGAGTTTTCAAGGGTGCTTGAATTTTGCAATTTGTCCTTAAAAGTCATTGTTTTTTATTCTTTTATTTTAAAATTTTAGTTTTATTGCACAGATTTACTTCAGGGTCCAAGTATCTGAGTAGTTTGTTACAATCGCTTTCACAATTTTTTCATAAAAATATTTTTTTTTAATAGTTTTTTTAAACACATATCTGATAGCTAAAATCTTATCAATTTGTGTAAATTTACCTAAAATAAGTAAGATATATGGTTCTAAAGAAATAAAATTTAGGACCTTGAAAAATGTTTGATTTTTATTTATGAAAATTTGTCTGAATCTTAGAGATTATTGCTTGAAATTTGGGATGATTGCAATCTGTAACCTTATAAGGCCTATTGATTTTGAGAAGTTGGATCATCTGTTTGAAAATTAGAATACTAGCTTCTGAAAGTTTCACTTCCAACAACATCCTTCTCCAATTTCACTTGGAAGTGCCGAGCTGAATTCTGTTTTGGTATTTTATGATGAAAATTACCTAGATTACTAAAGTTTAATGCAAAGTAGAATAGTATATGAAATTTTTTTTATCCAATATTCAGACGTTATTGCAAATAATTTATCTTCTTATCTTAGTTTTTAACTATTTAATGCTTTTCATAGAAATAGTGCTTTCATTAGATACCGTCCATGATTTTGGGAGCTCAAATTAACTGAAAAAAAAGTGCTGAACATAGATACATACATAGTCACAGAAGTAGTGTAAATTGATTGCTTTAAATTGCCAGGTAATGCTTATACAGTAACAGTATGTGTAATGCATCTACCAATATTATTACTTTTGATATATTTTCTTTTCACTGATCATTATTCTTAAGTCGACATTTGTTTCAAACTAAGAAAATTATCAACTATATGACTGAGCTTATTTACAAAACTTGATACTTTATATAAGTAGCATTGTCCGACTAACCTTAAAGTTATTTTGGCTTTTTATAAAGTTAGGTCATCTAAAGTCAGCCAGCATATTGCATTGCACTTTCCTATATTTAACTAATTTTGTATTTAAGTTTTGAAGTTAAAAGACTGGCTGCAGCATTCTGTGTAAAAGAATAATTTGTGATTTTTTTTGTTTTGAAAAATAAAAGTATTTTACATACATTTATAAAATTTTTATGAGCAGGATTTTTCAATCCTTGGGAATCTTAATCGTTTACCTGCCAATGTTCCCAATTGGGAACATATGTAAAAAGTTATTTAAATTAATTGTTCTTCATATTTTGCACAATAACTTATTAATATTAATTATTGTTTGAGTGGAACTGATTTTCAAAATTTTCTTGTATATATATATATATATATACACATACATACATATATACAGGGTGATTAAAAAAAGATAGGCCAAACTTTAAGAGGTGGTAGTACACATCAAACCAAGCATTTTATGTCATAGTTTACTGGGTCGGAAATGAAACATAAAGGCTTTACATTGGGCGTTACATGCTTACTCATTAGGAAGCTCCCATAGCTTGATCCCCATGATCACCCGGTCTGTCATGTCTTGACTTCTTTTTGTGGGGATATTTCACGAGTCTCTTCTATGACACTTCCCTTGAATCTGAAGAGAAACTCGTCACCAGAATTTTGGCCGCTGCTGCTGAAGTGTGCGACGTGCCTAGTCTGTTCGAGAGAGTTTGCCAATCCCTCCATCGCCGCTGTGAGACTTGCATTTAGGTTGGCTGTCGCTCTTTTGAGCTATAAGCCATTACTGTTTATTAAATGTCATTTTATAATTTCCAAGTCATTCTTGTGTTTTCGCCTCACCTCATTGGTTTCACCATTAAGCGCCCACTGGTGCCTTTGTTTCATTTCCGACTTGGTAAACTATGATGAAAAATGTGTCTTTTTAGTGTATACTACCACCTTGTAAAGTTTGGCCCATCTTTTTTCAATCGTATGTATTTTTGAATCATCTTATTTGAATCATTTTTGAATAGATATATATATATATATATACTGCTGGACAATTGCTAAGGACGGATTACAAATTGCAATGTAGCACAACATTAAGTGGGGATGGAGGCCCAGCAGGATAAAATATTGTTGCCACACTGTTCGGACATTAGAATAAAGATCATTTATTGTTCTGGTAAATATAGAAGGTTTTGAAACAACTGAAAGGAAAAAGTGTTTATTTGATGCTGTGTACGGGGAAATAGAAAAATGCATATGAACGACAGTAGGCACTTTTCAGAAAGGTGTCAGTATGAGATATGTCCACTGTTGAGTGCGATGCAACATTCCATACGTTGTGTCATGCTTTGTATAACATTATCCAGCAGCTGTTGAGGCAAGTTATCCCACTCCTCTGTTAGTACACGGATGAAGGTGTTCTTGTTTGTTGGAGGATATTTTCGACCAGTAAGTCACCTCCTCAAAGCATCCCAAACATTTTCAATGGAGTTTAGATCTCGAGAACTTGCTGGCCATACGAGGCATTGAATATCCTCACTGACTAGACAATCCTGAACAGTGAGTGTTCAATGACATGGTGCATTGTCGTCCATGAAAACAAATTTATCACTGACAGCACTACGGAAAAGGTGAACATGAGGCAGTAGAACTTTATCAATGTATCGTTGGCCGGTCATAATCCCAGTTGCAACCACATGTAGGGGGCGTGCGGCCATTGATCATGATGCTGGCCCATACCATGATACTACATGTCTGATATCGGTCCCTTTTCTCGATATTTTCTGGACGATAAGCAGTATCACTCACACCTGATCCGTTGGCGTCTACAATCCGATTACAAACTGAACCTACTCTCATCTGAGAACAGTACGCAAGCCCAGTTCTGTTCTGTCCAATTGTGATGCTCACAACACTATTGCAAACGGATGGTACGGTGTAGTCTGGATAATGGGACACACACACAACAGGTCTGCAGGCGTATAGTCCTTCTCCCAAACGTATCGCTACAGTTTTTGGGAGATCCGTTGTCCTGTGGTAACAAGATACTGATTTGCCACCTGTTGAGTTGTGTGCCGGTCCCTTTTTGTTGATAGGACAATGTATCTGTCTCCTGCAAGCATCCTACTTCTAACATGACCTCCCCCGTGATGCTTGCCACACATTCCAGTTGTTTTAAATGCTTGCCACACATTCCAGTTGTTTTAAATGCTTGCCACAGCCATGAAAGAATGCTTTGGGCAATGTCAAACTCCCTGACAACATCTGTTATTTTTCGCTCTTCAATCTTTCCAATAATACGGCCACACGTAAAATCATCTAAGTGATATCGGGAAGACATACCGAAAATTTCAAGTTCGTCAATTAAATCTTTCCCGTAAAACTTTCATTTGGAACAACAACTGTCCACATGCTTCAAATCCTTTAAATCTCTTATCTGTGCTATCACGTGACGAACAGGCGTGGAAATGAAAAATTTGCATAAGCACACCTCTTCTTACTGTATCCCGCACTTATTCTAATTTTCCACATTTTGCTTCCTTTCAGTTTGTGGTTGCTATGGGGGATAGTGCCATCCGTCAGCAATTATCCAGCAGTGTATATATATATATATAATAATAATAGTAGTTTGAAAGTCCAATGATAGAAAAGTGAGAAGCTGTAATTCATATATATATATATATATGTGTGTGTGGTGCAGTAAAGTAATATAGAATATTTAAACTTGGAATTTTAGATTATTAATTTCAACATATCTTAACATGGCCGTAAATTGTACATAGTGGAACTCATTATTAAATTATACATTGCATTGTTTTGCCGCTGATAACCCTCCAATTATTTATCTTTTGCACGAGTTCTGTAAAAGAATATTAATTAATATAATACTAAATTGATTGCACCCTTTTAACTTTAACAATAAAACATTTATTAACAACATAACTTACTTATTAAATTCATTACACAATTCATATTATTTTGGCGGAGAAAGACAATGTGAGACCATTATTAACAATACCTAAAATGTATTTAAGACCTGGTATATTATTTGAGGAACACATACCTTCAAGGCTGTCTTGGGCTTAATATCAAACACTTCTGGACTAAATGTACTCAGGACTTTGTCGTTTACATTCTGCAATTGTTGTGCAGAACTCATCATGAATTTCGATATCACCTCTGGTAGAAATCATGCTGCACTCTCTCTGTCGGAATCGTTCTCTATATGTATCGTACTCATTCTTATGTCATTCTCGTAGTTATATCTTTCGAAGTGTGTGCTGTAAGTCTGTATTTCTTGCTATATCTGTTTTTATCGTCGTTTTTGTGTCATAGGTTGTGGTGCTTTTTGTCTCAGGCATACATGCCAACTGCTACGGATTGTCCGTAGTTCCTACGGATTTCCCTATTGAACTACAGAGCTATGGAAACTACCCTAACTCCTACAGATTTTATGAATTGCCTTTTGCTTGTATGAGCACAAAAACCAAGGAGAAAAAAAAATAATTTTCATCTTTTTTTGTATGTGTGTGATCGTTATTTAGATGTTGGAACCGGCGTACACGAACACATGTATATTGAATGAAAGCAAAGCTTGCTTTTGCGAAAAAAAAAAAAGGTGCTTGGTCCAACTCCGGTAGAGATCGGTCTTGTGCTGCAAAGAGACTCACGGGAAATATGCATAGGCGGGCTTCAAGGCCAATATTGCGATTGCACAAAGTGCTCCTATGTCACGTTTTCCTATCTTTGCTATGCTTTATGGCTGTTTCGGTCCATTCGCCTGCCGTGCACATTTTTCGTACGTTGAGTTGGCAACACTTTTGAATTGTGTACTTTTTAGTTCTGGAGCCTACTGCATCTCTCTTATCGTCTATGCATAATGGATCGATTTTTAAAACGCGTTGAGGAAGATTCCCCTCCTGTAAAAAAGCGCTAGAGCTGCCAAAAGTTTAAAAACGAGTATTCAAGCTTATGGACATGCCTTATAGCATCTTCTAAAGAAAGATTTGTTTTTTGTACTGTGTGTAAACAAGATTTTTCAGTGACTCATGGCGGTCGTGACAACTGCAAACGACACGTGGCCTGCAAAAAACGTACCAAACTGAATAAATTGGAATCCAGTAATCGCAATGTGGCGTTGTATTTTACTACAAAAAATGACTTAGATGTTATAAAATCCGAGTGTTTATTTACTTGGTTTTTAATAGAACACAATTTACCAATTTCTGCATCTAATCACGCTGGAAAACTTTTTTCAAAAATGTTTCCCGATTCGGAAATCGCCTAAAAATATTCAAGTGGAAGAACCAAGACAAGTGCTATTATGCAAGTTATAGCAAAGGAGACAAAAAAGCCAAATTATTGATAAAATAATAAGTTCTCCCTCGCAACAGACTGCAGTAACGATTTGGGAGACAAGAAACTCTACCCCCAGGTCGTGAGTTTTTTTGGTTCTGATAAAGGTCAGGTTCAAACAACTCTTTTATCCCTTTTAGAATCAGAAGACAATAATAGGGAAGGAATTTTTTAAATGATTGATTTGGAACTCTCAAAACTTCAAATACTATGGAAAAACTGTGTTGCTTTTTGCTGTGATAATGCCAATACTATGATAGAAAAATTTAAGGGAGTTGCCTCTTTCATCCAGTCAAAGCAGCCAAAAATTAAAATAGTTGGTTGTTCATGTCATCTGCTACACATTTGTGCACAGAGAGCTACTAAAACATTGCCAATAGATATTGAGTTTTTTGTTATTCAGAAATATTATTACTTGGACAGAAGTGGCAAAAGACAAAGCAGGCTTAAAAAATTGCAGTACTTGTGTGGGGAGGAGAATCACAAAATATTGAAACATTTAAGTACTCGTTGGTTATCCTTGGAAACTGTTTTAAATAGAGTTATCGAACAGTGGAGTCCTTTGTTGGAATTTTTTACTGATGATTCTGATTCTTTGGCAAAACAATGCTTAATAATTAAAGACATTTTTGTTTCTCCATGTACCAAATTATATTGTTTATTTTTGCAAAATGCTCTCCCAACTTTTACAAAAATAAATGCTTCATTACAAAAAGAATCTCCTTGCATTCACCTCCTGAAGGATGAATGCATAAATTTTATTTTCAACTGCTGATTTGTTTTGTAACCCCAGCTGCAATTTCAAAATGTGAGGAAGCTTTTAACATACAGTACTCAAAGATGAAGAACCAAAAAAGTGATGATGAACTTATTATTGGTAGTTGCACAAGGAGTTATTTAAGCTGCTCAAATTTATCGCCAGATAAAATTAAAGAATTTTTTGCATCTGTTAGAAAGTTTTTTTGTATTGCGTGTGATTATGTGCTTAAAAAAATCTGATGTGGGCAACACATGACTTTCCTTATATAATGCAATGAATTTACTACTTTTACAGTGAAAAAAATAGGTTTTTCTTATAGTAGATACTTATATTCTTTCCAAGATATTGAATTTTCGACAATTAGTTGTCATTTTCATTGATTTAGTGTCATTTTATTCCATTTAGCGAGATTTTCGTTGATTCGACAAAATTTCAAAAAGTCGCCAAGTTGGTGACATTCTGCCAAATTCGTCGCCAAAATCTCGTCAAACTTTACTGACGGACAAATAAGTTATTCTTATAACAGATAAATGACTATTGGCGTTCAAATACAAAAGTATTACTCGAAGTATCTTTTCTCATGAATGGAACGAGCTAGATCCACGAGAATGATGTCGCCCAATTTATCGCATGGTATTACATACAAAAAGTGAATATGTTTCTCAATAGGAAATATATTTTTTTTTATTTTATATGACTTTTTGATAATTTTTTTGAAAAATGTGAAATATCTCGAGAACGGTTCATGTTAGCGTTCTAAATTTTATGTTAATCGTTTTCTAATAAAAAATGACATAAGAAATGTCTATTTGCGTAACTTTATTAGCAGTTTTGATTTTTTGACGATTTTTTTAAAATTTCACTCGGAAAATTTAGGGGGGGTTCTAAACATTCGATTCTGTTTAAAAACAATAGGCTTCCAGTATTTACGGATTGTAATTTTTGTACCAAATTTCATTCGAACCGCTCCATTCGTTCGTGAGATATCGTCTCCACAGACACACACAGACATCACTTCAAAAATGTTTGATTCGTGATCAGGGATGCTTGAAACGTGCTCTCCCGTCGAAAACTCGACTTCGAATTTTCGACCCCGTCACAATAGTTTCCTTATACATTATGTATATAAGGAAAGTAAAAATACCATTGCATAATGAGTTTTATCAGCATGCTTTAGTGGCAAATGTTTCCCTACGTGCTTTTGTTTCTTACAGTTCTGTGAAATACTTTGTTGATCTGTTTGATTTTAGACTGTGATAAGTTGCAGTTAGAATTTGCATTATATAAAAATGAAAAGTTTTCCTCTGATATTACAGAATGTGATAGGGCTGATGATTGTTGGTGTAAGATTGGTAATCTTAAGTATCCGGATGGCACTTTCAAGTTTAAGCGTCTTTCTCAACTAATGCTGTCTGTTTTAGTTGTTCCACATAGTAATGCGCCAACTGAACGAATTTTTAGTATAGTTAAAAAAAATCAAACAGAATTCAGGTCAAATCTTAGTACAAAGACATTGGAAAGTATGTTGGTGGAGAAAATAAATATGGATTATTGTTATGGAAAAACTTTCAGTGTAGTCGAACTCAGAAATGTCAAGAGTGCATGTTATAACCAATTACGTACTCGTGCTGAAAAAGACTGACTTTCTATATTTTAGTATTTCGTGCATTGCTGATAGCTTTCTTCCATTTTATGTTGGTTGTTTGAAAGTTCTACTTTTGACAAATAAATTATGTAAATATCCAAATATAAATATGAATTATGGAAATATGTAATTATTATTACTTTCCTTATATACATAATGTATAAGGAAAGTATTGTGACGGGGTCGAAAATTCGACTTCGAGTTCTCGACGGGAGAGCACGTTTCAAGCATCCCTGATCACGAATCAAACATTTTGAGGTGATGTCTGTGTGAGTCTGTGGAGACGATATCTCACGAACGAATGGAGCGATTCGACTGAAATTTGGTACAAAAATCACATTCCGTGAATACTGGAAGCCTATTGTTTTTAAACACAATCAAATGCTCAGAACCTCCCTAAATTTTCGAGTGAAATTTTGAAAAAATCATCGAAAAATCAAAACCTTTAATAAAGTTACGCAAATAGATATTTCTTATGTAATTTTTCCTTAGAAAACGATTGACAAACTTTAGAACGCTAGCGTAAACGGTTCTCGAGATATTGTACATTTTTCAAATAAATTTATCAAAAAATCCCATAAATTAAAAAAAATATTACCTTTTGAGAAGCATGTTCACTTTTCATATGTACTATCATGCAATAAATCGGGTGACATCATTCTCGTGGATCTAGCTCGTTCCATTCATGAGAAAACATGCTTTGAGTAATACTTTTGTATTTGAATGCCAGTAGTTATTTATCTGCTTTAAGAATAACTTATTTCTCCGTCCATAGCTCTTGGCGAGATTTTGGCGACGAATTTGACGGAATATCGCCAACTTGGCGACTTTTTGAAATGTTGCCAAATTAACGAAAATCTCGCCAAATGGATAAAAATGACGCTAAATCAATGAAAATGACGACTAATTGTCGAAAATTCAATGTCTTGGAAAGAATATAAGTATCTACTCTAAGAAAAACCTATTTCTTTTACTGTAAAAGTAATAAATTCATTGCATTATATAAGGAAAGTCATGTGTTGCCCACATCAGATTCCTTTTTTTGTTATATTTTTTTAAAAAAATAACTCAAACAATAGACCACAGCATATGGCGACTTGTCCGTGGTAACGGAGCGTTTAAGTATTACTTAAGCACATTTTTGGTAATTTTGAATCCCCCCCCCCCCAGTAAGCAAAAATTAACATAGAGTAAGATAGGAAAAATAAGATTTTCTGACCCTCCTCCCGAGATGCTTATGTAATACTTGAAGCCCCCTAAGCTCTTTAACTTATGCTACTCATGACCCCTAGTCAAATGTTGGCATGTATGCCTCAGGACTGACACCCCTGCTTTGCTCTCATTGGCAGCCTTCAGGGTGACGCTACAAGCTTTTCAATTGGTCAGCCTTTATATCCAATGTCGTTCTTTATATTTTCTTAACAGTCCTTCGATCCCTTCTTGTCTTAACACCCCTAAATTTACGATTTTAGTTGACCTTTGGGTCAGCATGTCATAAACACTGGCATCATTCAGACTGGAGGTATTGTCTGATGTTTCAGACACAATAAATAATGTACATAAAACTGTCTCACAATAACTGGTGTGTGATCTATTTCTGGTCTCACACATCTCCCCGCGGACAAAGAAACAAACAAACAAAAAAAATCAACACCAATAAAGTTCTATAAAAGTTTGAGTCACTGCCAACTCTGTAATTGGTATTTTTCACTGAAAAAAGTTCGTCATGGAACTGCAGTCTGATCAAAGTCTTGTTGTAAACACCAACAGTTTTTGGCATACGTTATATATGCATATCAGTTATGTACTCATCAAATTTATATCGGGTCAAGCTTTCAACTAAAGCAAAATTAAATTTTGATTATTTCATAAGATTTTAAACATATGTACATTCACCTGGCGATGCTACATACTTACATACAATTACTGATATCTTTAAAAAAATTACACTTTTTTTTTTTTTTCTTTTTTTTGCAAATTACACAGCATATTTGTTTTCATGTTATATTTTAACCATTTCCTTATTCATTGATTTACAAATTTTCATCATTGATGCTTTCATAACATAATACATCATGTTTGCTTAACCTTTAACATCATAGTACATAATCATTAACATTTTTTTTTTTTTTAATTCAGCCATCAGTTATAGATCTCACAATATATATACACACACACAGGGTGATTAAAAAAAGATGGGCCAAACTTTACGAAGTGGTAGTACCCACCAAACCAAGCATTTTTGGCATCTTAGTTTTCCGGGTCGGAAACGAAACGTAAAGGTACCAGTGGGCACTTAATAGTGAAACCGATGAGGTGACGTGAAAACTCAAGAATGACTTACAAGGAAGGTCTCCTGACCGACCCCCACCGATTTTAATGAAAAAATTACTGTGAATAGTATTGGTCTGTCATAACACATTGTGTAAATACCAGCGGCCCTATAGCAATAGAAACGACACAATAAAATATTGAAAAAAAAAATAGTTTTCATCGCCAAAGGTAACCCTACTGTAGAACTCGGCGACAAAGTTGGCTTACAGTATACGCCACATTCCCCGAGTATAAATACGGAAACAGTGCATCGGCTCGTTTGCTTTGCTCTTCGATTCGCTTACTCTTCTGTAGTACTGCACATTTCGTAATTCCAGCGATATTTTTTATAGTTTATTCCTCTTTACTGTTTGTTTGAATGTAAGCTAGTTGCATGATTTTCTATTTTTTTACACTATCAAAGGCTGATAGAACAGTGTGTTTAAACTATTTGAATATTTTTTACATTTGCAATTTCGCATTATTTATTTATTTATTTATTCTTTGTAATTCTGAACCCCGTTAATTCGAAATGACTAGCATCAATGTATGTAACGTAATATGGATGCTTCGTCAGAAATATACTCAAAATTATCTTCTAATAACTCCTTTCACCCAAGAAGAAAGAGATCTGAAAAACAGAATCAATGAAGTCATACATGAATATGTTACTTCGATGCAAAGTGCGTGGATTGAGGAAGAATCCTCTGATTACGAGCTTGACGACGAAAGCAATCCTGAATATATTAGTGCTGATGCTAATTTGGGTTCTGATGAAGGTGACGTACAGATACCGAAGATAAGTTTTGAATATAAGGAAGCTGCAGTGCAATATTGGAGAAATACAAGTAAACGTCCTGTCACCCTCTACGATCTGTACAACATCGCTTTAAATTAGTAAGAAACCTGCGCCAGTTAAAAAATTGGGAAAAACAAATTGGAAATTTGAGTGATCGCGGACACAAATTAAAAGCCATTCAAGATTTTGTATACAAACAATTCCAGGAAACAAGACAAAAATGCATCGTTGTACATGATTGTGATTTAAAGCGTTTGGCCTGTTATAGCCATTGATTTAGGAATGAAATTCTCGACATCGCGAAAATGGCTAACCACATTCAAGAAAAAGTACCGTATTGTCGGCAGGAAAATGACAAAAACCATATCGCCTCGGGAAACAGTCGAACAGATGGATATGAAAAACTCTGCAGAAGTTTTCGTAAACAATGTTACTACTTTTGTCAAACATTCAAATACGACGCTCGTATGCTCAGGATCTAGGCATTAACCGAATTTTTATAATATTACATCTTCAGAGGTTTTCAGCTTTCACGATTGTCAAAACAGTAATCATAATGTATAGTCGCCAAATCGGGATAACGTATAGATTCTGGTAACCCAGAACTAATTTTCAATATTTTATTGTGCCTTTTCTGTTGCTATAGGGCCGCTGGTATACTTACACAATGTGTTGTGACAGACCAATACTATTCACAGTAATTTTTTCATTAAAATCGGTGGGGGTCAGTCAGGAGACCTTCCTTGTTAGTTATAAAATGACATATAATGAACAATAATTACAGTAACGGCTCAATAGGTAACGGCTTGGATTCGCTGGAGATGGTATGGGTGTAATTGTTCCCATGTAGAACCCGCCATACCATGGATTGTGGCACACCAAGAGTATGCCCCATTGCTCTCGTGCCTGGCCGAACTACTACAGTGTCCAGTAAACCAGTATAGCATGTTCAACACTTGATGTTTTAGCACTCCTTGCACGACCTGCATCAGGCCTGGTAGCGAGAAAGGTTCCTGATTCACAGAGCTGCCGGTGCAAACTTTCGAATGTTTTACGATTGGGCAACGCCTATGGGGAAAACTTTCTCCGTTCAGTTGTTATGCCTCTCTGCCATTCCCATTTGCAGCTCCATAGATGAAATGCATATTGGCTTTTTCCCTATTTCTAATTTCCTCCGTAGTCTCAGTCAGTTGGAGTTGCTAAGAACTGCTGCAAACTGACGGATTTCCGTCTGACAACTTTCTTAAAACAGAGGTAAAGGGAAGCGCTTGTTTCGTTTGATTACTTTTTCTACCGTAATCTACGACGTTGTCCGTGAAGACCTGTTTGTTCCTACCGATGCCAGTTAGTACGGATTCGCTGTAGTTTTTGCGGGAAACATCCTCATCCAACGGATTACGGAATTTGCTAAGTTTTTTACGGAAAATTGCCTTTTATACAGGCCGATGTATATTTACGGCCGCGTGCATGGTAATGCCAAACAGCCTGAAACGGGGATTTACGGCCGCAGCCCGCGTGTAATATAAATTAAGATCGATTTTTTCATGGAAGTAATAAATATGCTTCTTTAACTCTAGAACATAGGTTCTCAACCTTTTTTTGCCCACCGCCCACTTTGAGAATTTTTTTTTCCTAATGCCCCCCCCCCCCCCCCCAATTTTTGTTACTTGCGAATCTGAAACAGCTATTGCCACGATTATATTTAAACGTGTAATATTATATACTATAGTCGTAAGATAGGATATGGCCCTATCCTATTTCTGAGTTTAAAGAAGACTGTTTTAATGAGAACAATTAAAACGCATACTTAATTATATTGAAAAGTATTTATTTTTATTAACATTCAAAAGACATTGAATTTATAACTTATGAGAAGGTTGAATTTGATGCATTTTAAGGAGTTTGTTAATATCAGGCTGGATTTTACTTAACAACCGTAAATCGCCGCGTTCAGTAACATGGAGCCGATTTCTCTTTTAAGTTACCAACGTTGCTACAGCACTAAATCCACGTTCAGCTAAATAGGAAGATGGGAATGCTATCAGAAATCGTTGAACAATCGACCATAATCTTGGGTACAGTTGCAAAATCGGCTTCTACAGCCAAAATTCTTGGTAGCCATTCTTGAATTTAATTTTTAATTCCTCATTTGTCGTCAGTTCTATTAGTTCTTCTTCTAACTGGGATGATCCTGCTGTGTTGACATTTGAAAAAGGATCCAAAACCCAGTCTGGTATGTCCATGTTTAAAATGTCCTGGAACTGTTCCTTGAAATCACTGTGGAGGTTTTCCAAATGTTGACAGTAAACAAGCAAGTCGTCGTGCTTGAATGATACTGCTGATAAATTTGGGAAGTTATTGAATTCGCGTCTGCCGATATTTCTTTTGTATAATAGCAGTTTGGACACGAAAGCAGCAACGCTATTTTTTGTCTTAATTAAGTTTAAGTCGTCGCCTTGAAGTTGGAGATCGACATCATTAAACAATTTATACAGGTCTGTCAAGTACGCAATATCGTTCTTTGATGAGATAAGGTTCTCGCGCAATTCCGTATCTTTGTGTCCTAGGAACTCTATCACAGACCCAAACAGATTGTAAAATCGAGTCAAGCAAGTACCTTTTGACAGCCAGCGCACCTCTGTGTGAAGCAGCAATCGGTTGCAATCTTCATCATTGGCAATGCAAAGCTGACTAAATAATCTGTCATTCAACGAGTTACTTCTGATTTTATTAACTGCTCTGATAACATATTGCAGTGATGTATGGAGGCGTTCACTCAAATTTTTCGCAACCAAATGCTGGCGATGAATTACGCAATGCACAGCAAGCACGTCAGGAACTTTATTTTTTAAGCACGCTATGAAGCCTTTGTGACGCCTTGTCATAGCCGGTGCGCCATCCGTAGCAACTGACAAAATATTATTAAAAGGAATTTCCTTTTCATCACAAAACTTTTCCAGAGTATTAAATATGGTTTCTCCTTTTGTATCTGTTTCCAAATTCGTAGCAAACAATAGTTCTTGACATATTTTCTCATCTTTGATAAACCTCACGTATGACAATAACAATGCTTCATTGGTTGGTAAAGTGGACTCATCCAGCTGAATTGAAAATTGACAACTCTGCAGATGATTGCTCAATGATTCTCCAATGTTTTTAGCCATCTCATCAATTCGTCTTTGCACAGAACTATTACTCAAAGGAATTTTTCGGATAATATCTGCAGCTGGTTTATGGAGCACAGTGGTTATTACTTCATTTACTGCTGGTAAAATTAAATCTTCCCCAATAGTATGTGGTTTGCATGTTTTAGCAATCAACAATGAGATATTGTACGAAGCTCGAAATCCGTCATCGTCTTGTTTAGAAGTTGATGAAAAAAGTTTTGACACAGTTGGCTGAATTTCGTACTTCTTTTTCATGTCTTGAAAATAGGTCACATCTTTGTCTTTCTTATCCGGGTGTATTTTATTAAAATAATCTTGAAGCCTAGAAGGCTTCATGGCTTCATTTGAAAATGTTTTTTGACAAATAAGGCACATTGGCGATTTGTGGGATTTTCGATAAATCCGTACTTAATATAATCCACACTATACTGCCGCCTCTTCTTTTTTGCTTCGGACATGGTTTTTACTTTACAGATACGTGAGTAGTATTAGTGTACTTTTAACAGTGGCGGCTCGTGAGCGACATGTAGAGGGAGGCGCTCATCTATGTATTTTTGCCTATATATGTGTTAGTAATATATATATATATATATATATATATATAAATCATATATATATATATATATATATATATATATTTGAAACATGTAATAATAATAATTATGTAATAATAAATATATATATATATATATATAAAGCATATATATATACATATACGTATTTTGGGCATAGTAACGTGTGTATTAAAAACATAAACGACGGATGTATGAAGTAAAATAACGTATCCCCCACCTTCTCGCTCGTTCATAAAAATCCTGGCCACATGGAATGTATCCTTCCCAGTGGAAAAATATTACATAGTCCTACTTTACATTAAAGTAAAATTGTAAAGGCTAGTTAAACTAAAAGTTATACCCAGGAAGTTGACTACAAAAATATGCATATTCTGATGATACGTACTGATGGTTCAGAGACTATAGCCACCCGTAAAATCAAAATCGGTGGATTAGGAGGCGAGATGGAACATTGGGGGGTAGGGGGTGACCAAAGTAAGAGTTACGCTCAGGGATTTGCGACGTTAAAGTTGCATATCCAGGTGACATGTACAAATGGTGGATATACTATAGCCACAAGCCGAACCAAAATCGCTCAATTTGGAGCAGATATGTAAAATTGTGAGGACTAGTTAAACTAAAAGCTATATCCAGGGGGTGACATAAAAATATATGTATCCAAGTGAAATGTACAAATGTTGCTCAGACTATATAGTCACCAGCAGAGTCAAAGTCACTCAATTAGGAACTGAGATGTAAAATTGGGGAGCTAGTTAAACTAAAAATTACGCCCAGGGAGTTAGCACAAAAAACGCATGTATATTATATATTCATCAAATATGTGTATCAAACTGAGACGTACGGATGGTGCAGATACAACCATCAGCATAAGCAAAATCGTTCAATTAGGAGGTGAGATAGGAAATTTGGGGAGGGGGCTAATTGAAGTAAAAGGTATCCTCAGAGAGCTGTCACAACAAAGATGCATAACCAGATGACATGTACAAATGGTGCAGAAAGTATAGCCATTAGCAAAACTAAATTCGCTCAATTAGGAAAAATGCTCGCTAAAATTGTATAATTATGGGACTAGTTAAACTAAAAGTTACGCTCAGGGGGCTGACACAAAATATGTATATTCAGATGACACGTACAGAGGGTGCAGAGACTATAACCATCGTTAAAATCAAAATCGTTAAATTAGAAGCCGAGATAAGAAATTTGGGGGGCTACTTCAAACAAAATTTACGCCCAGGGGGTATCTGAGCAAAAATAGTTGCCAGCTCAGGGTCAAAACTTCAAGGGAAATGACACGATGAAAATTTAATATTAAAGTTTTTTACTAAATATTTAAAATTTCTTTAATTTTTAGGTATTTTTTAATGTTAAATAGCTGAAAAAGTAAGACAGCTGGGTAGATCAAGTGTCACCTCAAACTAAATATCCGAAACAACATATTTCTGAAGCGTCACTAAAAATAGCCTATCGATTACGGGTATGCTAAAAATAGGAAACTCCAGACGTTTAAGGAATTAATTTGGAGTCAAACATATTGAAATTCGTCACCAGCAGATCAACTAGAGCACAGAACTGCACCAAATCAGAAATAATCCCCTTCCCATAGGACAGAACCACACTACATCAGAAACGACGAAATGCGAAACAACTTCAATAAGTAAGACAGCTGGGTGGGTCAAGTGATCCCTCAAAGTGAGTGTCCTAAACAATATATTTTATTCACGATGGCCAGAAACCCCTAAAATTTCATAACACCCCCATTCCTATCACCACACACCACACGTACAGTTAATCCACTCATTTGTTCAAATGTTTATTTAAACTTCCAAATTTATAACAAAGAAGTGAATCAGAACAAACACATTTTTAAATGAAGAAAATTGAAGCCAAATTAGCGAAACTGAGCCAATTTGAGAAGTCCCTCTTCATGTTTTTCTACTCTTCTGTTTCTTTTTGGCTGAAGGCGCTCTAAGACCCGCGACACAATCTACTAGTAAATCTGCAATGTCTGGTTTTTTTTCACGCCAAATTTCTAATATTGTTCCTATACCATTCTTTCACTCTCGAGATGCCGATATTAGGGACGCGGCTTTATCAAATATTCCTGAATTTTCCCCTTATGTGTTGAAAATTCTAGGCATTACAGCTTCCGCGAGTCTCCTTTTTTGAAGAAAGCTGTAGTGCTGCCATCTAGTGACATATTTCATAACTTATTTTTAATAATTCTCGGTTAAATTGAACAAAAATTCAGATTTTTTCAATAGAAATTGCAATAAATCTGTATAACTAAAAAAATAATTTGAGATGTTTACTCAATGGTGTCGCGCGTACCCGCGACGCCCCTTAATGGCCGCGACTGACTTTTAAAACTCTGTCATCAATTGCGCGCGATAATGCTAATGAAAATAAAATGAACAATCACTGCCGTTATATAGGTTGGAGACATATAACACGCATCGACAGGAATAAGATAAACATGCAGTGACTCGTTTATAACACACGGCGCCGAAGTAAAGCGCGGGGGCAAGGATGATGCGGGAGCAGAGTGTGGGTTAGAACAAGCACAGATAATACTGTCAATTCTTGCAGGATTGCAAAAATCACGTTATTTAACAAAAACTTGTTATAACTGAATTGCTACAAGTATATTTTTTGCTATTTTTTATTAACAGGCTTTTGTTAACTTTACCTGCATATATATATGAGATATTTCACGTGAAATTGGAAGATTTGAAAATTTTTAATTTAAATCTAAAATTAAACATTTTTATATCATCCAATTTAATGTAGATCTGAATGTAATGGAATCTTTAAGTTCAATTTTCATCCACTTCCCGAACTACCGAAATATGTGAATTTTCGCACACGTGATAAAAATGATTAAAATACATACAATAACAAAAATTAACCAATATTAAAGTTTACTTTAGTGAGTACTTGATTAGCGTGTATTTTTGTCTTTTTTAAACTATATTTTTTTAATCTGCCCACCGCCCCTCCGTATCATCTCAACGCCCCCTAACTTTCTCTGGGTCTTCTACTGCCCCCCTGAAAGTCTCAAACGCCCACAAAGGGGCGTTATCGCCCACGTTGAGAACCTATGCTCTAGAACAGCGATATTCAAACTGTGTTCCGCGGAACCCCGGGGTTCCGTTAAACGTTTTCAGGGGTTCCGCGACTATTTTAATAAAATTTTAGATTTTTGTTATAAGATTTTATAACACTCTTATTAAATTTTTTGTTATTCAAAAATTTTGATAATTGATAAATGCGTTTGCAAATAACAACAATTAAGCCTGATTTTCAAAAGTTGTGTAGCAAGAAGCAAGCGCATTCAAGTCATTAAATTTAGTTACTTCTAGTATTACTTCTGAATTAGATATATTCCGAATTTTGTATTTTCTTGCATTTATGCCTACAAATATGCTTGTATGTTTCACTGGCGGCTTTTTAGAGCCGGCAAATTCACCTCAGCAAAAATCTGAATAACATGTTTTTAATAATTTATTTTTGTATTTAGTATTTGGTTTTATAATTATAATGGTCAAAATTAATTTCCAGTCTTCGGTAGTTAATTTTTGTAAATGTAGCTTCAAAACTCTTTTGCGGAGGGAGAGGGGTCACCGAGATTTTCTGTTACGTCACTATGATTAAAGTCACTATGCTTAAAGTCTTTACGTCACTATGCTTACGGGGCATATTTTTTGTACTAGGGTTCCAAAAAAAAATTTTTTTAAGCGTAGGGTTCCGAAGGCGTTAGAAGTTTGAAGACCACTGCTCTAGAACGACGGACGTTTTGAACTACCTAGAACGACGGGGGTTGATTTGTTCTCTTATAATACCTAGAATAATTTTCTTCTGTGTTTTCAATAACTTTAAGAGAAAATATGAAACGTCATAAAATTTCACTGGGCTGGGATTGGCCGTTTTGGAGGAATCGTTTCTCAAAGTAGTTATGTGGTCAAAATGACCGCTTCCGTCGTTCTAGTGTTAATAAAAGTTGTCAAATTCGGCATAAATTGCTAAATGGTTAATTTTTTAATTATTTTCACATAAACAGTGCAATGGCGCAATTTTGTTTGTGCTCTTGTGAATCGCCTAGAGTCTATTAGCATATTTTCCCCATCCATCCCCATATTTTAAATATTGTATATTAGATTGACTAAACTAGCTTATTTTCATATTCTGCTAAATTATAGAGTTAAATATTTTAATTATAGAGCATTTATTAATTATAAAGCAATTATTAATTATTTTAATTATATAAAGCATCCATTTTGGCAATAATATCTTAAAATTGGATATATTTACATTTTTAAATAATATTTCACTTAATAACCTAACTGCTGAAAGAGCCTTAAAACTACTGATACTTTCCTTCTTCACTACTGAAATATTCAACTGGTTGGCATCCCTGCGTGACTTAAGGCCATCATACATACACACTTTTTGTTGTGCGCCATATTGTATTTTGCGACATATATAAGTATCTAGTGCAAGTTGATTTGTATTAGATTTCCCATCCATTGGCAAAACTTGAAAATGAAACTCTATAAAAAGTCAACATTCAACAACAAAGTCGAAAAATGTTTGACTTCGTCAATTCGATTGTGGATAATTTTAAAGAACGTACTATTACTGCTTGTGTATGTGGGAACTTATAAGATAATGGGTTAAAGTTGAAATATTTTCAGTCTTGGCCAGGTGTCTACTGTCTTAGATAAACTAAACTATTTTCTGGTTAATTATTAAGGGTCATTTTTTAGTTATTTTATTATCAGCATGGGTGTCCTAACTTGCACCCATGCTGATAAGGCCATACATTCGATGTTACGAAAATTTGCATAAGGGTTCTTCTTTTTCTTCCCCAGATGAAATTTGCATATGTGGCTTTCTTTTTTAAGTAAAAAATAACAACCAGAATGATGTTTTTAAGTTTACAGAACGGCCGCTTCCCAACGAGCAAGCCCCCTGTAACGCCTTTACGTTTCATTTCCGACCCGGTAAACTTAAACTATGGCGAATAATGCTTGGTTTGGAGTGTATTACCACCTCGTAAAGTCTGGCCCATCTTTTACGGTATTTATGAAATTTATATATATATATATATATATATATATATATATTGGCAACAATAGATCATATCTTATTTCTTTGTGAATGGCAACACTTGTCACTTCTTTCGGTGTTCGATAGGTTTGTGTATTTCTTCAGTTAGATTTCAGGTATCCTTTTTTCCTTTTATTTTTTTCTTCTTTATGTAGTCCAAGTAGAAATAGTTTATAGATATAATCTATCTATGTCTTCAGAAACATACATTTTTGCATTTGCTTCTACAAGACACTTGGACTTGAAAACGAGTTTTGAAGAAGTGAACATATCCTGATTTAGGCCTAGAGCCTTTTCCACGTTGTATAGCGTTTGTGCATGGATTTCGCCTGTTTTTATTTTATCAATTCCATACCTTTGTGTTTTGATAATTTTCTTAGACTTGATGATTCGAAATTTATATTTTTTTCCATTTCTTTGAAGATTTGCTGTTTTATACTTTTATTTTGTAATCCTATTGGAAAGTTAGGTTTTCAGTGTTACAGCTTCTCGCTTTTCTTTCATTGTACCTTCAAACTTTTTATTATATATATATATATATATATATATATATATATATATATATATATATATATATATATATATATATATATATATATATATATATATATATATATATATATATATATTGTAAATAGACGATTTGGGGCACTTATGATTTTTTTTTTTACATTTCTTGATGTAGAAGCCACAAATTGAAAAATTAAGAATATTACTTGCATAGGAGATTAGATTTCTGAATGTGTAGTACAAATACATTCTCTCAAATTTAGTTAAATTTTAAGTTTTTGACCTTATAATAGTTATATCTATCTTCTAACTAGTTGGTAATGGATTCAAGAAAGCAAAAAAGTTAGTAAAATTTTAACTTACTGAATTCGGTGAATAAACAGTTTATTTGACAGTACTGATAATTCAGGCAGTTTGTCCCTCTCATAACTCTGAAGCACTAAAAACAAAATCCTTGACAAAACATTCGTTTAGTAGCTGGAGGAAGAGGAAATGTATAGAAGTTATAGGTATTTTAGCAGCAAATGGAAGAACTATATCATTACATTTAATGTGAGTTTGTTTTAATCATAGAATAACAAATCAATACTTATCTGAAATTAGATATAATTTCAGGTTTTGATAAAATTTTAGTCTTTTTTTGTGACTTGATCATGAGGCAAAGTTGCCAAAATTCCAGCAACTGAAATATTTTAAGAACTGCTTCTGAGGGTAATGGGAGTAGTCTTATGTACGCCGTGTTAGCACAAAACCCCATAAGTAAGCAGTTAATTAACATATTAAGCATATTTATGTTTTATATAATTTTTTTAGCTAATTTTTGAGTATCATTTCGTTTAGTCGAACAGTTTTATTTTTACAATTTATACCAAAATCTAATTACAGCAAAACAATCCACCACCGATTTACTTCATGAAAAGCAGATGGATGGAGTATTAATTATCCGCCTACTTAAGTAATAGCATATTGAATGTAATAGCATAATGAATGTAACAATATAATGAATGTAATAACATATTGAATGTAATAACATATTGAATGTAATAGCATATTCAAGTAATAGCATATTCAAGTAATAGCATATCAAATGATAGCATATTTAAGTAATAGCATATTCATGTATATACAATGCACAAGAAGACAAAAACATACACACAGATATACACACACAAGGGTTCTCAAAAATTTTAACTTTTGTAATCTAAAATGAAGAACAATTAAAAATAAATTTACATATACTCACGGACAATGAAAGTTACGAACCAAGAAGAAAACATGGTATAACCGCGAAATGATGTAAATAGCTAGAGGGTGGGCTGGTATGCAAATGATCCCAGTCTGGTATGATTGCGCATGACCGTACACCCGGGAGTGACGCTGCAAGCATGAGTCAGCAGCCTTATAAGTGGGCGTGTAGTCGACGCCTCATCAATGCGAGAAGCTTCGGTAGACGCAAGCACGAGTGTGGAGTGAAAATAATGGTGGTTAGACGCCAGAAACGTCGATATACGCAACTGACGGACTTCGAGAGAGACCTGATCATAGGGCTGAAAACCGCAGGGTAGTCAGTGCGCCGGATAGCCGTCACGTGGATTATTCGGATTATACCGTCCGAAGGTGTTGGGAGCACTGGTCACCCAGACACGGAGGACCGGCTCAAGATGGACCAGGCATACCACAAGTAGAGAGGATCGTGCGTCAGGCACGTATAGAGCCTATGGTGACCCGATCCGCGATACAGGCACACGTAGCGGCTCCTGTGTGCCGACGAACCATATCTAGATGCCTGAAAAAAGCGAATCTGCGATCCCAGCATCCCTTACGTGTGATGCCGTTAACACGGGGACATCGGCGGCTCCGGTTGTAGTGGTCAGGGCCGGAGCAACGTCGAACGCCACGGATTGGTGATGTGTGGTGTTTAGCGATGATTGCTGCTTCGTTTTGGGGACCGATGATTAGCGTGTCCGGGTGTGGGGGTCCCCTGCACAATAACACAATCCCAACCTCATTATCGAGCGCTACACCAGCCTCACTGCAGGCATCATGGGCTGGGGAGCCATTGTCAACGACAGCCGATCCGCTCTAGTAGTGGTACCTAGAACATTGACGGGCCAGCGGTAGTTGGATGAGATTCTACGACCCATTCGTTGCTAGGATTCCAGGTACGCGCAAACGCAGACCAAGGGCCCTGACTCAAGAGTTTGTAGGGCATGTATTCCCAGTCGGGAACGAAAAATGCCCCTCAATACGAAGCAAGGCATCGGGACACCCGAACCCACCGGACAGAGGAAACTGCCGTCTCCATCACACAGCGCGCGCACCGCCCGGGACACGAAGGGGACAGCAGACCACCACCCCGTCGAGTGAGGCCCGGCAACCTCCGCCAGTCCCGAGGAGGAACGCCGACGGAGATGACCGAAACGCCCACCACTAAGCCAGAGCAACACCCGCAATGAGACCAACCAGATAACCCGCTTCACCAAAGAACGGCGACGCACCAACACCCACAGAAATTTTTTTAAAACTAGAAAAGGTGCCTGGCAAAGGCAGTTACATTGGCCTACAATACGCCCGTATTATTTTACGGGAAAATAAAATTCTATAACAATATAATCACGTCACAGATTAATATTTACAAATACCTTTATATAAATGACAACATCCTAAACATTATAACATATCTGACAAACAGAAAAGTAGGCCAAAACAAAAATCGCACCCACAAAATACACATCATTCAAAAGGTTGACAACTAAGTAATCACACCTACACAAAACAACCTACAACCTTTAAAACCCCATCAACACACCACAAATAAAATCCCAGCCGGGCCAGCACCTAACAAAATAGCGGAACTCGAAAAGGAGCAAAGGGAAAAACACCTTCAACCAATAAATCAAAATAAACAAATAAAACAAAATAAACCAGACTATATCAAATAAACCTATCGCTTCAAAACCGGAACCTTTCAACAAAAGAAACAAAAACTAGCTGATCCCCAACAAAAACAAAGAATTGGTATTGCCAATCCCAACCAAAAATAATTAGAAAGAAAACAAATGGCGTCGACAGAAAGGACCAACTAATATTCACCACATAATAACACAATAAACTACAACATAAATATACCAACATAAAGTTACATAAATAAACGATTTTAATAAAAACTAAACCCTCAATTACCAATTAATATATACAACTTATACAGTACCTAACATACCCATTTTAAATATTATTACACTATTATATTTTACATAAAAAACTACTACTAATTACATACCATATTATTACACTATTATATTTTGCATAAAACCAATATTAACTAATACTAAGAATCAATACTATTATTTTGCATTAAACCAATACTACTATTACATACTCAATTGAGTTTACATTCTACCTAAACAACAAAACCTAACTTAATTTGGATTCCAGGTGCGCAATTCTATCAGGATAATGCCCGGCCGCACACGGCTCGGGTCGCCTAGGTCTGCCTGAGTCATGTCCAGATACTTCCATGGCCTGCCCGCTCCCCAGACCTGTCCCCTATCGAGCATGTGTGGGACCAGTTGAAACGCTAGTTGCCTCGTTGCCGCAATCTTCGGGATTTGGAACGTAACGTCCAACAGGTATGGACTCTTCTGCGGCAGGACAACATCCAGCGTCTGTTCTACACCATGCCGTATTGCTGCTTATATCGCAGCACGAGGTGGTGCGACGCGCTATTGAGGATGACCGGACTGTGTACCACAGCTCTCTCTGTATGTGTTCTGTTGCGCTGTTTTTGTGATCATGTATATCATTCACACACATCTGTATCCTTCCATCAATAAAATTTCAGGTCCATCCTATGCTTCCTTCTTGGTGCGCAACTTTCATTGTCTGTGAGTGTATTATAAAGCCATGAACACATAAATGGTTTCTTTATAACAATATTTTATATAATGCATGCGCCATTCTGAAGACATTGAACGTATTCATTAAAAACCATAAAACATAGACTCATTATTATCAATTATTTTATAAATATTTTTACAACATTGCTCAGTTATTTTCCCGAGCTATTCTCTAGATATTGGAAATTTTACTTTACTATAAAGTTTAGACTAACTTCAAAATAAAGTTATTTACATAAATTTTTACATGCCCACTTTAATTGGTAATAAAATGTTTATTGATTTTTACTAATTTTCAGCCACAGTCTGTCATTAATAATCTTCAAATTTTGTCGTTTTGTACTCAAAATGTTTAGTTGTAGGAAAATATATGTATAGGGCACTTCCGACTTTTTTATTCAACTGACAATCAATTAAACAAAATTTTACATTTATCTTTCCAATTGCTGAACACAAACTCTCAAAACTATTTTTTAGTTCAGAGGACAAACAATTCGACATTTAATTACGTAGGAAATATTTTATCGTATAAGAGTTGTCTTAACTTTTAAATCATTTATTTAAATTTCTGTCAACTAAATTCGGTATTACTGTATTTATTAAAATACGCTCCAGTGACAAAACTATTATTTCCTGGTGTCTAGACTTTAAAATATTTTACTTTCTTTTGAATATCAATTATTATGAGAAGGACAATGGTGAAATCCGAGCTGTTATTTGTCAAATTGGGGAACTGATTTTACGCTATTCTGGTTATCGTTAATTTTAACTTTCACTTGTAGAAATAAATTTCAAAAGTTCAATAAAACGCTAGAGTTGTAAACAATCAATATTTCAAAATTGCAAAGAAAAGATAAAAATCATTTTTGTTGCTTGTGTAATCAAACTTGTCTTTTGAGAGCTAAACATCCAAAATGGTACTCGCAGATGTAGAATCCACTTACAGGGAATATTCCCAAAGTTAGGCCGGGTATTCTCGTTGCGAATATAGCAAGTTTTCGAAATTGTTCGAAATTTTCGAAAATAAACAATTGAAAATAAACACTCGAAATATTTTGAATACCTCCTCCTGGTTCGTGCATTTCAAAAATCAATAGTCCTCTGACTTTCATACATAGAAATTTTTGCATGAAATTTCATTTGATTTACACTGCCTGACCAAAAAAAAAAAAAAATAAAGTCGTGCATGTTAATATTTCGTTGGGCCACTTTTAGCACAAAGCATTTAGTACAGCATGCATTCATTATGGCATTGTGTCTATGAGTTTATGTAACGTCTCAACACTTATTTGTGGCCAGATTTGTAGCAACATTTTGCCAAGTTCCTTGGTTGATGAAGGAAGAGTGGAATTACTCCTTAGCTGCTTCTCCAGTATATCCCACATACTTTCAATGGGGTTGAGGTCAGAACTTTGTAGTGGCTATTTCAAGTGTGGGAATGAGGCCTCATGCTCCTCGAATTAATCATTCATAATTTTAGCGCGATGAATCGTGGCATTGTCATCCTGGAATATGCTATTGCCCTTGATGGGGGGGATTGATAGAATAAGATGATCATTCAGTATGCTCAGATATTGAGCGGACTTCATTTTATTGCTGCTAACTGTTGCTGTACCTACACCAGCCGAATAGATCAGCCCCAGATCAAAACACTTCCTCCTGAGGCTCGTACAGTGGGTGCAGTACAGGAAGGGTCCAATCATATAATACTATATTAGTCAGCTGCATATTTTGAAATTCAATCGGAAGGGGGGGGGGAGGGAGTCAATTTTAAATATCAATTTCAGGGGGGTCTAAGCTAGAGGTCTGCACGGGCTCGGGCCTGACCTGTGGCCTTAGGCTCGACCTGATCCGTGGACTTGGGCCCAACCAGGACCGTGGACTTGAGCTCGACCTGGTCCACTGGCTTGGGTCTGGCCCATGGGTTTAGGTCCGATTTGGGCCACGGTCCGGGATCGGGAAACTTTTTATTAAATTGGGTAAGACCTGGTCAAAATAAACAAGAAAGATCAATCATGCTTAAAGCATTGATTATGAAAAACTTTCCAAATCCAATGCAATTTCATTTAAACATCTCTGAAATGCAATACATTTCAAAGTAATATTTTAAAACTTATCACAATACTGCATTAATTTATTATATTTGAAAACTTAAACCTTCATCGAAAAAAAAGAACTTTATTCAAATGACGGCATTGAAACATAAATTGCCTGGTTTAAACGTCTCTAAAATGCGATACATTCCTCGATAATATTTTTAAAATCACCATAATACTACAAAAATTTATTGTATTTGAAAACTTCATCGAAAACAACTGACATTCATTCAAATGACGTCATAGAAAAAATAACACGCCTGGCTCTCTCTATAAAAGCAGCATTTTATTCATAACATTTTCCCAATCATTTCATTCATCACAGAACTAAAATAATTTATTTTATTTAAAAACTTAAGACCATGAAGCTACAAGTAATTAAACTCTATGTTTAAAACTTCATCGAAAAAAATCGTCCTTCTCTGTGTAAAATCAATGAATATTTTATTCATATCAGCTATGCAGACTCCATGATCTAAATACTTTTGCGTTAAAAAAATACAGCAATTCTTATACAACTCATCCTACATATTTTGCTGTTTAAATTTTACATAAGTGAGAAATAGGCTTCGTTGTAGAAATAATCAAATTTGGCTGATCATTTAAACTCAAATATATTGTCATTGCGTTGTTTCAGTATGTAGATGCACAGAATTTAAGCAAAAATAAAGAGGTTTTAGGACGAATACAACACTCAATATGAATTAAAAAGAACTTTAAAAATCACGATTTTGAGACAAGATGGATCGGGGCCGGCGGGATTAGTTCTGCTTCTTATCGGGCCTATGCCTGCGGCGCTGCTGTAGCTCGTGACGTCATAAAGTACATCCCACAATTTGCAACTTACAGCATGTGTTTGAAAGTATGATCGTGTAAATATTGACGAAGATACATATGTATCTTAGTAAGGTAAGCTATATCGTTAATATTTTTATTATCTAGGTAATAATAATAATGCATGGTGTTGTTAATTTCTAATATTTAAGGGAAAATGTAAGCAATTTGTCCACTTTTTTCAAGATACTTAAAGTGATGCACATGCAGTATAGGTCTAACGAACGTATCACCGAAAGGGGTTTCCTTTTAAGTGTATTTTTAAAATCTAGAAAATGACTAGAAGTGATTTAGAACTAGATTCATGCATGTCAAGATTTTAGGTAGCGTAATTTTTTCAAATCCAATGTCAAATTCGTCCGTTAAACGAGTATTTTTGCTATATAAGAAGCTGATGGAAATCGGGTATAAATGAACATACCTTAATGGAATAAGTAGAATGCAAATACATGTTTTTTTATTTATGCATTAGCATAATGAAATTTTTCTTAGTAAGGTTTGTTGTTGTCAATATAAACAATTGTTCGATTTATATATGTAAAGTGTAGAGTTAGACATTTTTGCGGATTGTTGTTGCACCCCCCTAAAATTTTTGGTACCCCCCCCCCCCCCCAAAAAAAAAAATCATGGATTATACACCCTCAAATTTTTTGGTGTAAGTAATTAAAAAAGTAAATGTGCAGAAAATTTCATGTAAATAAAATGTTTACTTTATCTTGTGTTTTTTGTGTACGTGTTTTGATTTTTTATTAGTGGGTCAAAAAGGAATCATTGATCTGCAATTTGTAAATGGTCTATGGGCAATTGTCCTATTGTCGTAGCAAAAGGCAAGATTAAAATTGAGAATGCTATTGCTACAGTACTATCAATTAATGACTAATGTAACTTTATTCTTTCAATCATCTGACCTCCAAAGAGACTGGAAACCAATGGTTTTATTTATTTTATGCACATGTGTATTAAATATAAAAATGTGAAATACACAAATCATTGTTTCTTTCTTTTTTTTTTTTTTTTTTTTTACTTGCATATTTGTAATTACAAAGAAAAAAAAATCTAAATTTCATAATTTTTTTTTTTGGAAAAACTGAAATTCATATTGGCTCCGAAAACTTTTCGTGGATTATTTAGCTTATTATTATTTCATTAAAATGCAGATGACAACACTCAGCAACCTTAAAGTGTTAAAAGTAGAATTTTCAAAGCTTCACATCACAGGTGAAAACCATCTGTCAATAAGTAACGTCTAAAATTATTTTCGTTGAAAAAAAAAAAAAAAAAAAAAGATTTGAGCTATTAAAATAAGTTTGGTAAAATAGTTTGTCATTGTAACACAGTATTATATTTGATATTTAATCGATGTATTCAAATTTATTAAATTATTTCTGTTGTAAAAAAGCGTATCACCCGAAAGAAATTTTTTAGTTTTTTAAAAATTATTACTATTTGAGACTACAGTCTTTTCCTGTCATTCACGCTAATCTCTACATTTCATTTTACCAAAACAGGGATTTCAATTTAATCTGAAAATGCACAATAACAAAAAATAAATATTTTTATATCACAACCCTGCTGTCAATTACAAATGTAACTTCCGAAATAGTCGTTCATAATGGGCGTGATCACTTATTGACGCTTAAAATATAAATCTAATGTCTGTATTATTATGTATGTATATTATTATTAAGTATGTATGCATATCATTATTAAGTATGCATATTATTATTAAGTATATATATATTATTAAGTATGTATGTATATTACTATTAAGTATGTATTATTAAGTATATATATATATTATTAAGTATGTATGTATATTACTATTAAATAAGTATTAATATTATATTAATTAATAGTATTAAATAATTATTAATAGTATATTAATTATTAAATATTATTATTAAGTATGTATGTATATTAGGATATATGTTATGTAAATCTGACAGTTAAAGTTTTTGAAAGACCTTATTACAAACATGTTTTAGGAGAACTATGTAATTAGAAATTTAATTAACTCTGCCCAAAAGCCTTATTATATATATATATAAGAGGTCATAATGTGTTTCTGTGCATTAGGTTATTTAAGAACAAAAGCCAGATTTCTCAAGTAAATGAATTTTATGAAAAAATAAAATTCAAAAGGTTAAAATCTGGCATTGAATTTTTTAGAAGAAAAGAAAAAAAAAACTCGTAATTACGAAAATATTCAGTATTTTTTTACTTTACAAACTTATTTATATTCCTACTTTATATATATAATTTGTTTTCGTCATATTTATTCAATTAAATCATTATTACTTCAACCAACTTCTATCAATCTAAAATATCGACTCCATAATCGACGCTGATTAAGAACTGGAGCAAAGTGTAAACGCCGTGGATGGGATGTAAGTTGTGACGTCACGAATCCTGCATCTAGGCCCGATAGCAAGAAGAAATCCCGCCGGCCCCGGATGGATGCCGTATTATAGTTTGAAGTGGGTCACGTGATCTTTTCATGTCATGGTCACGTGATCGCTTTAAATAAGAGGTGTAATTATTATTTTAATTTTTATTTAAAAAACAACTGAATATATTTTGCTGAAATTTTTTTATATATTTTATGGAATAATTTGAATATTACCTAAACTTTTCGAGGCAATTTGTGAATTTTAAATCCGCTTAAAAAATGTTTGAAAAATTAGGTCCCATAGGGTTCAATGTATTTCATTTTTTCACCCCGGTTTCAATCTAAAACTAACTGGGTGATATTATCCATTTATATTCCCATAGGTCCTACAGACCGTCTGAACAACATACTAAAATTTTATTTTGATTAAGTCATTTTTACGGCAGTTATCGTGCTAACGGACAGACAGACAGACAGAATGAACAAAGTCATAAACACTTTTCAACTTTGTTGTAAAGTGTTAATAACGGACAGACAGACAGAATGAACAAAGTCATAAACACTTTTCAACTTTGTTGTAAAGTGTTAATAAAAAAGTCAAAAATAGATCAAAATTGAAACTGACAAATTTGAAATAATATATGAAACAGGAGCAGAAAAAGTCTGCTTGTCCCATAATATATAGTTTAAGTACTGTTTGTAGTCCTTGTCCCATAACATATGGATGAGACGAATTATTGTCCTTGAATTTCTAAACGTCTTTCACTTTTAATTTAAAATTAGTAAATTTCAATTGCTCATTTAAAATCTGATATTATCAAACCAAAATGATAAATTAAATCTCACTTTATAGTAATGCTTATTCTTGATTTATACAGATTTTTCAAATTTGGGTTCTTTTTACTTTCCCTGCAATACATGGTAATGCATAGGGAAAATATTGGAATCATGCCGAAAATCGCAACTCGAGTTTTCAAGGGTTCTACACGTTTCGGGACCTCAAGAACTCGAAACCCTATTTTTAGCCTGACGTCTGTGTATGTGTTTGTCTGTCTGTCTGTGAAATGTATGTATCCACTCTAACTCAAAAACTAATGGATCGAATTTCATAAAATTTGGTAGATAAGTCACTTGTGTGTGACTCTAGTGCTGACTAGTTTTTGGTGCGATTCGAAAAAAAACAAAACAATCCGCCTTTTTTTGCGAAAGGACCCTCAAAAATCTCGTGTGATGACCCACAATGACCCGTAAAAAATGCCATGTGATGACCCGCAACAACCCGCACAAACTCTAGCTGAAATACTAATTGATCAAATTTCACAAAATTTGGGTAGAGAAATTATTCGTGGGATACACTGGTGCTGATTAGAATTTGGTACGATTCGGAAATAACAACATGCTTTTTTTACGAAATGCCCCACAAAAATTGCCAAAATCTAAGAAAAGGGCTGCGTGTGCACAAATGTATTAATTAAATGCTTGTTTTATATGCAATTTTTGACGAGGAAAAAAGTAAGACCATCTGCATTACTCTAGGACTAACAAATATTTCCTCTTGAGAAATATGTTCACTTTTCATATGTAATACCATGCGATAAATTGGGTGACATCATTCTCGTGGATCTAGCTCGTTCCATTCATAAGAAAAGATACTTCAAGTAATACTTTTGTATTTGAACGCCAATAGTCATTTATCTGCTATAAGAATAACTTATTTCTCGGTCAGTAAAGCTTGGCGAGATTTTGGCGACGAATTTGGTGGAATGTCGCCAACTTGGCGACACATTGAAATGTTGTTAAATTAACGAAAATCTCGGCAAATGGATTAAAATGACGCTAAATCAATGAAAATGACGACTAATTGTCGAAAATTCAATATCTTGGAAAGAATATAAGTATATACTATAAGAAAAACCTATTTTTTTACTGTAAAAGTAGTAAATTCATTGCATTATATAAGGAAAGTCATGTGTTGCCCACATCAGATTTTTTTAGTTTATAGTTACAGCAGACAATTTTTTATTATATTTTCTCAATGAATTTATTTTTTACATACTGCAATTTCTATTTTAGTAGAACTATAAAATGAGTGCCATGTTTTTTCTTAAATGTGAAAGTATGTTTGATATGCAGAACGTTTATTATGAGTATAGGTACCACATTTTGTTACCACCAACTTTTTAAATGGCGATTATATATGTACACTCATGTCTAAAATTTAAGTATAATTCGTAAAATGCGAAAAATTCGGAGTTAATATGGATACAATGGTTTACAATCAGTTGTGGAGAACCGTGGGATGAAGGTAAATTATTGTGCATATGCAAAACAGTTCAGTCGACGTCGACATGCGCGTATAAAACGGCCTCGAGCGGCATGGCCAGTTGAGGAAGAATTTCGCAATTGCTGTGATACGGAGCGTTGTTAACAATAAAAAAGAACGAAAGATGCCATAAAGATGCCAACTGGACATGTTTTTTGAAGGGACGAATTATTGGAATGCTAGAATCCGGTCGATCCCAAACCGAAGCGTCTCGAATTCTGAATGTGCCGCAGTGTGTGATCTCCAGACTGTGGCAGAGGTTCCAAACCACTGGAGATGTTACCCGACGACCAGTACCAGGCTGGCCAAAGGTAACAACCGCTCGGCAAGACCGATATTTGGTGATAACTGAGCGACGTCAGGGGAACCGTTCTGCCAGACAACTGGGTTCAGTCCTGACAGCCGACACAGGAGTCTCTGTTTCGAGACAAACTGTTTACAGGAGACTCAGACACGTTGGTCACTATGCCAGACGACCAGCAGTTTGCATCCCCTGACGTCTGCACAGAAACGCGAGCGTTTACAGTAGAGTTTGGAATATCGGCAGTGGAGTGGACAACAGTGGGGCAATGTCATGCTCAGTGACGAGTCCAGGTTTAGCTTGCAAACTGATTCTCGTCGTACCACGATCTGGAGAGAACGTGAAACATGTTTTCACCCGGGAAACATTACAGAAAGACATCTTTTTCCGGTTGGAGGAGGCATGGTCTGGGCAGGCGCCACGATGGATGGCCGCACAGGTCTCCATATCTTTGACACGGGATCAGTTACCGGTCAAAGATGCAGAGATGAAGTCCTTGAGCCTACCATTCGATTGTTTTGAGGTGCTGTTGGTCCTGATTTCATATTCGTGGATTATAACGCGCCTCCTCACCGTGCGTCCTTGGTCGACAACTTCCTTCAAACTGAAGATATCCAGCACATGCAGTGGCCTGCCAACTCTCCTGATCTGAATCCAATAGAGCATGTGTGGGATATGCTCGGGAGATATCTTGCAACCCTCCACTACTCGCCAAGCTCTTCCGGGATTGAAAACTGCTCTCCGTGAGGTTTGGAACATCTTGAGCGCACAACTCATCCCAACCCTCATCGAAAGTATATAAAATCATTGTGCAGCATGCTTGGCTACCAGAAGTTCCCACATATCGTATTAAATTGCAGCATTACATTATTTTAATCATTCTGTTTCACTGAGGTTGACACTCGTATTGTGACCCTTTTTCTTTCAACTCTTTTCTTTAGATAATAAAAGTCGTTATTCTCCTGTTTTGCATTGTTTTCTCCTTCTATAACCCTATTACACCCGCATACCGCGTTTTCTTCCATTCCGATATAGATTTCCTGAAATTTTCACATAAACAGCAACTATGCTTAACTTTTGGACATAAGTTTATATAATAGAATATTTGTTAATTCGTGTTCTACTATACATTAAATGCATATCCGCCAGAAACTATATTTCGAATTTTTTACTCCATACTTATACTTTCTCTATATCTACTAAGTATTGTAGGGAGAGTAAATATACCCTACAAGTATTTTCTAGGGAGCAAAAATTCTTTGTGAAGTATTTCAACCAAAAACGAAATTTTAGTGGACTCTAATGCTGCAACAAAAGACTGTCAGGAGAGTGAGTCTCTTAAATTCACTTCAGTTTCGGAATTGATTTTAGTTCTTTTTACCGTCCTTATCTTCGAAAATGATCGAATGAATTTGGTTCGTTCTCTAGTTTGCCAGATTTTGTTTCTGTCGATAGTACGTAAGACTTGATTTCGCTTTGCTGAAATAATAAAACATTGAATTACTTCTACAAATCCAATAAAGATTAATTCCGCGGTATTGAGAAATATTTTCTTTTATGTGTGTGTGTTATTTTGCCACGTAATACTGTAGAATGAAGCAAGGGTGGGAAAAGTACTGTAAAGTTTTCGGTTTTTAAGATTTTCATACAATTATTTTCTATAGAAAATAATAGATATTCCAGAAAGTCAGCTGCATTCAATTAACTAAGCTGTAGACTAAACTGCACACTAAGCTGTTGCCAACTTGAAAAAAATAATTTAAATAATGTTTATGAAATATTTTCAAATAACTTGGTCAAGAAATCTGAAAAAGATGCTTTTTCTTTTCATGTTAATAGTGATCGGGATACACATACAAGTAGAATTGAATGATACATGAATGTATGGAAAAGTCGAGTGGAAACTTATAATTCAGATATTTTATATTTATAATTACAAAATTTCTCCAGAGTTATTTGATATTAGTTATAAAATATGTAAATACTGTGGCAGGGCATGGAATTCTTCATGAGAATGTCAGTTTGGAATTCTTTAAGCAAACCCGGATTGTCAGCATCACAAACGGTTAAGCTCGTGTCAACATACAATATTCAAAGTCTGAGGGGAAATATTTGCAATAATGCAACTGTATCCATCACATATTGAGCCAATATTTAAAAAGCCTAAAGGCATTCTTATGTGTGCATGTTCTGTACATGTGTTTTTTTTTAAAAGAATCGAGTGGTATAATGTATAATAATTCAGATCAAAACTATTTTATGCAATCAATTAACTTTAATTTGGATCGTTTTAATATTGGAATTAAAAAGGATAATAAGTTTTTCAAGCATTTAATCTTTTTCTTTTGTTTTTCTCCTTCCTCGATGATCGTAGGAATATTTCCTGCGAAGAATTTAATTTTTTCATTTTCTTTCTCTCACATTCATTTAAACCAAGTGGAAGTAATCTCGTTCACTTAACCTGCAGCAGAAGTATTTAATTTGAACTAGTGAATTGTCTTTTTGTGTTAAAGTGAATTTCTTCTTTTTTATTTCAGGGTATTTTTTTTTGTCTCATACTACTGTCTACAGAAAGTATTGTTTTCCCGAAAATTTTCGAATTCGAGATTTTGACGGATAAGCTCGATTTAAGATCGCTTGAACCCATTTCGAATACTTCTAGGAAGGTCTCTTTCTCGGTGTTTATATGTGTATATTTGTGAGGTGTGGGCACAAGTCAAGGACGAAAGACCTACCGCTATAAAATTTTATGTGTAGATACATTGTGCGGATAATTCGAACTAGTTAGAATTATTTTTCGAAGTTTACGAGTTTCATAGAATGTTTTTTATTATGGTAAAGAATGATAATTCTTGGAGCAATTATGATATGTATAATATAAAGGGAATTTATAATAGAAACAACTAAAGATATTAATAGTATGAAAATAGCTTTTATTAACCCAGATAAGCCAAATGAATTCATAGGTGTCACTAAGCTGCTGCCAACTTGGAAAGGAAACTTTTAATGAATTTTAAGAAACATTCTAATTTTGATAACTTGAGTAAGAATTCTGAATAAGATACGTCTTTTATTTTCATTCTAATAATGATTGTGATGCAAGTAGAACTGAACATTCTGGAATATGAATGTATGAGAGACTCATATTTCATACATTTTACTTTATTTTACTGCATTTAAGTGATTTTGCAAGTGTTCCGAACTATCTATTCGCTATTTTTATTTATTAATTTTCATTTATTACTTTCTCATACTATTATATAAAGTGTTGTTTACCAAGAATTTTTGCATTGGGAAGTTTAAAGGAAAATAACGTTTTAAGACCTCCTGAATACATTTCAAATATTTTTGGAATTATTTTTCTGTGGAATTATTTGTTTATGTATTTAGTAGTATTTTTTCTAAATGAAATTTAAGGTTTTTCTATCATTATTTCTTGTGAGAAACAATGATGATTTTCTGAACCATGGCCTGTCTGGGAAAGTGATCGTTTGAACTACGCTATGGATGTTAATGACATTAAATTAACCGCTAATCGACTCATCTATTGAATGCACGTAACTCATAGGAGTAACAGACCTGTTGCCAACTTGAAAAAAATAATTTTTAAGAATTTGTAGGAATAATTTAAAATAGAATAACTTGCAATCAAAAGTTCATAGAATTCTTTCAGTATTCATGACGTTGATTACGAGAAAATCAAGTAGTACCTCGCATATCTTCTTTTGCCTCCAAGTATTATTGCTGTATTAATAACGTCACAATTCAAGAACCCCTATGTTTCAGTTTGAGACCCCCCCTCTCCGAAAAAGAACCAAACTTAAGGGAGCAATTCATTAGCTATAGAATTTACTTTTGAAAAAGAGTTGTCTATAATCTTTAAAATGGTGCTAGAAATGTTCAGATTCACTTTGCTTTTCTGTGGATCCCTTAGTGCTGTGGTTCTTGACCTTTTTTTGCTGTCACATCTACCATGGCAAAGATATTAAGACCCATGTTTTCCATGATTCAAGCCCAAATTAACTAAAAAGAGAAGAAAACGCATACTCACTGAAACGAACGTAAACACAAGAAATGAAACAGTTTTGTGGAAATAAAAGATGTATTTAAAGATAATACTTCTAGCTGTTCAGTAAACACATTAAAGAGAGAAAGAAAAACTTCAAAATCACATTAATGGGATGGATGTTGCTATTTGCGGTCAGTAAACCTAGTTATTCTACGGACAATCTTAGCCAGTGCTAGGTGCATATTATGTCTGGCATCCAACCGATTTCTAGCTTTGCTTTTTATGCAGATAAGAGTGGAAAATCCGGATTCGCAGATATAGGTTGTCGCAAAGGAAATTAAAGAAGATAGTTTTCTTCGTTCAAAGAGGATAGCAGCCATTTGAGAGCATCAAAATTGATCAAGATTTTGATTGAAGAAATTTTGTTTGAGCACGGCTTTGCTCTGAAACTCAATAGGGTCATCCTTTTGCATATCAACATTATCCATAGAGTTCAAATTGAATGTGAAAGGACTTTGAATACACTTATCAATATTAAATTCATTTTGAGTAAAATAATCATTAAAAAAGTCCATTGAGATTACCTAGAATACTTCAAACGTTACAGTGAATACACTCTGGGATTTTAAACAGATATTAATTAAATTGTTTCTTTCATAAAACACAAGCAAACAAATATTTGAGATTTAATTTTATATTTCAATTCTCATATCGGATAATCTACATATATTTCTTGCTTTGGAAAGTTATTTATAAGAGTTTGTTTCCGAGGGTAAAATCTGGCTTTATTTGTTTATATTGATATACGCAGCCGAGCATGTATTTAGTAATGTTTATATGTTACAAAAAGAACAAGCGTATCACCATCCTTCTGGAAAACCGCTCTCAGTTTTTCTCTGAAGCTCGCTTTTATAGATAACAGGAAAAAATATCCACAGAATATTTATTGTAGATAATGTCGTTTCAGTAAATGCAATAAGAAAGCCATAAACAGGTGATAAAATAGCTAAAAGTTCACATAAAAATAGAAAGGTAATAACATTTAGCTATAAAACTTTGACTAACAGAATAGAATTGGGGAAATTTTCTGATATATACGGCGATAATCTTCTTCAGTATTGTGTAGGGTCAAAATTTATTAAAATGGGTTTTAAGTTGTAAAAATATATATACTTTGAATTTAATATGTATTTCTGCACTTACCCTTCTTTACTGTTTGTCCGCAATATATCAGAGGGGAAAATGTCGTGGAGGAGGGAAGTTCGATTAGGGAATTTTGGTTTGTTGATATGTTATAAATGTCCCTGAATAGTATTTTATCTTGTTTCGAGTGAATGATAATTAGCCACAAATTATGAAGGCATGGTAACTCTAGAAAAAATAATTAAGAAATTCGAATGAAATTTGTTGGAGGAATTTTATCTGTTAGCAGATAATCCTTTATAAATTTTCAGTGATATATTGAAAGGTCCCAAATTAGTCTGGAATTGCGTCTAAGAAATTAGGAATTTCGTCTGTTAACAAATAATCCTCTATTAATTTTAGTGATATATAGAAAGGTCGCAAAGTAGTCAGGAATTTAGTCTGTTAACAGATAATACTCTATTAATTTTCAATGATATATAGAAAAGTTCCAAATTAGTTTGAAATTTCGTCTAGGAAATTAGGAATTTCATCAGTTAACAAATAATCCTCTATTAATTTTCAGTGATATATAGAAAGGTTCCAAATTAGTCTGGAATTTCGTCTAGGAAATTAGGAATTTCGTCAGTTAACAAATAATCTCCTACTAATTTTCAGTGATATATAGAAAGGTTCCAAATTAGTCTGGAATTTCGTCTAGAAAATTAGGAATTTCATCAGTTAACAAATAATCCTTTATTAATTTTCAGTGATATATAGAAAGGTTCCAAATTAGTCTGGAATTTCGTCTAGGAAATTAGGAATTTCGTCAGTTAACAAATAATCCTCTATTAATTTTCAGTGATATATAGAAAGGTTCCAAATTAGTCTGGAATTTCGTCTAGGAAATTAGGAATTTAGTCAGTTAACAAATAATCCTCTATTAATTTTCAGTGATATATAGAAAAGTTCCAAATTAGTCTGGAATTTCGTCTAGGAAATTAAGAATTTCGGCAGTTAACAAATAATCCTCTATTAATTTTAAGTGATATATAGAAAGGTTCCAAATTAGTTTGGAATTTCGGCTAGGAAATTAGGAATTTCGTCAGTTAACAAATAATCCTCTATTAATTTTCAGTGATATATAGAAAGTCACAAATTAATTTAACGTTTTTAGCTCAAAAATAACTAGTGTATATTATATAAATCAATTCTTATGCATTTCAAATGCATTAAAATGCAATTCACAAAATATTGAGTTGGTGTCAGTTTTCTTATATATCTTTATGTCGTAATTTTTCAGTTCTGGACGGCAAAAGCGAAATCTATATATCATAGAGCTGAGTGATATTGACTGATTAAAGGATCTATTACACAGCCTGAACTGCTCAAGGTAGAAACTCTAAATTTTGCATACATGTGATATTGACCTAACCTATAAGTAATAAGAAAAATCAAAGATTTTGGACTTTTGTTCGAAAAACTTATAAAGTGTCGATTTCTTGTTGCAATATTCTTTTAGCTATAACACAGGAATAACTATAGATACACAAAAATTCGTTTTTATACCCTTATACGCAGAATTAAATATTCTAAATTGCCTTAATTAACTCTATTGGTGTACAATCATTCGTTCTTCCGATATTTTAATGAATAACTTCAGCAGACGACTTTTTTATTCTATTTTATCAAGGAATTTATAGTTTTTGATTTAATTGTGGTAACTATGGTTATCGAGTTACATCGAAACTGAATGTTGTATCAAGTATCGAAATTGTCTGTTGCCTATTCATCAAATCAAACTATTGAAAAATAAAGCCTATAATCAATGGAATTTTTTAAAAATGAGGCGACATTGGACATGACATATTGTTTTACTCGTATATACCACGGTTTCCGTGTTAACACAACTATAAAATGTGTGCCATTTTTATGCTTAATTTTGAAACGGTTTTTGATACTCAATATTTTTATTGAGTACTAGTCGCCTTCGGTGACCTTCCTGTTCGCTACCCTTGAAAATTCTGACCGTGGCAAACTCGCTGGCGCGACTTACCAGAAAGGTGTAAGGTAACTATTTGGACGGCCAGGAAGTGCCACCCAATTTAGACCGGAATCCAGTGGGGGAGGCATCCTCAGGGACCGTACCCTCCTTCCCTACCACCAACCTTTCGGAAGGACTTACGGACCCACATGTTTAACGCGATCGTACTCCGCGTGAAAACGGCAGCAGTTTTGGCAGTGGCGGGAATCGAACCCGGGCTTACCAAGTGCAATTTCCGCGCACTAACCACTGGGCTACTTCGCCCTCCGCAACAATCTCCATAACTTTCTTTTTATTCACCTAATTTTGAACGGAACCCAGTGGGAGAGGCATCCACAGGGACCGTACTCTCCTTCCCCTACCACCAACCTCTCGGAAGGACTTACGGACCCACATGTTTAACGTGATCGTATTCCGCGTGAACACGGCGGCAGTTTTGGCAGCGGCGGGAATCGAACCCGGGCCTACCGAGTGCAATTCCCGCGCTCTAATTTAAATTTTATAATCACCATATGCTAAGCTCTTAATTCCATCATCCTCATTCCATCGTTCCATCGTTCCATCATGTCGTTCCATCATTCTAAATATCCATAAAATTAAAATATCCATCGTTCCATCATTTAAAATATCCATAAAATTAAAATATCCATTTAAAATGTCCATAAATTAAAATATCCTTAAATTAAAATATCCATAAATTAAAATATCCATTTAAAATATCCATAAATTAAAATATCCATTTTAAAAATCCATACCGTTCCATCATTTAAAGTATATACATCGCCACAATTCAATCCAGCATAATGAGCCAAAAGCTTATAAGAAGCAAAGACTAATGGAAGCAGCGTGACGAATCCCCCCCCCCCCCCCAGCTGCGCGCGCAGGGTAAGTGGGAAGTCGACCCTCTTCGCCGTGAAGTCGCCCAGAAATTTAAAATCATTACTTCTTTAAAATCAGGATCGGGTGATATTTATAATTATTTCTTGACCAGATTGGGCTTGTAAGAAACGAGATACTTGAGCTTTCTAAAAATGTAAATTATTAGTCGAAAATCTCGGAACTTTTTCCGATGAGAGGATTTAAAAACGAAAGTTCGTTTTTCTGAGCCGAAAGTAACTTTTGTTTTAAAATCTTAAAAAAATATTAGATATTGAAATTGAGATTTGAAATTGATAAATTTTTACTCGCAATTGTCTGCTCTTTCCGGTCGTGTGATTTGTTTTTTTCTACGACGTCTGGATGGTGGAGAAAAAAGGGGAAAAAGGGGAAAAAACGGTCGAAATCGCATAAAACATTAAATAACAACAAAAAAAAATAGTTCAAATTTTAAAAATCGGTTTTGACGTGTCATCTTCCCATCCCCCGGGTCTCCGAGTGCAAAATTTCGTAGCTTCACGACGCGCGGTCGCTGAACCTATAGTGTATAAGACACATACACAGACAGACACATAGACATTGCTTTTTATTATATGGATACAAGCTTAGTGGATGCATTCGTATTTTTCATGATTTGTACTATCAAAATTTGCGATCACATCTATATTTTCAAGCGGGACAAAATTATGTATTTGTTTAATTTTTCCAATTGGCAGCGAAAGGCCATCGAATTGTGGTTTTATTACTTCTGGGAGGTAAAGTGGTAAGTTTTCTGAATACATTACCTTAATTCAAAATTTTTTTAAATTGATTTATCCGGTGATCAGGAAGATGATAAGAATCGAATGAGACTTTAACCGAGATTTTATCTAGTGTAAAAGTACTAAATAATTTTGATATTTTTATAAAATATCCATGAACATCGTCCCCATCATTTGAATTCTCGAAACATCAGATTTTTTTGTTTATCTGGAAGCTAAGGCGGATGGAATGAGACCAAAACCAAGATTGTGTGAAAGTGTGAGATATCAAGATAGTCCAGGAAACCAAGCTAATTCAAGAAAGGGTAGAGTGAAAGTGTTAGATAATTAAGCAAGGGAGTTTTGAGTTTCCTTTTAGTACCTTTGAAACGTCCCGCCTCATTTAAATTTTCGAAATATCAGATTTTATTGTTGACTTGGAAGCCGAGTCTGATCGAATGAGACTAAAACCAAAATCAATATTCTAGCTAGAGTGAAAGTGATAGATAATTTAGCAAGGGTGTTTTGAATTTTTTGATAATTCCTTTGAAACGTCCCTCCTCATTCAAATTTTCAAAATATCATATTTTATTATTGACGTGGAAGCTGAGTCGGATCGAATGAGATCAAAACCAAAATTACAGCTAGAGTGAAATTGCTAGATAATTAAGCAAGGGTGTTTTGAGTGTTTTGATAATTCCTTTGAAACGCTCCTCTTCATTCAAATTATCAAAGTATCAGATTTTATTATTGACTTGGAAGTTAAGTTGTATCGAACGAGATCAAAACCAAAATTCTAGCTAGAGTGAAAGTGCTAGATTATTGAGCGAGGGGTTTTGAGTTCTTTGATATTTCTTATGAAACGTCCTTCCTCATTCAAATTTTCAAAATATCAGATTTTATTGTTGACCTGGATGCTGAGTCTGATCGAATGATTCCGAAAGCAAAATTCTAGCTAGAGTGAAAGTGCTAGATAATTAAGCAAGGGTGTTTTGAGTTTTTTGATAATTCCTTTGAAACGCTCCTCTTCATTCAAATTTTCAAAATATCATATTTTATTATTGACTTGGAAGCTGAGTCGGATCGAATGAGATCAAAACCAAAATTATAGCTAGAGTGAAATTGCTAGATAATTAAGCAATGGTGTTTTGAATTTTTTGATAACTCATTTGCAACGCTTCTCTTCATTCAAATTTTCAAAATATCAGATTTTATTGTTGACCTGGAAGTTGAGTTACATCGAATGTTATCAAAACCAAAATTATAGCTGGAGTGAAAGTGCTAGATAATTAAGCAAGGGTGTTTCGAGTCTTTTGATAATTCCTTTGAAACGTCCCTACTCATTCAAATTTTCAAAATATCAGATTTTATTGTTGACTTGGAAGCTGAATCGGATTGAATGAGATCCAAACCAAAATTCTAGCTAGAGTAAAAGTGCTAGATAATTAAGCAAGGGTGTTTTGAGTTTTTGATAGATCCTTTGAAACGTCCCTCCTCATTCAAATTTTCAAAATATCAGATTTTATTGTTGACCTGAAAGCTAAGTTGGATCGAATGATACCAAAACCAAGATTCTAGCTAGAGTGAAAGAGCTAGATAATGAAGCAAGGGTGTTTTGAGTTTTTTGATAATTCCTTTGAAACGTCCCTCCTGATTCAAATTTTCAAAATATCAGATTTTATAGACCTGGAAGCTGAGTCGGATTGAATGAGACAAAACCAAGATTCTAGCTAGAGTGAAAGGTTCGATAATTAATCAAAGTGGTTTTGAGTGTTTTGATTATTCCCTCTCATTCAAATTTTTGAAATATTATATTTTTTGTTAACTTGGAAGCTGAGGTGAATCGAATGAGACCAAAATCGAGATTCTGGTTCAAGTGAAAATGCTTGCTTGATAATTTTGAACAGTTATTTTAAGTGTTTCGATTATCGCTTTACGTCCGGTCTCATTCGAATTTTTGAAATTTTAGATTCTTATTATTTTTTTCTATTTTCTTTTTTTGGTCTCGATGTTGAGACGGATCGAATGACACAAACTAAGATTGTAGTCAAAGTTGAGGTGCTCGGTAATTTTGATCACCCAAATACCCAGTTAGTCAGTTAGCAATCCAGATAAAACCCTTCGTATTACTTACGGATTCACCATTCTTCAGATATTATGCTTCGGAACCTTGGGAGGACGTTTATGGAGTTGTTATTAAAAATAGTGTAAATGTGCAAGGCAAAATTTCATATGTGATGGATCTCAAATGATTTCTGCACAGAAAGGCGAGACAGATTGGGGAATTGAAACTTGAAATTTTAAAGATATTTTCAAGATCCACAACTTTACCATTTTATCCACTGAATTCCACAGTGTGATTAGTTATAACTTATACAAGAAAATAATAGTAATTTGGATTCTGAAATTTTCAATATTTAATGAATTTGTGACATGAATTGTTAGGCTATTTTCCCGGCACAATAAGACATTTTTGAAACATTCTTATATAATATTTTGCATAAGCTAATAGTATAATGAAAGCACAAAATACAAATATATGGATATGTGTAAAAATATTTTATACACGCATATTTTTTTCAACTGTTGTTGTTATTGTTCTGTTTCTAGATTCTCTTACGCCATTTTTAAAGGAAATAGAATTATGAAATATTCTTTGAAAATATTGTGTTGTCTCCTTTTTTTTTCTATTCAAAATTGCTTTTATTTTGTTTTGATAGATAAAATATCCGATTTTTCAGTTTTGTTTCTGAATCTATTGCTAAAAATGCAGTATTTGTGTAATATGTTTTATTTGCTGTAAATCTAATTCAGAAATTCTGAAATAAATTCATATGAATTTGAGAGAGTTCAAAGAAGTTTCGTCTCAGAAGTAAACGTTTAAGGTTATGAATATTTCAACATATCGCCCTTTCCGGAATTTGAAATTTAATGTAACAAAATATCGATCGAAATTTTTTTTCTCCTTAGCAGTCCCAAAAATCGCATTTCGTAGAGTGCTTGTTCACTACATTTTGAAAAGATTAAAGGCACCAAATTTGAAATATTATTTCTTGTTATCAATAAAATGTTGAATTTAATTTTAGTAAACTATTGCAGATTTTTATACATAAAACTGATTTATTTATTTATTACCCAGGTCGTCCAGCTCACAAAATTGTTGGATAATTTTTTTTTCTATTACCCAGGCCATCCAGTTCACCCAAGGAGTGTAGAGCAGTTACAAAGGACGGCCGGGAAAAACATAGAAATAACAATACACATAGACATACATAGACAACATACGTAAATATGAAACGATAATATATATAGACATACACAGGCATGCAAAGACAAAAATTACAAGTTGCAGGGAGAAGTGGGTATATCTTAAAATAATAGATTGAAACACTTGCAAAAGTAATTGAAGTAAAAGAGAATATTTTCCAAAAATAAGAGGATATAAAATGAATAAATACAAAAGGTAAAAAAAAAATAACGGCGCAAATGGTAAAACAAAACAACATTAATCAGTATAACATTCAAAGAAGGAACAACTCATAAACAGATCAAGGCACCTAAACAATTACCATAGCTTTTACTGCCGCGAACATGCTCATCCAAAACTTTTGAGAATTTTAAATTACCTACCAAAGCTTACTGAAATTTTTAAGGAATAACAATATAATAGAAATTTATATAGCAATATACAGGATGACCCAAAAACATTGACCTTGGCTTTTATTCCTTAAATATTGATGTTAGACATATATAATAAATTGCAAAATTGAGTAAGAAAAGATACAGAATTTTATGAAATCGATAAAAATTTTCAGGGGATTAAATTTGAAGAAATACAAAATTTAAATTTTTATACGGCCCCCGTACAAAAACATTTCCAATGAGTAAAATGTGCCCCATACACTAATAAGGGGATGAACAAAATTTCAGCATTTTATTATAAAAAGTCTCAGAGATATGCTTAAGCAAAGTTGGTGAGGGATTAATAACAAATTAAAATGTACATGTTTACAGCAAGAGCACAAATGACGCTATGCAGAAATGTATCATAGGCAAATAATATCTGCCTCTTATCTTTAATGGATCTTTGGCATGGATGGAAAACATTTTGAACAAGCTTTGTAATCTTTGTGTAAAGTTATTATGTCTACATAGTGTAGATACTTTTGTATCAATAAATAGCAAAATAATTATTTATTTATGTAATCATTGTTTTCTTTCGTGATTTGTGTATGACCCCTGAAACGCAATCTGCCGACATGATTTTTCCCTTCTGAGAGAAGCCATGTCGATGCATTGAAAAGTGGTTTAGGTCAGTATTTTTGTCTTTTCATATCTTTGGAACCTTTTTATGATAAAATGATGAAATTTTGCATCAACTTATTAGTGTATGGGATACATTTTACTCATGGGAAATGCTTTTGTACGGAGGCCGTACAAAAATTTAAATTTTGTATTTCTTAAAGTTTAATTTCCTTGAAAATTTTAATCCATTTCATAAAATTCTGTACCTTCTTGTATGCAACTTTGTAATTTATTATATATGTCGAAGATCAATATTTAAGGAATAAAAGCCGAGGTCAATATTTTTGGGGCACCCTGTATATATAAATATTTAATAATATTATTATTTATTATAATTTTTAAGTTAAACTGTCTGCAATTTGTCTAGCGGGGAGAACGTTATCTAGAACGAGTTCTATATGTTGAATCGACATTTGCAAGTGAATAAATAGGATAAAATTGTTGTAATTAATTTTATTTGAGTAGTTTGTTATAGTTTTTTTGATTTTCAGCACTTATGCTATTGTTCGAAAATCGAAAAATATGGATATATCAATGTTGAAACTTGATAGAATTTCGAATCTTTCCAACTTTCTTTAGAGGTTAAAAAATCAACAATTCGAATCAACAATACAGGGTTCTTGGGAAATCCCTTAAGTACCGCAATAACTTTGTAAGGAAAGACCCCTGCTTTCTGCGCTCATCAACCACGGAAGCTTTTCGAGCTTTTTAAGAAATTCGCCAATTTGGCAACATTTCCCCAATTTGTAGCCAAGTTCAAGCAAAGATAACTTTTCCGCAATGACAACTAGTAACTTTAAATATCATTTTCTGACACGGATACATCTAAGATAGTGAAAGATATATAAGATATTTCTAACATTATTTTGCTAATGGGTGTAGGGTAGGGTATTGGTTGGATAGGCAGGGGTATAGGTGTAGGCTATCTTGGACCGACATTTGACCGACTTGGACCGACACTGACAAGATAAATTTCTCTACGGATGTGTTTGATTAGGCTCTATCTGTTTCTCTTATATGAGTTTTGGTTAAACACTTTTCAAAATATGCTAATTTTCTTACAATCCGAGTCTTTCCATAGCGCTTTCTCATCAAAATTTCCTCCTAAATCTCAAAATATGCTAATTTCGCATAAATTAGTTTACTTATTACATCGCATGCTTCTCTGACAAGAAACATATAACCCGGAACCCCGTTATATTTTCCATTGTTAAAATTTAGCCTTAAAACTACTTACCTTCTGAATAAATCTTCCGTTAAGTGGACTTTTCTACTTTAAACATAAATATTATCAAATTACGCTGTCGAGCAAAACATTACGTTTTAATGCGCTGCTAAGTTACCAACAAATGAAATCTATGCATGAACCTAACTGGCCGTGAAATTATTCGTGGTGTAATTAGGGGCATTTTCAAGGAGATTTAAACTATTTTTGAAATCATTAAGTTCGAAAGAGAATTTTCGCACAAACTAATTACGTTCGAATTTAATTTTCGCTTGTAGTCATTTTACTTAATTATTCTTATCTCTTAAAGTGTCCCAATTTACTTGCAGGGTTCTTCAATTTATGAAAGATCATATGTTTGTTTGAAATGTAGTTTAGAATGCTAGAATTCCTTTCATTGTAGAATGGATAACTAATAACAATAAGATACTTTCATGTGTTAGGAAAGTACTATACACGGTTCCTAGGAAAGTCCTTAATAACACCAATAGCTTACAGAGTCCACTTTTGAAAATAAGAGCTTATGATTTCGTCCTGGTAGCTCAAGGGTAGAGCGTCGGCTGGCTAGTTCGAAGATCCAGGGTCCGATTCCCGGTCGAGACATCAAGGGTCTTTACAATGGTATCCGAACAAATCAATCCTGTAGGTCAGTGCAGAAATGTCGGAGATCTGAAAGTGACCCTAGTACGACTAGCACGGATTCAGTGGACACTGGGATAATGAGGGCTGATTTCAAATTAAGAGGATAACGACCAAGTAGGAAGTTAACCTGCAGGATAAAAATAGTCGCAGGAGGCTAACTTGAGGTAAAAATAGCAACAGGTGGGTCAGCCAGATTGTCATTTGCATCCCAATCTGACATTAGAGAGTGGAGAAGGCAAAGTCCACTTTGATAATAAGAGCTTACAATTTCGTCCCCGTAGCGCAACGGTAGAGTGTCAGCTGCCCAGTTCGAAGATCCAGGGTTCGATTCTCGGTTGGTGAAGCAAGGTTTTTTACAAAATTTTGTAAGGAAAAGTCCACGAGTGTACACGCAAGGTCTAGAATATTGGAGTGCATAAGAACGTTCAAGAAACACAGTGTATGTTACTTATATGGAAAGACCTTAATATCTTTTTTTGCCCCCAGTTGCAATATTTGCAACTGGGAGCAAAATGGGAAATCAACTTTCTTTTATATGTTTAGGGTATTTTACGTAGAATACGTACCAACCTTTTTTAGCAGGAAGTCTGTGTGTGTATGTGTGCATGGGCGTTCGTGTGTATCTATGAAATGTATGTGTCCACAGTAGCTTAAAAATATCTGTCGAAATAAAAAAAACAGATAGTAAAAAGAGTTAAACGCCGTTCTTGTGCTGATTAAATTTTGGTACAAATTGGAAAAATAAAATCGAATTTACTACTTTTTAAAATAGCCAGCAAAATTCTCAGAAAACCTGATATGTAACTACATTACTTAAATGTATTGATTCATTGTGTTTCAAGCGAAACTTTTTATGACAAAATGATTTAAGACTAACCCCATTACTTTAGGTCAAGCAGTTCTCGAGATATTGAAGATTAATTTGGAATTTTTTCGACGAGTCATTTTAAAATGCGTTAGCGAGTCTACACAAAGGGAAGAGAAAATGTTTTGAAATTGCCTCATGGATATAATTTCAAAAGTACTCATATGTTATTTTGCTTAATAAAACTTAAATTTAGGTATTATTAAATATATGAAGGAAAATGATGATTATTATGTAGTATAGACGGAGCTAGTGGTGAAACTAAAGGGCTGAATACCTTTAAAATCTTTATTAGCATCCCCATCAATATTTTTATCATTATACATTGCAACTGAAATGACAGGGGCTAAAGGGGCTATAACACCCCTTAAAAAATTTCAGCAGCCTAATAGGAGCTTTAGAACACTCAAACTGAAAATCTGTTTAACATAGAGCTTTTTTTTTAGATTTTTTTTATTATTAGTACTTCATATATGTAAAATATAATGTGAACTTGTAGCAAACTTAACTCAAAAGTATTAAGGTCGTTAGAAACTGTAAACATTCGATACATTGTATAGTGCGTCTATAAGGGCTATTATTATTTAAAAATTAATTTTTTTTTATAAAACTGATAGTTTGAATTTAGATTAATTCATATTTAAAAACTTTATTTGAAATTCTACCCATATTGTCCGATATTTAAATAAAATGTTTTACTAAATTGATGCAGTAAAGCGATTCCGCTGGTATGGAAACCAGTATACTAATGTATGCATGGGTCTATGTTGATAAAAATGTTCAAATCAGAAGTCTAGACTTTTACAGTACTACCAAGTTAGCTTTGTCGTGATAGTCGATTATAGTGATGAATCAGGTTTCTGTGCCTCTCTGTGGTCAAGATAGTGTTATCTTACTTATCATTTAGATGTAATGATAACACAGAAACTCAAAACTCCTTTTTCAAAAGAACTAAAATTTTTTAACTTTTTTAGAGGTAATTTGTTGGCAATCATGTCAAACTAATCGTAGCAAACTATTTCTACATCGTGTGGTTAGCAAGCATCCTCATATTGAAATTTACTCAGAGTAAATTTCCATTCCAAAAGAGAAAGATATAAATGTTGAAACTCCCTTAAGAGCAACTCGTTTCTTTGAGGTTGGAAATTTAAGAAATATTTAAATTTTAGTAGTAGATATATGGAAAACATTTTTGTCGCAGTTTGTTGTAGTTTGAAGTTGTAGTTCAATAGCTGAATTTGAATTTGAAAGTAAATATTTCGATACGCAGTTTGATAAAAAAAATAAAATCATAGCATTTTAAAATTACATGGAAATATATTCATATACTATATCTAGACTATGCAGCTGAGTGAGATAGAACTATACAGCTCAAACTGCTGTAGGTAGAAACTTGAAACTTTTCACATGCATGGGATTTGACCTATAAGTACGGTGATCATACGTCCTTTAGTTTAAAGGACTGTCTTTTTTTCAAGTAGCTGTCCTTATTTATTTATTTTTTTGAAACTTAAATTTGTCCTTTATTATCATGAGGAAATTATCAAATGCTTCAACTGAGAGAAATTTTCGGTGAATAATAAATAATTTTCAGTAAACAGTAAATAATTTTATGTCAAACGAAAAAACGCAACTTAAAGTTGAAACTTTGGAAGCTTTCATTTACATAAAATGCAACTGCTAGATGAATTGTCAACAATTTTATGATTTTCTGAAACCTGATTGTGTTTGCTTAAAAAAAATTCAATCGAGAAATATTAAAAGCATACATTTTTACTGATTATTGTTTTAATATCAATCAATTGTAATTTATTACTATAAAAATGTATGTTTACTAGTTATATAATTCATTTTATTTTTGTTTATTATATTTCCAATTCCTTATTAAATTATTTCGAATTTATTTCAGATTTAAAACATGCAGGTGCGCATCCTGGGGTGGGGGTGGAATACCGGGCTGCAGCCCCCTCCCTAGGAGTTCGTGGATGAATTGTATCAAGTTGCAGAAAATGTACTATTAAGATTAAAGAAAAAATCCCACACTATAGAGTTAGCAGAAAGCATAATTAGGTACTTAGTGACCACCTTATGCCGGCAGGTGGGACGGTTTTTTTTAGTCGTCAATTTAGGGCTGTTCCTCCCCCCCCCCCCCTCTTCCAGTCCTAAACTTATTTGGAAACGCATTGTAAGAAACACCAAAATTTGTCCTGAGTACCTATAAGCAATGAAAAATGTAGTCTTGAAATTGTATTCGAAAAATTTATAAATTATAGAATTTTTCGTTCTATTATTTTTTCAGCTATAACTCGAGAAGGACTGAACACATAAAATTCGTTTTCATACCAATATGAGTTTTAAGAAAAAAAAATTCCAAATTTTCTTAAATATTTCTTTTGGTGTACAAACAACTGTTGGGGTATTTTAATTTACACAGCAGACAATTTTTTTATTATATTTTATCAATGAATTTGTTTATAGTTTTTGATTTCATTATAGTAACTGTAGTAACTAAATTCATTTGATGGCTGTTCTTCAAATTAAACAGTTAAAAAATAATGCTATTATAATTAATTGATTTTTCACTCAAGGGGACACAGCACGCTAATAGTGATAAAAATCTTGAATTTCTGTTTAATTGGCTCAAATTATAAGTGTAACATTTCGAAATATGTTGCTGAAATTTCAAAGCTGTACCTTCATAATTTAAGAAATTATTAATGTTTTTCCTCATAATGATAGAATAAAAATAACTCACAAATGAAAACTTTAAATTGTTTTTCCTCAGTGTTCATTTTTGGCCAACATTCATGTTTTTAAAATGCTAAGGCTTTTTCATAATTAAGGTAGAGGTTTTAAATTTTTTTATACACGTTTTTTATTGTGTATTTGGCAGAATTGTGCATGGGGTTAATATTGAGATTTGTAGTTAATTTTAAAAAAAATGTCAAACTAAGAACGTTCTTCGTTTTACTATAGGTGAGAGTAAAAAATTATATTAAATTTAATTACCGAAGCATCTAAAAATCCATGCACAATTTTGTGTGGTATATTTCACGGCATCTAAAAGAAAAATTTAAAGTAAAAATATTATAATTTGAAAAAATAGTAGGAATTTAAACAAAAAAATTAAATTTTTCTAAGGAAATTTAAATTTTAATTAAGTAATTTTAATTGCAGTTCAATAATATTTTTTTTGCCAAATTTTGTTTATAATTTAATGTTAGAATATAATACAACCATAATTTTCACCATGATACTTAAAATAAAAAATATGTTTGTGGGGTACTAAGTCTCCTTAAAATGTCTGACAACTTTAAAAATAAGGTAATATACAGTGAGCGGAGATTGAATATCGCTCTGCATACCAATTTTTATGTTTACAGAATTATAATATGTGCGTTATTTTTATGCTTAAATGTAAAACGGTTTTGTGATATTCAGAACTTTTTTGAGGTGTGCATGTGTCACATTTTCTGAGCACTAGCATTTCACTCTTACTAAGCTTGGGTGGGAATGGCTAGTATCACTTAATGCTCTTATTTGACAAAAGTGGGAGGAGGGGGGGAGGTGGCATTTAGTGAAGTTAAATTTATGTCGGCAATTGTCCAAATATTGTTTATTCTATGAATATCATACATCTCGAGATATGACAAATTTTAAGATACGAGTTTGATTTATGCACAGAACAACATATTGTTTTCATATGCTACAAATACATATAGTAGGATGGCGCCAAATAAATTAATGTATTTAATATTTAATTTACTGTCATCATTTTGTGTTCTATTTGAATACGTATAGAAGTAAAGAAACTTTTCTCAGTCTCTCAATGGATAGAGCACCATCTAGCCCGTTGGAATTTGTCTTTACAAAGCTCTGAAGGGAAAACAGAAAAATGAAAAATATGAAAAATAACATTACCTTTTCTATTCGATACCAATGAATTCACATCTATACAGTACTGCTAATTTGAGTGGGTTAAGGAGGTTAAAATTTACACCACCTCAATCATTTATAAACTTTATGAATTACAGCATGAAAAATTGAACAAATGAAACTTTGTATTAAGTAAAATATTATCATACCCTTGGTAAACTTGAAACTTGAGATCACACAAATAGAGGAATTCTTATGTATAAGTGCTACACGTTCTTGGAATATTTTCTTTTTGTGCTTTATAATCTCTAGCACGCATGATTCAGATTTACTTTCAAATTTAAAAAGAATAAATGTTGTTTACTTTCAAACAGAGAGTTTTGTAAATTTATCGTCTGCGGAAAATTTTTCTTCATGGAAAATAGATGGCAATCGCCGTCTAACTCAGCTTCTAAAAGTTAAAAGATTTGCCTTATCACGGTGCTCAAGATAATTTTAAATGTTCCACAGCTTCATCGTGCTAAAAATGGCCGGATGATCTGTATTGTCATGCATCACATGAATAATTCATTAGCATTCTCTTTATTATTTGAATATAATGATAACACAGAAATTCGCTTTGTTTTAAAAGTCCTATAGTTTATTGGCTTATTATGGCATTATCTAGATAAAAAACCTACAGTTAATCGCATAATAAAGCATTACATCATCGTAATAAAACATTAAATTTCGTAATAAACCATTGCATCTTTTGCAAAGAACGCCTAAATTTAAACCTCTATTCAAAAGAGAAATATATCAATGTTGGGATTATGGTTGAAATTCGAGGAAATATTTATTTAAACAGTTTTGTAGTCGGTATATTGAAAACATATCTGCAGTAGTTTTTACGAGTTTAAAGTAGTAGTTCAATAGCTGAAATCGAATTTGGAAGTAAAATTTTGGATATGGGGGTGATAAAATAAGTTTTCATAGCATTTTGAAATTCAAGCAAATATAAGATTCCTAGGAAAATCCTTAAGAACTCTAAAAAGCTAAGAACTCTAATAAGAAAATGTCCATGAATGCACATGCTATGTATAGTAAAATCGCCATGATTGAGTAAAGTGATTGCTCCTATCGGAGAATTTAAAATGTTAAGATAACAAATTCGACAACAAAACGATATAGACGAAAAAATCCAATTACAACTGGGCAACAAAGTCAGATAGACAAAAATTCCAAGTTGTAGAGCATTATATAATATAGAGGTCTGCAACATATTGTTCGTGAGTACCGCAGTGCTCGTAAGCCGGAATTTAGTGCTCCTATGAGGACAGAAAAATGATGTTTAAAAGTACTCAAAACAACATTTTAATAAACATTCTGAAATTTTATTTTTTATTGTATTTAAATTTATTTTCCTGATAAATCGTAAAATTATCTGTATAAACTCTCGAAATGTTACCCGTATAAGAAATGACTATCCAATTCTTAATTTTTTTTTTACAGTTTTATTCTTTACTATAGAAAAAAATAATAAATTGCCGTAGATCCTTTTCATAGACCAAGAGCTGAGAAAGATACTTTTCAAAAGTACTTGATACAAGATGCTTCGTGAAACTGTATATTTATAGAATATACTATATACATTTAGAAGAAGCTAAAGATATAAGATACAAGATGCTTTTTCAAAATATCACCGGTACTCGATACAAAACTTTACTCGATACAAGACTTTATAAAACTGTATCTACATACATGCAATATATTAAATACTTCTAGAGAAAGCATAAAATGCAAGATACTTTTAGAAATCCCATTTATTACGTGGTGACATTATTATGAGTGAGAATTACTAATCTAATATAACAGAAATGGGTGAATTGCTCTCTCACTGTTGACTTTCAAAGGTAAAGGCTTTGGAGAGATTTTGAAGATGCGAAATCCTTCAAGCGTATTTGCTTTCCAACATACAGAGAAAATACTTTTACAAATAATCACTGCTATTATGTAAAACTGGGGTTGCCTGAATTTGGCGACATTTCCATTACTTTGGCGCCAGATTTTAGCGAAATATCGCCAACTTGGTGACTTTGGATAGTTTCCGAATCTACGGGAACTTTTTAGATTTATCTGCTACTTTCGGAGAAAGATATTTTTTTTAAGTTTTTTATGGAGAGTATATAAGGAAGCCATTGTTTAGTGGGACAGAGTTGACGTAATACGAATTAAATTGAATTGTGAGATAGGTCAGTGTTTTGAGAACAGATTCGGCAGATTTGTGAATTAGTTGCACATTTAATTACTGTTTTATTGTATCTGACAGTTTTTTTTTGTGATCTTTTAATGTAGTTGTTATTTTTGTTTACGTTTATTGTTGCTTTTAAATAAAAGCATTAGTTATCCAGAAATTCGGACTCATTTTTAAATTCTGAGAGTATATCCACGATTTGATGGGATACGTCGTAACAGTATTTTGAAGAGAATATAGAACTTTTAAGTAAATGCTCATTTTTCAAGAATTTAGAGGATCAGAAATAAATGGGTAGGATCTCATATTTTTTACATATATACTAATAGAGGATCTGAACAGGTTCAATTTGCGTTTATAAGGAAAATACTGGGTTTTTTAACATTGGCTTCTTTTGTAACATCTTTTATGACTAAACGTTTGTTTTTTCTCCAATCATTCTTCTCTAAACAAATTATTTCAATTTGCGAAAATGCAAGAGAAAGCAAAAATGTCTGAAAACGCTCCAAGCTATGAGAGCACAAAAACTTCATCTGTTTTACATGATTCCTTTGCAACACGATTTCGTGACTTTCTAGAAGTATAAGGAAAATATTGAACTTTTCACAAATCATTGATGTCGAAGATCTAAATCACCATTCTTAAGACATGCAGATGGAAATTGTTGACGTTCGGCATAATATTCTACTTAAAGGCATATAATATATACATATATAAAGGCATATAATATATTTATATATATATATGTATATATATATATATATATATATATATATATATATATATATATATATATATATATATATATATATATATATATATATATATATATATATATATAGTATATACATTGCATCATCAGAAACAGCTATGAACTTATTCAAAAACTGAAATCCTTTACTACCATTGACTCAATCCAAACTTTAGATTTTAAAGATCTTTTTAATAACATCATCATCAAAGATTTATTTTCTGTCGTTACGAATCCTACCAAAAACTAATCAGCACCAGGGTCTTACCAAGTGACTTACATACCAAATTTTATGAAATTCGGATCATTAGTTTTCTAGCTAGAGTGACTACATACATTGCACAGACAGACAGACAGACAGACAGAAACACACACAGACACACACACAGATGTCACGCTAAAATTAGTTTTTTCGTATTCTAGAGGACTCGAAAGTGTAGATCCGTCGAAAATTCGAGCTGTGATTTTCGGTATGATTCTAATACTTTCCCTATATATCACCATGTATTGCAGGGAAAGTAAAAATACATAAAAAGATGATTAAATTCAACCAGTTTTATTTTGTAGTCCGAAAATCTTTCTTCAGTCATATATTGAAGTAAGACGGTTGCATTCATTGTAAATAAGACAGAGGTAAATTTTTGGCAGATGATTTCATTTCAAATCACTGTTTTTTTTTCGCATGCGCTAAAAGACCAAGTAAAATTGAGGAAATTGAAATGGCTTTTCGGTGTGGATTTCATATTGGCACGAAGTCTATAATTTCAAGTTTAAATTTCATTTCATTTTATTCATAGATTGACAAGTCATACATAGTTTTTTGACTGCATTCATTTGGGCAGCCTTTACATAGGTCTAAATTGGACAACTTTATTCTGTCTTCCAACAAAGAGTAGCCGAACCTGCTTAAAACGGAATTCAGGGGAGAATTTACCTTCTTGAAAAGGTTTCCGTTTCATTTCAGGTCATTTCACGAAAAGCTAAGTTTAAAAGTTTAGTTGGAAATGCTGATATTCTATACGTAATTGCTCACTTATACATCAAACTTTAAAAATTCTGAAAAGTGTATTTAGATAAATCTGATGAATACTATATTATACCATAATAGATAATTTAATTATTTTAAATATGTATATACATAGATTTCTGCATACTGCGATTGCAGAAGTATATGTAAATAAAAATATAGTATACCTCATGTCCTTAACTGTTAGCTTATTACCATACCTTAAAATCTAGACGAATTGACTTACTTACATGCAAAATATTACTGCCTACCAAAAAAAAAAAAAAAAAAAAAAAAAAGTGAGATGAACTTTCAAAATAATCCAACATGATTTTTTGGATATATGTCTTACTAATGATGCGACTTTCAGTTAAAGATTATGCATTAACTAATATTTCTAGCATTTCAGAGTCTCCTTGATTAATGAAAAATTTTTGAAGTTCGGAAATGACTTTCATAAAATCATGACATAATTTAATAGAAAGTTTTGTGGAAAATGGTAATCATGCAAATAAATGGCTAAAATAGTTGGATCATATTTCCATTCTCTGTTCTTTAGAACAAACAGGTGCTTTTTATTAACAAAAAAATTTTAATTGGCCGTTCGTTTCCGCGTTGTGCAGATTCCATTTTAAACAGGGGAAAATAACATGAATTTCCTATTATTTTCAGACGGGGCTAAAAATATTTTCCGCTTATTATATATTAGTATTCACTTTCCTACAGGTTCCTTTTCAGACAGGTTCAACTGCATAAGATTACGAAAATTACAATTAAAAATTCTTAAGGAAACAGTCCATATGTAACGATAATATTTTGAAATTATATAATATATAATGAATGATTTTGTGGAACCTTGATATGAACATTGAGTGCAATATATTAATCCAGAAAACTGCGCGAAATACGGGCCGCAGATAATTGAAATTGGTAAGATGAAGACATTGAAAATCTTTTCCATAACACGTTCGTTGCTGTTGTCTACGAAGATTGAAGAAACGTGATTGCGCGATATATATATATATATATATATATATATATATATATATATATATATATATATATATATATATATATATATATATATATATATATATATATATATATATATATATATATATATATATATATATATATATATATATATATATATATATATATATATATATATATATATATATATATATATATATATATATATATATATATATATATATATATATATATATATATATATATATATATATATATATATATATATATATATATATATATATATATATTTATTTATATATATACACAGTGAAACCTGGTTAAAGTGACCAGCCTTAGGACCATGAAAACTGGTCACTTTATGAAAATGGCAGTGGTTACTATATGAAAATGGTATGGTCACTTTAGCCAGGTGGTCAATATACCAAGGTGGTCACTTTACCAGGTTTCACTATATATATATATATATATATATATATATATATATATATATATAAGGTCCTTAATCAAATAAAATGGGAATTTTGGAACCGAAAACAGAGAGCACAGGAGTATGAAATCCTAAGGAAAACTCTCAATCTTTTTTGGAGTTTGATGCGGAATACAAATCACTTATCTTCTGAGATCCATTTATTGTACATCCTTAGAAATAGATGTTTCAAAGAATTATTTTTTGCAAAAACAATGGCATTTTAAAATTTCTGTCACTTATCATGTTTGCAAGAGAAATTATAAAACACTGTACTTACGGCAAAGATAACTTAGCAGTAAAGTGGTATTGAAAAACTATAAAATATCCAGTATAAAATATAAACCAGAGATTCTGTCACTATGAAAACCATTTATTTAATGTAAGCATAATGAGCGCATGGCGACAAAACTGTTTTAATAATCACTAATATCTTTAAGAAAATATTTTAAAAAAGTGTAAAACACATTTATAAGGACACTTCATTTTGCTACATTCCAGAATCAACAAGAAAATAAGATTTTGTTTAATACGAATAAGATTTATTTGCTCAATTTTACATAAAATATTGATAAAGCCATAACTTGTTTGAGGTAGTAAATATTCAATCTTTCTTAACCTATACTTAAAATAACAATACTGATGGACAATTCAATTAATAAATTCATTATAGCAAAAGAGGTAATTTTTTCTAATTTTTCCTTCATAATATATATAGAAATATATTAATTAAGAAAATATTATGCATTTAAATGCAATGGCACAGGATCACCATTTTGTTATTTTTACATACGGCAAAAAACATTTTGCTTTATTTATTAATCGAATTTCTGTTTGAAAATGCACTTAAGCACAAATAATACTCCTCGAATGAAGCAAGAAAAAGATTCCTATATTTGTAAGATATATGATATAAGCGATTTTCTTTTTTTTTACTTTCTCTGCAATACATGATAATGTATAGGGGAAGTGTTGGAATCGTGATGAAAATCGCAACTTGAGTTTTCTCCCGATCTACACGTTTTGAGACCTCTAGAACACGCAAAATCTATTTTTAGCGTGATGTCTATGTGTGTGTGTCTATTTTTCTGTCTGTGCAGATTTTGTATCCCCTTTAACTGAAAAACTAATTGATCGAATTTTATGAAATTTGTTAAGCAAATCCCTTGTGGGTGACCCTGGTGCTGATTAGATTTTGGTACAATTTGGGATAAAAGAACCTGCCTTTTTTTTTACGAAGTAGTCCACAAAAGTTACCTGCATCCACTCTAGCTGAAAAACTAATAGACGAAATTTGACAAAGTTTGCTAGATAAATCACTTGTAGACTAACCTGGTGCTGACTAGATTTTGGTACGATACGGAAAAAAAGAACCTTCTTTTTTTTTGCGAAATGGCCCTCAAAAATCGTTAAATATAAATATTAAAGACTCTCCCCCCCATGGCCAGGCAATTGATATTTCATCATTCGCCTATACACCGGCCAGAACCGTGAACCTTTCAGCCGTCACATAACGTTGCCCCAGCACACTAGTGGGGATAGGAACACACCGCACCCAACGACACAACATCCTTGCCTGAAGGTGGGACTCGAACCCACAACCCGGCAGTCGAACGATCGCTAGGAAACGCTTGCCTTGACCGTTCGACCACCGCTTCGGCGTATTAAAGACTATGTATGCTTAAATATATCAATTAAATGTTTATTTTATACGTAATTTTTGACGACAAAATAATGTGGTCAACTCCATTACTATAGAATTAGCCGTTCTCGAGATAGTTCAGTTTTTTCACGTTTTCACTATGCCACCTTTGAAAATAAGTCCAGTTACCAAATGAAAACAAAAATTGAATTTAAAGTTCATATTCATTGTAATTTAAATTAATTATGGCTGTTACTTTGTGCAATTAAACTCAGTTTTATGAATTATTCAAGAAATAAAGAGAACGTGAATATAAGTTTGCAGGGAAAGTCATGTGCTGCCCACATGATATATTTTTCATTCTAGCTGTTAAAAGAAGGAATCTGAAAATTTAGTAATTCGTTGGACAACAGCATATAACTGTTGAATAAGATATTAACAGGTTTCAAAAGCAAAGGAGACTTGTTCTTCATGATTATTGAAACAGAGCACCAGTTCCAACGAAAATTACATATGCGATCTTGCCTTTGTTAGTATTGGTACTCTGTCTCATTAATTCTGACGCAGAAGGCTCTTTTTTGCCTTTGAAACCTGTTGATACCTTCCTTATTCAACCTCTTATTTGCTGTTGTCTAGTAATGCATGTCTGTTACAGACCTTTTGGGATAATTAGCAGTAAAAATGTAATTCTTTAAATATCGTTTCTGTCCATTTTATTAAATAGAAGTGTATATATTATATTGTACTTAAATATACAGGATTCCTGGGAAGTTCTTATGCACACTAATAACTTCGTAAAAGCAGGTCTAGAAGTTACACGCTAGTTGTGTCTGCAGTAAAGTGAGCATGCCTTATTGAATAAAAGTGATTGCAGCACACCTAGCGCAGAACTGAAAAGGTTAGAATAACGAACTCGGCAATAAAAGGTTAGAATAACGAACTCGGCAACAAAAGGTTAGAATAACGAACTCGGCAACAAAGCTAGGTAAACGAAAAATGCAAAGTTGTAGAAAATTATCTAATAAATAGGAATCGACACCTGAAGCGAACGAAACGCATATACGGAAGGCAATAAATATTCGTCAAAAAGTTGTATGATCAAGGATCCTGACACGATGGCACCTGCAATCAAAGTGAAAGATAATGTACTTTCTGGAATTCAAGTATGCATTGTTTCTGACTGAGGACATTTTAAACAGAATCAGCATTGGATTCTCTTTCCCGTAAGGGTGCTTATTGTATCAGTCTTGAACAGTGCAGCCATTATCCAATAACTATATTGTGTCAAATAAATGCTTCTGTAACAGTTTTATTGTCGATTCCTACTTCTTAGACCAGAGGGATATAACGTTTTACCTTTTACGGGGACTTACAGATTTCAAAATTTTTTGCCGAGCACTCAGTATGGAATGTACATACATACTGTTACGATACATACTGTCCTCTGGAATCGTGAGTGTGCCATAAGGATACAAGAATGAGTCCACATTTCTGGATAACTGACTTGTTTATTCATAAACACAGGGTAAACAGGAACAATATACAGTTTAAATGCTCCACGAATTTCACAAAATAACGGATACTATCCTCAAAACATTGACAAAAGTCATTTCCTAAAACAGGTGCTATTATTCTTAAAACATTGACGAAAGTAACAGTTCACTGTAAATAGTATCTCGACAACTGTCCCCCAACTGAATGATGTCTCCTTTTATAAACTCTCTATAGAAACTTCTGGAAACCTCTCATATCTCGTAGAATACTGACTATTTTGAGGTGTTTCTCGAAGTCACCAAATATTGCCAAATTGGCAATACATCGCCAAATATGACAAACCCTCTTCCAACTTCCGCACGTAGCAACCGTAGACTCACGTCATGGTAAAACATGTTTGTTTGGGTGTTTTCTCCGTTTGTCTTTGAAAGAGACGAAGGTGAGAGGGGGAAAAAGAGACTCCAAAGTGTTTTATAAGTTCGTAACAATAATTACATATGAATACTTATACAGGGTTTTTCAAAACTAATGTAACAAACTTTCAGGAGTGATAGACTATATCGAAATAAACATTTATCATCATAGAATGCATGGTCGTAAGTGAAGCAGTTACGCGCTAGGCAGCGTTTTCCTTTACTCCACACATACGCAGTCTTACGCAGCGGAAAAACAGGACAGGCATGAAACATCGAAACAAAGCTTTATTTAAGTCAAAACAGATGTAGGCAGAACTGAAGGATCCCCTTATACGTATTGTGTCAAATAAATGCTTCTGTAACAGTTTTATTGTCGATTCCTACTTCTTAGACCAGAGGGATTTAACGTTTTACCTTTTACGGGGACTTACAGATTTCAAAATTTTTTGCCGAGCACTCAGTATGGAATGTACATACATACTGTTACGATACATACTGTCCTCTGGAATCGTGAGTGTGCCCTAAGGATACAAGAATGAGTCCACATTTCTGGATAACTGACTTGTTTATTCATAAACACAGGGTAAACAGGAACAATATACAGTTTAAATGCTCCACGAATTTCACAAAATAACGGATACTATCCTCAAAACATTGACAAAAGTCATTTCCTAAAACAGGTGCTATTATTCTTAAAACATTGACGAAAGTAACAGTTCACTGTAAATAGTATCTCGACAACTGTCCCCCAACTGAATGATGTCTCCTTTTATAAACTCTCTATAGAAACTTCTGGAAACCTCTCATATCTCGTAGAATACTGACTATTTTGAGGTGTTTCTCGAAGTCACCAAATATTGCCAAATTGGCAATACATCGCCAAATATGACAAACCCTCTTCCAACTTCCGCACGTAGCAACCGTAGACTCACGTCATGGTAAAACATGTTTGTTTGGGTGTTTTCTCCGTTTGTCTTTGAAAGAGACGAAGGTGAGAGGGGGAAAAAGAGACTCCAAAGTGTTTTATAAGTTCGTAACAATAATTACATATGAATACTTATACAGGGTTTTTCAAAACTAATGTAACAAACTTTCAGGAGTGATAGACTATATCGAAATAAACATTTATCATCATAGAATGCATGGTCGTAAGTGAAGCAGTTACGCGCTAGGCAGCGTTTTCCTTTACTCCACACATACGCAGTCTTACGCAGCGGAAAAACAGGACAGGCATGAAACATCGAAACAAAGCTTTATTTAAGTCAAAACAGATGTAGGCAGAACTGAAGGATCCCCTTACAGACAGTTGGCGATGCAAGCTAGAAAACATTCCGTGATCGGGAACACGCCTTCTGGGGAAGTGCCCTCAGTCTTTAGCCTTTTCGCTTCCTTGTCATAACCTTCGGTGAGACCGTAGACAAAATGCATGTTAGGCTTCTCCAAATAGAGTAATGAAATTGATCTCATTCTTTTCATCGTCAAAAATTACGTATAAAATAAGCATTTAATTGATATATTTGAGCATGCTTAGTCTTCATGTTTAAATTTAACGATTTTTGCTGGCCATTTCGCAAAACAAGAAGCCGTTTTTTTTCCGAATTGTACCAAAATCTAATCAGCACCAGGGAGACCTTCAAGTGATTTATCTACCAAATTTTGTAAAATTTTGTTCATTAATTTTTCAGCTAGAGTGGATAGAGGCAATTAGAGCAGGCCATTTTGCAAAAAAGGCCGGTTCTTTGATCCCGAAATCGTACAAAAGTTTAATCAGATCCAGAGTCACCCACAAGAGACTTACCTAACAAATTTTATAAAATTCGATTAATTAGTGTTTCAGTGTTCGATCACAGTAAAAGTGCTTTCATTAAATACCTACAACTACCTTTAGGAGCATGCACGTTGAGGTAATAGATATACATTGATACAGACAAAGTTATGCGTATTTTAATAATGTAAATGTTTTTCCTACTTGCCAAATTTATTTTTATACAGGCAGGGCTGGTTAAATCTAGGTTTACCCAAGCAGTGTTGGATAAATCTGGATTTAACCAGTCCTTTTGGATAATGCGAGCTTTACCCGGAAAAACATAATTTTATTCAATCTCGGGTTTAACCCGTAATATATACATATATTATTAAAATAACTAGCAGATATAGCCACCATTGCTCATAATATAAAAAATGTGAATTTCGTTGTGATACCAGCATTCACTCTTGAGTTGTCCTGCTTACATTTACATACATTTACGGAAGTTTCTATGTGTTCGCAATGGCAATGGTATTTACAAGGTGTTTTCCTACAAAATCTCGATTTCAAAAATCGAAAATCAACCACTTTCAAGGTTACAAATGAGGAGTGCACAGAAAAAATTGGCAGTATAAATTCTTTGACACAAAAGTAAAATATTTGCTGCGAGAAAGCAGATTCAGAGGAAAGAAAAAAAAAATATGAATAACAAATCTCACGGGGAAAAGACAGGGAGTTATCAAAAATCCTCAATGTCAGCAAACAGTTTTGAAAAAATAAGCTTATTTGATACTTCCATATAGATATTTCATTCCATTTTCAAATCTCAGAGATAAACTAGTTTTCTGGCTTCTATTTTGAATGCGGAAAATTTTTTTTTATGGAGAAGCAAATATTCATTGAGGACTTATTTCAATTTTTTTTTGATAAATAAATATTATAATTATGTCTCTATTACAATTTTTTGTTTTCGCACCATTTTAATTATTTTCTAAATTATAAAACCTAATTAGTAACATTATTTTTTTTCTTTTGTTGAAAATATGAATATTTTATCGGAAAAAATGCTTTAAATGATCTATTTAAACCCCATTGGGATATAATTTAGAACGCATATTTCAGCTACGAACTTATCAGAAGGGGTTAATCCCATAAAAGCACTAATACTATAAAACCACTAATGCAACAGTTCTATTGCCTTTTGAGAGGCAGAATGGATTCAGTAACAAATGGCATGCTATTGTACAAAATGTGAAAGTGATAGTCGTTCAAAAGCCGTGTAGAAACACCGCATTTTATTTTGAGGAAAACGAACTGAAGTTAAATGGAATTTATTGTTTCAAGCCAGAACAGAGCTTAGCTGTTATTCCTTAACATCATTGAATTACGGTTACTGCACATCGCAACCTCGCCAATATGAAGCAGGTGATGAGATAATCAGGGTACACGAACCTCTTTAATTCAAGTATTTAAGTATTTTAGAATTTTTCTGGTAGCAGAATTTACTCCGCAATCAGTGATGATGAATGATTAGTACAGTTTTCATGTGTGGGTATAATCTTGAAGGCCTGAATGAAATCCTCCACTATGTCCAATTGCTTTTGCATGCTTTAAAATTAGTTCTAATGCCGTACAATTCATTATTAAATTAAAGGCTTCATAGAATATATCAATGAAAAAAAAAAGACCGGAACTATTTGCCATTTTAAATCCCGGGGAAAAAACTGGAATCTTTGATTTCTTATGAAGCAAAAATATAAAAAATGTCAGACGAGTCACGTGAGTAAATTTATTGGCAAATTCGACTTCACAAATTATACGGTGGTACTGCTGGTGGTATTGGCCACAGTTCGCTTTAAAATAATGGATTTTGAAAGGTGAGAAGAAGAAACGTTCATCTTGATTTTACTCTTTCCATTCTATTATTTTTTGCTGTAACAACTTCATTTTTATTGTCATCTGAATATCTTATATTATTTCTGCCGAAACTAGACTAACGGGGGAGTCACTTGGCAACTCGTGCTGCTTAAGTGGAAAGACTTGGGCATGGATATAGGACTCAGGTTCATGGGTGTCCATAAGGTAGGGCAAGAGGAGTTACTTACCACACTAGACGTTCAAGATCACAAATGTGGGCATCAGGATAGTCAATATTGCCCATCTAATCCTTGAGTTTGCCCTATTGACGTCAATGGTTTGCCCTCCCCCCTCCTTAAAAAAGTTCTACGGGGGCCTATGCTCAGGCCTAACTTACAGGTTTAGACTCGCCCAATTCGTCCTGAATTTGTATCACACATTTGCTAATCAGGCTAGGTTCTCACTGGTTTTTAAAAATTCTTGTCGGCGTGCGCGTATTTAATGCTTCAAAAGATTATAAATGAAATTTATATATTAAAGTACATAAAATTATTTCGTTATTATTATTATTATTTAGTTATATTTATTATTATAGTAATAATGAAGATAAATATTTAAAAGAAAAATATTTTGAAAAAGTATTTTAAATAAAGCAACATTTACTTTAATCTAGAGAAAAAAAATATACAAATTTTTGTTTTAGATACATGTGGATAAATATTGTTTTGAAATTTCCGGATTCGAGAAATGGTATATGTCGTGGGACAGAGTTGGAATCTCCTGTCGCCACTTCCCTCTTAGAAATTCTTAACCCCCCTCTCTCTCTAGAAACATTTTGAGATTCCAAAACTCTGAGTTAGAACGGACCAGCTACAGAGCGTGAGAAGTGGCAAAGGACGCCATGGTTTTTTTAAAAATAAAAAATGACACCTGCAAGGGTAGTAGCGCCCCCACTTTTCGCCAACCCTTTGGAAAGTATTCACCCAATGACCAGGATGAGCCTAGCACGTCACAGGATTTATTGGATTCCCAACGTATGACGACCAAATGACAGCCATGGGGCAAGACTAAGAGCGTAGCCCGATTCCCGGACTGGACGCGAAAAGTACAGAAGTACGAGAGTTAGATTTGAGACTGGAAGTGATAGCATCTCCAAACGGAGAGGTCTTGATGATTGCCTGCTGGTGCTGTCCTAGATGTCCTTTGTTCTCTCATGGGTAAGTCCTTCTGTTTGTTGTAAGTCCTTCAGACTTCGTGCCAGAGATTAGATTATATAGAATGAACTAATGACGGAATTTAATTTTAAATAAAATAGAATCGTAAGAGAGAGAGGGGGATCGACTATTCTAAGATTCGCAATTAGCGAACTTTATTGTGTAAAGTAAATTGCTTATGATAAAATTAATTATAAGGAATTTAATGTGTCTTAAAATAAAATAATTTTATTTGATGCTATTGGTATTTATTGTGTATTCCCTTGCATGAAGCATTTCCAAAATACTCAATCTGGAGTTATGCTCGATAATCGAGCAAGTGGAGTATTTACTATCAACGGCTATTTTTTAGCGGTAATTTTCCAACGGAAAATACCGCTAAACAGTATTGTTGGGTCGGATTGGGTAAAAATCTGAAAATTCGTCTCATGCAGAGGGCAAAGTACTAGACTACCAAACCCTGCAATGTGGGGAGGCGGGAGCTGGACGAGGAAGGGGGCGAAGAGGTGTAGATGAATCCAAGAGAAAATTGTATGGAATAAATATAAAGGAAGGTAGAGACACCCATTTCAGAATCTTAAAGATTCAGATTTGAAACTCCGCCACTGGTGTTTATCTCTAGCTCAGAGGTAGAATAACTAATTGTGATGTAACATTTGTGTGACTGAGATGAATAAAAATTATTTTAATATATTATTTTTAAATTCTAGCATTCATTTATTTCATTTGTGGTCTTGTTTCTGACTACTATATTTGAATTCTATATTTGGTCAATGCTATACTAATAGCTATGGGCATATTTATAAACCTTATATCTGCAGAACATATGATTTTTTATCTGTGTTCCATTGAGCATTTGAAATCCTAAATATTCGACAAAAAATAATTTTTTCATTAAGACAATGATGATTATGTGTTTGATATTAACTAACTTTAGCATGCTTAATTTGGTGTAAACGATATAAAAATTGAGAGATTGAAAAAAAACCTTATACCACACATGACACGAATTAGTATTTAGAAAATTGCAACGTCATATTCGTCAACATGCGACATAATATTTTGTGTGCCAAGTTTAGTTACAATTATTGGGTGGTTTTAGAGGAGAAAATCATGACACTTTTTATATTCATGTGAAATTTTATAATTTTGCCAAATTTGGTATTAATTGTGGAAATTTTTGGTCTTTTAGGCTATTAAAATCGGCTAGGTTTATATTTGGCTATTAAAATTAATTAAACCTAAAGTGTCACACTGCAAATACGTGATCCAGGAAATTAAAAAAAAACTCCAAACAGACTAGGATGCATATATAGTAAGAGGTCAAAAACATATTTATTAACGTAATACACAAAACTTCTCGTTGACATAAAGAAACTAAATAAATATGACTTATAGAACAAACACCTAAACTGTAAATATATTCATTACACTATACGTAATTCTGGCAATACTCTGTGATGTCTATAATAATACCGAATAATCTTTTGTACCAGGATACTTCGGCATCCAAACAGACACGGACTGATACAGCTCAGCCTTCTACCATCGTTGACCACCCAGGTCTACGTAGATTCTGCTACGCACTTATCGACCACTTTTTACCGCGCCTTAATCGATCTGATCTGATCTACATTGATTCAATGTAAAATCGTAATGTAGAATATGCAACTTGGCTGGGAAGTTCCTGATTAGTACGTCAAGTCCAAAGTTATAATAAGTTGTTAGTACTCGTATACCGAAAAATCATACTAAAAATGAAAATTGAAGAAAGGGTAACAAGAAGGCTATCGTCACCTTACAATCGGTCACTCAATTTCCAACATATTGCAGTCTAGTGTAAAGTGGGCATAACCCTGCTGTGTAGGACAATTTTTGGAATAAATTTTATGTATGCAGGCTCTTCTTACATAATGGGATGGTTTTATTTCTTTCACAGCAAAATAACAGTCTACAAGATCCAGAGAACAATAATTTTGGCATTGAATTAACACTAGGTAAATTTGAAATTGGGCGCTTTTGGCAATTTAGGAGTCCAAGCAGAGTGATTTATTCGTACTCACTTGACAAATCCTCATCAAAATGCAATTAACTATTTCCCGTGAAATAAATGCTTAGTGGTGAATTATTTGGCGTTAAAATACAAAATTAGTACATAAAGTATCTTAGCCATTGAATGAAACGAATTTGATAAACGAGAATGATGCTAACAATTTGCTATATAATACTGCATGTAGAAAACTTAACCTATTGGGTGATACTTATTACTTTTTAAAACGTGCAATATCTCGAGAACAGTTCTTGCTAGCGTTAAAAGTAGATGTCATTCGTTTTCTAATAGAAACTCCACGTCTGACATGATTATTTATTTATCATTATCAAAGATTCCGATTTTATATGATGTTTTCAAAAACCTAGGACTGCAGGGTGTGTTTTTCGAACATTCAGTCCCGTTTAAAATCAAAAGATTTCCAGTATTCACTGACTGCATTAATCGTACCAAATTGCATCGAAACGTTCCATTCGTTTGGGAGATATCTCATCTAAAGACTCGCAGACATACTACACACGTGCAGACACACATAAAGATACGCACAGGCAACACTTTGAAAACGTTCGATTCGAGGTCAGGGATGATGTGATTCAAAATGTGCTTCAAATTTTTGACTATCACAATACTTTATACATTATACTACATATATAAAGATTACCTATGTATAATGTATGTAGCGAAAGTAATTTATTACGACGATGTTTTCATCCTTGTAACAGTCTATGTTAGAAAAACAACAAACAAAACAGATTTAGTAATAAAATGTGTTTTTCAAAGAGAGCAGCAGCTTAACTCTCAAGGGAAAAGAAAGATGGAAGAAAACGAAAATCGTCAATGTCTGCAAATAGCTTTCGAATACAAATTTGATACCATATGGATATTCAATCCTATTTTCGAATCCTAAAGAGAAGTCAGTTTTCTAGCCTATTTCTGAATAAAATGTACCTCAAGACAATCCGTGATAATATATTTAAATAATTGATAGATTTTTTTGAAATTTCAAGATGGATTAAGGCAGGGGATGGCGACATTTTTGCATTTATAGACTGCATCTGGCTTTTTGATTTAAGCCAAAGGTTTCATTCATAAAATAGCTTGGTGATTGAACTTTTGATGTTTACTAATTTTAAAATGTTTCTTAATTTAATCACAATATATTTAACTGAAGATGTTTCTTAATTTAATAATCTCTGAGGTCTGATTCTTAATTTCTTTCTTAAAGTTCTATGGTGACGTTATGACGCTGACCAAACCACAACGCAACTGATCTCTGCAGAAATATGATAAATTGTGAGAAAAAATTAATTTTTTAATGTTTTCTCCTACAAAACAGTGGAGTACGGAAAAGTAAAAAATAAATTTTAATCAAATATAAAATTGAACTAAACTGTGGGTTTACGAACCAAACTGTGCGCACGGTTGAAAACCTTTCCAGAATTTTGCATAACATTTAAGTTCAGTTAAGGGCGAGGTTCATCAAGTATTGTTTTGAATTGAACCTGCCTACAGCCTCATTTCTTTTCGACAATTTTGCATAATATCAATTTCATATCGATTAATAATTATTAACGATTTATATAGCAAACGTTTGGAATTGGATCTGCCTTTACCCTCAATTTCGTCTAATTTTCTGTCAGATTGAAATTTATTTTCAACTTTTCCACTTGCCATTGTTATGTAGGGGAAGACAATGAAAACACTTTTTTTTCTCATAATTTATTTTTTACTTTTTTTATTTAATTAATGCACAAACCTATGTAGTATTATACATAAATTGACTCGTTAAAACAAGAAAACATTTCATGCGAAAATACTGAACTGTAATTCGCAAAGAAAATGCTTGAGAAGGTTTGTGTGATTCTGATATGTTTGTAAAATATTAATAGCATTGTACGATGGAGTTTCATTAGATAACTCAATAAAGCCTGCCATCGCAGGAAATTCACTATTGGATGGATATGTTCCGATAGTATGAATTGCTCAGATCTCTATTTTTCCTGCTACTAGAGGGCAACACTTATTAGGTACATAGTTTAACAAACATTAAAAATAACGGTACTTGTGGAAACGTGGTTAAACTTTGAGACCCGTAGTATGATAAGATTGCTGGTTGCGCAATGACATTAGTAGAAAATGATCAGAAATGCTGCGACAAGACGTCGTTTTGCTTCATATTTATTCCAGGCCCCACACTGCCAAACGTATGAGCGAACTGCTACAACGCTTCTATATCCTTAGAGCCTTGATTTAGAACCTAGTGATTTTCGCTTCTTCGGACCTTTGAAGAGTCATTTGCTGGAAACCGACAACTCTTTTTAATTACCATCTTATTTTGTCTTTCTTTTATTTATTTTCTACTTTTTCTTTGCTTGCTTTTCTTTTGGCTTTTATTAAATATTGTACTAAACATTTACTTTACAATATTGGTTGATTAGGCTTTTTGGCACAAGATCCAAGGAGGATATGCGGCGCCAGACATATAGTTTAAAAATACAGAGGCAAAGAATTAAATCAAGTATATAACAATTAGCAAAGAATAAAAATTAGCAAAGAATAAAAACAAGTATAAAACAAGGTTGATAATGTGTGAATAAAAAATGACAATGAAAGAGGTATAACGATAGAAACATGACAATGAAAGACATATAACAATAGAAACAAGATGACACAAGAAAGATCAATCATGCATAAGCATTGATTACGAAACACTTTCCAACTGAAATGCAATTTCATTTAAAAATCTCTAAAATGTGATACATTCAGTGGTGATATCTTTTACATTATCACAGTACTACGGTAATTTATTATACTTAAATATTTAAAACTGTATCGAAATATAAATTCATCTGATTCTCTATGCAAAATCAATGAATATTTCATTCATATAACTTGTATTCCAGACTCCAGAGCTAAATAATTTTGTGTGAAAAAATTTCAGCAATTCTTATGTAACTCACCTTACAATCGCTTGAGATATTTGCATTCTGCATAAGTTAAAATTAGGCTTCGTTGAAGAAATAATAAAAGTTTAGGGATCATTTTAAATCACAACTATTGTAATTGCGTAGGTCCGGAATTTAGATACACAGATAATACACAGATACACAGATAATATATATGTGTGTGTGTGTGTATTCAAAGTATTGGAATCGTGCCGAAGATCGGAACTCGAATTTTCGAAGGATCTACACGTTTTGGGACTTCTAGAACACGAAAAAACTATTTTTAGGAAGATGTCTGTGTGTGTAATGGTGTATCTGTGTGTGTTTCTGTGTGTCTGTAAGGATATTGCATCTAACCTAACTGAAAAACTAATGGACCGAATTTCATAAAATTTGATAGGTGTGTTTTTTGGGGGAAACCCTGATGTTCATTAGATTATAGTACGATTCGTAATAAAGGAATCTGCCTTCTTTGCTAAATGGCCGGCAGAAATTGCCCTTATCCACTCTTGCTAAAAACTAATGGAACAAATTTAGCAAAATTTGGTGTATAATATTTCAATAACCTACAAGTGATTTATATACCAAATTTAACATAATTTGGTATATAAATCACTTGTAGGCCATTCTAGTACGATTCGGGAAAAAGGAACGGGCTATTTTTGCGAAATGGCCCGCAAAAATCTTTAAATATAAAAATAAAAGACTACGTGTGCTCAATTATATCAATTAAATTCCTATTTTAAACGTGATTTTTGACAACAAAAAAAATAAGACTAACCCCATTACTCTAGGACTAGCCGTTTTTGAGATATTCTAGTTTTTTCGCGTTTTCGCTACGCCACCTTTGACAATTAGTCCAGCTATCAAATGAGAACCAAATTTAAGTTTAACGTGCAAATTCAATGTTATTTAAAATACTTATGGCTGTTATTTTGTGCAGATGAACTCAAATTATTATTGAAGAAATAAAGAGAACGTGAATATGAGTCTGCAGGGAAAGACATGTGCTGCCAACATCAGAATTTTTAACAATATCACAACAATGATTTATAGAAGTGAACGGGGATTATTTGCAGGTCATTTCGAGAAAAATGTAGGATCTATGTAGAATAAAATGTTCAACAAATTTAAGCTGTGTACCAAATTTTAACTCTCTAGGACGTAGGAAAGTGCATTAAAAATGCCATCAAATATTACACGGGTATAAAAGGATTCATATCATGAAGAGTTATATAAAATTTAAAAAAATTGTTATCTATGAAATTTATTTTAAAATGTGAAGCCTCTCTCATATACTAAATTATTGAACGCTTGGAAAGATATTTATTATATAATATATCTCTCTTTTTTTTCTGGAGGATATTCCAAACGTCAGAATTTAATTGAATTTGTTTTTCTCCCTATATTAAATAATTTTTAATTAAAACACTACCTAACATATTTTACTGAAATTTTTTTTATATATTTTATGGGATAATGTAAATATTTTCTAAAAATTTCGAAGCAACTTGTGAATTTCAAATTTGCTTAAAAAATGTTTGAAAAATTAGATCCCGTAGGCTCCAATGTATTTCATTTTTTCAACCCGGGTTTAATAAAAAACTAATTGGGTGATATTATTTATTTATATTCCTATAGGTCCCACAGACCGTCTGAAAAACATACTAAAATTTCATTTTGATAAAGTCATTTTTACGGCAGTTTTATCTTGCTAACGGGCAGACAGACAGACAGAATGAACAAAGTCATAAACACTTTTCAACTTTGTTGTAAAGTGTTAAAAATTTCATTTTGATAAAGTCATTTTTACGGTAGTTATCGTGCTAACGGACAGACAGACAGACAGACAGAATGAACTAAGTCATAAACACTTTTCAACCATGTTGTAAAGTGTTTAAAATGTCTAAAAAGTTATAGAAAGTGAAGGTATATATAGAAAGTGAAGGTACCGATGTCCAATAAGAATGGAAAAGTTCCCAATTGAGGATTTTCTCCAATCAATTCTGCCAAAATTATAGCGCAAGTCTTGAAATGCTTAAAACGATTGTTTATATTTAATACAAGCAAATAAATATGTTTTACACTCACTGCAGTTTGACTAATATTACAAAAGGGATTAATTTCTCCTAAAAGTTAATGCCTATGGGTAAAACGAGTATGACCAATGCTCAAACGAGTTAAAATTACATCAAGTTTCATACATTTAAAACTAGTCCATTTTTGTACTAAGGGTTCTATCTCGTACAACTTATTATGTGGTTGCTGATTCCAGCAATACTGCCATTTGTCATGAATATTTTTTAAAACGAATTGTTTGATGTCAAATAAAGGGATGGTCAGATTTAAAGTTTGAGTAGCTGATTTAGCAGCAATGTCTGCCAACTTATTTTCTTTGATGCCAACATGTCCTGGGGCTCAACAGAATTTAGTATTGTATCCTTGTCCCTTCAGACGATGTACATACTTAAGGATATCAGACGCAATGTGGTAATTCGTAGCTGTCTTAGATGATAAGAGCTGTAGCGAACTCAATGAGTCAGTATAAATAATGTGCTTTTTGGAATTTTGATGAGAGATGAATATTAGAGACTGGTATATTGCCATAATCTCAGCTGTAAAAACAGAGCAAGATGCATGCAGTTTAAACGATTTTACAGTATTGCTACAAACATAAGCTAAACCAACGTAATCACCTGTTTTGGAACCATCTGTGAAAATAGGAGTAAACTCCTTATAGAGATTTCTATATTCAGCAACCAGTTGCATATAAATAGTCTGAGATATATTACTCTTTGTAAAATTACTAAATGGGTTGAGATAGATAAAGTTTGGAACATGCCATGGAAGTGTTTCAAAACACATTGCTTTCCTGACATTAAGATCAATTAAAAGGGTTGCTGCTACAATATTGCGTATTCGCTTGCAGAAAGAAGGGATGCATGAGGGTATGTGGTCATACAGTTGATCATAATGATCACCAAAGAATGATCGTTGCAAAGGATGGTTGTGTAAGGACATGATCTGGAAATAGTAATTCAGTGCCAGAGGTTCACGCCTTAATTCTAAACATGACTCATTAGAGACAGTATATAAGCTTTGAACAAGAGATGTTCTAAAGGCACTTGAACATATACGTAATACTTATGGTGAATTGGATCAAGCTTTTTTTAGCATAAATGTTCGTGTTGATCCATACACGGAACAACCATAGTTAAGCTTTGAATGAATAACAGCTCTGTAGATGCGACGCATTGGACTAAGATCCGTACCCAATTTGGTATTTGAAAGGACTTTCAAGATGTTAAGAGCTTTCTTACATTTCTTTCTCAGTTTATGAATGTGGGACAAGAGAGTAAGCTTTTTATCAAACCAAACCCCGAGAAATTTTATTTCCTCTACTACAACAATCTTTACACCTCTCATATAGATTTTGGGGGGAGAGTGGATACCACGTTTTCTGGTACAGTGTATACAACAAGTCTTCTGAGTGGAAAAACCGTGTCCATTCACATTTACCCATCGCAGGATATTATTTACGGCACCTTGACATTGCCTTTCCACTGTACGCATACCGTGAGCTTGTAGGCAACTTACAGACAATCAACACACAGACTTCTATGAACGGACATTGGTAAATTGTTTAAAAGACTATTTATTTTTTATATTAAAGAGTTTCACACTCAAGACACTTCCTTGCGGCACTCCCTCCTCTTGTACATGTGTGCGTTGTTGTTGTTGAGACCCAGACCGTCCGACCTACCAGAAAGGTGTAAGGTAACTGTATGGACGGCCGGGAAGTGCCACCCAATTTAGACCGGAACCCAGTGGGGGAGGCATCCACAGGGACCGTACCCTCCTTCCCCTACCACCAACCTCTCGGAAGGACTTACGGACCCACATGTTTAACGTGATCGTACTCCGCATGAACACGGCGGCATTTGTGGTAGCGTGCAAATCTAGCGCGCAAACCACGGGGATACCGCACCCGAGATGGCCAACAGCACGCGGTGTTCCGAGGTGGTCACCCACCAAGTACTAACCGCGCCCGATGCTGCTTGACTTCGGTGATCTAACGAGAACCGGTGTTTTCAGCACGGTACGGCCGTTGGCCTTGTACATGTGTGCGTGAAAGAGTTGAACCAATACGAACTTGGAATGTCCTGTTTGATAAAAAAATTTGAATAAAAAAGATTACATATTAGATTAAAATCGTAAACGTCCTTAATAATACCATAGCGCCATGTTCGATCATAGGCTTTGTCGATATAAAAAATAAAATGAGACTGAATGGTTTCGCCTAAGAAAGGCAGTCCTGATTTGTGATTCAGAGATAAGATTATCAATGGTAGATCTACCTCGCCGAAAGCCACTTTGGTGTGGTGAGAATAACTTGTTATTCTCTAAAAAGTGTACAAGCCTGGCATTAACCATTTTCTCAAGCAGTTTACATACACAGCTTGTGAGTGCTATAGGCCGATAGTTTAAATGACTTTGAGGGTCCTTACCTGGTTTTAAAATTGGAATTGTGATGGTTCTTTGCCATGATCTAGGGAATTTATATGCTCAAGCCAAATTCTGTTAAACAGGTATAAGAGGTTCAATAAGGAGTAATGGGAAAGGTGTTTAAGTATGGGATAATTAATTTTACCAGGTCCACTGTAAGTTCTGTGAGTTTGAGACAAAACAGTCACCAACTCTGACATAGTAAAGTGCATGTTATATAGTAAATTTCGAGCTTCTGAGAAAACAATGGGTTTATTTTCCGACTTAAGTTTGTGATTTATAAATGGATCAGAGTAATTTGTTGCATTTGAAGCATTTGCAAATTCTTTAGCAATTTCATTTGAAATGCCATATGGGGAACTTATAGTTGTGCCATTATGATTAAGAATGGAAATCGAGTGATCACTATAAATCCCAGATCATTTTTAGATTTTCTCCCATACAATTTCGCTAGAAGTGGAAGATGTTATTCCATTAACATATTTTCCCCACGATTCTTTTTGCCTTCGCCTGCGTATTCTGCGAGCAACTGTCTTTGCATGTTTAAATGCGTTTAGATTTTCGGTGATGGGATACCTCCTGAAAATTGACCAGGATTTTCTTTGTTTTTTTATACACATCACGACATTCGTCATTCCATTAAGAAAAGCAATACTTTGAGATATTCCACGCAGATTTTTGAATTGCAGCATCAACTGCCTTTACAACAAGATCAGTAACCTTTCCAACAGCTGTATTAATGTCGCTGCTTTGAACAACGTCATGAGTGAGCATAGCTAGGGAAGTAAACTTGACCCAATCAGCTCTTGCAAATATATATTGGGATGGTTTTAGAGGAGATTTGAAATGACTGTTAGACAGAATGATAGGGTAGTGGTCACTATTGTGAAGATCTTTATCGACTGTCAAGTTCCAGTAGGGAAAGAGAGAGAGAGTGAACAAATGGTAAGATTAATAATGTGGAAAGTCCAACTAGGTTGGTGAAAATAGGTGTATTTATTATTGTTAAAAAGGTATAAACTGTGATCACTGACACATTGTTCAATTTGTTGTCCCCTGTAATTTGTGCCAAGACATTCCCAAAGAGGATTGTGGCCATTAAAGTCACCCAGAATTAGAAATTGCCCAGGAAGTTGGCCAATCAAATTATCAAGTTCTCTAGGGTCTATATGGCCATTTGGTGGTAGGTATATGCAGTATGCTCTAATCAATATATTTGCCTGGATACGAACAGCAACAGTTTGTAAATTCGTTGTGAAATTTAATATGGACGTAGGCTATCTTGAGTGATTAGCAAAGCAATTTCCCCAGACACTCTACTGTTCAAATCGAAATCTTTACGGATACAGTTAAAATTTTTAACATTAAAATTATTGTTAGATTTTAGCATAGTCTCTTGAAGGCAGATACATATAGGATGGAGAGTATTTATCAGAGACTTGATCTCCACCGAATTGTTCTGTAACCCAAGGCAATTCCAGGAAGTGAAACTGCCTACTATGAGGATTTTTCTTGGGTCTATAAGGAGTGATCTCTTGTTCTCTAGTAGACGATAAGGATGACATATCTATTAGCTTCCTTCGTCATAAGAATCACATATTCGTACTTCATCATCATCTTCGTTATGTTTCTGACGGATTTCTGTGTTTTATTGATTTTTTCCAATGGATTATTTTTGTATTTTTAATTTTGGTTATTTTCTTATCTTTGTGTTTTCCTCTAAAGAATTAATTCCTTTTTTCTTACTGGTACTTTTTTGAGTTTTTTGTTGTATGAAAGCAGGTCTGAAAATGGGTAATGGTATTGAAGTTTTTGTTTTGGTTTAGTAACTGATACGGCAGTCTTTACAGATGGGACAGGTTTGGTTTGGTTAGTTTGTTGATTTGGAATTAACTATATAAAATCCATGTTAGGTTTAGTTTGTATGCCTACCGATTTAACTTCAGTCTGCATGCTAGCATATTTTATTTGTTTGTTTCTTATAAGAGTATCTATCTATATGTACTAATTGCCAAGTGTCCGTCTGTCCGTCCGTCCGTCCGTCTGTCTGTCTGTCACGCTTTTTAGGCACTTTCCGAATATATAGAGACTTGCAATTTGGTACACGGGTCGGTCGTTCGATAAAACCCCCCGGAAAAATCGAATTTTTCGAGAAAGGTTCTCTAGAAAGGGTGTTCCACATCAAAATGTTCGAAAAGTGAAATAATAGGAAAACATGTTTAGCGATAAGATAGAGACTTCAAATTTGGTGTATGGTTAAATCGTTCGAAAGGAAGAAAGTGTGCAATTTCAGATTTCCAATATCTTCTACTTAAGGGGGTGCCTCACACCAAAATCTTCGATTTACCAAATAAATGGAAAAAGACTCCTTTAAAATTTGATAGAGGCTTGAAATTTGGTATATGGGCTAGTCATTTGACGAAAACACCCAAGATGAATATAGTTTCTCAAAAAGGTTAGTTTAAGGGGGTGCTCCAGAGTAAAACGTACGAAAAGTGAATTGATAAAAAACAATGCTTAGGAATGAGATACAGATATCAAATTTGGTTTAACGGTAGATAGTTTGGAAGGAAGAAAGTGTACAATTTCAGTTTACCAATATTTTCTACTTTAGGGGGTGCCGCACATCAAAATGTTTGATTTTCGGAATAAAGGAGAAACGCTGCTTTAAAAACCTGATAGAGGCTTTATATTTGGTATATAGGCGTATCATGTGATAGAAATCACGAAAAGAATAGAGTTTTTCAAAAATGTATATTTAGGGAGGTGGGTACTCCACACAAAAGCATTCGAAAGGTGAAATGCTAGAAAAGCATGCTTCGCGATGAGATGGAGACTTCAAATTTGGTGTACGGGCAAAAAGTTGGAAAGGAAGAAAGTGCGCAATTTCAGTTTTCCAACATTTGATATTGTATGGGGTGCCGCTCTCTAAAATGTTCGATTTTCCGAATAAATGAAAAACGCCCTCTTTACAACGTGTGATAGAGGCTTGAAATTTAGTATATGGGCTAATCATTTAACAAAAAAACTAAAGATGAATACGGTTTGACAAAAATGTTCATTTACGGGGTGCTACACAGAAAAACGTTCGAAAGGTGAAGTGATAGAATAAACATGCTTCTCGATAGGATAGAGACTTCAAATTTGGTGTACGGATAGATAGTTTGAAAGGAAGAAAGTGTGAAATTTCAGATTTCCAATATTTGCTACTTTAAGGGGTGCCGCACACTAATATGTTCGATTTTCCGAATAAATGAGGCACGCTGCCTTTTATATGGGATAGAGGCTTGATATTTGGTATATGGGTCAATCATCTGATAAAATACCCAAGACAAACAGAGTTTTTCAAAAATGTTCATTTAAGGGTGTGCTTTACAGAAAAAAGTTCGAAAGGAGAAATAATAAAATAGGGATGCCTGGAGATGAGATGGACTTTAATGTGGTGTACAGGTAGATAATTCGAAAGGAAGAAATGCGCAAATTAAGTTTCCCAATATTTTCTTCTTTAGAGGGTTCTGTACACCAAAATATTCGATTTGCCGAATAAATGTGAAACTCGAATTATTAAAAAATTTACATTATTCAGGGGTTGCTTAATGCGACAACGTTGATTTTCAACGGGTATTCGGCTAGTGATATACCTATTTTTGGTGTTCTTGTTTATATCAGTTTACGTGCTTCCGGGTAAGTAATATTATTGACGGTTTTTAATGTTTGAACTTTCTTTTCAAAGACCCATTTTGAACATGAACGGGCATAAGGTGGATGATCAGCCTCACAATTAACACATTTTGGGGTAGCAGTACATCCCTCACTATCATGCTCATATTCTGCACAACGTGCACACACTATTTTAAGGGCACGACAGGAAGTTTTTGTATAGCCAAATCTTTGGTAGTGAAAACATCTCAATGGATTTGGCACATATGGCCGTACTTGGAATCTGAGGTAGGCTACTTTTAAATGTTTTGGTAACATGGGAGTGTCAAAGGTAAGTATGAGATGATTAGTGGGAAACATTGTACAATCTGGTTTTCGAGATTGTACAATGATTCGTCGCACAGAGCTAACTTTTTGATCTTTAAAATTATCAAGGATTTCAGTTTCAGGTATAGACATAAGATCTGGTTCTGATATAACCCCACAAGAGAAGTTTAATGTACTATGAGCCGTCACATACACTGGAATATTTGTGAGGGTTTTCATTGAGAGTATATTTTTTGCTTGTGCGGTAGAGATAATTTTTATTAACAAGTCACCAGATCTGAGTTTCTTTATAGTTTCAACTTCCCCAACAGTACCGTATATTCCGTTTTGGATAAAAAAAAGGGGGGAAACATTATTATATGATCCATCTGTTCTTTTCATAATAAAAACTTTGCTTCAGCTGTGGTTATTTTACGACTATCCAGTTCATCATTTTTTGTCCAGTAGTTGTATTTAAGATCATAGTACTGTCATTAGTTTTATGTCCCAAGGATACAGAAACACTAGATGTATCTACTCTGTCCGCCCACTTTAGGGATCCTGCCTTGGAGGGCAAGAGATTACTAGGAGTTACGGTTGGAAGGCATGAGGAACCCGAAATCAAAGGCATTCTCGAATTCTCCATGCTTGTAGCCACTACTTGAAAAATCCACAAATTACTTCCCGGAACCAATCGGAGCCCCCGCCAGACTTCGTCTCTCCATACTTTTTTAACGTGGTAAGTGCAACCGCCGGAGTTATTCGCAAAACTAGATGATGGAGAGCTGGCCATAACGTGCACCTGGTGTATAGGACCCACGGACCAGCAAGGATCCATGGGGGATTACTCGATATGAAACACTCTCCATCATCCAACTAACAAAACCAAGGGGCTCACCTCTGGAACCGTTTACCACAAACGTGTCTCAAAAGCAAAACTACTGATGCACGCCGATCTACCCCTTTCGAATTAGACCCACATAAACCCATTCCCGAGTTCAAAAGGTGTACTTTACGGCAGAGGTCGAAGAGTGGTACTAGGGCCTACAGAGCAGATGCGATGTTCACTGGCTCGATATTGATGACACCAGTATCTGAGAAGGACAGGAAAGACAAACAGGGGAAGAAAAAAAAAGAAAAATAAGGGAAAGGAGGATAGACAAAAGAAAGGAGAAAAAGATTGTTAAGGTACCTCGAGATTGCTACACCCGTATTCACTAAAGAAGTGAACCTCTGTGGGGTTTCAATATTGGAATCTGGGAACATTTATTATTATATGTCTGTGTTTGTCTATCTGTGTTGTCTTTATATATATGTGTGTATTGTTTTTCTATGTATTGTACATGTATTTATTAGTATTATTTAGGTGTTTTCCTGCACGTTCGTTGTAACTGCTCAACACACTTTGGGTGGGTGATCTAGATGGCCTGGGTATTAAAAAAATCAACAAGCTGTAATATGTTGGCTGCAAGGATCTTAACACTGATTTCTTCAGATGTGCTACGCATGCGTTGGTGTAACGATGGAACAAATGCTTGGAAAAGTATGGAAATTAGGTAAAAAATGTAATGAATATCCATGCAAATATCTGGTTATCTTCGCATCGATATATATGAATTAATGTATTCATACCTTAGGCCTTGTTACCTTATTAAATAAAAAGCCCTTGTAGAAAGAACAACTTATGAATAAAAACTCAGTGATTCATTTTTTTTTTCATTACGAAATTCATTATTATACAAAGAGGTGTAAAAATGAGGAAATAACTGTATAAGAAAGTCGAGTACTGATACATACTCCAGACTTTTCAGTAATTAAACTGTAAAAAGAATATCATCGTAATTAATTTGTAAATGCTCATTTATTTTAAGTACTAGTTTTATGTTCTATTGTTTTCTTTGTTTTATGCCAGCTTAATTAAGTATTTAGGTTAATTAGCACTTTCATTTGAGCTGAATGAAGCTAATCCACTTCATATTGGGATTATTCTTTCAGAACAGAAAACATTTTTGGTGAAAGTTGATTTATATGAAGAATTAAGAAAATCCAATTTCAGATGCCGGAACTCTGTAAAAAGCTTGAATTAGTTTCCAAGTTTAGTTAACGAAGGAATACTTTTACCAAACCTTAATTACTGCAATACTGTTTCTAAAGTTCTTAAATAGTAATGTGTAGAAAAGGAAGTTGTTTTGGGGAATATATTTCTTTGTTTAAGGAAGTTGAAAAGAGAAGAAATTTGAAGAAGAAAGTGAGTTCAAATTTTTACACAAGTTTTCAAGATACTTAACATAAACGTTTGCATTGTATAACGTACTCAATTTCTGATAGAAATGCATTTAAATAAAAATTTAATCAATCAGATTCTGTCGAAAGTGGCCTTTACAAAATGCTATTGACATTATAGGAAAATTTATTGAAGTTCTTTTATAAAGCTTTGGTGTGTCTCAAGGTTACCGATTGGGTTTACATGTTTTAGGCATGTCTGAGTACAAATTAACTGTTTAAGGAATAATATCTTTGTGTGATAGTATGTGAGTCATCTCTGCTAATGGGCGATTGTAATGAAATTTAATACGGAAACAGTCTATTGATTTTCAACAAGATGATGCATGGAAGTAATCTCATTTCTACATATTTATATATTAAATCTGATGTGGACAACATATGAGCTATCTCTGTCCTAAACTTCTCAAGAGATAAGCGGCCTGACCTCACACGAGGGATAGTCAGACTCTTCAAATCTTATTAATAATTGCATAAATTATTTTCTACAATGAGTAGAGATAGAAGCACAAGGATGGATTTTTCACATATGCCATTTTATTGTGATTTTGGCCACTTAAAAAAAAGTCATTGAAATCAATATAATTCCAAGAGATTGGCCTACATCATAATGGGCCACCGGGCATTTGCCCGGTATCTCGCCGGCCCAATCAATCCCTGATAGGGATGCTCCAAAATGCTTGAGGTCCTCAGACTTAACCAAATGGACAAGCCAGATGGACAATCCTTCCACTTAGCCAAATGGACAATCCGGCTTAGAGTCTTAGTACATGATACCATATTGCTCTATATTATTCCACAATTCAGCACATTTTAAAACATAATCAGTTAAAAAGGATTTTTGCGCCAGAAACACTTTTCCATGAGTTCTGATACGTTAAAACAAATATACAATTTCCTATTAATAGAATGTTTTAATAGAAAAGTTCGCTCTTTGGTTTTTTCTTTTCGCATGTTTCGCCATTTTGCTTTTACAAAACACAGATAAAGTTCCAAACTTTTGCGGATTTTTCGCAACATTTTTATAATCTAATGAAGAAGAAACACCATGCTAAGTGAAAAGGGTATTGAAACAAAAACAATTTCCTTCCCTATATGCAATTTCCCACCCAAAATACACTCCGGATAACGTCGAAATATTTTGCGGCCTGTTTTTCTTTTTAAAGAAGTATATTATGTGTCAGTCGCGGTTTTATTTTTCTTCTGTAGCAAATTTCTCGATTTGCTAAAAATGAAAGATCATATATAACGTGTTGTAGGATAGTTTTATGTAAAAGATATTTGTTATTTTTTTCATTCATCGTATTTTATAATTTTATATAAAAAATGTTTTTTATTTTTTCACCAACTATATACACGTTCTTCGTACGGAATATGCAATAGAAAGAAACTTAAAATTCACAACTTTGTGCTAATTCATATAGAATTCTAAATGACATTATTTATTCGAGACATTCTACGAAAATATTTAATTTAATTCTTCTAAAAAAAGTAGAAATTAATTAAGCAAAGTGGTTTGGAGTTTTTTAATGATTCTTTTGTATTGTTATTCCAAATTAATATTTTTGTAATTTTAAGATTTTTTCCTTTGATATGGAAACTAACAGGATAGAATGACACTTAAATCAAGATCCTATCTATAGTGGGTGCTCGATACATTACCCTCTCACTCACTTACTTAATTCAGTGCTTTATTATATGCCATTATTATACATCTAGTCAACGATTTTTCACTTGTGTTTATAAATGTTATTCTCACTTTTCTTCAATAATTTCCTGTATGCTTTTACATATCTCTCAACATAGCCAGAATAGAATTAATTATGACAACTTTAAAAAGTATTATGTCTGTAGACCATTTATAAAACCTGAAAATTTTCGAAAACTAAATATTTTTTACGGCCTCAGTTTGAATTTAGTAACTAACAGTCGTAGTTTTAAATAACGGATTTATGAATACGATATAAAATTATTTTGGAATCATAATTTTTTCTTTCTTAGCCATTTGTCCTGCTATGTACCTAGTTTGTTTTTCAAATTAAAAAAAAAATCAGCTACTATGTCGGATAAAAATCTAAGCTACTATGTAGGATAAAGAATCTCAGTTACTATGTAGGAAAAGAATCTCAGCTACTATGTAGAATAAAGAATCTCAGCCACCATGTAGGATAAAGAATCTAAGCTACTATGTAGGATAAAATCTAGGCTACTATGTAGGATAAAGAACCTCAGCTACCATGTAGGATAAATAATCTAAGCTAATATGTAGGATAAAAATCTCCGCTAGTATGTGGGATAAAGAATATAAGCTACCATGTAGGATAAAAAATTTCAGCTACAATGAAGGATAAAGAATCTCAGCTATGATGCAGGATAAAGAATGTTTTCTTGTTAAACAAAGAGTCCATGCTCCGGTAGATGACTTATTTCAGCCCTCAAATTGGATTGGACACTATTATTTTAACGGTCTATTGTTCTCTTTATCTGCAGTAGAGTCATTTTTACCGGGATCTACGCGGATTTCTAGCTACCATGGGAATTTATGCATACATGGGATTCAATACGTGTACGCACACGAACGGACGGACCCGAAGGTAAGAACCATTTGGCTACAAGTGGGCCTTGCAAAAAGCAAGAAATGACGATATAAAGAATGTATAATTTTAACCAACTCGAGAATATCTCTTATGTGTGCTATAAATGTGTTGGTTTGGACAGCATCGTTTCCTTACGAAAAATGTTTTTTATCAGTAATACGAACATTAGATAAATTGAATTTTTTTATGTAGAGTGATTGCTTTTTTACAAATAGGAATGTTATCAACTTTTCAAATCTTGAATAATTTTTGCTCAAATCGTACAAATTTTAAAGACGCTGTACAAGTTGACTGTACAATTTTTTAAAATTGGGCTATACAAGATGGTAGTAAAAATTAACAGCAAATACTGTACAAGTTGCTTACACTGTATAAGTTGATCGTACAATGTTTTAAAATGCTATACAAGATGGTAGTAAAAATTAACAGCAAATACTACTAGTTCCTATATTTACTCAAAACTAGACATTTAATAATATAAGTTTTTCAATGGTGAGTTAGAGCATTAGAAAGAATTTTTGTCACAATTCTTAACGAAATCAAGCATTCAATGCAATATAAAAACTTTTTCCGATAATATTTTTGTGCATAGGTTAAGATATAAAGGAAACAATTGTTCAATCTATATTTATGTAATATTCTTAGAGTTTCCTGTTTGTTTAGATATTTTTACCATTTTACTTTTATGTAACACAAATAAAGTTCCAAACTTCTGCAGATATTTAGGAATGTTTTCATAATCCAATCGCGGAAAACCATGTTGATAAGCAATATTATAGTTGAAACAAAATGAATTATTTTTGATATGCAATCTTGCTTCCGAAACAATTCATTTGAAGTCAAAAATACAAGTATGCGACTTCTTTTGGAAATAAATGTGTTATATTTCAGTCATGGTTTTTCTTATTCTTTTCTAACCAATTTCTGGATTTGATAGAAAACAAAAAATATTCATACTATTCACTTTCATACGTAGATGTTTTTTTATTTATTGAATTTAAGAGAATTCAGATTATAGCTTCCTCAACATAGTCTCAAATCTAATTGTATCAGAAAGTTTTGTTGACATGGTAAAACTCAAATGATTCGAACTAATATTCGTATGTAGCTTAAACTAACCATGCTTTAGGTTAAGATCTAGACCGGATTTTAAATTATTTCAATCTATGCATTGAGATGTCTGAGGTTAAAAATCAGATAATGTTAAGTCTATGGGGAAAAATTAATTTTAAAGAATTCGCACACCTAACAGAATTTTTCTATTTGCTTACGAATTGACAATGCAATTAACATTTTTTTATGACGATGCCCTACTAAACACCAGTTACGGCTTCTTTTACAAGAACCAAAGAACTGTACTCGTAAACAAATACCGTTAGCTTTAGCATATGCTATCAGTATCAATGTATAGTAAAATGTTAGTTTGAATAAAACCATAACAATAATAGCCATACTAAGGAATTATTTTAAGAGGAACATATACCGTATACAGCTATAGATGTTCACCGAAAAGATTGACTTCAGATTTTATGGATTGCATCTATTTCTAATGGTTTTTTAATTGATGCTCTGGCAATATTGATGTAGTGCATTGTTATGCTATAGTGTCATGAAATGCCGTATACTGGACCTTTTCCAAGGCTGTTCTTTCATTTTTGTAGTTCAGGATTAAAATTCCTCCTAGAAGTTATTGCGTCGAACACTGTTGCTGAGACAAATTAGTTTGGTTTTCGTAATAATATCATTTTGCAAACTACTGGGCCCTCCTATACGTAGCCTCTTGTCTGACATTTTATCCGAGACTGTGTTGGAGGATCTCGGGAACGAGATTTTTTTTTGTCCGTTAAACCTATTCTTTGGTGCCGTTATGTGGATGATGTTTCTATTAATTGGAACCATAATTTGAGTGACCTCCTTAATCTTTCAGATATTGTTAATGATTTTTACCCCTCTATTAATTTTACAGTTGAATATGAAGTCCAATTTTCTGTGCTTTTTTGGACGTTCTAGTTTCCAGTAATTCCTATAGCTTTCATACTTCTGTTTTTCGTAAACTGACGTTCTCTAATTCTTGTATTCCTGTTAACTTCTCTCACTCAATTTCTTCTAAAAAGTCTCCTTTATTGCTTATTTTATTCTTGATTTTAACGCTTGCTCATCTATTTCGGCTTTAGTTACTAAAATTGACTTTATCTTTAACCTTGGCTGTGCGGCCGCTTACTCGTTCGAGTTTATTTATAAAATATTTTCCACTATTCACTTTAATTTTATTTATCCTAATACTAACCTCGTTTCTTTTTCTGACCTTTGCCGTATGAATCTAGTTTTCCTTTTCACCAGGCGATATTTTGTCCTCTGATTTATTTTTACCACGAATTTAAGTTTAAGCCCGCCCATTTGACCGTTTCTACGTTATTTAACTGTATCCGTTCGGATGAGCATAAGGATAAAAATAATTACGTGCTAGGCAGGGGTGTACGCTGTCTCCTTTTTATCTCCCGAAAATAACTCTAAATTCTGTATTGGCAGTACTGAACGTACTGTCGGTATTCGTTTAGCTATACATACTCGCGATGTTAAAAATGGCAAATTGTCCACGGCTCTTGCTCAGTATGTTATTAACGATAATTTTCATTCTATGTTTAATAACACTTTTCTTTTAATAAGCTGCAATAACCCCGTAATATTTTACTTCATGAATCCATTTTCATTTACCTTCACTGTGATTCTATTTGCAATTTTGATTCCGTTCAGACTCTCAGTTATGCTTGGCGTCTCGTTCTTGATTCACTGAGTGTTAAGCCATTATATGATTTTCGGGATATTTATTAATTGCTTTCTTTGGTTTTTCACGACATGTCTAATGGTAACCCTGTAATTTATGAACTTTTTCTTTGTGTATTTTATGATTAAATTATCTTTTTTAAATGTATCGTATTTAAAATGTAAAATGATTAATGTGTAAATTTTGTCTCGCGGTTGTGGCTCGTGTATTTAAGCTCCTGTTCGCCACCTATTTTCACTTTACCACTGATGAAGGGCATAATAATGCTCCAAAACGCTATGGTTGTGAATTTTTGTACGTCGTGGATGGAGTTTTAAATTAAAAACTTTTAATAATATCCAATGTTTGGTTGTTTTTATTTTTTTAACTGTCTAAACTGCTTAAGCAACTGGTTTTAGCTTATTTGGGTTTCTGTTCCTAAAGTTCTTCTAAGATTCTTTTTAATGTCCTTGTAGAGAAATGGCTCAACCTTTTTCTTATCTATATTAAATGAAATTATTCTTTTAATGTTTAGTTTAGCTTTCCTTTTCTGATAAAACAGTTTTAATACGTTTAGGTGTAGTGTCAATCGGATTTTCATAATTGTTGCGCAAAATTTAGTCCCAATGTATACAAATTTCGTGAATAGAATTTGGAAGTTCAAAATAATCCGATATACGTTTTTTTAAGTAGATACCACACATGAATTGCTAACTGCAGAAATAGTACATATATATACCATTTTCCAAAAATTTCAGTAGGTACAAAAGCGGATTACCTTCAACCACTACGTCTATTGATACTTCAAATTTTGTGAGAATCTTCCTTAGCCTGTTTGCAATACAGAACACTTTCGGAATTGAAAAAAGTGGAATTACTCGAAAAGCATTCCGTAACCTGCAGTTGCTAATAATTTTCGAACATAAACTTTATCTGCAACTTTTTCAGGAATACATCCTTGCTTAATTAGCGTTAATACACTTTAGTTTCAGTTTTGTCAATCGAATGCACATTGTTGCATTTGGATCCAGAAATTCGTAGTTGATAACGTTTTACTGCTGTTGCGTTTTTAAACTGATTTCTAACAAACATGCAGGAAAGAATATTTATCTTTTGCGACTGTTCATCGATGTTAAAATTCTACAAATATCCTATTTTAAATGCCGCATGTTTTTAATGAAAATATAAATACAAATCAAGTCTAATAATTTGATTTTACAAGTATATTATTTACACATGACATCGCTAGACTATTGACTTGTTCAATGTCCTTTTAATGAAATAAAATGATATTGGTAGGATGTTGAGAATTACCGTATGTTTTATATGTACTCAATGTGAATACAATATCTGCAATTATTCCATGCAATGAAATTTTATACAATAAAATTTCTTTAGAAATTTAATCAGCATCTACATGTTTTCACTGTACATGTGAAATATTTGTAGTAAGAGGCTGAACGTGGTTCTTTTCATCTTTATGCATAGACTCACGTGCACAGTTTAAAACATATAAAAACTGGCTTTGGCACCTGCCTGATGAAGTTGAAAATATTTTGCGTGAATAAAGTTTTGCAAAGCAAAATTTCAGTAAAACTCCAATTATATATCTTTGTAGGGATTTCAAAGAGCTAAAAATTACTCAGATAACTAAAATATCGAAATTAGAACCATATTCACAAAGTATTTTAAGAGATTTAAATATTGAAATTATAACCATTATATTTCAAAAACTAAGAACCAGATTCAAAATCCATTTACAAGCACTTATAAGGAGGCCTTTAAAGGGTTACAAATTACTTATTACTGTTTAGAGCTAGCACTTTTAGTTTTTGAGATATAAGAATTACAAAACGGAAAATTTTCATTTTTTTTTAGCTTGATAAGAAATTACAAGAGCTTTATGAAAACGAATTTTTGATCTAGAAACGGGATTTACAATTGTCGCTTACTACATATATATATATATATATATATTATGGTTTAAAAGATATTTTAAAGAGGGAAAAAGTAAAATGAAGCGAAAACTGGCTCAAACAATGTCATTTTTTTATTTTTTTTCGATAAGAGAAATAGTTCAAAATATTAAAATATTGAAATTATTGTTGTATATTTATAAATGGTACGTTATTTCCGAGAAAAGAAGTATAAATTGTTTACATTTTTATCTATTAGGTTTGGAGATATAAGCTTCCAAAGTATTTATATTTCTCGTAACGCTACGATTTCAGCCGGATACACAGATCATAAATGTTATTCTCGTCAAAATAAATCATCTGTATCTTTACAAATTCTGCACAATTTCACAATAAATAAGTACAATACTCTTTGTGCGAAGGATAAGAAAAACTTGAGAAACATATAAAAGCACAAATAATACAATAATACAGCTGTTTCGGGGATACGCTGGATCCCCTTCATTAGTGCAAAAGAACCAACAAACCCGAAGTCCAAAAGAGGAATGTGCTCAAAAGCCGGGGGTTTCGTCCAGAAAAGAGCACCAGGCGCGAAGCGCCTTTAATCTCCAATCTCTAGGTGTGGTTCTTATCTTCATACTGTGACATTATTTCATTTGCCCATAGTTGGAGGTTCGAGGTTTTTGATTTACTGTTTCAATTATTTGACTTAGCTCCTAGTGTGGCAGTTTGTTGCACATTTAGAGTTTGAGTAATTTTGGGGAGTTGATGCAGATCTAAGGATTTCCTAGCAATTTGGCAGTTTAAGGTTTAAGAACATTTTTTAGAAAACATTGATCGAGTTTTTATTTAATATCAACTATTTAAGTTGGGACTTACCTAATTCCGATTTTCAATATTAAGTACCGCGCGGGGTCTCTTACGTGATTTGGCTTTGCGATGATCATAATCATGCAGATTGAATAGTAGTTCATTTGGAACAGATGGCAAATTTCTGTAAAATTTAAGCGCTAGCTTTTTAATTTGGGCTCTAACAGTTTTATTTTGAAGTATTTCCTAATTACCGAGTTTCGTAAGTATCTAGGGGCTTTCCTTATAATCCTTAGGGTTTTGTTTTGTTTTGTCTCTAGTAAGTCTATAGTAGTTTTACAGGCATATCCCCATACGGGTGCTGCATACAGCATTCCCGGGCGGATGACCGATTTATAAATTAGGAGTTTATTTTGATAACTTAGATTTCCGTTTCCTATCAATGGGTATAACGCTCCTGTGGCCATATACGCTTTTTTTGATTAAGTTCGTTACGTGCTGTTTCCAGGTTAGGTGGGAATCTATCGTTACACATAGGTATTTAGTAGATTTTTCCGCTTTTAGGGCATGGTTGTTTATGTACAGAGGCGGCGGAGATTTACGTTTTCTAGAGAAATAAATCCAATGACATTTATTGGGGTTTAATTTTATTCGCCATTTTTCCAGCCATGTTTGGAGTATGTCTAAGTGTTGTTGTAGCTGTCTGTGCATTACTGAGACGTAAGGGTGTTTTGCAAGTATCGCATTGTCATCTGCATAGAGTGCCAGCTCCGTGTCTGGGGTCCTGGGGATGTCATTTAGATATATGTTAAAGAGTGTCGGGCCCAGGATGGATCCTTGCGGTACACTACTTTTAATGAGCTTGGGTGTAGACAAGTTATCTTTTACTCTAACTTGGAAGTGTCTGTTATTTAGGTATGAGATTAAAAGTTTGACAAGTGCGTCAGGAACTTTTAGAGTGATCAATTTGTATGCCAATCCACAGTGCAACACTTTATCAAATGCTTTTTGTATGTCAAGAAAAATCGCAGCTGTGGGTGTCTTACTATTAAGTCCAGAAGATATGTACTCTACCACTCTCAGCAATTGATGAGTGGTGGAGTGTTTTGGCCGAAATCCAAACTGCTCCGGAATGATAATATCATTCTCACTAAGGTGCGTGTTCAGTCTATTAAGAATTATTTTCTCAGTAATTTTACTAAGTGTCGGTAGTAAGCTGATTGGTCTGTAGTTGGCTGGAATTGTGGCATCCTCACCAGGCTTATGGATCGCTATAATTATCGCTTCCTTCCATTCTTTGGGGAAATAATTTAGTTTTAGTATTTTGTTTATTAGGGTGGTCAAGTAAAATATTATATTTAGGGGTAGGTTTTTCACCGCGATATTCCTGATTTTGTCGTGCCCTGGGCTTTTACGGTTTTTAAGGTTTTTGATGATATCAGTTATCTCTTGCGGGGTGGCTGGTTTAATCTCAGCCGTGACCGGGGAGTTCCTGAAGTTGTTTAGAGTTTGCCTAACCATTCTTAGGGTGTCCTGACACATTAGATCGTGGTTTGGTTCACATTGCTTTTCGTAATGCCTAGCAAGCGCCTCTGCTTTTTCTTCGTCTGAGTACGCGATTTTAACGCCATCTATTAGTGGCGGGAGTTTAATTTGAGGTTTTCTGAGTCTCTTAGCGAATTGCCAGAGCGATACGTCTTCCGAGCTAAGGGATTCAATTAAATCTTTATACTGTTGCTGCTTTTCTGCGACAATTTTATCCCTGACTTTCCACGTGAGTCTGTTAAGCTCCCTTTTGAGGGTAGGGTCTCTATTAGCCTGCCATGTCTTACGCATTCTGTTCCTTTGCCTAACTAATTGTTTGACATGGTGGGAAAGTGTGGGCATTTTTGGTGACTCACGATGTGTTGTGGCAGAGGCAATAGCTCTCTTGATTTCTGTTGTGAGTGTGTGTGTGGCAGAGTCAATATCCGCCGTGCTCATAATGTTGGGTACTGCCAAGTGCGGCTCAAAAAGTGCTCTTTTGAAAACGTTCCAGTTCACCCTCTCTTCTCTCAGAGAGGCTGGAAGGGGAGTGTTCAGATCGAATGTCACCAATACCGGTAAATGATCCGAGTCGAATTCATCCAGGGTGTCGATAGTGTGAGCGTATTCTATGTTTCTCGTAAGGACAAAGTCTATGAATGAGCCGTTGGCACCTGAGAAGCAGGTTGGTCTCGACGGTGCAATGATGTTGGTGTTTGTTGTGTTCAGTAATCTGTGTATCTGTGTACCGCGTATGTTGGCCCTCCTACTGCCCCACGCTCGGTGGTGTGCATTGAAGTCGCCCGCGAGTATTGTGTTTGGATATCGCGAGAAAAGCAGTTCCAGCTGCGCAGCTACATTTATACCACTCCTGTTTTTGACATATATTGAAGTTAGGATAAATGGGTTTACATTATTTATTTTAATTTTTATGCTAGTATTTTCTATACCTTGAAGATTTATGTTGTTTATTTCCTCGTGGGGAATATTTCTTTTAATATATATTGCTGTTCCTCCATGGGGTTTTTCTAGCAGTTGTATTTGGGCTTACGTTGTGATAGCCAATATAGTTTGCTATATTTAGTTTTTTATTTTTTCTAACTTTAGTTTCCTGAATTAATAAGGCATCTACATCATTTTCATTTACGTAGCTCCTAAGTTCATTTATTCTTGGAGATATGCCGTTCGCATTCCAAAATATTATTTTAAAGCTTTTTTTTGGGACCTAGTAATGGCGGGTTTGATTCTCACTGTTATTTTTAAAATCCGCGATTAATTTAAAAGCCTCAACGACCATTTGCATTGGATCACTCTTTTTTTGTATTAGCTCTGCGAACTGCATCAACAGGTGTTTTATTGCATCTAGGTAGAACATGGTGATAAACCCTCTGATGAGGTTGAGGATTTCATCCATCTTTTCATCATTGGTTTTACCAGCAGGTTCAGTCTCAGCTTCCATATCCTCAGTCTCAACCGCGGTTTGGTCATTTTTGTGAGTATCCTTTTGGACCTCAGTAGTTTTTTGCCTTTTTTCAACCGTTTTTTCTAACAGCTGGGTTTGCACGAGCTCTTCTTCCCTGACTCGTTTAGATTGTTTCCAATCCTCAACCTTCCTGTCAAGTCTATCCTTTGCCTGTCTGGCTTTATCTGCTTCCGATCTCCTTTTAATAGCAGCTGTAGCTGCTCTTACTTCCTCCAGGGTCAATTCTCTGGAGGTCGATGGTTTGGGGGCCTGCTCTTGCACCGATCTGGTAGGTGCTGAAGGTTGGTGTCTATTTAACTGTGGCACTATGTGCGAGGAGCCCTGAGGGGGTGCCTGGGGGTTTAGTCCGAGGGCCTTTTGCCTCCAAGGGGGTATCTGATTTTTTGGGGGAGGGGGGGGCATACCCCGGTGCCTTTCCTCTGTTCCAGGGGTTCTTCGGGCATTGCCTGAAGTTCGCCGGGTGGTCTCTATTACAATTTGCACACCTTGCCTTCTCTGTCCTGGGTCTCTGGCAATCCCGTGTGAAATGATCTTCAGCACACTTCAGGCACTTTGGTGGCATACTGCAGTTCTCAGAGGAGTGGTTGAACTGTTGGCACCGGTAGCAGATTTTGAAGCCCCGTGCTCTGAAGGCCTCTACCTTCACAGCCAAGTAACCTAATCTTGTTAGTCTGTAGACCCTCTGCAAGTCTGCCGTAGGCCTAAGGCTGACTAAGAAGATCGGCAGGGGTAATCTCGTTTTAGTGTTTCTCAGTTGAGAAACTCGGACTACATCTAATCCTTCGGATGTTAAAGTGATTGTTATTTCCTCCATGTCATAATTTGTTGGTAGCCCCTTCAGAACCACCTTTTTTGGCCTTTCCGTCTTTAGGTTTAAGCTTTGGAAGGGGATTTTCTCACTACTTAAATGGCGCTGTACAACCCTGTAGGTGTCAGCGTCATTTGGAATCAGTTTTAGCATGTCTCCTGTGAGCTTGCCAGATACTTTATTTCCTGAGATATCATTTAGGTTTTTAAGGAGAACCTTGTAATTATCATTGAACTTTATGAAAAAACATTCAGCTTTTGGGTCTTTTTTCTCAACTTCAACTGTTGTTAGCCTGTCACTATTTTCGACCGTTTTAGGTTTAGGTGCACTTTTAAACACAACTGGTTGCGCAGCAATCTCAGCGTAAGTCTTAGTTTTAACATAATCATTGTCAGTTACATTTACAACATTATCAGCTATTTCATTACAGTCCATGTTATCATGGACATTTAAGTTTTCTTCTACAATCTGGCTTTTAGTAGGAGCATCCTTAGTGGATTCCCCCCCATCTTTCTTTTTTTATTTGGATTTTCAACCGTTTTAAGTTTATCTTCATCTTTAATTTCCTTAATTAAGCCTAGCTCTATCATTTTACTTTTGATTTAAACACTAGAATTACATCCCTCACATTTAGAAATTTCATAAATATCACAATCAATAAACCTATCCAATTTCTGGGCAAACAAAAAGAGTTCACAGAAAGTAACGAACCTAGAATCTTGGATACTTGGTTCTCTTCCTGTCCCAGTAGTCCATTCATCAGCAGTTCCTTGATGTGAAGAGTCATCACGTAGACTGCCAGGGTGCAGAAGTTGACGGCGGTCTTGACTTCTTCCTTCAATCCAGTCATCAGTCCATCATCAGGTAGAGTTTCGCAGTAATTCATCAAGGCACCCTTGAGAGGCCCGAATTCTTCCTCGTCCAGCTCACCAGCAAGTTCGCGAGTAGCTGCCACGTCGCCTCGTTCCAAATCCATATCGTCAGGGTTGTTGTTGAAACCCAGACCGTCCGACCTACCAGAAAGGTGTAAGGTAACTGTTTGGACGGTCGGGAAGTGCTACCCAATTTAGACCGGAACCCAGTGGGGGAGGCATCCACAGGGACCGTACCCTCCTTCCCCTACCACCAACCTCTCGGAAGGACTTTCGGACCCACATGTTTAACGTGATCGTACTCCGCATGAACACGGCGGCAGTTTTGGCAGTGGCTGGAATCGAACCCGGGCCTACCGAGTGCAACTCCAGCGCGCTAACCAATGGGCTACCGCGCCCCATATCGTCAGGGTAGAGAAGTTCTAAAAAATAGCACTACCACGTGGTAACAACACACGTGGCACTCCAAAATGAAAAGCACAAAATCCAAAATGGCGAATCGCCGTACACAGCAAGCTGTAGAATTGCTTTGCTCGACGTGCTCTATCGTAACTAGATATAACACGCCCAAGCGGAAGTAAGAGGATCACCAACTGGTAAAAAGCAGGAACAATACTAAAGCACGTCCACACAACTCGAAGTCTAAACTCCGAATGAAAAAAAAATGATTTCGCCGGCACTCTCAGGCGAGATATATATATAATCTCAGGCGGCGATTCGTGCTCAAAAGGAACGTAGTGTCGTACAAGACAGAGCACCAGGCGCGAAGCGCCTTTAATCTCCAGTTTCAATATGTGGTTCTTATCGTCAAACTGTGACATTAATTCAGTGACCCTAATTGGAGGTTCGAGGTTTTTATTTACTACTTTTTATTATTTGTCCTAGCTCCTAGTGTGGCAGTTTGTTGCACATTTAGAGTTTAAGCAGTTTGGGGGGTTGATGCAGATCTAAGGGTTACCTAGCGTTTTGGCAGTTTAGAGTTTAGAATATTTTTTTTTTTATAAAATAATAGTCGCGAGTTTTATTTAAAAATCAGATGTTTGAGGTGGGATCTTTTAATTCCGATTATCGATGTTTAGAACAGCGCGGGGTCTCTTACGAGATTTGGCCTTGCGATGATCATAGTCATGCAGATTGAATAACAGTTCGTTTGGAACGGATGGCAAATTTCTGTAAAATAAAGCGCTAGCTTTTTAATTTGGGCTCTAACAGTTTTTATTTTGAAGTCATTCCTAATTACCGAGTTTCTTAAGTACCTGGGAGCTTTCCTGATAATCCGTAGGATCTTGTTTTGTTTTGTCTCTAGGAGGTCTATTGTAGTTTTACAGGCATATCCCCATACGGGTGCTGCATACAGCATTCCCGGGCGGATGACCGATTTATAAATTAGGAGTTTATTTTGATAACTTAGATTTCCGTTTCCTATCATTGGGTATAAGGCTCCTGTGGCCATATACGCTTTCTTGATTAAGTTCGTTACGTGCTGTTTCCAGGTTAGGTGGGAATCTATCGTTACACCTAGGTATTTAGTAGATTTTTCCGCTTTTAGGGCGTGGTTGTTTATGTACAGAGGCGGCGGAGGTTTACGTTTTCTAGAGAAATAAATCCAATGACATTTATTGGGGTTTAATTTTATTCGCCATTTTTCCAGCCAAGTTTGGAGTATGTCTAAGTGTTGTTGTAGCTGTCTGTGCATTACTGAGACATAGGGGTGTTTTGCAAGTATCGCACTGTCGTCTGCATAGAGTGCCAGCTCTGTGTTTGGAGTCCCAGGGATGTCGTTCAGGTATATGTTAAAGAGTGTCGGGCCCAGGATGGATCCTTGCGGTACACTACTTTTAATGAGCTTGGGTGTAGATAAGTTACCTCCTACTCTGACTTGAAAGTGTCTGTTATTTAAGTATGAGATTAAAAGTTTGACAAGAGCGTCAGGGACTTTTAAAGTGATCAATTTTTGCTCAAAAGGAAGAAGCAAGGAGGATTATATACCCAAGATCCGGATTAAGAGAGAGCCATTCAGAAAGCAGTATGAAGAACCGCCCAGCCAATCCGAAACGACAAGTAAACAACAATTGCACAATGTTTAAGTACTTGTCGAAATATATTAAGTTCTTAATAATTGTTGTACAAACTTTATTTAATAAATTTTAAATATTAATGAGTTCTACTAAAAGAAAAACCAAATGGTCTTCCGTCGAAAATATTCTAAAAATAAGTACATATGGAGCCATTTAACTTTCCCATACATGCACATTTCGTAGTGTTTTGCTAAACTCTTATCGCAGTCATAATAAGAATGAATATATATGTATGTTATTCAGATTTCCTACCCAAGTTATTCTTTAAGGATTTCTTCCGTAATGTGTATCCTTTCTGTGTTAAATTTTAACATTTTGGGTACCATTATTTCAAACACAAATACTTCTATCATTTCAAAAATTTTACTATGGATACTTTAAAACTTTAAGAGCAATATGTGCCTAAATTTATCTCTAAAAATTATATTTTTGTTTTAGATTACTATTTTTCTTTTAAGATAGTTTAAAATTTTTACTCATATATTCATAAATATGTGTAAAAGAATTAGAGCTCAATTAACTTCAGAGAAAAGTGTACCCAAAGTGTGAACTCATATGTTTGTTAAAAATTCCATTAAAAGTTGTACATTTAAGAGCTTCTCTCTGTGTCAGTGTAGTGGTTTAAAATAAAATTTAAGTACTCTTTCTATTGTCGTATCATAATAAATAATACATAATTTTTTCAGAATTGTCTGTAATTTTGTAAATCTAAAAATTGGAAAAAATGATGTTGAAAATTGTTCACAGGGTCCCTTTAAAGTATTTGTAAAACTTCTTTAAAACTTCTTTTTTTCAATTTGGCAACCACTTAGTGACGCTGAAGTACGCATTTGGCATATCTGTGTTAATTAAATCCATTGTGATTCCGTTAACATACATTGCTTAGTTCTACTTATCAATTTTCCCATGTACTATAAATTATAATTATTCTTTTGGAAATTATTTTAATTCTCTAACTTTAAAAATATTTTTCTTTCCAGTAGGCAGCAGCTTAATGATTTTCAATTAATTAGAATTACAGAGCAGCGATATTAATCACTGATAATTACCACTTTTATGCATAATGAAGTTAAAATTATCATTTTTCAACAGTAGTTATTTTTCACTCCGAATTCAAAATCTTAATTTCTGTTATGAAAATTTTAAATGTTGAATGATTTTTGCTCAAATCATTCAAATTATATGCTGTTTGTAAAACTTGGCATATTAAATGGAATGGAAAGATGGATTTTATGTAAAAACCAAAATCTAATTACAGAAATTTTTATATTATAAACATTTTCCTCATGAGATAATATATTCTGCCCCATTTCTTAATTGAAATATCTAAATCAAAATAAACACTTTTTCTGAAAATAATTTAACGTATGATTTGAGAGACACACAAAGAGACAAAAACAAATATTCAATTTCTATTTGTAGAGCACTCGCAGGAAAATAACGTAATTCCCTCTGCTTTTTGTGTTTTTTCAATTTTGTGTGTTTAGTCATTTTGCTTTTATGAAACGCAGATGAAGTTCTGAACTTTTGCAGATTTTTCGTAACATTTTCATAATCTTATGGCGAAAAATATAGTACTAAGCAAATATGGAAATGAAGCAAAAATAACTTCTTTTACACAGAATTTTGAAGTCGAAAAATAGAATCTTGCGACTTCTATTCGTTAAAGTGCATTATGTTCCAGTCGCAGCTTCTTCTTTTCTACCGTAAATTTCTTTTTCACCGTAAATTTCTTGTTTCGGTAAAAAAAGATAAGATTGCTACCATTTATTTGTAATGCTGTGAATACTTTTTATGTTAAAGAATGTTTCTTATGTTTTCTGGAGATGTATTTTATAAGCAAATATGAAGCAAGATAAGCTTCTTAATATAGAATTCCATGAATGTACAATAGACTTTCGATTATGTGTGGTTGGATTAACGGAATTAACCTGGGAAGTAAAAATTTAGCAATTTATAACTACAAATTATATATTTAAAAACACTGTTTAATAAAATTTAAATTAATAGTCAATTCATGAAAAAAAAAATCAATCATGGTGCTGCTTTAACTCGTATCAAAAACATACTTGGTTACTCAACAGGATGATACTATCAGTATCCTCTGTTAAAAATTAGCTAATGTTAGCTAATGCTAAGTATAATTAGCTGATGTGAAACAGGTGTCGCAGTATTTTCCGAAAAGTGAACAAAAGGAAAAAACAACTTACTGTCGTAACTCTTTACTATCGTATTTTGAATAAAAGGATAAGTAAGCGGATCAATTTGTAGATATTGTTTTAATTATTTTCCAATTTGGCAGAGATTATACTTTTCATTTTAAAATCCGGCATAATTCTTTTCTTATCACTCATGGTAATCAATAGCTTATTGTATATAGAATTATAATGATACACGATAAAGAAATAATCAATGTATTATAATTATGGTGAATCTTGTATAAAAATATGAATATGGGCCAATGTTTCAATGTTCATGGACCAATGTTTCCATGGTTTAATGAACATGAACCAATGGACCAATGTTTCAGCGTTCAATTATGTTTTTGAAAAAATATTTTTGTTCAATTTATATATGTCGAGAGGTAAAGGCGGGCGGAGGAGTGTTTACTCCGAATGCCATAAACACTTACATAACTTCCTTTATGAAAGCAAGGCAATATATATATATATATATATATATATATATATATGTTACCCTCCACATATGTCAATGTCTGAAATATTTTCGTCATAAAAGCTTAATTATGTTTCACTCTTAAATGAGTACACAAAGAATTAAAACAAAAAGATCAATCGTGCATAAAACATTGATTATGAAACACTTCCCAACTGCAATGCAATTTTATTTAAACATCTCTAAAATGCGATGCATTCCGCGGTAATATTTTTTAAATTATCACAGTACTATGTCGAGAGGTAAAGCAGTACTACCGTAATTTATTCTAGTTAAAAACATCAAACCATGAAGATAAAAGTACTTTCTAACTCCATGCTCAAGGCTTCATCGAAAAAGGTAATGGTATAAAATCATCTGCTTCTCTATGTAAAATCTATGAATGTTTGATTCATATCACCTATATTCCAGTCTCCAAAGCTAAATAATTTTTCGTTAAAAAATTCAGCAATTCTTATACAACTAATCTTACAACTTGATTTGTTTACATTCTGCATGCGTTAAAATTAGGCTTCGTTGTAGAATTAATTAAAGTTTGGTGATCATTTAAACTAAAAAATATTGTAATTGCTTTGACGCAGAATATAGATGCACAGAAAATACGCAAAAATAAAGCGATTTTAGGACGGATACAGCAGTAAATATAAATTTAAAAGAACTTTAAAAATCACGATTTTGACACCGGGAAGAAAGATGAATGCCGTATTTTATTTTGAAGTGGATCACGTGATCTCTTCATATAATATGGGTGTAATTATTATTTTAATTTTTATTTAAAAATTACTGAGCGTATTTTGCTCAAACTTTTTTTATATACTTTATGGGATAATTTGAGTATTTCCTAAATTTTTTAAAGCAGTTTATGAATTTTAACTTTGATTAAAAATGCTTGAAAAATTACTGCCTATACGGTTCAACGTATTGCACTTTTTCAACCGGGTTCAATCTAAAACTAATTAGGTAATCTTATTCATTTATATTCCCATATGTCCCACAGACAGTCTCAACAACATACTAAAATTTCATTTTGATAAATTCATTTTTACGGCAGTCATCGTGCGAACGGACAGACAGACAGACAGAATGGCCAAAGTCATAAACACTTCTGAACTATGTTGAAAGGTGCTAAAACTCGTTAATCATTAAGAAAATACTCAAAATATTTAACACATGTTTTAAATGATCAATTGTTTTCTATGATCAATGATCACGTTTCTCAACGGTCACATCAAATTTTATTTTCAGAACTTTACTGAAAGAAAAAGCAAGAAAGATCAATCATGCATAAAGTTTTGATTATGAAACACTTTCCAACTAAAATACAATTTTATTCAAATATCTCTAAAGTGCGATACATTCAGCGTTGACATATTTTAAATTATCACAGTGCTACAATAATTTATTATATTTGAAAACTTGAAACTCGATCGAAAAAAATTAGCATTATTCAAATGATGTCATCGATATATAAATCGCCTGGCTCTCTATGTAATAACAGTAAATATTTCATTCATACACTTTTATTCCAGACTCCAGAGTTAAATAATTTTGTTTGAAAATAATTTAGCAAAGCGCATTTTACAATTACTTTCTTACATTCTGCATCCATTAAAATTAGGCTTCGTTGTAGAAATAATCAAAGTTTGATAATCATTTAAACTTAAAAATATTGTAATTGCGTTGGCGCAGAATATCGATGCACAGAAAATACGCAAAAATAAAGCTGTTTTAGGACGGATGTAACACTAAATAAAAATTTAAAAGAACTTTAAAAATCACCATTCTTACTCTTGGAAAAAAGATGGATACCATATTTTATGTTGAAGTGAGTCACGTGATCTCTTCATATTATATGGGTGTAATTATTATTTTAATTTTTATTGAAAAAACTACCTAATATATGTTGCTGAATTTTTTTTTTATATTGGATAATTTGAATATTTTCTAAAATTTTTGAAACAATTTGTGAGTTTTAACTTTGTTTAAAAAATGTTTGAAAATTTAGGTCCTATAGGGTTCAATGCATTTCGTTTTTTCAACCCGAGTTCAATACAAAACTAAGCGGGTGATATTATTCATTTACATTTACATATGCCCCACAGACCGTCTCAACAACATACTAAAATTTTGTTTTGATAAAGTCATTTTTACGGCAGTTATCGTGCGAACGGATAGACAGACAGACAGACAGAATGAACAAAGACATAAACATTTTTCAACTGTGTTGTGAAGAGTTATAAACAACTTGTTATGAAATCTGTATGCAGGAGAATAGCATCCTTTGAATTTTCGCATTTGAATGGAAGTGCTAATAGCGAAATCTGTAAACGCTTTATTCTTTATAACGAAATCTGTAAATGCTTTATTCTTTGAACTAAAGGAACTGATGAGCGTCTTGCGTTTCAATTTTCACCCATCCCTATAAAGTATGGAGAACGACATGAACTAAATTAAATTTATCTACATAGAACGCCAGTAATTTACTTACTTATTTCAGAAATTGACTTTGTAAATGGCAAACAAATAGATCAAAGAATTTCAGCCTTTTAGCGACTCTAAATTATGTCCAACTAATTTATCTAACTTCTTAAATTTCAGAATGATTACTTACTAAATGTTCCTTTTGAAATTGCATCTTAATGGATAGAGTCAAAGCAGTTGAAGATTTTGGTTCGATTAAGACATGTTTTTCTTCACTCACGATTTCATTGTATCCCATGAAATATAAACATAATTATGAATAAAAATATTAGTTAGTGGGTGTGAAGGTAAATGTTAGTGACGCTGGGACAGGGAAACCTGCATTGTTAAATTTGTTAAAACTTCTCCACGACTAACATAATTGCATTGTGTATTTCTAGAAAAATAATAATATAATAATAATAAAATATAATATATAAATATATTTTTATCAATAAATAACCCGCCTGATCGTGGTTCCAAAACCTAAAAACCATCAGTTTTTGAAAGGCAAACAATTAAAAAATAGGAGCCTTTATAAAACGACAGGCTCTGCATTTACTCATTTATTTATTTATCAAAACCAACTTCAGAATTTATCATTGTTACAGCGACTATTATTCATTATTATTCTATCGTTGCCTTAGGAAGATCGTGATGTGATGACCGTAGGAATTTCCCGAAAATACAAAAGACATTGTTGAATTATGATCTTAAAATCATTCCCTCGTTTGTATAAGGAAACATGACATACCTCGTCATTTTTTGGAGAGATGATTTTGCTGGGTCGGCATTCATTTTTCGTTTATTATATATTCCTTTTATATGACAGTCCTTTATTTTACGATTTTACGGACCATCAGCAACTTCTCATGTTAGTATCTCCTTCTGCATTACCTTTGGATATCTGTTTATTGATGGAGACTTATCACCATTTCTGACAATTTAGCTTTTTTCCGCTCCAATGGAGCTTTTTTATGCTCTTTTTTCCTAGTCTGGCAGATATTTTAAAGAAGTAACGACTTTGGTTTGTTGGAGTTTTTAGGCTAGTAAATATCAGCTTCTACCTCTTACGGAAATTCCCTCGCATCGTTGTATAAGGTTTTTTCGATTGGTTCTGGAGTATCGCATCGTTGTGTAAGGTTTTTCTGATTGGTTCTGGAGTATCGCATCGTTGTGTAAAATTTTTCTGATTGATTCTAGAGTATCGCATCGTTGTGTAAAGTTTTTCAGATTGGTTCTGGAGTATCGCATCGTTGTGTAAGGTTTTTCGGATTGGTTCTGGAGTATCGCATTGTTGTGTAAGGTTTTTCTGTTTGGCTCTGAAGTATCCGGGGCACATTCACTCGCTGTGAATATTCAGACCTGCTCAGAACCATGCGACGTATGAGGAGTACAGTGGATTGATTTATTGCGGAGTTGAAAATTTATCAGCTACAACTATCCAATTTGGGCTACAAAATGTCTACTCAATTTTCCGAGACTAGTTAGTTTCTTTTTGGCCCGAACTCACTGTTCTTGGGTTGAATATCTCTTTTGTACTTACAACGATAATGTTTCAATTCTGTGTATGTGACGTAAAATTACGTATTTTATGCCATCACAGTGGGCTTACAAGAATTCGGAGTTTTTAAGCTGAGTCGTATGAGGATTTTCATAATTACACCTTAAAGGAAAATCGCGCTATAATTATTTTTTTTTAAAATTAAAGGGGAAAAAAGGGTATATTACTTACGGAGTTATCATGTAGGCATATTCTTACATAGTGTTGTATTATGTACCATCACTGAAATAGTGCTGCATAAGTAGTGGAACGTAAGTGGCATAATTTTAGAGGCATGTTGTTATTGTTAATTATGTACATTTTAGTAAAGTAAGGTATTCAATTATGCAATTATTAAAAGTTTATACGTTTCGAGTTGTATAATTCTTATCGCAAATGACTGATAAATACTATTTAGAAATATATGTATTCGAAATAATATGCACATGATAATTAATGACAATTGATAATTATGATAATTAATAACAACTGTCCTGTAGGACGACTATATTATTTCTGTCTAACAAATATTTTATGATTCGTTCAATCATTTGCCGCCCTTAGGATTGGGATGGATTGGGATTGGAATATTTTGGTGTCTTGCTGCCAGTTTTATATGCATGATGGCTACTTTAATAGTAAGTTATAAAGCCGATTTATAAGTATACATGCATACTCAGGATTTCCAACTCATACCTAAGATTAAACCCAGCATTTATGTATATAAAGACCAGATAACAAAAGTTTGGTTACATATGAGCTCAAATGTAAAATATTCATTAGAAGCAGAGTACGAATTAAATTGTCAACTGCAGTCGTCTGCAGAGAGATGTCAGCGATTTTTTGGAGTGGTTGATCTGTTGTTTCATCCTGAAAAAGGGAGTCTATTTTTTGTCTCCGAAACATGTTGGTATCGCTACTAATTTCAGTTGCATTTCTAACGAAGGATGTAATTTTAATGCTATTTTTGAAATAGTTTAGCGGTTTGCTTTTAACACGGACCTTGCAACTCGTGGAAGGGTAGGAGATCTATGTTTACGATTGTAGAAAACCTCTTTTTAAGAGGTTTATTGGATCGGGAAGATATTTTTTTCCTAAGTGAAACAATATAACTTTACTTTCGCTTTGTATAAAGACATTTCATAGATATTTTTTCTGCACTAGGGACTCTGTCCATGCTAGCTACTTTCGCCAATCCCGGAGCGTTCTTCTGTTCCTATAGTAATGAACACAATACCTTGGTAGCAACACGAATGTTCTAACCTTCCTTCAACTGTTTAAAACTGCACAACTCCACAATACGGAAATTTGCCATCGATCTTTATAATAGTGAATTTTGCTACATTTTTATAAGATCCATAACCTATATTTGCTGCATATTTCTATCTCCTACTAGCATCTCTAGAGCATTTGCTCCCTACTGGCAACTTTAGAGTGGTTTCGATTTTCATTTTTAGTGCGATAGGATTGTTTCAGCTTAGGTGGCATTTTATAGTAATAAGGAATCGAATCTGATCTGTATTAATCACCAGGTAAATATTGAATTCTTGATCATGAAAAATTCGTTTTCGTAACTACATTGTTTATTTGTTTATCAGAATCAACAATAAGACATATATTTCTAATTGCATTCATAGTTACATTATAATCGTAATTCTTATGGCAATCAAAGTTGCGAAACGCTCCAAAAATTTTTTTTAACAATAGGCAGGCACTTGATACACTATCATTCACCTATACTTTGGTCAGAATCGTGAACCATTTAGACGTCATATAACGTTGCCCCGGCGCACTGGGGGGGGCGCAACACACTGCACCCAACAATATCCAAGTTCGCATCATGCTTTATGCTCGCAGGTGGGACTCTAACCCACAACCCGACAGCCGAGAGAGCACGAGGAAACGCTTGCCTTTGATCGGTTAACCACCGCGTCGGCACCCTCCAATCCAAAGTAATCAACTGTAAAGTGTTTACTTGTTCTGTTTACGCCATATTTCGGAAGTTTCGGGCAGTTACAGTTTTGTTTATACTGGTAATGTCAAACTTTATATCAATTTATATTTAATTAACTAAGACTTAAATCAAAATTAAAAGCCTGTCTTGTACATCAACCGGTTTATATTAGTCTGTTTATGAAATTTTAGAACTGTATGTTTTACAGTTTGTTAGTAATGCAGTGTCAAAAAGCCGCAGTAATTTTTTTAATGTAGAGAGAAAATAAGCAATTAAATGGAAAATTTAATTAGGAAAAGTTATGATTTTAGTAAATGAAAGCAAAAATATCTATCACTTATTGGGTAAGTTTTATTCAGTTAATATTTTTAGAATTTAACATCGTATTTGCAACTGGATATGCATTTTAAATTTAAGCTGAAAGTAACATAAAAATTATTTGAAGCAATTTATAATTTAGAAATATAAGAAATCTTAAGCAAATCTGTTCAAGATGAGCAATATTTTTATTTTCGTTAACTACATTCATTACCATAACTATCCAATTTACTTACAGAAATCTTTCCTTTTTAAAAATTTTCTGAGGCTTTAGAAGTTTAAATCCATGAATAACCGGGATAACTTTCATCTTTAATTATATCGAGTCTGTGAGTAAGGACTTTTCCAAACAAGGATTGGGATGAATTTAAAACTATAAAGTATTAAAAATGTACAATATTTGTTGCTAACATTAAGCCGTTAATGCATTTTGCATAACAAAGTGTACTTAACGTTTAAAGTAGCAGATCTTAAATACGTGAACATGACAATTATATACATTTATTTTTCTCACTACTTCATATTTGTACACTTTTACACTACTTCATATTTGTAAAAAATTTAACAACAAGGAAGAATCAGGATAATCAAATGAAATTTATCTCACATATTTACTCATGTTACAATAAGTAACTGATTATATTTTCAGAACTATAGATTTTATCGATTCAATATTCAGAATCATATGAAGCTACCATGAACAACAATAAAAGCTTCAATAACACCATTAAATGGAAGTGGTTTTGATAACATCTTGAGGAATAGCCTATCAGACCTCTTCTAAGTGAGTACAGAGTTCGCCTGTGATCTATGGTCCAGGCGTTTGACGGACCAGTTGGTTAGCTACCATGTCCCAGACATGTTTGATCGGGGAAATGTCAGACTTACGTACAGGCCAGAAAATAATCGGTATCTGTTGTTCAAGAAAGAGGTTTGAATATTCCGGGCCATACGTGGGCGAGCATTTTCTTGTTGGATTATAGCGCCATGAAAACTCTAAAGGAAGGGAATTACCTCCGCTTCTAAAGCTTTTCTGATGAATTTCTGGCTGTTGTGGGTTCTCTGAATTTTTATTCGGCGAGATAGTGAATGGAACATAATAACACCCCAAAATATGGCACTTGGGCCAGTATGACTCTGCAAGCTACAGTTCAGCACGGTGTCTTCAAACATGTATGCTGATATGGAGCAGCAACTAAATCGTGACTCGTCAAAAACACAAACATGTTTCTAGTTAATACGTCAATGTCTGTGTTCGATACTGCAGCCTGGGGCATCTATTGTTTTGAGGATACGGGGTATACGCTGCAATGGACTGCTAATGACCAATCCTCTGTGAAGCGGATGAAGTTGAACTATTTTGGAGGACGAAACTTGATCTGTGACTGTGATTGTGAATTTTACACATTGGAATTCCTAGATATTTAAAACAAAAGTAACCGATTTTCTAGAAGAGTTGATCAGTTGATACACTCTGCTATCCTCTCTTTGTACATTCAGGACGGGGAGCTGAAGAGTTCAATTTTACACGATTTTAGGGTTAAACTTTGGTAAATTCATTAACAGCATCGTCTCATGCAATTTGGGAGCGCTGAAGGAGCTTGCTAGTGGTTTGTAGTTCAGAATCGAAGTGTGTGAAGCAGGGATTGTTAGAGGGTAGACATCTGAGTTTAATCAGAATGTTTTATGTCTTACTTGCAAAATCATATGGATCCTATAGAGATCATGAGGTTATAAATCAATCCATATGTACGAATCAGTAGTGTAGGGCTGAAGAAATACCAAACATTACCATATATGGATATGGAATCTGGCGTCGGTGTATTCCAGGTATTATGTTAATTATGTTAATTTTGTTGTCAAATCTAAGTTTTATAAAGTGTTTAATAGTTGATTTGAAATGACCCAGACAAAAATACCATTTGTCATTAACTTCATGTTAGCTTGTGGCTTATCTGAAGCATGTGATATTAAATAAATATTAATATCTATGCATTTTGAATGAGACAATTTAAAAAAAGGGGTGCATTTTAAAGAGGCATAGTAAATTCTGTATCCATTAAAAATCATAGCTTCTTCCCTACATTTTCACACATATCCCTACTCATACTCAAGAAAAATATCATCCTAAATAGTCTGTTGGAGTGGGTTTTTGTTTAGACTGAAAATAAGAAAGACATACAGAGTACATTATGTTTGAGTGGCCGCCGCAAACATGTTAATGAAGTTAATGGAGGAATGTTAAGAATAAAGTTCAATACATCAAACACTTTTCAAGATGATTTGGATCTTTATTTTTAGGAACTTTATTCTTGGGAACTTTATTCTTAGAAACTTTATCCTTAGCATATTGAAATTTTATCCTTAGCATTGAGTTCTTTATTACAAAAATTGCTTTATTTCACATCCTCATTTTATGAGATGTTCGTTTGCATTTTTACGCAACATGGCAAATATGACTATTTTTTCAAACTTACTGTTACCAACATCTTAAATTTTGAATATCGTAAATTATTATTATTATGAAAATATAGTAATAGTCTGGTGGTAAAGGAGAAAAATAATTACTAATTACTTTAATAGTTGAAAAATCGAAATCGTTTAAAAATCGTTTGAATCGTTGATAAAAGCAAAAGACTTCGTAAGATTGTTTATTATACCCTTTATGTAAATTTCAATTGAGGATGCAATTGCTATCTGTATTCCAACAGATGGCTGGCATATTAAATATTGAAAAGATGGTTGGCATATTAAAATATTGAAAACATGGCTGGAATATTAAATATAATTTTTATTTTATTTATTTCCAGAATAATGACCACAATGAACGTTTGGTTTTCACAGAATCTTTCAAACACTGTGGAATTTCTAAGTAGAACGATGAATCCAAGTTTTTAAAATGAAAACCACATTTTCCTAAAGAAATTTTTTAAAAAGTAAATTCTAATAAAATAAATTCTAATAAAATATTTGAGAGTAAAATCTGAAAATATATAATAATTCATACTCAGATGATTTTGTTTCAGATTCGGGAAGATACATCTTTCGGCCTTAAATAATGAAGACAATTACAAGCACGTATCTCTACTCTCGACTTATCCCCTTCTGATGCAAACACTTGGGCGACTTCAAAGACCTGACCAACTGAGCAATTTTTTTGTTGCTAAGAAGAGATCAGTGAGAAATTTGGTCTAGCAGAAAATTCTTTTAAGACAGGTCGAAGCAGTTATTAGATACGGATTGAAAATTTGAAACAGTTAAGCGATTTAGGTGATTTACTAGCTTCACTAAATCTCGGCCAGGTTAGATGAGATGATGGTGAAGAAATGGAAGAAACTGTGAAACAAAGTAAAGCACAATATTATTGATAATAAAGATGATTTTGAAATTCAAATTAAGGAAACTACTTGTAAAGTTTCGTATATTAATGAAAAATTTTTGGAAGGGAGCCATGTTAATGACAATACTTTTTCAAATGAAAAAAAAAATAAAAATGTTGATACAGAAAATGATTTTAAAACTATGACTAGTGCGCAAAAGCCAATTGTCACACAAGATAAAGAGAAAGCCATATTTGAGTTTAATGAAAATAGTAAAAATCTGATGTGAGCAACACATGACTTTCCTTATATAATGTAATGAATTTACTATTTTTGCAGTAAAAAAATAGGTTTCTCTTATAGTAGATAATAATATTCTTTCCAAGATATTGAATTTTCGACAATTAGTCGTCATTTTCATTGATTTAGCGTCATTTTCATCCATTTGGCGAGATTTTCGTTAATTTGGCAACATTTCAAAAAGTCGCCAAGTTGGCGACATTCCGCCAAATTCGTCGCCAAAATCTCGCTAAGCGTTATGGACGAAGAAATAAGTTGTTCTTACAGCAGATAAATGACTATTGGCGTTCAAATACAAAAGTATTACTCAAAGTATCTTTTCTCATGAATGGAACGAGCTAGATCCACGAGAATTATGTCACCCAATTTATCGCATTGTATTACATATGAAAAGTGAACATGTTTCTCAATAGGAAATATTTTTTTTTCATTTTATATGACTTTTTAATATTTTCTTTAAAAAATGTGCAATATCTCGAGAACGCTTCATGTTAGCGTTCTAAAATTTATGTCAATCGTTTTCTAATGAAAAATTGCATAAGAAATGTCTATTTTCGTAACTTTATTAGTGGTTTTGATTTTTTGGTGATTTTTTTCAAAATTTTATTCGAAAATTTAGGGTGGTTCTGAACATTCGATTACGTATAAAAACAATAGGCTTTCAGTGTTTACGGATTGTGATTTTTGTACCAAATTTGGTTCAAATCGGTCCATTCGTTCGTCAGTTATCGTCTCCACAGTCTCACTGATGCACACACACATACTTTCACACACACACACACACAAACACACAGACATCACTTCAAAAATGTTTGATTCGTGATTAGGGATGCTTGAAACGTGCTCTCCCGTCGAAAACTCGATTTCGAATTTTCGACCCCGTCACAATACTTTCCTTATACATTATGTATATAAGGAAAGTAAAAATGGTTATTATGACAGTCAAAAATTCTCACAGGTCGATACTGACAGTTCTCCTAAAAATGAAAAAGGTTAATGATTTTGCTGAGAAAGAATGTGTTAATGAAGAGTCAAATCTTGACGTCCAGGTCTATGTCACGCTCACACGCAGGATTTCTTTGCAGCCAGCCCAGGCAGCACGATCTGGATTAAAAACGTTGCAAACTTGTTGCTATCGTTGCTTTCTCGTTTGGTTGCAAATATTGCGATTTAAAAACTATTTTAAGACGAATTATTATTTTAAGACGCATTACGTTGCAAAATGGATAATATATTTCGTTTTTAAATCATTTTAATGCTGTTGCACATATCTGAAAAGTTTTATCTTCATTATTTGCAACAAATTTCATTCAACGAATATCTCCAAATAATCTATTTTTCTAAAAATATCTCCAATCAATCCATATTTTCAACGAATATCTCCAAACAATCCATTTTTCTAACGAATATCTCCAATCAATCCATATTTTTAGCGAATTTCTCCCTATTTTCATCCGAAAACTTATCGAGTGTTAAATTTTGTAATAAGTACAGCGTAAAACAAATTGTATTATTCGAGTTTATGATGTTTAATGGGTTCTTTTTTTGTTTCAAAAGTTTTCAATATTAAATTTGCATTTTTTACATATTTTGTTATTTTTATTTAGTTTAAATTTGTTAAAATTTTAAAGTTTAATTTTCCAACAGATGATAAATTTTAAAAATCAAATTAAACCATTGATATTCACAATTTAGTTCTTTATCATCGAATAAAAATTGTATGACTTCTAAATATGTACTTAAGGGGGGGGGGGGATTTACCTGTTTTTCCTATTCTGACCAACACTCAGAAGTAAAATTACTATGAAATATACAAATGCGAAATTTTGGACCAATAAACATGATACATAAACTTAGCGTAGTCGAAATAAGGGAAGGAGATCGATAATCAAATACTTTCGATAGTGATAAATATCTTCAGCTAATAGGAATAAATGACCTTATTAAGTCAAAGAGTGGGTGTAGAGGGATTGGGAGATTATCACTCCTCTTACTTTTGTACAGTACATGAAGAAAATGCTCAAAATAAATTTAATGACGGACAATTGTGTCTGTATATCAACTTTATGTATAAATTGATATTTCCTTTGCAAATAGTTAAACTACTTTTCTCCTGTATTTCATCATGTTCTGATATAAATTTGACAATCAATATCTATGTTTTAACATAGGCGTAGCCAGGATCTTAGAACAAGGAGGGGGGATGATCAAATGTGATGGATTTCATTTTTCGATATGGACGATTTTGGGAGACTATATTGTATTCAGTGCATTCTGACGTTAACACGGTAAGTTGCGCCACACACCCATAGGTCCGGCCGTCCAAATGGTTGCTCGAGTCCTTAGGATGAGTCGGACGGTCTGGGCCTTCAACACACCCATAGGCGTATCCAGGATTTCGAGAAGGGTAATGAAAGAGCCTGTGCTTACAATTTTAATATCATCTGCTAACCATATCATTAAGACATATTATTAAACAAATTGCCCCAATTAATAACAATATATAGAAACAAATTTCAATTTCAATATGTTCTTCAGTTTTCTTTCCTATAAACTTATATGAAATTATTTTATTTCAAAAATGTTATTTAAGTTATACATTTAAAAAATATCTAATATATTACAAGTGCTTTCATTTGAAAAGCGATAACACAAATTGACTGAGTAGATTTCTAGTGGTGTGATTATAAATTGTGCGAAGTTTATTAACATAATGAGAGAATGTTCATAAACATCGCAGTGGAATCCTATCTGCCCTGCGAAACCTCGATTATTATTTAAATGTGTGCCAAATTCAGCGATAAGCATCACTTCCCTTTAACCCCTATAGCAGCGTGTTCCCTTGTGACTAAATGACCGCACAAATATTGACGTCAAAAGTGTCTCCCAACTTGGCGTGGGACATGGCTGTGTTGCTGATTTGCATGTTTTCTTTGTCTCTCTCAACGTGCCGGGTAAGTAAATTGTTTTTTCTTTCAAAAAGTAATTTTAATGATTGTATTATATATTAAATGTTTAAATTATTATATATTATATGTTTTGTAGTCGTGTATCTACATTGTAGATGTACGATGTAGATACATCGTACATAGTTTGCATAGTTATGGGGAAAGGTATTAGGTATTTGAATTTTGTGCTGAATAACAGCGGCGTATTTAATTTCAGTGATTTGAATCGTTTTACTTTCATACGTAAAACATATATTGGCATCAAAATCCCGAAATTTTATGAAAATAGTATTTTCTCTATATTATATTATATAGTATTAGAGAGTTATAAATATCGTAAAAAATTAGCTTGGAATTACCTATTAAACTGACTGTAAAAGGCATAACCAGTACACAGATTAATGAAGCTTATTCTAATATAGGTCTCACAAAAAAGTTAAAATAATATATATCTTTAAATTAAAGAACACGAGAATTTCTAATTAACAACCAATCAATTTTCTTAATTAAAGAAAATTGTTAAGAAACTTCTAAATCCATTGTAAAAATGAATTCGAATTTTTGCCTTCATTTATAAATTTTTCGACACATTATAATAGGTAGGATAAAGAAACTAATGGAGGCAATTGCTTTAAACAAAAATATTCCACCCAAATTCTTTAGAAATCCGTTCCTACACCGAAAAGCCTGCAACGTCCATTGCACAGCATCTAGATTGGTCTCCCATCCGACTGGACTCTGACCAAGTGAATCCGGTGTTCTTTGAACTCCCAACATCAGCTAGGTTGGTCTCTCCGAACAGGACGCTCGCCTCTAGTGAATATGTAATGTAATCGCATAACTTCATTATATCATCTAGAACGGTCTCCAGGCGGATAGGACGCTCGCCTCCATATATAGTGTAGATGCTAACTTAGAGCGGCTACCTACAAAGATTGGTCTCCTCGTCCGATTGGACGCATCCTAGTGAATCAGAAAGTGTAACTTCAAGGTGAAGGGTCAGATATATTCTATTGATTTGAGTATACATATATATATATACATTTGTTCCATATATATGATATCTTTGTAATTATTTTTAAAAACTGGTAGATAAAACTGGTAGTAAGTTTAAATCCAGAAATTTTATTTATTACATTTGAAAAATCTGATCTGCACATGACTTTCCCTGAAGACTCATATTCAAGTTCTCTTTATTGTTCAAAGGTTTAATAGCTCAAAATAACACGCGTAATTATTTAAAATTACACTGAATTTGCAGTTTTAATTCAATTATCGTTATATTGGCAACCGATTATTTTCAAGAGTGTCTTTGCGAAAATGCGAAAGAAATGAAATATCTCAAGAACTGTTAGTGTTAGAGTAATGGGGGTGGTATGCTTTTCATCGTCAAAAATTATGTATAAAACAGGCATTTAAGTGATATATTTGAGCATACGTAGTTTTTTATTTTAGATTTTGACGAATTTTGCTGGCCAATTCGCAAAAAAGGCAGGTTCGCTTTTTGTTGAATCGTACTGAAATCTAATCACCACCAGGGTAATTCACAAGTGACTTATCTACCAAATTTTGTGAAATTTGGTCTATTAGTTTTTCTGTTAAGTGGATACATACATTGCACAGACAGACACACAGACGTCACGCTTAAAACAGTTTTTCCTGTCCTAGAGGTTCCGATACGTGTAAATCCGTCGAAAACTCGACTTGCAATTTTCGGCATGATTCCAAAACTTTCCCTATACATTGCCATGTATTGCAGGGAAAGTAAAAATCTGATGTGGGCAGCACATGACTGTCCCTGCAGACTTATATCCACGTTATTTTTATTTTAATTAAATTTAATTCACTTTTAATCCAATTTTCGTTTTCATTTGGTAACAGGACTTATTTTCAAAGATGGCGTACGAAAAAACTAAAATATCTCGAGAACGGCTAATTCTAGTGTAATGGGGTTGGTATTATTCTTTTCATCGTTAAAAATTACGTATAAAACAAGCATTTAATGAATATATTTGAACATACGTAGTTTTTTATTTTAGATTTTGACGAATTTTGCTGGCCAATTCGCAAAAAAGGCAGGTTCGCTTTTTGTTGAATCGTACTGAAATCTAATCACCACCAGGGTAATTCACAAGTGACTTATTTACCAAATTTTGTGAAATTTGGTCTATTAGTTTTTCTGTTAAAGTGGATACATACATTGCACAGACAGACACACAGACGTCACGCTTAAAACAGTTTTTCCTGTCCTAGAGGTTCCGATACGTGTAAATCCGTCGAAAACTCGACTTGCAATTTTCGGCATGATTCCAAAACTTTCCCTATACATTGCCATGTATTGCAGGGAAAGTAAAAATCTGATGTGGGCAGCACATGACTGTCCCTGCAGACTTATATCCACGTTATTTTTATTTTAATTAAATTTAATTCACTTTTAATTCAATTTTCGTTTTCATTTGGTAACTGGACATATTTTCAAAGATGGCGTACGAAAAAACTAAAATATCTCGAGAACGGCTAATTCTAGTGTAATGGGGTTGGTATTATTCTTTTCATCGTTAAAAATTACGTATAAAACAAGCATTTAATGAATATATTTGAACATACGTAGTTTTTTATTTTAGATTTTGATGATTTTTACTGGCCATTTTGCAAAAAAAGGCAGGTTATTTTTTGCCGAATCATACCAAAATCTAATCAGCACCAAGGTGACCCACAAGCGACTTATCTATCGAATTTTGGGAAATTCGGTCCATTAGTTATTCAGCTAGAGTGGATAGAGGTTTTCGCGGGCCATTTCGCAAAGAAAAGGCAGGTTCGTTTATCCCGAATTGTACCCAAAACTAATCAGCACCAGATTCGCCCACAAGTGACCTATCTACCAAATTTTATGAAATTCGGTCCATTAGTTTTTTAGCTGGAGTGGATAAAAAATCTTCAAAGACAGACAGACACACAGATAGACACATAGACACATACACAGACACACACACAGACGTCGCGCTAAAATAGTTTTTTCGTATTCTAGAGGTCTCGAAACGCGTAGATCAGTCTAAAACTCGAGTTGCGATTTTAGGCATGATTCCAATACTTTCGCTATACATTATCATGTAGCAGGGAAAGTAAACATATGATGTGGACAGCACATGACTTTCCCTGCAGACTTATATTCACTTCTCTTCATTTTAATTAAATTTAATTTACCTTTAATTCAATTTTTGTTTTCATTTGGTAACTGGACTTATTTTCAAAGGTGGCGTAGAAAAAATACGAAAAAACTGAAATATCTCGAGAACGGCTAGTCCTAGTGTAATGGGGTTGGTCTTATTCTTGTCTTCGTTAAAAATTACGTAGAAAACAAGCATTTAATGGATATATTTGAGCAAACGTAGTTCTTAAGTTTACATTTTGACGATTCTTGCAGGCGATTTTGCAAAAAAAGGCAGGTTACAGTTTTTCGAATCGTACCAAAATCTAATCAGCCTCAGAGTAACCCACAGGCGACTTATCTACCGGATTTTGTGAAATTCGGTCCATTAGTGTTTCAGCTAGAGTGGATAAAAGCTTTTGCCGGTCATTTCGCAAAAAAGGCGGATTCTTTTATCCCGAATCGTACCCAAAACTAATCAGCACCAGATTCGCCCACAGGTGACTTACCTACCAAATTTTGTTAAATTCGGTCAGTTAGTTTTTTAGTTAGAGTGGATAAAAAATTGCACAGACAGACAGACACACACACACAGACGTCACTCTAAAAATAGTTTATTTCGTATTCTAGAGGTCTTGAAATGTGCAGATCCGTCGAAAACTCGAGATGCGATTTTCGGCATGATTCCAATACTTGCCTTACACATTACCATGTGTTGCAGGGAAAGTAAAAAATGTATATATTTTTGTGTTTTATTTTAATTTAAAGTGTCCAGTACAGATTAAACAAGAAAGATCAATCATACTTAAAGCATTGATTATGAAACTCTTTCCAACTTCAATGCAATTTTATTTAAACAAGTCTAAAATGCAATACATTCCTCGGTAATATTTTAAAATTTATCACGATACTATATTAATTTATTATATTTGAAAACTTCAACCTTCATCGAAAAAAATGAATTTCATTCAAATGACGGCATTGAAATATAAATTGCCTGGTTTAAACATCTCTAAAATGTGATACATTCCTCGGTAATAATTTTAGAATTATCATAATACAACGATAATTTATTATATTTGAAAACTTTATCGAAAACAACTGAAATTTATTCAAATGACGCCATCGAAATATAACACTCTCTCTATAAAAGCAGCATTTCATTCATAAATAATTTCCCATTTATGTCATTCATCACAATACTATAATAATTTATTTTATTTAAAAATTAAGACCATGGAGCTACAAGTAATTAAACTCTATGCGTAAAACTTCATCGAAAAAAATCGTCCTTCTCTTTGTAAAATCAGTGAATATTTCATTCATATCAGCTATGCAGACTCCATGAACTAAATGATTTTGTGTTAAAGAAATACAGCAATTCTAATACACCTCATTCTACATATTTTGCTGTTTACATTTTACATAGGTGAAAAATAGGCTTCGTTGTAGAAATAATCAAATTTGGATGAGCATTTAAATTCAAATATATTGTAATTGCGTTGTTTCAGTATGTAGATGCACAGAATTTAAGCAAAAATAAAGTGGTTTTAGGACGGATACAACACTCAATAGGAATTAAAAAAACTTTTAAAAATCACGATTTCGAGACAAGATGGATGCCCTATATCATTTTGAAGTGGATCACGTGATCTTTTCATATCATGGTCACGTGATCGCTTCATATAAGAGGTGTTATTATTATTTTAATTTTTATTTAAAAAACTACTGAATATATTACGCTGGAGGTGTTATTATTATTTTAATTTTTATTAAAAAAACTAGTGGATATATTACGCTGAATTTTTTTTTATATATTTTATGGAACAATTTGAATATTACCTAAAATTTTCGAAGCAATTTGTAAATTTTAAATCCGCTTAAAAAATGTTTGAAAAATTAGGTCCCATAGGGCTCAATGTATTTCATTTTTTCAACCCAAGTTCAATCTAAAACTCATTGGGTGATATTATTCCTTTATATTCCCATAGGTCCTACAGACCGTCTGAACAACATACTAAAATTTCATTTTGATTAAGTCATTTTTACGGCAGTTATCGTGCTAACGGACAGACAGACATACAGACAGACAGAATGAACAAAGTCATAAACTCTTTTCAACTTTGTTGTAGTGTTAATAAAAGTACTTCCAATAGGCTTCCAACAATAGGCTTAAACAATAGGCTTAAACAATAGGCTTCCAATGTGTACGGATTGTGATTTTTGTACCAATTTTCGTTCGAATCATCGGTCCATTCGTACGTCAGTTATCGTCTCCACAGACTCAATGACACACACATACACACACATACTTTCACACACACACACACACACACACACACACACACACACACACACACACACACACACACAGACGTCACTTCAAAAATGCTTGATTCGTGGTCAGGGATTCTTGAAATGTGCTCTCCCGTCGAAAACTCGAATCGAATTTTCGACCCCGTCACAAGACTTTCCTTATACATATGTATATAAGGAAAGTAAAAACAACTTCAAATAAAATTTCATCACCTTGCTTCATTTTTACACAGCGTTCCTAAAAACATGAGGGTACAAGATAGCGTGACTCTTTCTTAAAGCTGAATACGCACTTGTTTGAACGCAGAGCAACTACCAACTCACCTTATCGGTCACAACATTCACTATAGATGTCAAACAAATGATGATTAAATATGTTTTGATTGGAGTCTAATTAAGATCCTGAACTCGCAATTATCCTTAAGAAATTATCACAAGTAACTTATTTTAACTTTTTTTTAAAAATCAGTTTTAGCTTGAGAAAAAATTAAATTCATCCTTTATTACGAAATTTTGCACTATTTAGAATATTTCTGTGAAAACAGGAAGCTGATAGCTGAAACCGTTCCGGAGAAATATTAAATAAAACATTCAAAATGGCGACCATATTATCAGGATGGTAACCGTTAGCATGAAGATAGCGATTGCCTCCTCGACTAAAATTTGCTTAAAACATATAATAAAAAATCTGATGTGGGCAGCACATGACTTTCCTTATATAATGCAATAAATTTACTACTTTTACAGTTTAAAAAAATGTTATTCTTATAGTAGATACTTATATTCTTTCCAAGATATAGAATTTTCTTCAATGAGTAGTCATTTTCATTGATTTAGCGTCATTTTTATCGATTTGGCGAGATTTTCGTTAATTTGGCAACATTTAAAAATGTCGCCAAGTTGGCGACATTCCGCTAAATTCGTCGCCAAAATCTCGCCAAGCGTTATGGACGGATAAATAAGTTATTTTTACAGCGGATAAATGACTATAGGCGTTCAAATACAAAAGTATTACCCAAAATATCTTTTCTCGCGAATGGAACGAGTTAGATCCACGACAAAGATGTCACCAAATTTATCGTATGAAAATACATATGAAAAGTGAACATGTTTCTTATCAGTTAATATTTTTTTTTAATTTAGGGAATTTTTTGATAAATTTATTTGAAAAATGTGCAATATCTCGAGAACGGTTCATGCTAGCGTTCTAAAGTTTATGTCAATCGTTTTCTAAGGACAAATTACATAAGAAATGCCTATTTGCCTAACTTTATTAAAGGTTTTGATTTTGTGATTTTTTCAAAATTTCACTCAAAAATTTAGGGGGGTTCAGAACATTCGATTGTGCTTTAAAAGAATAGACTTCCAGTATTCACAGATTGTGAATTTTGTACCAAATTTCATTCTAATTGCTCCATTCGTTCGTGAGACATCGTCTCCACAGACTCACGGATACACACACATGCACATATACTTTCACACACACACACAGACATCACTTCAAAAATGTTCGATTCGTGATCAGGAATGCTTGAAACGTGCTCTCCCGTCTAAAACTCGAATTCGAATTTTCGACCCCGTCACAATACTTTCCTTATATATTATGTATATAAGGAAAGTAATAAGTCTACGAAGTCTATCGATTTTTTTAGAACGCGTAACAATTCTTCAATAATCAGGGACTTAGCAGTTGAACTATAGATTCTTGGAAAGGGGAAGGGGTGGAATTTGCTCGAGTCCTTTTGTGAGCAGATTTGTTGGAAATAAAACTTTTAACCAATTTTAATATGATAATGAACTTAAAACTCCCTTCGAATTAAAAATGCACATTTTTAAAAATTACAAATGTGTTGCTCCATGTCCTATTGCGTTTACTGTTCAATCGCATTATGGTCTGTTCCGTACATTAGAATTTATTCTGTTTTAATTTATGGCATTAGAAATCTAATGTGAAAACCAAATAATCGAACAACGGCAAATTTCCATTTTAACGACTTGTAATTATAGAATAAATAAAAAATGTCCAGTGCTTTTGAAAATGAGCTTCTACTACGATTTCGTTAATTACTATTATTATCTTAACTATCTAATGCGCATAATTTGACAACGCTTCGTATTTAGTTTTAGAGAAAGTATCAAATGCTTAACTTAGAAGTCTTTTAAAAATACGAAACCATCAATAAAGAGGATGTTATTTTACTGCAGATTTAAAGTTTGGGATGTAAGGATTTTTATTCCGTTGCTGATCGTGAGAGTAATTTTAAATTTAAGAGAGAATACTGCTGATTTAACTTGAAATTGATAGTGTGATACTTTTGTGCTAAAGCTGGCCAATAAAGCTGACATTGCTGGCATTGCTGGCTAAAGCTGGCATTGCAAGAGTTTGCAGTCAGGCTGTCAGGGAAGGCTAATTCAGTTACTTACGGCTAATGCAGTTCACTAGAAAACGGCAGGCGATAGGATGGTTACTGCTGATAATCTTCGGACTAGCTGAAGCATTTTTATTTGTTTTGAAACGGCAGCAAGATGATTATTTTATGGGATAGTCAATTGCAACTATGACAGCACGTAAACATTTTATGTGTTGCAATTTGGTGAATCTGTATGGCAAGGGTTTTCGACCCAAAACTCGAGAGTCATATGCGTTCCGCTGGTTGATTTGTGGGGCCCCGGAGAATTTTTTTTAAAAATTTACCATTTATTTAAGAAACGCATCTTTCATATCAAGGACACATTTTGACAATTTAAGTATCTTATTGCTACTACTGGTGATTTTATATGCAAATGTATGAGAAAAATAAATAAACAAGAAAAAATGCTTTCTGATTTTAGAAAGTTTGTGAAATCCTGCAATATTTTTTTGGTTGGGAATCATGCTAAACTATTTATGGTATGGCTTAAAAATTGTATCTCACTCTGTCCAAAACTACACTTAACGTCATTGATCTTAACTTCATACTTTACAAACCGACTAAAAATAATTTCTAAATTTTTCTTGTGCTGTTGTTGAAACCCAGACCGTCCGACCTACCAGAAAGGTGTAAGGTAACTGTTTGGACGGTCGGGAAGTGCCACCCTATTTAGACCGGAACCCAGTGGGGGAGGCATCCACAGGGACCGTACCCTCCTTCCCCTACCACCAACCTCTCGGAAAGACTTTCGGACCCACATGTTTAACGTGATCGTATTCCGCATGAACACGGCGGCAGTTTTGGCAGTGGCTGGAATCGAACCCGGGCCTACCGAGTGCAACTCCAGCGCGCTAGTGTGAACTAGCAACACTAGCTGACGAAATGTCATCCAAGTATGCAAAACAAAAATTTAACCAAACCTCATAAATGAATCTTTGGATCCTTTGTACAGCTCCGCGTAATCCGAAAAACAAGACTGGGAACTCAAATGAACCAAACAGCGTGATAATAACAGTTTGGAAAATATCACGCAGATTTACGGGGATCTGGTGGTATGCTTTCATAAAAACAATTTTAAAGAAAATCTCTTCTAATTGCATGAAAAATACTGTAAGTAAGGATCTCCTTACCAATTTTGTTGAAGGCTTTATAGTATCCCATGGATCTTCAATCCGGAAAACCTTTGGGAACCATATGCAGGGAGTTGGACCAGTCACTTTTAGAAAGTCTACATATATATATATATATATCTTTTTACGATATATACAAATTTTTGTTTTGCAACTTTCAACTGACCTGGATGTAATCGCCCTAATCACTGCTGTCGGACCAACAGTTTGGATATAATGCCATAGTACTTTGCTTAACCTCCTTATTACCTGCAAAAATTACACTGGGTTATGAAGTTCTACACAAAATCCTTATATTCATTTCTATTCTTTATAGACAACACCAAGTACTGTCCATAGCTCGCTTTAATGCAAACCCTAGTTACTAGGCCGATCATTATACTTCGCTTGATTTCAATAGCAAACCCAAAATTCTGAAAGAAATCTGACTCAGAATTGGATTACTTGCATCAGCCAATCGTGGCAATCGTTACAATGCACTCCGAAATCCAAACTGAGTAATTTGAACCATACGCAGTTACACCCTATCCACTGCATGTAAAGAAATTATATCTGACTTCAACCTTTGTGAAACAGACAAGCTTGAAACTTCACTACAACTGCCTAAAAGGAATCTTTGTTTTGAAATACTATTGTCCGTATTATACAGCGATTTCTCGTCAAGACGGATAGTCAAGGGCTAACATTTATTGTACTTATTAGCGAGAATTCATTATAATAGGTGTTCCTAAATCTGAAGTAAAATAGTAATGAAATGCATAAAATGTTAATGAAAGTTTGTTTTCTTAAACTTTATGTAACACACTGCATTGAAAAATACATCTTTAAAACAAAAACTACAAAATTTTAATTAACAGAAATTAATAATATGTGTAATAAGGGAAATATGAAAATTATTAACGTTTAAGGTATAAACAACATTTAGTCGTACTTATTAATATTTTTAAAATGTATTTTTTATTTGTTTTCTCTAGGTAAACAAACCTCTTTTTATATCATTTCAAATTCTATTCAGTTGCTTAAAAATATCATTCTCGAGCATCTACTAATTAATAAAATTAAATAAATTTCGTCTATCTTGAAGTACGAATGAACGTATTAAGCGATGTTTAGAATATGCAACGTCTATAGACCTTTTTTTTTTTTCGAATTGCCAGGCAATTTGACCTTCGTCATTCGCCTTTATTACAGCGGCCAGAGTATGAGCCATTTAGCCGTCCATTGACGTTGCCTCAGGCGCACCAGAGAGGGGCGGATCACATTGCGCCCACAACACAAACATCCATGCCTTACGTGGGGCTCGAACCCACAACGTGACGGTCGAGCGATTGCTACGGAAATGCTTGCCCTGACCACTCGACAACCACGTCGGCACGTCTATAGACCTAAACAAGTGAATACATATTTGTACGTAATAACGGGAAATCCATCTCAAACGGGTGACGTCTTAAAGACTCCACTCTATAATCTGCGGCTTATTACCTGTTGCACAAAAACCACAGTTGTTTCTGCCGGATATACACATTTTTCTACTATAAGCATATGGCCAACACATTTCGGGGCTTTACCCTTAAATAGAAAATGTTAATAGCAAATCCAGTCCTCCTGGTTGGTGCTACGTTGCTTATTTTTCTGTCCCGACTCCGCATTTGCGTTGAGTAATCTGCACTTTTTTAATCGGCGCATATTTTATACATTTCATCCACCTGCTAAACTAAAGAAAAAACTTGCTTTAATTAATTTGGGTATAGCGGAATCCTGATCAATAGTTTGTACAGAAGGCGAATAGATTTCCTGACTGTAAGCTGAAATTTTATAAGTTTTTTTTAACTATATCGAGTGATCCATTGAAGCTTACTGACAAAATAGCCTGCCTATTACTAGGTTATCTGCTCATCCAAACATCTTTAAAATATGCATCATCTACTTGGTTATCTTTTAATTACCGTATTTTCCTTAGAAACTCCCCAGATCTAAATCTTGCAAGGAAGTTTATATTTTTTTTTGCTTGCAATGCCTCAAATTGTTTAATGTATTTTTTAATGCCGCACGAAGGATGGTGCATTAAGTATAAAGCATGAAACAATGTTTGAGGGCCCAGGGATGCCACAAAAGTGTCAAATTTTATTTGTTCAACCTCAATACCGAAACTTGAAAATTTGCTTCCAACTGCGCAAAAAACAATATCACATTATTAGGCCAAAATGCCGGTATCTTAACATACACGTCGTTACATTCTAGTACACTAGCTATACCTGGATCAAAAGTACCTTGTACTTTTCAGTCTCACTCCATACTTATACTAGCCCCAAACAACACAATATGACAAAGTTCAAATAGCAAAATATTCAAAATCAATCTCCACGAATTCCTAAGCAAATCCTCAGAAGACCACTGCAAGCAGAAGAAAAACAAGAAACATAGTGTACCATAACCATCTTTAGGTACCTTCATTATCGTTAACCAGTTGCATGTGCTTATGCTTGCTCATCTTAGATAACCACTTATGACAAATGAGTTACCGCCTCCAGCTCCAGGATCTGATCCACCCCCTTGTAGTATTCCATCATATCCAAAGGATTTGTGCACACAGACACACAAAGACTTAGCAATTATAACTTTATTGAACAATTAACAAATGTGAATGCTAAAATAACAAAAATATTTAAATCAAAACATAGCTCTGCCTTAGGCGCCCATATGAGTACTTTTTGGGAGGGGGAGGGGCTAAGATTAGCTAAGAAGTACCTTATTTTAAAATGTGAAAGGTCTATCAAAAACTAGCAATTTTTTTCTGTTCTATTCATTAAATTTATTTATAAAGTTACAAAAAGAAAACTGAACAGTTAAATGATTTAGCTGATTTAAAAAACTGTTACTGAAAATTAATATTATATGTATGATGATGGTATATGAAAACTACATTTCAAATGAATTAAATGTTCGTAGAGTAATTTTTATTTTTTGCCAAAGCAGAAGTTACAACGGAACTATACTATACAATTAAAGTTAAAATTACAGTTTAGAACATTGTGATGGGGAAAGTTAACTCCACAATGATGGATAGCTAGTACTTTTCAGAGAAAGCAAACTGCAGATTTCGTTTGGTTTTAGAGAACTTAGCTATAGACAATTCTGCCAAATTCAGCTCTTTTATTCTGTCTCTTTGAACGCTTAATAAGCACAAACTTGAAAGACGCTCTTGGCTCATTGTGCTCCTTAACCATGTCTTCACCCGCCTGAGGGTGCTAAATGACCTTTCCACAGTGCACGTTGTTGGCGGAATTGTCATATAATTCAGTATCGCCCTCTTAACAAAAGATGCAGTTTCTGAAAGGAGATCACATAGCTTAACTTTTTTACCACGGTCCTTGTTTTTCCATATATCAGACCAGGTTCTAGCCTCGGCTTCCAGATTTTCAATGTCATGAAACTGAGACAGTTTCTTCATAGCTTTGACAAAAACATCTTTTTTCATGTTTTTCATCATGGTGGGATGAATTAAAGTTGCTTTGAATGGTGTCTCATTGCGGCCGGTAAAACTTGATTCTGGCACATGATTGAGGTCATTGACCACTAGGTTCAATCAATGGGATGCGCAATGAAAATATACAGTTTTTGGATGTTTATCTATGATTCTTTGTTGAACACCAGTATTTTCTCCAGCCATCGTGGAGCATCCGTCGAACCCTAAACCAATAAGCTTAGTCATTCCCAGTCCTAACTTTTCCTTGAATTGTAAAATAGCATTTGTTACACTTTCTGCATCTAATTTCTCAAGCCCGGCAAAACCCATGAATTCTTCTTTTATCACACAACCAACATTAGCAACTTATTTGATGTATCTTATTCTAAGAGACATTTGCTCTTTGCAACTAATGCCAGCAGTTTCATCAGCCAGCAAAGAAAATGCTTCACATTCACTGACCTTGGTTCGTTGAATCGTTTCTTGGATTATATATCCACAAATGTTGATCAAATCATTCTGGTCTCTGTGAGAAGTATATTTAGATTTTCCTGAATGTGTCCTTAAATGGTCTTCAAGAATTTTATCTCCTGCGTGGATGCGGAAACGTAGTGGGTCTTAAATTCTCACTTTAAGAGAGTTTTCCCGCGAAGTGAAATATCATGAACACCACAAAATATTATTGTTTGCAAAATAGATTTAAGTTCGGTTCTATTGATCTGAATTAGTTCATCTCTAGTTGAATCCAATTATTCAATTACATTTTTTGTTTTCCTTTCTACAGAACCACATAAGTTTTTGGCATTAGTCAGAGCTTCTTGGTGCCAGTTGCGGCGTTAGGCGTCGGCGACGTCGACGACCGCCTCGCGCCTGTGGGGGCCTCGCAAAAAAGTTTTTCACGTTGTTAAAGATTTAGTTATTTAGTTATCCGTATTAATTTCCGTACGAGTGTAGTAGTATTTATCTAGAGTCGTCTGGCAACATTATGAAAATTAGGCGATTCTGCACGCGATACTCGGGGAATCCCCAAATCGGTAATTCATTCTACTTCATTCAATCATCTGTCACAAAACTCGGAGACTCGTATGCGCAAAACTTCTGGCTACGTTTCTTTTCATTACTAAGTGAAAAATTGGTTATTCTTTTTATTATCGTAAATTTTAGGTAAGTATTTCGTAATTAATTTATATTTTCATACTTATGAATCGCCATTTCATTTGCGATAAATATACTCAAAAAGTCTAATACTCATTAAATATTACATTTAAACATGCAATTTGTTTTTGTAAAATAATTTTTAAACGTTAGGACTTTATTTGAATTCCCGTATACAGGGTCACCATAAGTTATATTTTTCTATTTTTTCAACCGACTTCTAAAAATGAGGTTCTGCATTCGACCCGTATGTTCGCGATTTTCTCAAAACTACCAATTTTAAGTACTGAACCAATTTTGATGATTCTTTCACTAATGTAATCTGCATACTTTCAGTAAGGTTTTATAGTAATTATATGCATAAATGAAGATCCACGTCATTAAAATTTTAGATAGATTTGCCTCGTATCTCGGACATTTGTCAATCGATTTTGATGATTCTTTTTTTATTGGATAGGTTTTACATAAGTTATACTTTGAAATTGGATATTTTATTGGCTATTTTAGGTCATCATGTCTGGAGGAGCCTCAAGAAATAGAGATATAGGGAGGAAATGGGAATCCGGTGCATCAAAAAGAAAAAGAAAGGCTGAGACGGTTATGTCCAACCAAGCTATGAGTTCCAGTATGATGAAATTTCTTAAGAAACCTTCTTCAGGTGTTACTGCCCCAGAGGCCTCTGATGAACATCTTATCAAAGTTTTTTAGTTTCTCAAACAGAACCAGCTTCAAGGTCGAATGAATCTGTTACCCTTTCAGCACGATGAGCCAAGAAAGACTATCTGCGTTATCAGTACTATCAATTAAAGCTGAAATAGCGGCTGGTATTAACTATGACGTAATTTTAAAAAAAATCAGTGAGGCGAAAAGCCGAAAAGTTCGTCTATTTTAATTTCTGTTTGTTTATGTAATTTTTGTCATTATTTGATTAGCAATAATACTTGTATAGTATACTCATAAAATTAGTGTCTAATTATTATTAGCGTATAATTCAGCTCATTTAATTTAACATTTTCGTTCTGATTGGAAAATGAAAGAGACCTCGCAAAGCTGATGTCGCCGACGTCAACCTTTCGTCTAGCGCCGCCACTGCTTGGTGCCCTATAGATTTAGCATGTGTCATTGCATCTTCATGGAAATCTTTAGAGTCCTTTTGAGCGTTAACCACGAAGGAACCCAAAGCACCTCTTTTTAAAGTCGGTGTAAACAACATACAATATTTACAAAGTCCACCCCTTAAAGATGGAGAATATACCAACCAGGGATATGCGTCCAACCAGCTCTTTTGAAATTGGCGTTTATCTTTACCAAAATTCAATGTATATTTCTTAAAATCGTGAGTAAAAAAATTTACCCGTGGCTTTGTTAACAGTTGCTATTTTGCTTCGTTTGAAACATATGAAAATGAATTATCCAAATATTGGTCTAAATCATGACGTACAGCAGAAATTTCACAACCAGGAGTATCGTTATCGCCGCTGGAATGTGTTTGCTCGACTATTCTTTCTGTAGAAGTTGAGGGGTGAGTAAATGGCTCTTCTGTTCCTTTTGAAGGCACCGAAAATTGTTTCAAACCAATTCCACAACAAGGAGGTATTTCTTTCGTAGATTGCTCTTGCTCTAGCCTCACCTTCTTGACGATTTTCCCAGTGGTCTGATCAGAAAACTTCCGTATATTCATTGTCAGACGGAACTACAGAATTTGAATAATAATTCTCAGTTCTGCATTCACAGCTACGAATCTAAATAATTAAAATAATTTAAAATACTAATTCACAATTTAGAAAACTATCGAACAATAGCAAAGTTAATAACAGGCTTTAATAAATGCAGTGCGGAAAGATCGCTAGAGAAAAAATCGCATCGCATTCGATTTGCAAAACAGAGAAATCTCAAAATTAACACACCCTGGCTTGCAATGCTTTGCTTTGTACATCGAAAATAAAATTCTACAGAAATCGACAACAGCAGAGAATATTTAGAAGTTTAGAGCGGACCAATGGGCAGTCAGTTCTACCACTACGTTACACGCACAGCCCGAGCGCGGCGAAAAACTGCACATGCTCACATGATACATAACACACTCTTTCCCCCCTTCTAAAATCTCAGCTAGACGCCTACTAAAAGCATCAGTGTCGTGATTCATTGTTTCGTCATGTTCTGAAACTGCCGCCTAAAATTCACGGCTGTACTTTTTTTCCCCTAATCGAAAGCAAACACATAGCAGTATCGGGAAAATTAAATTTTTAAAATAAAGAAATTTGATAAAAACAATCATTAATGTTTTATTATTTTTAAAAATGACTTAAAAAAAGCTTTCGTCTATTTTAATGTTTTTTTTATCAGAGATTTTGCAGTACAAACGGCGCTGATAGGGAGGGCTCGAGCCCCCCCCGTATGGGCGCCCTTGAGCTCTGCAATAAACATATCCGTGCCGATGGCACACATGCAAGACAGGTCGGTGTTCCAAACCTCTAGCGTGAGTAACCGACATTTAGAAAGTTAGCATAGCAGCCAAATTAGCACGCAACCAAATATCTTTTACACACCTTGTGTACTCCGGCCGTCCAAATTGTTGCTCTTAGTCCTCTGGACGAGTCGGACGGTCTGGGTCTTCAACACCTTGTGTACTATGATTATTTGGTGTTAGAAATTTTTGCCAACGGTTATTTTGGTCTTTTTGGTTTTTGTGTATTGTTAAGAATGTTAGATTAATCCTTTTCTCGGCCGGGTAAATAATCTGCTCTATGCCAACATTAGTGAGCCCCCCGGTCTGGGCAACAAACGAACAAGGGACCGCTATGTATCGCACAGCTGGTGTCGCCATTTTATGATTATAAGTCATGTATCGCCACTTATTGGTCTATTGTGCTAGAAAGTATTAATGTCGAACAGCGATGTCAGAGCAATACGATCACTGATCATACTGCTTTGCTTCAGAATACTGTTACGAACATGTAAAATGCCTTCACTGGCGGCTCTTTTAAGAACCAGAAGGAAAAATCACCTTTACAGGCAGTCATTCTTATTACGCCAATGCAGAGTTGCCATATTTGAATACCCGTAGCAGGGTTGCCAGATTTGGTGAGTTATTGCCAATTTAGTGACATATGGCGACTTTTCGAAGGTTCGAGAACTTGCTCGAAATAATGAATATTCTGGCAGTTACAAGCCCCTTTTGGAAGTTTCTACGGAGAGTATATAAAAAAAGTCGTCGCTCAGTTGGAGAGCAGTTAACATCATACAAGCCACAATGAATTATGGGATATGCCAATGTTTTGAGAATAGAATCCGCTGTTTTGTGAAATTAGTGGAGCATTTAATTGCTGTTTTACTGTATCTGACAGTTTAGTGTTCTTGTGAGATAGTTATAGAGCTATTTGCTGTATATTGTTTATGTTTACGCTGTGCTTGTAAATAAACGTGTTAGTTATCCAGAAATTTGGACTCATTCTTGTATTCTGTAAGTATCACTCACGATTCCACAGGATACGCTGCAGCAATAAGCTAACTGAACTTATCCTTAAACAAAAGTATTTTGAACAAATACGCATTTCATCCATTGTGAAACCTGAGATAGATTATATTCGAAAGTCATCATCCATTTTTGTAAAGATAACGATAAGAACGTATAAATCATAATTTACTTTTTTGAACGAAAAAGTTCCCTTCATGTCTGTCAGAGGTGTTGAGGCTACAAAAAGTGTGACAGGTTTAAATAGTGTGAAGCTTAATCCCCCCTTGATTCAGGAAAACGTGAGTAAGATTTCAAATATTTTTGACTGTCTTTTTTAAGCAGGTCACGTTAAGATAGTTAGATTTGCATAAATTAAGGAAGCATGTTTGAAATATTCTATGAGGCGTCAGTTTCGTGCGTGGACTTGCATTGATTCCTTTGCTGAGGATTTATTTGAACGCATTTCGAGCATGACACTTCATTTTTGAGTTTATTGGTTTTTTTGGATCGCGTTTTGCTAAGATCTACTCTCGTACATTTATGGTAAATACAGATGTGGATTTTTTTTTATTGCTTTCTCTACATATATTGTATGAGGTATAGGAAAAGTATTGAGACAGGGTCGAAAAGTCGAATTCGAGTTTTCGATGCAAGAGCATGTTACACGCATCCTTGAATTCGAATCGAACATTTTTGAGGTGATGGCTATGTGTATGTATGTTAGTGGGTGTGTATGTAAGTTAGTGTGTGTGTATGTATGTTAATGTGTATGTATGTTAGTGTATATGCATGTACGTTAATGTGTGTGTGTATGTATGTTAATGTGAGTGTATGTATATATGTCAATGTGTGTATGTATATATGTTAATGTGCGTATGTAAGTTAGTGTGTGTGTATGTATGTTAGTGTGTATGTTTGTGTTTAATGTGTGTATGTACGTGTGTTAGTGTGCGTATGTAGGTATGCATGTTAATGTGTATGTATGTATGTATGTCAGTGTGTGTGTATATGTATGTATGTTAGTGTGTATATGTATGCGTGTATGTATATATGTTAATGTGTGTATGTAAGTTAATGTGTGTGTGTATGTTAGTATGTATGTATGTGTGTTAATGTGTGTATGTACGTGTGTTAGTGTGTGTATGAAGGTATGCATGTTAATGTGTATGTATGTTAGTGTGTGTGTATATGTATGTATGTTAGTGTGTATATGTATGTATGTTAGTGTGTATATGTATGTATGTATGTTAGTGTGTGTATGTAGGTATGCATGTTAATGTGTATGTATGTTAGTGTTTGTGTGTGTATGTTAGTGTGTTTGAATGTATGTATGTTAGTGTGCTTGTATGTATGTATGTTAGTGTGCTTGTATATATGTATGTTAGTGTGTGTGTCTGTGAACGTGATATCTCATGAATAAAATCAGGAATCAAGCATTTCGAAAATAATTTGTAAAATTATGTAATCATTGAAGTCTGAAAGTCTGTTGATTCGAAACATGATCGAATGTTTGAAAGATTCACCAACTTTCGAATGAATTTTGAAAAATCTTAAAAAGTCAAATCCTGCAATAATAATAAATAAATAATTATTTCCGTTGTAATTTTTCATTAAAAAATTAATGACACCAATTTTAGAATGCTAGTATGATACGGTCTCGATATCGCCTGATTTTTAAATAAATTTATAAAAAAAAAATTACATAAAATTATAAAAGTAGTAGGTATAGCCAAATATAGGTTCACTTTCCACCTGCAATATCATGCATCATATATGTTAACATCATTCTCGCAGATCTAGTTCATTCTATTCACGATAGAACATACTTTAATGTACTAGTTTTGCATTTGGACGCCAAAGAATTCGCTAATAGCGATTTATTTCACGGGATATTCATTAACAGTTAGTTTCATTTTGATGAGTATTTTTCACGCGAATATGAATAGGTCAATTTGTTCGGACCGAAGTTGCCAAAAGTCCCAAATTTTAATTTACTTGGTGGTATTAAATGCAATGCAAAATTGAGCTCCACAATTATATTGCAGTCAAAGAAATAAAGTCATTGTATTATTTAGGGAACGTCATGTGCTACTTACATAATTTTTTTTTGCCTCTAAACGGGCGTTGGTTCTTACACTGAGGTTCCCTATTTGAATAGTATAAGAATATTTTTTGTTCTAAAAGGGGTTGTTCCAGTAAAGTAATATGAATATAATAATAATATTATTATGTTCATGACTGTGTAATTAAAAAATCCGAGTTAATATTTGTTATTATTTAATAAATTTTCTTATTTTTTTCAGTGAATATAAAACTTGTCTTAGGAACAAAAAAACACAAAATGAAAATATTAAACTTGGCATACTACAGCGTATTGAATCGCGTACTCCCCAGGATGCGTGCATCTCACTTTGGGGACATACCACTGATCTACTTAAAGTGCACCCGACATTTACATTTTTAATTTTTTGCAAAAATTCAGAAAATTTCAAAGTTTTCTACTAAATTTACTTGTACATCACTGGTTAATATTATTTGATTTAAAAGCAAAGTTACCCCTTTGAATAATATCACCAATGTAACATTGGTAATAAGTAAGTAATAGTAAGCCCGATAGTAATGCTTAAAATTTGAGATGCAATTAAAACAACTAAACTTTACTCATCGTTATTGCGAATTGGGTTGCTCATTTACTCATCAAAATGCATCTGCTAGATTAAGCACCGTATCTACACTGTATTGAGTGTGCTAATTGGACATAGAAACTATCAAAGGAATTCTTAACAGATCATGTGGACTAAAATTAAAAGGCCTTAAATTTCACTCTCCTTTGGAACGATCTCTTTCCTTTTATCCTCATTAACGTGGCTCTTCGTATTCCGCACTCTTCTCGAAGGATGATTCAGAATGCAAAAGAGGTTAGCGATGGAACGCGCATAACCATTAACTTTAAAATGTGCGTGTTTAGAACCGGAATGAACGCTGTCTTCGGGGTTCACATCATTATTCACTGCATTGATTTTTGCGGCTGTCTTTTGCTTTCAGATCTGTTAAGATGGAAGAGAACGGAATTTAATCTTTTGGAGTTTTAAGTGGTGATTAGTGGTTGGAATATATTAGAATGTGATAATAGTTGCATTAAAGTTACTGTTGACTGTAGTCATATTTTTCAAAATTTGGTTCCTTAAATTATTCGTTAAAGGGGAAGGGGATCCAACTGGTGGATTGTAATCCCGATATTTCTTTACAATCCCGATATTCCGGATTAAGAATGTTTTTAATCCCGGATTTCGTGAACCCTTTAGAATAGGTAATTTTAATTTACTTCGTGGAGCGCTGTGGCAACAACGAAGCTCGTACAAATTTCCTTAAAACGCACATCGAGATGTACACTTCATCGAATTTTAAATGCTCAAGGTCAAGGACGAACTTTCTCTTCTCTCTTCGTTAAGCAGTCACTTATCGGCGTAAGACATCGTATTTTGATTTCACTCGATTAACAGAGTTTATGTAATTTATTCTTTGTACTCCCAAGTTGGGTTTGTTCTATTGAAGCATGTTTGCTCTATTGGACCTGTTTTATTGTGCCACGGATGTAGAGATATGTGCTGCGTAATGCTGTGTGTGAGAGCTGCAAAGTTACAAAGAAGAACGAATTCAATTTTGTCGTTGAGTTTGAGTGAATTTCTCCCACTTCATTTACAGAGGTAACGTAAGGACGTGATTGTTGAAGGCTGTTCTGATGCACAAGTTGTTCGTCTAAATCAGTGGTCTTCAAACTTCTAACGCCTTCGGAACCCTACGCTTAAAAAATTTTTTTTGGCACCCTAGAACAAAAAATATGCCCCGTAAGCATAGTGACGTAAAGACTTTAAGCATAGTGACTTTAAGTATAGTGACGTAACAGAAAATCTCGGTGCCCCCTCTCCCTCCGCAAAAAAGTTTTTAAGCTACATTTACAAAAATTAACTACCGAAGACTGGAAATTAATTTTGACCATTATAATCATAAAACCAAATACTAAATACAAAAATAAGTTATTAAAAACATGTTATTCAGATTTTTTATTGAATACAGCTGAGGTGAATTTGCCGGCTCTAAAAAGCCGCCACTGCAGTGAAACATTCAAGCATATTTGTAGGCATAAATGCAAGAAAATACAAAATTCGGAATATATCTATTTCAGAAGTAATACTAGAAGTAACTAAATTTAATGACTTGAATGCGCTTGCTTCTTGCTACACAACTTTTGAAAATCAGGCTTAATTGTTGTTATTTGCAAACGCATTTATCAATTATCGAAATTTTTGAATAACAAAAATTTTAATAAAAGTGTTATAAAATCTTATAACAAAAATCTAAAATTTAATTTTTTTAAATCTAATAAAGTCGCGGAACCCCTGAAAACGTTTAGCGGAATCCCGGGGTTCCGCGGAACACAGTTTGAATATCACTGGTCTAAATTAACAATAGGTGAGAAACCTTGGCTAAGTGGTTAGTTAGTACGAGCACTCCCTTTATGAGGAAGACCAGACTAGACATTTAGTTTAACTTTTTGCTTATAGGTGGGACAGCGTCAATCTCAAACGAAAAACCTCCCAAAAAGACAGGTATTTGACATACCCTATCCCTAACAGTTCGATTCTCCTTTGCAGATATTGGCGTCCATGGACGCAAATACCTGCAAAGGGATCGAAATGTTTGAAATAGGGTATGTCAAACACCCATCTTTTCCTTCAACATCCGCCCGTCTTTAGAATTTTATAATTATGACGTGTCGAAAACCTAGACCACTCGACTTATCCGGGGGCTTACAGTAGCAGTGTGAGTGGCCGGACATTTATGACGTGTTAAATCGCGTAATAATAACCAAATAACGTAAAATTTAACACTAATGTTTTTGTCACTTTCCAAAAAATCAACTTTTTCATTTTTACCCAAACTGCCTAATTTTATCTCTGATTAATTTTAACATTGTTGCCATTATTTTTCTACTGCTTTTTACATAACAAACTAATACTTGACATATTTCCTAACTCTAGTTAGATGCACCTGTTTTGAAATTCTAAAATGACATCCATTACTAGTTTTACGTTCATTATGGTTTTTGGAACAGAATTTTTATCTAATTACATGTGGCTTGACAGTTTACATTTCTAAACTTTGTTATTGCATTATTCATATCTTTTGTTAAATTGTCTGTTTTTGGAATTATAGTTATTCAAGTGTAACGACCAAAATTTCAATAAACGATAACCTGATGGGCTGACTCTTCAGCCTTCTGAGGTCTGGGTCCTCACTCAGTCGTCCATCTTGTTACTCCAAACCTTCGGGTGAGCCGGACGGCCTAGGTTGTGAAAAAAATAACATCCTTTCCTAGATGAGTGTAGATATGTAAGCCTAATGTCCATGTTTCCACAGTTTCTGGTTTCAAAATTACCCCGATTATTTTGAGACCGTGGCTAGAACGCATAAATGGGATTTCAATTCACATACACTATTCGACATAGAAAATGCAACACCATGAAGCTTTGGCCATATAATTATGCAAACTGCAAGACAAACACAGATAGTCGATGTATGCAAATAATCTGAAATGAAAGTAAGCCACGTGATTATAGCGTGAGATAAAAGGGAAGGAAATGGCAGATAAGTCAACAGTTGTTACTATATGTCGTATACGGAAATTTGTTTTTAGAGCAGTTTTTGTTTCAGAAGACACGTGCTGTTGAAAAGTTGCCTGGATGACGACGCTGAAGTCCGTTTCAACATTTGGGCGATCGTTCGAGGAGATTCATTTTAGGCCCATGTACTGCTGGGTGGTCGTACCGACGTATTGTTGCTGAAACACGCTTAGATGCGTCCACTGTGCAAAAGAGTTGGAGAAGATGAATTGAAGAAGGGCATGTGAATCATCGCAGTGGTACAGATCCATCTAGACGTACTCTAGCGCGAGTTGATAGACTCATTCGACGGCAGGGGTTACGGCCCTACAAACGACGACTGTCGACATTCTGCAGAATTTGCAGGGTGCATTATATGTTCCAATATCAGCGAGAACAGTTTCTCGAAGATTTCGAAAGTGGCTTGCTCCCACTCCTGCTGCGACTGTTGAATGCCATACTGCTCGACAATGTGGCATTGAGCTGCTGGGACGGAATTGCAAACTCTTATTATCGAAGTGATCTCTGCAAGTAGTATTTAGTATTTCTTGACCCTATACATGTTCCATATGTATTTCTCTATGTATTTTCCATATATAAACACTATCAACAATACAATACTTAATAACTCAACATCAGGTTCGTCTCATTGTTGCCGGACTAGTGGCTATTATATTCGAGATAAATGGTATAATCTAAGAATATCTAAATAAGAAATTGATGTTAAAACAGTTCTCGCTTTGTATTCCTAAATAATATGAGAGAAAAAGCCAGAAAACATTTAGCCATTGGCTAGGTTTGTGCTGTCCGGATATTCAATTGATGAAATCTGCCTCGTGTTTCACCGATAGAATTCTTTTGTTACGCGTGTTTTTCCGAAAAAAAGTGTTCTTTATTCTAGGAAACCAATTTTCGCAGTTGCTTTAGGATTCTTTGTTATTTGAAACGTAATTTTGAGAGTAAGACACATGCTTTTACGTTTGTCCTGAAGAAGTAAGTTTCAAACTTCATGTCATCAGAAGTAGAAAACTTTGCTGAAAAGCTTTTTCCTGGAAAAATAAAACCAAGAATTGTTGCTATTATGTTGGATATTAAATAAAACTTGGAATGCGGGACAAGGTTAAGAACACAAAATAAATGTCAGGCATATCTAAACATTAAACATTATTTTAAACATATAAAGGCAGATGTTCACAATCAGCTAAAGACTGGGGATTCTATTTTCACAAAAGTCAAGTTCTAGACTTCCTGCTTTTGAAAATTTTGAGATTTGTATGTCAGTCACGTATGCCACGTATGGCATATCTAGGCAAATAAATTTTTCAAATGGGACCCACTAATTGGGTTCATTTGGGAATCACTAATCCATGGTCTAGCGAACCATTAATATATAGCATTTTTTTCTCAGAAATACGTTAAACAGTTGGCAAACTTACCTGCGGAGGTAATACTCAAAGACAGATGCTATAGTATAATTGTAAGCCAACATTGGTAAGCAGACTCAATATGCAATATTTCACTAGTACGTACTTTAGAAGATCCCCTAGTAGTGCAGTTGGTAGAGCACGGGGGATGGGATAACTCAGTGGTTAAGACGAGAGAATCGCATGCGTTAGTCTCGTTTTCGATTCTGGATACCGCTACAAACTACTCAGTGACCTACGTGGAATATGGGTACGATAAATTATGCGGGTCCGAAATTTCATCCGAGAGGTGATGGATCAGGGGAAGAATGGTACCTTTTCTGTGGTTGCCCCCCTTTTTCGTCTTCTGGTCTAATTTGGGTAGCTCTCAAGGACGACCAAACTGTTACCTTACATCTTCTAGTAGGTTCTATGGTTTGGGTCGAAAGAAAGAAAGAGGATTAGTGTCTAACTTTCTCTCTGAGAAGGACTTCATAAACTTACATTAGAAAATAAGTATTACATTAGAAAATAAATCGAATTTAACTTACAGTTTAAATACCATCCTAAAACTTCTTATAGTTTTAAATATTAAACATCCAAACTACTAAGAATTAGTATACTTCAAGAGTGTTACTTGAAAAGGATATGAATAGCGTCTTGACTGAATTCTAGTAGCATCGTTCTATCCTTTATGGAAATATAAATTGATATTGGGGTTGTATTAAAAAGCGCAACCATAGACCTTGGTACAGTTTGACTCCTTTTCACCGTTAAAATTAAAAATATTTGGGTCATATAGTGCGTTTATGTTAATTTTAACTATCTTCCAGAAAATATTATAAAACATTTATTCAAATATAGAAGAATACTATGATTTTATTTAAGACTTTTTTTATTTGTAACCCATGTCGTCCAGTACATACAAAGAATGCACATACAAGTGACGATTGGGGAAAACACAGGAATACATACGTAGTATTGGGATAAGAGTAAAGATTGATATAAACAAGAAATATCAATCATGCATAAAGCATTAATTATGAAACACTTTCCAACTGAAATGCATCTTTATTTAAACATCTCTAAAATGCGATATATTCAGCACTGATATTTTTTAAATTACCACAATACTACAATAATTTATTATACTTGGAAGCTTCAAATTTTTTCGTCTGCTTCTCTGTATAACATCGGTGAAAATTTCATTCATATCACTTATATTCTAAACTTCAGAGCTAATTAATTTTGCATAAAAAAGTTCAGTAATTCTTCTTACAATCGCTTGATTTGTTTGAATTCTGCTTGCTATAGAAATTAGGCTTCTTTGCAGGAATAATCAAAATTTAGTGATAATTTAAAATAAAAAATATTGTAATTGCGTTGTCACAGAGTTTAGATACACATATAATACGCAAAAATAAAGCGGTTTTAGGACGGATGCAACACTAAATATAAATTTAAAAATTTTTTAATTATCACGATTTTTGCACTAGGGGAAAAATGTATGCATTATTTTATTTCGAAATGAATTACGTGATCTCTTCATGTAATATGGGTGTAATTATTATTTTAATTTTTATTTAAAAAACTACCTAAGATATTTTGTGGAAATTTTTTCAACAGATTTTACGTGATAATTTAAATATTTCATAAAATTTTCGAAGCAATTTGTGAATTTTAACTCCTTAAAAATGTTTGAAAAATCATTCTCCATAGGGTTCAATGTACTATTTCATTTTTACAACCCGGGTTAATTCGAAACTAATTGGGTGATATTACTCATTTTCATACCTGTATGCCCCATAAACCGTCTCAACAACATACAAAAATTTATTTTGATAAAGTTATTTTTACGGCAGTTTTCGTGCAAACGGATAGACAGACAGACAGAATGAACAAAGTCATAAACACTTTGAAACTATTGTTGGAAAGTGTTAAAAATCAAATAAAGTCAGAACATTTAAAATTCCCACTACAAGACAAAATTCATTTAAGTAAATTGAATTAAGTAAAAAGAACAGAATTTTTTAATGCCTTTTGAATAATAATTTACATTCAGTTTAGAGACTCCAATATACTATTAAACGAATTATGTCTAAGAAAACTTAAAATACAACAATAGAAAAATTTACAGAAGCAGCCTAAAACTCGAAAAAAAAATTACGTTCAATAAATAGTTACCATTTTTGTCATGTTCAATCCTACAGCGAAGAGATCAAACAATTTAAGAAAGATGTATTGAATTAAGAGGAAAATAAATTAGACAATGTTTGCATTTCTAAAAAAATTCTTGAATACAAAATAGCAATTAAAATAAAATATAAAAAACAAAGAATTTAATAACTTAGTAAAGGGGTCTTAAAATTAAGAAATATAGCTAAATTATTAAATTATTCTAAGTGTAATGTTATTAAAAATAATATTTAGTGAAGTAATAATTAAATGAAAAGCCAAAATGAAGCAAAAGAAGCAAACAAATTCAGAAGAAAGTAATTTAACTTTGAAATAATTTAAAAACTCTAAAAATTTTGTTGGTTGGAGGATAAACCATCCAAATTATCTGTTTTGACTTAAATTAATGGCTAGAAAATGGATTATTTGCAACTAACAATGACTAAAATTATGACTAAATGGCTGGATATGAAATTTTGTGTGGCTAAAAGTCTCAGAAAATTGTTAGATCTAACCATAAAATGGCAAAATTGGCAACCCTATCCCGAAGTTGCTGAAAGTCTGGAAGAGATTATTGATCCCCTCGCCTTTCCTGCTCCTGGTGGAGATATGGAAAATCTCTTTCACTGTTTATATACTGATTATTAAAAATTATTGATTATTAAAAAACTTTGCGATATATGAGCCTCTAGAAAGCATACCGTTCAAGGAAACGTAAAGTAATTTTGGATGCAGGTATTTTAAGGTATGAATGATGTGAAAAAACAACAGTCCTGCTTTCACAGTTAGGGTTATAAGGACATAATTTCGTAATTTTCAAATGGAAACATCTACTATATTTTTTTTTGGAATTGCGATCTTCACAGTGAAAAACCATAAACGGCGTTGAAACGATACCTGCAGAACGAAAAACCCTGGCGCTAGACAGAGACTAAGAACAAAGTGAAAACAACTGTGGCGTTCACCAGAACACGAATTTTTGTTCCATTGACGTCACATTCCACTCAGTGTGTTCGGCTCAGAACCCAGCCTGTTGAATCTCCTTTGAAAGGAGAAGAAGAGACCAAGGTATGCAGACCAAGGTATACAGAAGTCACCGTCATGACTGACGTCATCACCGTAGGAGATAGAAAGGGCATTGTGATTTGAGTGCTGCATGTTTTCTTGTACTTTGATTCGATCAACATGACGCTTAAAATGAAACACCGAGGTGAAATATTAAAGCTCTATTACCTGAATGGGTAAAATGCCGCTGAAGCATTCCGTGTCTACCGCACAAACCATCGGCTACGTCCTGTACAAGCTGAACGGAACGGGATTTGATACGCAAATTTCAAGAAACTGGTTGCACATGCGATCGATCTCGGCCTGGACGACCTTCGATTCCTGTCGAGGTTGTTACAGAAGTGCATGAGACGATAAGCGAAGGTCGTATTGCAAGTGCACGCGGTGTTTCACGCGTGCTGGATTTGCCGAATTCTACGGTCCGCAAGATATTGCGCTCTGTTCTCCACATGTTTCCGTATCTGTTCCAGCGTGTCCAGATGTTGCAAGCGGGTGATAACCAACTACGCTTAGATTTTGCTAATGAATCCCTCATCCGGTGTGACGATGATAACAGATGGTCTTTACGCATTCTGTGGACGGACGAGGCACATTTCTCCTTGACTGGTAACGTGAATTCGAAAAACTGCGTGCACTGGGTAGAAACCAAAATCCCCATGATGTGGTCCCACTTCCGTTACTCCAAGCAAAAGTGACTATGTGGTGTGGGATAATAAGCACCTTCATCCTAGATCCTTACTTTTTTGAAGAGGTTACTGTCGTAGGTCTACGCACGTGTGCGGTAACGTGTGGTCCCTATGAAGCAACGCTGGCCAATTAGGTCATTCCAGAATTGCAACAGCGAAATGCCCTATCTGACGTCATGTGGATGCAGGATGGTGCTCCCCCACATGTGAGATCTTCTGTGAAACGTTTATTGACACAACAGTTTGGTGACAAATTTATCTCCCGCCATTTCGTGTTTCCGTGGCCACCCAGGTACGCCGATCTCACTCCAATGGATTTCTGGCTGTGGGGATACATGAAATCCAAAGTGTGTTCAGGCAATCCGCAAACTCTATTTGATTTGAAAGATGCCATCACACGTGAGGTTCAACAGATTTCTCTTGCCATGACACGTGCTTTAGTGCTATCCACTGTCTGTCGCATGCAAAGTGTCATCGTGTGAAAACGAGCACGTGGAAAATTTGTGAAACACAATAAAATGTTTTGCTTTTCTGTCACTGGTCTGTCCTTATTGGTTGTTTTCACTTTTTCTTAGCCTCTGTCTAGCGCCGGCGTTTTTCGTGCAGGTACCGTTTCAACGCCATTTTTCACTATGAAGATCACATTCTAAAAAAAAAAAGAAAGTAGGTGTTGTCATTTGAAAATTTCGAAATTGTGTCACTATAACCCTAACTGCGAGAGCAGGACTACTGGTTTTCCACATCATTCTTGAGCGCATATATTAAAATACCTGCATCCAAAAATTTCTTTCCATTTCTTTGCACTGTAAGATCGCTAGGGGCTCATGTATTGGCAAAGTTTTTTTTTATAATCACCCTGTATATATATATATATATATATATGTATATATATATATATATATATATTTATATACATATATATATGTGTGTGTGTGTATATTGTACCTGTGAACTGTAACTTCCTGTCCATGAGTATAAAAGCAAAAAACAGTCAAGGAACAGAACAAAACAATTCAGCTAAGAATCAGAACAAAACAATTCAATTAAATCTGAGATCTAAAAGCATTATATATAAGAGGGTTATTCAAAAACAGCTCCTTAAGGGTCTTTTGAAAACTAATTTATCATCTCATAATTTTATCAATTAATAATTATATTTACGTCACATATTGATGCACGTGACTACTGTTCCATTCGTCACACAATTGTTATTTACTTTCTCTCGATTAATCTGTAAGCGTTTTTTTTACACTTTCCAACATAATTTGAAGGTGTTTATGACTTTGGTCATTCTGTCTGTCTACCTGTCTGTTTGCTTGATAACTGTCGTAAAAATGACTTTATCGAAAAGTAATTTTAGTACGTTGTTGACGGTCTGCTGGGATGTCGAAAATGAAAATGAATAATATTACCGAATCAGTTTTGAATTTAACCCGGGTTGTTGTTGTTGAGACCCAGACCGTCCGACCTAAAATTTAACCCGGGTTGTAAAGACGAAATACATTGAACCCTATGGGACTTACTTTTTCAAATATTTTGTAAAGACGAAATACATTGAACCCTATGGAACTTACTTTTTCAAATATTTTTTAAACGAAGTTAAAATTTACAAATTGCTTCGAAATTTTTTGGAAATATTCAAATTATCACATAAAATGAAAATAAAAATTCAGCAAAATATGTTGGGTAATTTTAAAATAAAAGTTGAAATAATAATTACACCCGGGATATATGCCGTCCGTCCAAACAGCTGCTCAAGTCTTCGGATGAGTCGGACGGTCTGGGTCTTTAATCCAGGATATATGAGGGCGCGGTAGCCCAGTGGTTAGCACACGGAAATTGCACTCGGTAGGCCCGGGTTCGATTCCCGCCACTGCCAAAATTGCCGCCGTATTCACGCGGAGTACGATCACGTTAAACATGCGAGTCCATAAGTCCTTCCGAGAGGTAGGGGAAGGAGGGTACGGTCCCTATGAATGCCTCCCCCACTGGGTTCCGGTCTAAATTGGGTGGCACTTCCCGGCCGTCCAAACAGTTACCTTACATCTTTCTGGTAGATTGGACGCTCTGGATTTCAACAACAACAACCCATGATATATTGAAAGATCACGTGACGCATTGCAAAATAATATATGACCTTTCTTTATTTCTACAACGAAGCCTAATTTTATCTCTAAACTATAGCATGCAGAATGCAAACAAATCAAGCGATTCTAAGGCGAGTTATATAACAATTGCTGAATTTTTTATCACTCAAAATGATTTTGCTCTGGAGTCTGGAATATAAGTGATGTGAATGATCGATTATACATAGAGAGGCAGTCAATTTATAAATATTTCTATGATGCCATTTGAATGAAGTTCTTTTTGTGCAACTAGCATTACCTTTTTCGATGGAGTTTTAAATTTTTAAATATAATACATTACTATAGTACTGTGACAATTTAAAAATATCAGCGCTGAATGTATCACATTTTGGAGATGTTTAAATGAAATTGGAATGTGTTAATATTCAATGCTTTATGCATAACTGATATTTTTTGTTTGAATTTTGAAAATTTTCAAATAGCTTCTTTTTAATGTACTCTTATTGATTGAAAATTCCTACTTAATTCTTCATACATGTAAACATTGAATAATAAATGATACTATTTGAAATGAAAACTTTTTTCAAACAATGATACTGTCATAAATGAAAAGATTTTACTCTTTTCTACTGTTTAAAGATGCATCGAACTATAATTAAATAAGAGTGTTAAATCTGAATATCTTTTTACCCAATGAAATGTTAATGTGTCAAACATTTTGGTTTATTTTAGAGATTTTAGTGGATTTGAGGAGCATTTTGCATATATTTATATTGTTTAGCAAAAGAAGATTTGCAAGCACATTAAAATTTTAAAGATTTTGTCTGCCTGTTTTATATTTTTTGCTTACGTGTGCCTGGTGATGTAATTAAATTTGTGATTTTCATTAAAAATTGATATAAGCTTTTGTTTGCTATAAATACATTTTACATACATGTTTTTGAGTAAAAATTAGAATCAATAAAATATTGTGCTTGGTGTGCTTCACATTTTGTTCTTATTTTCTCATTCTCAATTCTGGATTTTGACTGAATGTTTAAAGAATTCTTAAACACATTTCGGACAACTTCAGAATAGTATTCGTAAATGTGGTCTGTATATACGTGTGGTCTGTACAACTCAAGAACAAATGTACTTATCGCTTCAAAAATTTATGTGTATGGATACATTATGTAAAAGACTGGACCTAGATAGAACTTTTTGTAAACTGGTTGATTAGAATCTAAATTATTCGAAATTAATTATTTCCATAGCATTATTTACTATGGGAAACAATGAGAATTTAAGGAATAATGCTACTTGCATAGTTAGTTTATAAGGGGTAAATAATTTCAACTACGCTATGATTTTTATTTATTTATTTTTTTAATGGACAAGCAATTAGCTGTCCAATCATTCGTCCATTTTTAGTGGTCGGATCGTGAACCATTTTGCCGTCATATAACGTTGCCCCGGAGCACCAGAAGGGGTGAAACACACTACGTCCTTAATGGACATCACTACATCCATGCCAGTTTCGATGTAACTCTTGGTGAATTAAGATAGCTTCCATATATATCATAAGCTGTTGGGAAAATTTCATTTTTCGTGTTATTCAGATCTCAGTCCATTATTGCATCTAATTTTCAGAAGTTAGTTGATTGAATTGAATTACAGATCCTTTCTTGTGGGCGTAAACGCATCATACATTCAGCAAAAGAAATGTTAATCTTTATCTGTATTTGAGGTAGGATTTTAACATATCGGGTAATCAATGTATAACCAACAATACATATAGATGAAAAATGCCTGAAAATATAAATAAAAGTACATTTGTGATAATTATTATCTTTATCTGTATTTGAAACGGGTCCTTCAGTATGTAGGGAAAGCAATGTATAACCCACATCATATATTAATAACTTATTTGCCTGAAAATATAAATAAAAATACATTTCTGACGATTACTATCTTTATCTGTATTTGAAGTGGGTCCTTTAGAATATAAGGAAAGTAATGTATAACCTACATCACATATTAATAACTTAGATGCCTTAAAATACAAATAAAAGTACACTTATGACGATTATTATCTTTATCGGTATTTGAAGTGGGTACTTCAGTTTGTAAAGCAATTATTACTTCCCAAGCAATGTTACTTCTCAAATCAGATTTTGACAATTCAGATTGCTAAGAATATAAAATAAAAGTACTTCAAAAACGAATATTTCTATATTTGAAGTAGACTGACTCTTCAGTACATAGAGAAAGTGATTCATTAGATTTTAATGACTTATATGACTGAGAATATAGAATAAAACCACAATCATAATACATCGAGTACGTTTTATAAATGCCTCACATATCTAGTCCTGTAAGCGTCATAGATGTGAATATCGTAAAATCATCTTTTAAGTGCGCGAGGCATGGTTCGTAATGTTTACGTTGCTCCGAGAATTAAACGGAATTCTGAAGTAGGGAATTTTAATTATTCTTTTAAGGATAACTCTTTCTGTGTTTCTGTCTCGCAAATATAAAAATATCGTTGATTCTTTTTATAATCCACATTTAAAGTACTGCATTAGGAATTCGCTTTCTGCTGTTTTTTTTAAAAAGACGAACAGATAGTCTTGGAAATTTTTCTCTTTGCAACAGTATAAATTTTTTATGCAGATCTATGGAAGCTATGTTAAAAATGCACATTTGAAATCCTATTCATTTAATATTAAAGCTCTTTTAATAGGAAAACTGAAAGAAGATGCTAACGTTTAGGAAATTATTACCTTTTACTTTTACCATCAATACAGTATAAAAAATCTGATGTGGGCAGTACATGACTGCAGACTTATATTAACGTTCTCTTTATTTTAATTAAATTTATTTCACTTTTAATCTCCAATTTTCGTTCTCATTTGGTAACCGGACTTATTTTCAAAGGTGGCGTAGAGAAAATACGGAAAACTAAAATATCTCGAAAACGGCTAGTCCTATTGTAATGGGGTTAGTCTTATTATTTTCGTCGTTAAAAATTACGTATTAAACTAGCATTTAATGGATATATTGGAGTATATCTGGTTCTTTAGTTTGGATTTGGACGATTTTTGCAGGCCATTTTGCAAAATAAGGCAGGTTATTTTTTTCCGATTCATACCAAAATCTAATCAGCACCAGGGTAACCCACAGGTGACTCATCTACCTAATTTCGTGGAATTCGGTCCTGTAGTTTTTCAGTTAGAGTGGATACAAGCTTTTGCGGGTCATTTCGCAAAAAAGGCAGGTTCTTTTATTCCAAATCGTACCCAAAACTAATCAGCACCAGACTCGCTCACAAGTGACTTACCTACTAAATTTTGTGAAATTCGGTCCATTAGTTTTTTAGTTAGAGTGGATACAAAATCTGCACAGACAGACAGACACACACACAGACGTCACGCTAAAAATGGTTTTTTCGTATTCTAGAGGTCTTGAAACGTGTAGATCCGTCGAAAACTCGAGTTGCGATTTTCGACATGATTCCAATACTTTCCCTATACATTACCATGTATTGCAGGGAAAGTAAAAAATAATTAGAATTAGGAGAATTTTCGAATTCGGGTTTGCAATGGATTTTGTTTTGAGTTCCATTAAACACAAATCCTTTTGAGATTTGTGTTTTATCTACGTTTGTGTGCGTCTTAACTACAAGTGGATCAATTTTATTTAAACTTGGAAGTCAAGTTAATAATACAATGAATTTACTTCTTTAACGGTGAAAAGTGATGGAGAGAACCACGACACAGTGTTTGTAGTATTAAATTCTACATTTGGCGCGTTAAATTGTATATCCAGATGAAAACATCTAAAATTATTTCGTACCCAATTAACTTATATTTTACGCAACTCTGAATTAACAATTATCAATGTTGATAGCATCCTCAATAAGCAATATAGTCCATATACTTAAATATTTTTATCATAAATTTATCAATTAGGGCATCATTTTCATTAACTTAGTGGCATTTTTGCAATTTTTAAGATATTTTCGTCAATGTGGGGCTAATTATCGTCAAGTTCGCGATATTTAGAAGAGCATTTCTTATATAATAAAAGGTATGCCCATCATATGATGGAATTAATTTGCAAAATATTGCATCCTATTTGGCGTCAATTTTATGAATTTGGTGACATTTTTATCAATTTGGCAAAAGTTTCATCAATTTTCAACGGTTAAAAAATCGACAAGTTGGCGATATGCCACCAAAATTCGTCGCCAAAATTTTGCCAAGCGTTACAGACGGAGTTTTATAGTAGAGTCTTATATTCTTCCCAAAATATTGAATTTTAATCAATTAGTTGTCATTTTTATTGATTTAGAGTCATTCTTCTCAATTTGGCGACATTTTTTTTATCAATTTCGTGACACTTAAAAAACTCGCTAAGTTGGCGACGTTCCGCCAAATTCGTCGATAAAATTTCAGCATTATGGTCAGAGAAATAGATTATACTTATAGCAGATAAACGACTAATGGCGTCCAAATACTGAACTATTACCTAAGGTATCTTCTCTTACAGTGGATTCTTATTCTTTCCAAGATATTGGATTTTCATCAGTCTTCACTTTTATTGATTTAGCGTCATTTATATCAATTCGATGAGATTTTTATCAATTTGGCGATATTTCGTCAATTGGCAACATTTAAAAAACTCGCCAAGTAGGCGATATTCCGCCAAATTTGCCGCCAAAATTTTGACAAGCATTGTTTATGGAGAAATAGGTTAGTCTTATGGTACATAAACGACTAATGGCGTCAAATTACAAAGCTATAACCCAAATTGTCTTCTCTCGTGAATGTAATGAGCTAGATCTACGAGAATGATGATAATAAATTTATCATATAATATTACATATGAAAAGTGAACAGATTTCGCAATAGTTAATATTTTTTTTTACTTTTATGTGATTTTTTGATAAATTTATTAGAAACATGTGCAATATCTCAAGAACGTTTCATGCTGGCGTTCTAAAATTTATTTCAATCGTTTTCTAATGAAAAATTACATAAGAAATGATTATTTACGCAAATTTATTGAATGTTTTAATTTTTTGATGATTTTTTTAATTTCATTTCAAAATTTAGGAGGGTTCTGAATAATCGATTGCGTGTAAAAAAGCAACAGGATTCCAATATTCATTGATTGTGATTTTTGTACCAAATTTTGTTCGGATCTCTTGATTCATTCGTGAGATATCGTCTCCACAGACTCACTGATATACACGCACACACACACACACACACACACACACACACATACATACAGACATACAATATGTCTGATTCGTGTTCAGATATGCTTAGAACGTGCTCTCCCGTCGAAAACTCTGAATTCGAATTTTCCACCCGTCACAAAACTTTATTTATACATTATACTATGTATATAAGGAAAGTAAAAATAGAAATGAAAATATTTTTTGAAATTTCCCGCAAAAATCGGAAATCTTAAAAGAATGAAAAGTTTATATATATTGAACTTCATTTCAAAGTGAGATTTATTTCTAAGAAGTCATAGCGACAATTGCAAAATTAAGAAAAATCTTAATAATAAAAGTATTTGTTTGTTTATCTGTATTGCCGGGTGTAGCGAAAAATATGAGTTTCCAGAGAGTCACGAAATTCGGTACGACAGACCTTAGCGAGATTTCTTTTTAATTCAAATTCGTTTTCTAGTTATTACTTTCCTTATATACATAGTATAATGTATAAGGAAAGTATTGTGATGTTGTCGAAAATTCTAATTCGAGTTTTTGACGACAGAGCACGTTTCAAGCATCTTAGAACACGAGACGCTTTTGAGGTGATGTCTGTGTGTGTGTGTGTCAGTGAGACTGTGGAGACGATATCTCACGAACAAATCAAGTGATCCAAACAAAATTTGGTACAAGAATCATTATCCGGGAATACTGGAAGCCTATTGTTTCTACACGCAATCGAATGTGATTATTATGACATACTTTTATATGGTTTAAAGGCTTTACTATCTTTATACGGTTTAAACATTAAATATTAAATTATATCTCAACATCAGTACATACTGATCACTGCGTCATTTATTACTATAATTTTTGAAAACATATTATTTTTTTAAACTGTTCTACATTAGTTTGCTTAATTGGATTCCATTGAACATGTAAAGAACCTAGTTGTTCCAGACGGTTCACGCAATGAACCCTCCTGAATTTTGAAATGAAATTAAAAAAAATCATCAAAAAATTAAAACATTCAATAAAGTTACGTAAATAATCATGTTTTATGTAATTTTTTTTAGAAATGATTGATACAAACTGTAGAACGGTAGCATGAATCGTTCTCGAGATATTGCCCATTTTTCAAATAAATTTATCAAAAAATCACATAAAATTACAAAAAATATTAACTATTGTGAAATCTGTTCACTTTTCATAAGTAATATTATGCGATAAATTTATTATCATTCTCGTAGATCTATCTCGTTCCATTCACAAGAGAAGACACTTTGGGTAAAGTTTGTAATTTGATGCTATTAGTCGTTTTTTACCATAAGATTAACCTATTTCTCCATAAACAATGCTTGATGAAATTTTGGAGGCGAATTTGGCGGAATATCGCCAACTTGGCGAGTTTTTAAATGCTGCCAAATTGACGAAAATATTGCCAAATTAATAAAAATTTCATCAAATTGATAAAAATGATGCTAAATCAAAGAAAATGGAGACTAATTGATGAAAATCCAATATCTTGGAAAGAATAAGAATCTATTGTAAGAAAAGATACTTTAAGTAATAGTTTTGTATTTGGACGCTATTAATCGTTCATCTGCTATAAAAAAATCTATTTCTCCGACCATAATGCTTGACGAAGTTGTAGCGACAAATTTGGCGGAATGTCGCCAACTTGGAGAGTTTTTGAAATGTTTCCGAATTAATGAAAATATCGCCAAATTGATAAAAATGTCGTCAAATTGATAAGAATGACGCTAAATCAATGAAAATGATAACTAATTGATTAAAATTCAATATTTTGTAAAGAATATAAGACTTTGCCATAAGACTCCGTCTATAACGCTTGGCAAAATTCGGGCGACGAATTTTGGTGGCATATTGCCAAATTGACGATTTTTTAAATGTTGCAAAACTGACAAAACTGTTGCCAAATTGATAAAAATGTCACCAAATTGATAAAAATGTCGCCAAATTGATAAAAATGGCACCAAACAGGAAGTAATAATTTGCAAATTTTTAATTCTGTCATATGATAGGCATACTTTTTATAAGAAATGCTCTTTTAAATATCGCCAACTTGGCAATATTTGGTCTCACATTGACGAAAATATAGTCAAAATTACAAAAATGACTCCAAGTTAATGAAAATGACTCTTATTGATAAATTTATCATTAAAATATTTAAATATATTCACTATATAGCTTATTGAGGATGCTATCAATATCGATAATTGTTAATTTAGAATTGCGTAAAATATAAGTTAATTGGGTACGAAATAGGTTTAGTTGCTGTCATCCGGATTTACAATTTACCGGGTCAAATGTACAATTTAACGTTACAAACACTGTGTCGTGGATCCTTTTATCACTTTTTAACCGTTAATGAAGTAAATTCATTGCATTATAAATTAAAGTCATGTGCTGCCCACATCAGATTTTTCATATTTTAGTTCTTACTCCGTTACTGATATCAGTACTTAAATTGTTTGTTCCCTCCGTGACCGATTTCAATATAGAATAAATAAATAGTTACCTAAATTTTCATGACATTGATTGAACACTAGTGACAAATAAATATAGCACATTCTAGCAGACAGATTATATTGCAGTGAGAACACTACTTTTGTAGATAACGGCAATAGATGCTCACGATACTGTGAGGCCACTTATCAGCCCCTCAGAAAATACCTTGCTGTCACTCAGCAGTTAATATACTGAAGATACACACTTACTAATTATTGTGTAGCAGCTACGGATTTAGAGTGTTACCCTTTTTTTGCGTGTTCACTGCATGCTGGCTAAATATCGAATCAAAGAAGACTCTTGCCACATACTTTCATTCTGTGGTGACACACTTGTTCATTCCCCCTGTAATGTCACACCACCTTTTTTGATTTGCTCTTGGTAATAGAGGGAATGGAAGCTGTTTATTTATGTTTGAGTTCACATTGGTTCGAGTGAAAGCACTACTGTGTTGCTTTAAAGCACTTATTATTTTGATTGACACTTGTAGCTAAAATTTCAACATGTCGTGCAACACTAATCTCACTAATCTGTCCTCGATTATACAGAACTTGGCGTACTAATCTCTTTTCGGTGGCACCGTACGTACCGTACTATTTTCTTTACGATGGTACCATGCGTACAAGTGAGTCCTTCAGTCTGCTAAAATCTCACAAATAGCATAATTGCAGTTGTAATTCATTCAAAACACTTGGAAAGCGGTACCTTCGTTCGGAAATCTTTATATTTTGTTAACCAAAGTTTGAATTTTACTCTCAAATAAAAAAATTCCAGGGAATGTTTACAGTGTACTCAACTTGCTTTTAAATATGAGTACTCCCCTCCCCACTTTTTTTTATAAAAGAACAAAAAAAATTAACTATGCATGGGTGTTCCGATTAACTGATTTTCGATGATACGATGTTATGCATTATCTGATTAGTTTTCCTAACACCTGGTGGAAAGCTGAATTACGAATCAACATGAAGTGATTCATCCCTTATCAATGCAGTCTGATGTCGATGTACTATTTCTATAATTTCTCTCACATTTATAAAAATAAAAATATTTGTTTATATTCGTTATTCTACGCTTATTAGCTGGATGTATAGTTGTGGGTATCATTTCAGATAAAGATCAATTTCAGTTGCTCAATGCCTAGTCAAACAGACATCGACGATTCGATAATCTGTTAGACATGAGTTCTTTATCTGTTGGATATATTCTTTACCTGTTTAACATGAATGTGGGCGCTCCAGAAACTTAACTCTTGAGGGATTGTGGTGTGATTCTCTCAACGCTCTACAATGTACGGACTGCGATTGAGTCCAGGACTAGGGCTGAGAAACAATACCACAGAATGCAGCAATACAGGAGGGATCCAGAGATTGTAAGGGACTGGGGCTTGATTAAAATCTCGCGGATAGGAGGCAAATTTTCAAGTTTCCATACTATCAGAAAGCTATGGGATTTTCCACGGAAAGCAATATCGAACGGGATAGGATTTTAAATATTAAAAGTAAATGAATGAGGAGATCTTATACATCAGAAATTGGCTCTTCAATTTAACAGCCGAAGGATGATATTGTAAGATTTCCTTTAAATATAGAAGTAAAGATCCTTTTCTTAGCAACTCAATAGATAGCTCTATAGGTGGAATAACATCTCTCTGATACATCAGTTCTCTAAAAGTTATCGTTTAGAAAGATCGAGGTTTTCTAATGTCCGAGTTAGTCAAGATATCCAGTACAATAGATAATCGAACTCTGTTGCCCCAGATTTTACTTGTAATCGATTGCGAATTGAAATCGGTTTTATTAACTCAAAGTAAAAGGAATGCAAATAAATATATTTGGTGCCAAGAAGGGACTTTCATATGGTATCGTTAAATTGAAGTGGGAGTTATCAATACACATCAGATTATCACATTAGAATGACACCACCAGAACTATCTTTATGATGTTTTCCTAACAATTCTGCTTTCATCCTATAATCTGAAATATATTGATAATTCCTATTTCATTTTGACCATTTGAAAGTTCCTTCAGAACTTTCAAAGTACAAAAGTACCAGTCGATAACGAAAAGACCCTAAAAATCTGGGCTTAAGATATTGTCCTCAGAGAAAAGAACCTTACCAGCAAAAAATATCCAATAAATATAGAATGTGTATACTAACTTAAAGAAACAAATAATCATCACAAACATTCATTATTGTTATGATATCCTGATTATGAATTTATGTACATTTGTATTCGAAATAATCGCGTGAAGAGGAAGTGTTAGGGTCAGCAAAACACAAATAAAATGTAGGATGTACACAATAAAGAAATAATCATTATGAACGTATCATGATGATACATTTATATGCATTTATAAATTGATAAATTGCGGAAAACAATAAGGCCTTGATTTTACAATCAGTGAAAATATATGTCAGATATAAGATGCATATAATTGTAAAATAGACAAACATCATCATAAACGCATCATGATGATTGATGCAAGCATATTTGTGAATAATTAAAAGTAGATAGGGGAGATGGAATTTTATAACCACTAAAATGTATACATGAAGCAAGTTGCATATAAGCAGAAAATATGCAACTTTATGAATATTTATAGTTATGGAACATAATGCAGGGTTAGACCCAACGATTAATCATGAATTCATAAGTAATCAGTCATCCTTATCGCCATGATTAATTTTTCATTTCCGTTATCTATTTCATAATTAATAATCATCATGAATATTCACAATGGAGGTTTCACAGTCAATAAAAAACATAATTTAACAAAGGATGCATACAATTAGCACAATATTGTTAAGAATGTGAGGGGCGTAGTGACAAAGTTTTTTCATTTTGAGTTAGACTCTGATTTTGGCTTTCTGTCTATTTATATATATGGTGTATATTAAGACTTCACAGGTCGAGTTCGTCAGTGGATATAGTAGGACAAAATTTGCGCCCCTCATTATTACTTATATATGTATATTGTCCCATAATAGCTTTTTTTAAAAACTTAACTAAATTTTCTAAGTTCAGATATCTGGTGTACATTAATGTTTACAGTCCGAGTTCGTTGTTGTACGTGCTTGAATAAATATTATACTTGCTGCTTTTGCTTTACTAACGTGACGATAATTCTTCTAAAAGATATAATTGTCTTCTAATGGTTTTATGTAATTTGGATATATAGTATTAATTCATGTTTTATTATCTGAGTTCGTTGCTGAGTGCAGTCGACGGCGTTCCATCCACTCACGTGGGCATTATTTGACGATAACACTTCTAAAAGTAATTTTTTTGTTTAATTTGGAAATATGATGTTAATTAAGGTATTACAAATTGAGCTGATTGCTGAATGAAGTCAGAAGAATGAAGTTCATCCTCTTTTACTGATATACTTTGTCCGACAATAGCCTTTTAACATAGTTGAATATTTTGCACATTTGGTGAAAATTAATGTTTTGCGTTTAAAATTCATTGCTTAACGTGGTTGGGTGAAAATTGCGTTTGGTATTATCCGTTTATACAATGTTTGTCAATAATTCATCTTAATTGAGTTCATATAGCGTTCTTTTATGAAAGTGTTTGGACTTCTATTGCGTGAATTGTGCTGCAAAAATAGGCGGTCTAAGATAATTCCTAAAAAAAATTACAAATGATTTTTTATGTAGTATGCATATGCGTTGTATTTACATTTTTATTAATTCAAAGGAACACAGTGGCTAGGATTTAAATTTTTGTGACAAAATGATTTTTCTGAAATTTGGTGTTAATGAAACATAAATAAATTTTACAGAAATTACAAGGAGAAGTGAGCCAGTTGTTGCACTGTTCCTTCAATAACTCTGAAAATTCCAACATATTGATTAGAAAAATTTTAATTTGCAGGATTATTTATTTGAATTTCATAAAATGTTTTTTTGTTTTTCATTTTTTAAAATTAAAGTAGTCCTCGCTTCATATTGAGTCCTACGATTACTTAGTAGATTTAGCAAGACAATTCTATCTCGTAACGTGACCATTTGCACTGTATTTAAGAAGTTAACACAATTTTATTGGTTTTTCAGTTTCCCTTTCTCTTGCCGTTGCGCAGTCCACTTCGACGATAAGATCTTACAATTCTGTCTTAGTAGCTCCTTCGGGTAAAGCGTCGGATGGCCAGTACGAAGATTCACGATTCGTGCTCCGGGATAACGATATTCTTTACTATGGCGCCCGATCAAAATAACCCTAACAGCGGAAAGCTGGCTTAAATGCTGGAAGTTAGTGGGATTATGTCAGGGATCTGAAAGTGACCTTAATTACAATAGTATGAATTTAGTGGATTCTGTAATATTGAGAGCTGATTTTAAAATCGAGTAGCCAACAACCACGTAGTAAACTAACCTGAAGGATAAAAATGGCATCAGGAGGCTACCCTGAAGTAAAAACAACAGAATGTGGTCAGTCAGATTGTCATGTTGCATGTCAATTTGACATTAGAGGAAGGTGAATGCAGAATCGACTTCTACGATAAGAGCTTGTAATTCCGTGCCAGTAGCTAACTTATTGGGAGTTTGTTGGCTGACCATTACGAAAGTCCTCCATTCTAGATCCGCATAGAATTACAATAGTCTTTGAAATGGCGCCCGAACAAATTAAACCTCAAGGTTAATGGACTCGAAAGTTTGAATATGGCCCTAGTACGACTAGCATAGATTTAGTAGACTCTGGATATTGAGCGCAGCTATCAAAATCTGGAGGCCAACGACCATGCAGGATTATCTGGAGGGTAAAATTAGCAGCAGGAAGAAAGCGGTAAAAATAGCTGGAGGTGGTCAGTCAGATTGTCAAGTTGCACATCAATCGGACTTTAGAGGAAGGAGAATGCTGCATCCAATTCGATAAAAAGAAGTTACAATTCCATCTCAGTAGCTCAATTGAGAATATGTCGACTGACCAGTACGACGATCCACAGTTCGAGCCTAGCTTTTCTTTCAAGCGTACATCCGGGGGGGGGGTGCCCCCCAGGATACATTTTATATTAACTTAGTTTCTATTTATATGACAACATTTATATATATATTTCTATAGGACAAATAGAAAACTCGCCCTGCACCGGCCAAAAGTCCTGATAGAAACACTGTCCGAGCACCGTCTGGAACAGCTAGGTTCGTCTGGAACACACGTTCAATGGAATCCAATTAAGCAAACTAATATAGAACAGTTTTAAAAAAATAATATGCTTTCAGAAATTAAAGTAATAAATGAAGCAGTGATAAGTATGTACTGATGTTGAGGAATAATTTAATGTACAATGTTTAAACCGTATAAAGTTAGTAAAGCATTTAAACAATATAAAAGTACGTAATAACAATCAGTTCTTCTGGTATTCTATTTCATTTCAAAAGTAAGTACTAAGTATTAAAACGACCTAGAACAGTAATCATCCATTTCCAAGATTAATGGAGGCTCTAAAAGTGAAACTTAACAATTACGGGACACCTATTTCAAAAAGATCAAGGTCACTTAAAAGTGAAACGGTAATAGCTCCCCGGGGTTGTACCGGCAAAAAATAATCCATCTATCTAGTGCAGGAGAGTATATCTTATTCGCCATTAAGTAATAGCAGAAATCGATTTTGAATTTACCTTTATTTTCATGTTATGCTTTATATTACTTTCGTTAAAAATGTTATTGTCTGTTATTTTGGGATCAGTTGTTAATCCTTGAAAACTTGGTGGATTAAATACACAGTTAATCAAAAATACACAGTTAATTGCAAAATACACAATTAATTGTAAAATACACAGTTAATTGTTAAATGCACAGTTAATGTGTTTAATAATTGTACAAGTTGTGCAGTAAAAAATCATTGTGGAGATAGACATCCGAAGATAACTCCTCAAAAATGCAGCTATTTTTTGTGTCATTTACAGATGTGTTATGTGTAATATTTTTAATACAAAGGAATACCGTTGTGGTTAAAATAAATTAGTTAAACTAAATTGAGATATGCTGATAAAAAAGATTGATAGGAAAAATTTTAAATTTCCTGTATTTAATCCTATATTTAAGTTTTTAATGCGTTATGATTTTAAAAAATTAAACAATAACCCACTTTTTAAGTTTCCGGATGTTAATAGCTGCTACCAAAAATTTCGGACAGGCATACATTTTGGAGACTTCAATAAAGAGAATTAGTTTTCCATAAAATGTAATTAATGTTCAAACATCTTCGAAATTATTATTCATTATAACAATTATAAAATTCTGAAAAGACCAATTTACAGCAGCATTTGTTAACCTCAAGTTTTAGGTGGGAACGATGTGATGACTCTGATATTAGATATCCTTTAACACTTTGGATTATAATTGAAACCATTCCTCATTGTAGATAATAAAGTATATATCACAGTACTGTTAGTTGGAGAACTTATGTCAATAACATATTGACTTTGAATACAATCTAGACGTTAGGTACATAATGGCGTGGCCGCTTTCATACAAGGCATACTGAGAATCATTTTGTTACCATCTCTTTCAGATGTGAAGATCTTTTCTCCTGGAGTCTTAAGGCATTCATTCTCAATCGTAAAAATCTCAAAACACTCTGATCTTGGCAACTTTGACACAGAACAGTCACTTTGCGGTTTTGGCCTCTTCTAGCTTGACGATAGTTTCCTATACTTACCAGTACAATTTGGTTAGAATATTCCGAAAGTAGATACCTAATTGCTCGGTTTTCTGTCTTGTGACATTAGATTTACATAATTTTTTGTTGTATTTTGAGGCATTTTGTTTGGAACTGGAATCATAAATTTGTAAGCCTATCTAATGTTTATCTCGACTCCTGGTCCTATGGGGTAGTCATTCGTGTTTTGCCTTATACTTCTGCGGTTCTTGAACTTATTAGTTTCTTAATTAAACACATTAAAAATTTGTTCGATTTAATTAACAACAACTGACACAAGTATTTTTGAAAAATACATATTCGACCTTGTGCCTGCAAAAGGACATATCTTAATATACGTTATTTTACCTTTATAAGGCTGGTTGGCTTTCTTTAAATGGCTAATAATAAGATAATTTTATTGAAGATGTACCTAAATAATTAAAGCAGGTATGAGAAGGCGAATGAAAATATTGAAATAGCGTTGGTCTATTTGAAAAAGTGTAACACCTTTTATCTCAGAATTTATTCTCGAGATACGTCATTTCCTTTCCACAAGGCCGTACTTCCTTTGGTGATTCTCTTCAGTGACGAATGTTTCAGAATGGCTAGTATGGCGTAGCCAAACTAAATTCACGACAAAACCTCGACTCTAATTACAATGTATAACACAATAACAATGTTACATTATTAATTATCATTAGTATTATTGCTATCAAATTGTAAGGCGATTGATATCACGGAGTTTGGATGTAAGATGCATTTCCGCATGACCTACTTGCTAGATCAAGATTCGCCTGTGGTGCTCTGTCTTATTTATTCTGAAGAAGAAGTCTGTGTTTTGCTTTTAAAACTCGTTGATATATTACTCAACCTTCTTTTTACTATTTACTAACTGCGAGACCAGGAGGCAATTATGCAGTTTTGATATATAAGTATATTTACAACGAAACAAAGCTCTCACTTTTAGGCACCGTTTTATGACAGTGTTGGCCGTTTTTAAATAGTCATGCCACTAATAAATTCAAGTCACACAAATTGCAAGTGTGGTTGGGGCAAAGATATCCTAGGACCAAGACTTAAATCAAGCTTAATTGGAGATTTAGGGAGCCAATGATTCGAAAATGAGGCATCGCACTGAGGAGCCTCCAATTTGAGAAAGAAGGGCGTATCTATACCTCAGGCAAAATGATGTGGCGACAAGGAGATAAAGTTAACGAATATAATGACAATTATATATCAAGGAGAGAGGAGAGCGGTCATGAAAATATTGGAATGGGAATTGAGTTATATGGTTCATAGGCTGAATGATTATCCAAAAGCGATGAGAGAGAATCGTGATTATACAGAATGATAGTACAAAAGTTCAGAGGGTCGTGTTTTCAAGCAGTGTAGTGAGTCATTATTTTAAATATTCAAATGTTATATAAAAAGAGAATGCTGACTCCAAATGTCAGAAATAGAAACGGCAACAATTCTAGTCATGCTGAGCAGCAGAGTCGATAAACAGAGGTATGTGCCAGTCTGAAAAGGAAGAAGCAGGTTCGCAGTGCAGTGTTTTTCCAGACAATGCGTATCAGTGAGCAGTAGTCGTTCACGTTCTTCGAAAACGGAAATGGTGTTTGAAGATCAACGTGCGAATATCAAATTCGGCCAGCGTTTGGGGAAATCGCCGACAGTAACATTGGACCTGCTGCAGAAGGTGCAATGTTTCTGTCTGAAAAACAACTGCTTCTTCCCTTTCACATCTCGCGTCACATGTGCCACTACGCCACGGTAAAATAGTTCCCTTCTCTTCCAATCTGGGGTGGAGATATCAGCACAGTTTCCGAAATTTTGATCCTACCTTGTTAATTGTTGATTTGGGAATAATATTCTAAAGACCTGACCTCACACTGTGCTTTTCTCATCCTTAAGCTTTTAAAATTAATGTAATTTAATCATAACCATACGATGTGCGATTAAATAATAATTTATTTCAAAAGTTAAAAATGCGGATTTTAATGTGTAGTGTTTTAATTAATGATTATTTTAAAGAACTCGTGCAAGGAGGCAATGGTGGGTTATTGCTGCCACGATAAAAAATGCACGAACTATACAATTCATGACCACAATTAACTAAGAAAAATAATTTAATCCACAAAATAGAATTATATTTATAAAAGAAGGAAACTCCAATTAAATGTTCCTTTTCTTTCACCACACTAACAATATATTTATTTTTCAGAGTCATATAATATAGCTTCAGCATTAATGCGAACTATACAAATAAAATTTTACAATAAAGCTACATCTGCTCCCAAAAGTTCAAGGCCGTTTATAAGTGAATCAGTAACATACCTCGAGGGAGGTTTGGAAAATACAACTACCTCTCATAATCTGGAAGGTGCTTTATTGTGCATCGGGGAATAATATAAATCGATTCTAAATTTTTCTTGATCTTCTACTTCTTTACTTCTACTTCTACTCAGTTGAAACTGACTCTTATTTTGTCCTTTATTTTGTGATTGCAATGCTACATGCGGCAAAGTAAGTTTATGAAGCTCAAACATCAAGAAAGACATACGAGAATAAAATGTTTTAGATGTATTACCGTCACAAGCATTAGATAAGTAATGTTTCGTTCCAATATGTGCAGGATTTTATTAGAAAATGTATTTATACACATGTGCGACACACATGCATTTTATGACCTATGTTGCCAATACTGGCTTCTAAAAGTCACTTAAATTTTCCTGTCAAAATTGTTCTGCTGACGTTCAAATATATGATTAAATATCTGGAGTTAAATGCTCATTGGATTTTTTGATAAATTTCTGTTCAGTATTCAGTATAAGTATATTTTTTGAATTTTTACTCAATGAATTCAATTTATTTTGTAGAAGTAAAACTACGGGGATAAAAGGACCATCTTCATTATTCTGCTATCTTTAATCACAGAGCAAATTTTCAGGGCTTTTATTCGATAAGGAATAACATAAGAGGAATGGGTCACCCATTCCTCTTTTTGGATATCGGGTTTGTTGGCTCTCTAGCACTGACAAAGGGGATACAACGTATTCTCGAAACAGCTGCATGCTGCCTTATCATTTTATTTGTGCTTATATACGTTGTTAAAGTTTTCTTTATCTTTCGCACAAAGTGTATTTTACTTATTGATCATATAAGTGCTCTTTATTTTAGCGTTCCTGAATAAGACAGCCAATCGCCTGTAACCATACTGTGTCAAATTAATGTCTTCTGTAACAGTTTAATTATCACCTTCTACTAATTTGACAATGCTTTACAACTTCACGATTGGATTTTCTCATCTTTCTAGACTTGTTATCGAGTCCGTTATACTAACTTTATAAATCTGCGCTATTGGCGCTGCTATCACTATTATTCCATTGGGCATCTTTAATATATATAGTGCAGAGTCTATTTTGACAATGAGAATTTGCAATTTCACCCCAGTAGCTCAACGGTAGAAAGTCGGCTGGCCAGGTCTAAGATCTAGGGCTCGATTTCCGGATGGGACAGCAAGATTCTTTACAATGCCACACAAATAAATCAACCCTGAAGGTTAGTGCAAAAATGTCGGAGGTCTGAAAGTGACCCTAGTATGACTAGCACGGATTTAGAGCTGATTTCAAGTCCAGAGGATAACGACCACGCAGGAAGATAACCTGGAGGATAAAAAATAGTATCAGGATGCTAGCCTAAAGTAAAAATAGTAGGAGATGGTCTGTTAGATTAACAGTTGTTCGCCAATCACCTGATATTAGAGAGTGGGGAATACAGAGCCCCCTTCGACAATGAGAGCTTGCGATTTCGTCCCAGTAGACCAACGGCAGAACGTCGGCTGGCCAGTTTGAAGATCCAGGATTCGATTCCCAGTTGGGACAGCACATTTCTTTACAGGTCTTGACGTGTACAGTTATGGACGATTCCCTACAAAGTTATTAGAGTATTTAAGGATTTTCTTCAAAAACTTGTAGACGCAGATTCAACTCAATCAAATGCACATACTTTACAGCAATTTTATAAAAAATAATCCTGACTAGTTTTTTAATGTTTCATTTCATGTTACTATTAGGTGATGAGAATTGAATAAACGCCTCCAGAATACTAAAAACAATCTATGTTTAGCATTAATGATTGCCTCTAAATGTGAAACTTAACAATTACCTGATACCTATTTCAGAAAGATCGAGGTTACTTAAAGGTGAATCAGAAATAGCCTCCGAGGGAGGGTGGGGGGTGGGGGTGGGATGAAGAAAAAATAAATAGTTACTTTCCTAGATTTGGAGAGAGTGTTTTATTCTTCAACGGGGAGTCACAGAAATCGATTTAAAACTTTTTTTGATTCTATTTCTCGCCTCGTTGAAAGTGATAATATTTTTACTTTCTGATAGTATTAGTTAGAAAAAAATCTGATGTAGGCAGCATATGATTTTCACTATATAATGCAATGAATTTACTTCTTCCACAGCGAAAACATAATGTTATCCTACTATTTTTTAATGTTGTGGCACAATTCCTTTAATGTTGAATTGTATATTTGGTGCTGTTTTTGGATGAAAACAGGTAAAACGATTTTGAGGTATCCAATTAACTTATATTTCACGCAACTCTAAACTGACAATTATCAATATTGCTAGTATCCGCAATATGCAATGCAGTCCATACGTTAAAATATTTTAATAATAAATTCATCAATTTGACGTCGTTTTGGTTAACTTGGTGCAATTTTTCCAATTTTAACGATATTTTCGTCAATCTGTGTTACCATGTATTATTATTACTTCTGGAATTGAGATCTTCTGTTTTTAAGTGTAGTGTTAAGTCCAAATTAGTTACAAATTCGTTTTATTGTACACAGGAGCGTCATAATCGGGTAGAAAAATCAATTAACATTTTGGGATCTCAGAACTGGAAGGGAGCACAAGCTGAACTGTATACCCGCCAATCGTCATCGTAAAATAATAAGCTTAGCACTGTCTCTTCTTATCTTCATCACCACTGGGAGATTCTCTATACCTGACATTCATCTAAATTGCTCTCATTGAAACATTGAAACATTGAAAAGCACAGATGACGTTAAATATTTCACGAAAATGTTAATTAGCAAATATAAATCTATGGAAAGCGATTTTTCATCTGTGTAATCTGTATTATTGCTGTATTTCACTCTGGTGATCTCCTCAAATATGGCAGAACTTATTGCTGAGAAATCATGAACATGACAGAGCTTATTGCTAAGTTTGTTTCTCAAAAGGGTCGAAAAAACTGTTTTTTCCTTCTCTTGCAAATTTTGTACAATTATATGTTATCTATATAATAAATAAATTCATCTGTTGCAAAATAGTTTAGAATATATTAGAAACATTTCAGCTAGAATGGAGGAGGATCAAAATAATTTTGCATGGGAATCAAAATAATTTTGCATGGGAATCCAGATAATATAGTTACGCCATCGATTGTACATAAATCCAATCAAATGAAATCAAATTTATAAATACAGAAAACAGGACAATACAGACAAGCACAGAAACAGACAAGAAAACACAGCAACAGAAAGAAAAACACAGCAACAGAGAGAAAAACACAGCAACAGACAGAAAAGCACAGCAACAGAGAGAAAAACACAGCAACAGACAGAAAAACACAGCAACAGAGAGAAAAACACAGCAACAGAGAGAAAAAGATAGCGACAGACAGAAAAACACACGATAAACACAAAGCACAAACAGTTTGTTGCTACGTGGCCTAGAGAGCAAGTCCATTCTGGTTGCTAAGCTAAACTAAGAAGGAAATATCGGTAGCAGGTGCAATACGATCATTATACACATACTACTTAGTAGTATAATTTAGTAGTAATTAAACTACTAAATATGCTATTAATTTTTCAATTTAGACTTAAAACAATTAGGTTACTTTTCTAACTTAAGCTCATTAGGTATAACATTAAATATTTTAAGGTTTAATCACAAGACGTTCTTATGCAAAATTTCATGAGTATCTTTAGAAATGACTTATAGATTTACCTTTAGAAATGATTATAGTTGTAAGAATGAATGGGCCTGATGTTGCAAATGATTTCTAAGTAGTTGGGGTTCTTAAATAAAATAAAATACATTTAAAAATATAGAGTTGGCGAAGAGATAATATATCAAAGCGTTTCCTTAACTCAGTAAGAGCGTCATCATTAATGTTACGCAAAATCAATTGACACAACTTTAACCGAATTTTAATCAAAGGATTTAATCAAAGGAAAGATTAGAAAAATAATCACCACCCAAACAAGGACAGCATATAAAAATAGGGTAACACATATGAGTTGTATAAAATTTGCAAAAATGACAGTGATATAATTGACCTACGATGATAAAGTGAAAGATCAAATAAAATATTACGTAGTTAAGGTATACATTATGAGCCACATGGGAACGTCATTTGAGATTACAATCAGTATATATGAATTCCAATGAATTTCAATTTGCACAAAATACCAACACTACAAAAATATAAAGGTCATGGGTAAGCGTACTGAATCTTTGTAATTTTAGATTAGAAAATATATGACCACGATACGTAAGTTCTCGCTTGAATGCAACAACTTTCTAGCATGTAGAGCTAAAATAAATTTAAACAATACGATTGGTAGAATAATGCAGTCAACATCAATAATGGATTCGCTGAAAACGTTGTTTCATTGGAATAATTATATTCGACTTTAATTGTAGTTAGACATCGTCTAAAACCCAATTAATTAACCAATTAATGAACAAATTAGCACACCTTTCATACATATATTGAACGAGACATCGTGTACATGAAGAATTCAGGAACCTAATTTAAGAATTGTTATTTTAGTCTCTCAAATCTGTATATCATGAAAATATCTAGTTTCGTTAAAGTTTTATGTTCCGCAATTCTACTTACATACAAAGAAATGCGCATGAAAAAAGTTTTTTCCTATAACAACTTTGAGAAATATTTTACAGATCATATTAGTTCCTTACATATAGGGTCTTTATAATTAAAGTTCCACTTTGAAATGGCCATAAAAGGAAAACTACTGGACAGAATATTATCAAACTTGGTGACAGTTTACAGGAGGTCATGGGATTTTATTTTCCGACTGGGGAAAAAAAAAGAAAAAGTTTCAAAAACTCACCGTCAGCGGGGAATGGCGCTGTATGCAATATTGTTAAACGAAATAAGACATGAAGACATCGGTTAAAAATGTTTTTACTCGTTTCTAATACGTGTTACAAATCATGTTCAATGTGGCTTCCACTATTTTCTGAAAGCAAGTTAAATCGCATTACTGCGTTCTCAACAGTAGCTCTTAGCATATCAGGAGGAATGTTACGGACATTTCGGTGTATCACATTTTTTAATTCCGTCAAATTGTTTATGTTATCACCATAAACAGTGGGTTAGATACCACGATTTTTATGCAGGACGGGATTCCACCTCACATTGGTACATGTGTCAAACAGTTACTTAAGTAACATTTCACGGATGACCGGATTGTAAGCCCACACTTCCCCATTTCTTGGTCACCCCGATCACCAAACCTCAACTCCTGTGACCTCTGGCTATGGGGTTACCTCAAATAGTATAATGTATATAGTATAATGTATAGGAAAAGTATTATGACTGGGCGAAAATTCAAGTTTTCGACGTTTCAATCATCCCTGAACTGGAATCGAACGCTTTTAAGGTGATGTCTTTGTGTATGTATGTTAGTTATGCGTGCGTATGTTAGTTTAGTGCGTATGTATGTTAGTTAGGCATGTGCATTTATGTTATTTAATTGTGTGTATGTACGTCAGTTATGCTTGTGTATGTATGTTAGTTATGTGTGTGAATGTATAATAGTGTGTATGTATGTTAATGTGTATGTGCGTCAGATATGCGGGTGTATGTATGTTAGTTATGTGTATGAATGCATGCTAGTGTGTGAGTATGTATGTTAATGTATATGTACGCCAGTTATGCGTGTGTGTGCATGTTAGTTATGTGTGTGCATGTTAGTTATGTGTGTGAATGTATGCTAGTGTGTGATTATGTATGTTAATATGTTTGTTAGTGTGTGTCTATGTCCATGAATGATATTTCATGAACAAATAGGGAGTTTAAAAATATTTTTCATCAGAATATTACAATAAATGAATAATGGGAACTTGCTGACTTTAATGCAGTCGATTGTTCAACAGACAGATAAAAAAATTAGGGCTTCAATCTTTGTAAATAAATAATCATTTAAAACATAACTTTTCATTAGTAAACGAATAACATAAATTTTAGAATGCTAACATTAATCGTTCTCGAAATTTTGTACGTTTCTTAAATTACATAAAATTAAAAAAGTAGTATGTATTGTAAAATATGTTCACTTTCCATATACAATATTATGCGATAAATCTGTCAACATCCTCGCGTATCTGGTTCGTTCCATTCACAATAGAAGATACTTTTTGTTATTGTTTTATATTTTGGCACCAATGAATTTGCAAATAATCATTTATTTCACTAGATATCAATGAAGTACCATTTATATTTTGGTGAAATGTTGCTCGTGGATATAAATAAATAATCCTGTTTGGAATATTAAGACGCCCAAAGCTCACAATTTAAATTTACGTGATTTTAATCCAAAAACATTATGCTGTGGACCCTGCACACCATAATTTTGTTGGAAAATAAGTAAAGTCACGGCATTATGCAGGAAAAGTCAAATAATGTCCATAACAGCTTTTATTTTATTTATCATTACACATACGAAAAACATCAGAATCAATGTATTTTAATTCATAAACACTTAATCAAATTTTAATTACTAGGACAAATTTCTTTGCAATTAAGATATTTTTTTTTCAATCCTTAAAACTTTAATGATCAGGTATTTACATAAAAGCAGTATTAAAAACAATCTCTGCATGAAAAACGGCACATTTAGATTTTATCTTATTATTCTAGAAACATTTAAAGTTCCCCAAATGGAAGAAAATTCAAAAACTCACATTATGTTGCCAAAGGGAAGAAAATAAAAACTTGAAAAGCATTTAAGCCCGCATCTATTTTAATCAGTTCGCAGTGGAGAAAGGAGAAAAAACGTTCTATGCACAGGGTATTTACAATGTTTTTAATTTTTTCTTTTATGTTTTACAAGATGTTTTTTATGCGGCTGGGAAAAAGATGAATATTATAGCTTTTTTTTTAAATATGAGCAAGGAGGATAGTACGATTGTCTTACATAACCCAGATTTTGGCTATAACGTCATCGAAGGAGTAAAAAATTCCAGTACTTAAAATATTGCGTGCAAATTTTTTTCTGATATTTTAGAATATGTAATATCATGTATATGATCAGGCAGGCGCGAACATTTTTAATCGTTTTAAGAGTCAATGAAAGTTTATTGGAAAATATCGTTTTACTGAGCAAATTATTCAGCTGCAATTGTTGTAAGAATAACTAGTAGGAAAGTAACCGCACAGAGTTAGAGAGAGTAGATTTAGAAACACTGAGAAAATTGGGAGACATTAAATATCTTCGATTTAATTATGTGAGCAACACCGTTTAACTCGCATAATAAAGTAACTTCGGCTATCCAGGCAAAATTTCGGACACTAATATAAAGTATATATTTTATTACCGTTGAGCACATTAATTGTATTGATATTCCCGTTATGATTACATACGTACAAGGATGTTGTAAACCTAACAGATTTAATTTCTTATGTCAATTCTAAATTTTCTTATCTAACGCGAGTGAAAATGGATAGTAGTATATGTCGACTGATATAAATCATACAACATTATGACTACTAACCTACTAATTGTAATGTATAACGTTGAGTAAGTAGTTCCATATCGCAATTATCAAGTCATGATTGATGGATATGCCTCAAATATAGTCCTAGATACAAAAAATCTGACGTGGGCAGCACATGACTTTCCCTGCAGACTTATATTCACGTTCTCTTTATTTTAATTACATTTAATTCACTTTTAATTCAATGTTCGTTCTCATTCGGTCACCGGACTTATTTTCAAAGGTGGAGTAGAGAAAATACGAAAAACTAAAATATCTAGAGAATGGCTAGTCCTAATGTAATGGGGTTCGTCTTATTCTTTTCTTCGCTAAAAATTACGTATTAAACAAGCATTTAATGGATATAATTAAGTATACGTAGTTCTTTAGTTTAGATTTTGACGATTTTTGTGGGCCATTTTGCAAAAAAAAGGCAGGTTATTTTTTCCGAATCATACCAAAATCTAATCAGCACCAGGGTGACCTATACGTGACTTATCTACCGAATTTTGTGAAATTCGGCCCATTAGTTTTTCAGCTAGAGAGGATACAAGCTTTTGCAAGCCATTTCGCAAAAAAAGGCGGGTTCTTTTATCCCGAATCGTACCCCAAAACTAATCAGCACCAGACCCACCCACAAGTGACTTACCTACAAAATTTTGTGAAATTCGGTGCATTAGTTTTTTAGATAGACTGGATACAAAATCTGCACAGACAGACACACAGACAGACACACAGACAGACACACAGACACACAGACAGACAGACACACACACAGACGTCTCGCTAAAAATGGTTTTTTCGTATTCTAGAGGTCTCGAAACGGGTAGATCCGTCGAAAACTCGAGTTGCGATTTTCGACATGATTCCAATACTTTCCCCGTACATTACCATGTATTGCAGGGGAAGTAAAAAATCTGATGTGGACAGCACATGACTTTCCCTGCAGACTTATATTCACGTTATCTTTATTTTAATTAAATTTAATTCACTTTGAATTCAATTTTCGTTCTCATTTGATAACTAGACTTATTTTCAAAGATGGCGCAGAGAAAATATGAAAAACTAAAATATCTCGAGAACGGCTAGTCCTTGTGTAATGGGGTTGGTCTTATTCTTTTCGTCGTTAAAAAATACGTATTAAACAAGCATTCATTGGATATATTTGAGTATACCTAGTTCTTTAGTTTAGATTTTGACGATTTTTGCGGGCCATTTTGCAGAAAAAGGCAGGTTATTTTTTTCGAATCGTACCAAAATCTAATCAGCACCAGAGTAACCCAGAAGTGACTCATTTCCCGAATTTTGTGAAATTCGGTCAATTAGTTTTTCAGTTAGAGTGGATACAAGCTTTTGCGGACCATTTCGCAAAAATAGGCGGGTTCTTTTATCCCGAATCGTACCCAAAACTAATCAGCACCAGAGTAGCCCACAAGTGACTTACCTACCGAATTTTGTGAAATTCGGTCCATTAGTTTTTTAGTTACAGTGGATACAAAATCTGCACAGACAGGCAGACACACAGACAGACAGACAGACAGACAGACAGACACACAGACACACACACAGACGTCACGCTAAAAACAGTTTTTTCGTATTCTAGAGGTCTCGAAACGTGTAGATCCGTCGAAAACTCGAGTTGTGATTTTCGGTATGATTCCAATACTTTCCCTATACATTACCATGTATTGCAGGGAAAGTAAAAATCTGACGTGGGCAGCACATGACTTTCCCTGCAGACTTATATTCACGTTCTCTCTATTTTAATTAAATTTATTTCACTTTTAATTCAATTTTCGTTTTCATTCGGTAACCGGACTTATTTAAAAAGAGAAATTACGAAATAGAGAAATTAGGAAAAACTAAAATATCTCGAGAACGGCTAGTCCTTGTGTAATGGGGTTGGTCTTATTCTTTTCGTCGTTAAAAAATACGTATTAAACGAGCATTCATTGGATATATTTGAGTATACCTAGTTCTTTAGTTTAGATTTTGATGATTTTTGCGGGCCATTTTGCAAAAAAAGGCAGATTATTTTTTTCCGAATCGTGTCAAAATCTAATCAGCACCAGAGTAACCCAGAAGTGACTCATCTACCGAATTTTGTGAAATTCTGTCCATTAGTTTTTCAGTTAGAGTGGATAAAAGCTTTTGCGGGCCGTTTCGCAAAAATAGGCGGGTTCTTTTATCCCGAATCTTACCCAAAACTAATCAGCACCAGACTCGCCCGCAAGTGACTTACCTACCACATTTTGTGAAATTCGGTCCATTAGTTTTTTAGTTACAGTGGATACAAAATCTGCACAGACAGACAGACAGACAGACAGACACACAGACAGACAGACACACAGACACACACACAGACGTCACGCTAAAAATGGTTTTTTCGTATTCTAGAGGTCTCGAAACGTGTAGATCCGTCGAAAACTCGAGTTGTGATTTTCAGCACGATTCCAATACTTTCCCTATACATTACCATGTATTGCAGGGAAAGTAAAAAGGGAGCCTTTGACTATGTTTATTATCATTCATCGGGCATTATAATTAACATTTACAACCAACACCATTAGGGCGCGGTAGCCCAGTGGTTAGTGCGCGGGAATTGCACTCGGTAGGCCCGAATTCGATTCCCTCCGCTGCCAAAACTCCCGCGCAATCACGAGGAGTACGATCCCATTAAACATGTGTGTTCGTAAGGCCTTTTGAGAGGTTGGTGGTAGGGGAAGGAGGGTGGATGCCTCTCTCTGTGGATGCCTCCCCCACTGGGTTCCGGTCTAAATTGGGTAGCACTTCCCGGCCGTCCAAATAGTTACTTTACACCTTTCTGGTAGGTCGGACGGTCTGGATCTCAACAACAACAACAACAAATACCCTTAGGTATTTTGGCAATTTGATTAACATAGACATAAATGCATAAGTTTGAAACACGTGCCCTAAATAAAAACAGAAATAAACTGCTCTTATTGATTGTGTTGGCTTTATTCACTTTATCATAGTAAAGATAACATTATTTCTACAATATCTGGATAATCAAACCCATCGGCGATCAGGACTCAGTGGACCCCAATCGTTGAGCCCAGTCCACCCCTGCTTTGTGTTCTCAATTTTTACTTCCTCATACTATGTAATACAGCATAGAGAAAGTATTGTTTTCCCGAAAATTTTCGAATTCAAGATTTTGATGTCGGTATATGTTTTAGGCCCTCCTAAACACGTTTTGAATATTTTTGGAGTGATGTCCGTCTGTCTATCTATCTGTCCTTATGTCTGGAGTCGATTTCTTGTGTGCACGATAGAGCTATAAATATTAATGCATTTCCACGAAACTCTATATTCGGCTTTGCTATAGAAACATTCTAGAACTAGATAACAAATTTTTAAATTCGAGATAAAACTATTCAAAAGAATAATGAATAATAAATATCCAAAATTTTATATTTTCTTAACATGACAGCATAGGATAAAATTGAACATAATTATGAATAAAAGAGTTTGTGTATAGATCAATGATTACGAGACTAAATTGTTTCAATCATTGTGAAAGATAGCCGCAATACTAATTTTTGGTCCGTGACGTCATTTGTCCGGTGTGTTACCTTTGCAGGAACATTGTCAAGTATGGCATCAATCAAAATATTTTTTCAAGTCCTTTAAAGTGAAGTGTAATACGCTATAAATATACTTATTTGACCCACGATATCGATTCTTCAAAATGTTTGTTCTAAAATTTGAAACAAATGGATTCTTGTATGAGAAAGTCGAGTTCAGTCACACTCCAGTTAATAGGGTGCGGTAGCCCAGTGGTTAGAACGCGGGAGTTGCACTCGGTAGGCCCGGGTTCGATTCTCTCCGCTGCTGATTCTGCCGCCGTGTTCGCGCGGAGTACGATCACGTTAAATATGTGGGCCCGTAAGTCCTTCCGAGGGATTGGTGGTAGGGGAAGGAGGGTACGGTCCCTGTTGATGCCTTCCCCACTGGGTTCCGGTCTAAATTGGGTGGCACTTCCCGGCCGTCCAAACAGTTACCTTACACCTTTCTGGTAGGTCGGATGGTCTGGGTCTCAACAACAACAACACTCCAGTTAATTAGGAAAGAATTAATTGAACCCGTTTGCATTTTATACATAAATTAATCGCATTTCTCCGCATCGGATCTAATACGTAACAATAAAATATTATTTGTTTCTAATTTATGTATGTAAAGCGAAAGTATCGGGATGGGGTCTAAAATCTGAGTGATAAATTTTAATGGATACACAATACGAATTAGCCAATGTTTAGATGATGTGCCTGAACTAGAGACCTGCATCCCGTCTGGCACCCGTTGTTAACAGCAGATTACCGGTTTCGCGTGTCGGGATCGGGTTAGGTTTCCTTTATCTTTCAAGTTGTGGGTATACCCTCAAAAATTATTATTATGGGCTATACCTTATTCCCTATTTTTATGAAAGTAAGTGGGTACATTCATGAACGGTAGTTACAGACGCGAAGTAGCAGAAATTCGCCATATACGGTAAGAATTTAAAATCTACTGAATACAATTTTGGATTACAATTCCAATGATTCGGGTTCACAATTTGCTTTGTCGTGCTTTCGGTTCGGGTTACATATCGATAATTTTCTTTGTGCGGATGCTCCAAACCCGATCCACACAGGACACTGATGTGAACACAAGTAAGCTAATTAACGAAGTACAAAATATCAGGGACAGACATTAGATAATGTCGGGGCCTATTTACCACACCCGGTATGCCAGTTATATGTAGCAATGTCAAATGAAAATCGTTTGACAATTTAAAGATACAAATTAAGCCAAATAGTCGAAGAACATTACATGTTGTTTATGAAGAAATATTGAGTTATAGCACATTTCTGCAAATTTACAGTAAATTCATCTTTATGTTTAAACCATGCAGATCTAAAGATGAGAGACACCCTTAATCCTCCGATAGATGATACTATATCTTCTGAAAAAAGAGGGATCGAAATACTTTTAAGGTCTAACTGATACTACAAGTTATTCACTTCCATTTTCTGGATCTCCTTTTTCAAAGACCCGTTTGAAACATTTTAGTAAGACTGAACACGGGAATGTTAATTCCAGCTACTAGCATACTGGTTTTAATAATGACTCCGCCGATCCGGTGGTCGAGCGGTCAGGGGCATGCGTTTCCGTCTGATCGCTGGATTGCCGGGTTGCGGGTTCGAATCCCGCCAGCGGGCATGGATGTTGTCATGTCGAGGCCAAGTCAGACTTCCGCCCTACGGGGAGCTTCTATAAAAGTGAAGCTGCAAATATTCTCCCATTCGCCATGGGATACCCTGGGGGGTCTTTTGGACGTGGTGTGTAGGCGCCCCTTCAACATGGGGGAATTAGTAACGAACGAACGAATACTGACGCCAAAAGTGAAAATAAATGTATTTATCCTAGACAAATGAAGTGTCATGGTGCCAAACGTGAAAAGGAAATTTTTTGTTACCAGAAATTTATAAGAATATAGTATTTAAATATACTAATGAATATTTTTAATTTTAAATAAGGTATTAGGATTAGAATAGATAACAAATTTATAGGGTTGCATTGTATTTTATTTCTCAAGTGAATCCGCACAATTGAAGTTATTGCTTGTTGCATCTGCAATCTAAAAATATATATACATTAAAATAGGCTAAAATAACCATAAGTCAAATTTCTAGATTTAAAATACATATTAATTAGTTTTATATTTTCAAGCAATTAGTATTGATATATTTTCAAGGGACATAATTGTTACTAATCTTATTTTATATAGCAACTTAAGTACAGAATTTAATTAAACATAAGCAATGAGGGGAATTATTGTAATGGCACATGGGTCATTTTTTCAAAACGGGCTTTTTCATCTTTCTTGTTACATTATATTTTTTCTATTTTTAACACTTTGCAACAAAGTTGAAAAGTGTTTATGACTTTGTTCATTCTGTCTGTCTGTCCGTTAGCACGATAACTGCCGTAAAAATGACTTAATCAAAATGAAATTTTAGTATGTTGTTCAGACGGTCTGTAGGACCTATGGGAATATAAATTAATAATATCACCCAATTAGTTTTGGATTGAACCCGGGTTGAAGAACTGAAATACATTGAGCCTTATGGGACCTAATTTTTCAAACATTTTTTAAGCGGATTTAAAATTCCCAAATTGCTTCGAAAATTCTAGATAATATTCAAATTGTTCCATAAAGTGTATAAAAAAAATTTCAGCGAAATATATTCAGTAGTTTTTTAAATAAAATTTAAAATAATAATTACACCTCTTATACGAAGCGATCACGTGGCCATGATATGAAAATATCACATGACCCACTTCAAAATGTTATGTGGCATCCATCTTGTCTCAAAATCGTGATTTTTTAAGTTTTTTTTAATTCATATTGAATGTTGTATCCGTCCTAAAACCACTATATTTTTGGTTAAATTCTGTACATCTACATACGGAAACAACGCAATTACAATATATTTGAGTTTAAATGCTCATCCAAATTTGATTATTTCTGCAACGAAGCCTATTTTTCACCTATGTGAAATGTAAACAGCAAAATATGTAGAATGAGTTGTATTGCAATTGCTGTATTTCTTTAACACAAAATTATTTAGTCCATGGAGTCTGGATAGCTGATATGAATGAAATATTCATTGATTTTAAAGAGAAGGACGATTTTTTTCCATGAAGTTTTAAGCATAGAGTTTAATTACTTGTAGCTCAATGGTCTTAATTTTTAAATAAAACAAATTATTATAGTATTGTGATGAATGAAATGAATCGGAAAAAGTTATGAATGAAATGCTGTTTTTATAGAGAGATCCAGGCGTGTTATTTTATCTATGACGTCATTTGAATGAATTTCAGTTGTTTTCGATGAAGTTTTCAAATATAAATTCTCGTAGTATTATGTTAGTTTTAAAAATATTACCGAGGAATGTATCGCATTTTAGAGATGTTTAAACCAGGCAATTTATATTTCAATGCCGTCATTTGAATGAAGTTCATTTTTTTCAATCAAGATTTAAGTTTTCAAATATAATAAATTAATGTAGTATTGTGATAAGTTTTAAAGTATTACCGAGGAATGCATTGCATTTTAGACTTGTTTAAATAAAATTTCATTGAAGTTGGAAAGTGTTTCATAACCAATGCTTTAAGCATGATTGATCTTTCTTGTTTAACCTGTTTTTTGCATTAACAGTAGCAGTGATTATTTGGGGGAAATTAAATAGAAAATGCAAATTTTTTATTTTCAAGATAGGTAATTACAGTATGACAGGGGAATGACACTTAATATAGGCAATTGCCTGTTTAACACTTCACAACAAAGTTGAAAAGTGTTTATGACGTTGTTCATTATGTCTGTCTGTCTGTTTAACACTTTACAATAAAGTTGAAAAGTATTTATGACTTTGTTCATTCTGTCTGTCTGTCCGTTAGCACGATAACTGCCGTAAAAATGACTTTATCAAAATGAAATTTTAGTATGTTGTTCAGACGGTCTGTGGGACCTATGGGAACATAAACGATTAATATCACCCAATTAGTTTTGGATTGAACCCGGGTTGAAAAAATGAAATACATTGAACCCTATGGGACCTAATTTTTCAAACATTTTTTAAGCTGATTTAAAATTCACAAATTGCTTCGAAAATTTTAGCAAATATTCAAATTATCCCATAAAATATACAAAAAAAATTTCAGCAAAATATATTCTGTTGTTTTTTAAATAAAAATTAAAATATTAATTGAACATTTTATATGAAGCGATCACGTGACCACTATATGAAGAGATCACGTGACCCACTTCAAAATAAAATATGGCATCCATCTTGTGTCAAAATCGTGATTTTTAAAGTTCTTTCTAATTCATATTCAGTCTTGTATCCGTACTAAAACCGCTTCATTTTTGCTTAAATTCTGTGCATCTACAGAAATAACGCAATTACTATATATTCGAGTTTAAAGGATCATCCAAATTTGATTATTTCTTCAACGAAGCCTATTTTTCACTTATGGAAAATGTAAATACCAAAAGATGTTGAATGAGTTGTACAAGAATTGCTGCATTTCTTTAACGCAAAATTATTTAGCTCATGGAGTCAGCAATATAGCTGATATTAATGAAATATCAATTGATTTTACAGAGAGAAGGCCGATTTTTTCGATGAAGTTTTAAGCATCGATTTTAATTTCTTGTATCTCCACGGTCTTAAGTTTTTAAATAAAATAAATTATTATAGTATTGTGGAAAATGAAATGAATGGACAATTGTTTATGAATGAAGTGCTGCTTTTATAGAGAGAGCCAGGATTGTTATATTTCGATGACGTCATTTGAATAAATTTCATTTGTTTTCGATGAAGTTTTTAAATATAATAAATTATTGTAATATTATGACAATTTTAAAAATAATATCGAGGAATGTATCGCATTTCAGAGATGCTTAAACCAGGCAATTTATATTTCAATGCCGTCATTTGAATGAAGTTCATTTTTTTCGATCATGTTTTAACTTTTCAAATATAATAAATTAATATAGTATGGTGATAATTTTAAAAATATTACCGATCAATGTTTCGCATTTTAGAGATGTTTAAATAAAATTGCATTGAAGTTGGAAAGCGTTTCATAATCAATGCTTTATACATGATTGATCTTTCTTGTTAGTATATATATATATATATATTTATATATATAGATATATATACAGAGTATCCCAAAAATGTTGAAACGCCCTTTAATTCTTTATCTGTTTTAGATAAGTGGGCAATGCAAATTGCAAAAATTTTTAAAGCAAGGTTTGGAAATAAGACTACGTTAGTGAAATAGTTCTCTAATATATTTTAAAAGAGTTACACTTTTAAATTTTTATACGATCCCCTTAGACAAATTTGGTCAATCAGAAAAATTTTATTTTTATTGCAACAAGATCATTAAAAAACTCCGCATATCTGTATCTTTAAAATCAACTGAATTATGATAAATGAAAAAATCTGATTTATGCCACTTTTCCGTACTATGTGAAATGCCGTTTCATCAGTGAAAATAGGGATCATAAACAAATTGAGGATGGAAATTGTTTAGATCAAAAATACGTTAATATGCGTCAAATTCTTTTTATCACAAATGCATCTAAATAAAGCATTGCACAGACAGAGATCATATAAAGCAGTGGTACTCACTACGTGGTTGGGTATCCTATGTATTATCATCCAGTTTTATCTTTTTTGTGATATGTCAAAATTTAGATTTCTAAATTTATATATGGTCCTCATTCAAAATGTTCAATTTTTAATTAAATATAACTCGCTCAATTTCAAAGATGCAGATATGGGGGTTTTAACACTTTACAACATTGTTGAAAAGTGTTTATGACTTCGTTCTTCCTGTCTGTCTGTCTTTTAGCACTATAACTGCCGTAAAAATGACTTTATCAAAATGAAATTTTAGTATGTTGTTCAGAGGGTCTGTGGGACCTTTGGGAACATGAATGAATAATATCACCAAATTAGTTGTGGATTGAACCCGGGTTGAAAAAATGAAATACATTGAACCCTATTGTACCTAATTCTTCAAACATTTTTTAAGCAAATTTAAAATTCACAAATTGCTTTGAAACTTTTAGGAAATATTCATATTATCCCATAAAATATATTAAAAAATTTTCAGAAAAATATATTCAGTAGTTTTTTAAATAAAAATTAAAGTAATAATTACACCGATTATATGAAGACATCACGTGATCATTATATTAAGAGATCACATGACCCACTTCAAAATAAAATATAGCATCCATCTCGTGTCAAAATCGTGATTTTTAAAGTTCTTTTTAATTTATATTTAGTGTTGGGTCCGTCCTAAAACCGCTTTATTTTTGTTTAATTTCTGTGACAACGCAATTACAATATATTTGAGTTTAAAGGATCATCAAACTTTTATCATTTCTACAACGAAGCCTAATTTTCACTTAAATAATTATTTATTAATTCAAGATTGTAAACACATTAAGCTGCAAGATGAGTTGTATAAGAGTTACTGAATTTCTTTAACGCAAAATTATTTAGCGCTGGAGTCTGCAATATAGTTGATGTGAAACAGTCATTGATTTTACATGGAGAACAGTGAGATTTTATAGCAGACTTTTTGATGAAGTTTCAAGGACATAGTTAAGTTACTTTTACATCCATGGTTTGAAGTTCTTAAGTAAAATAAATTATTGTAATATTGTAATGAATGAAAGGAATAGAATAAAAGTTTATAAATGAAATTTTTACTGCTTTTCATAGAGAGGTAGGTGATTTATGTTTCAACGACGTTATTTAAATAAAATTAATTTTTTCGATGCTGTTTTTAAATATAATAAATTATTGTAGTACTGTGATAATTTAAAAAATATTACCGCTGAATGTATCGTATTTTAGAGATATTTAAATAAAATTGCATTGCAGTTGGAAAGTGTTTCATAATCAATGCTTTATGAGTGATTGATCTTTCTTGTTTTTTAATGAACTTGTTGCATTAAGAATAAAATTTTTCTGATTGACCAAATTTGTCTAATGGGGTAGTATAAAAATTTAAAAAGTGTAACTTTTTTAAAATGAATGGGAGGTCTATTTCACTAACGTAGTCTTATTTACTACCTTACTTTCAACATTGTTGCAATTTACATTGTCTGTTTATCTCCAACAGGTGAAAAGAATTATATGGAGTTTCAATCTTTTTGGGACACACTGTTTATCATCAGAAAAATAAAGAAAATTGTTTCGTTTTAATTGCAATAATGTACTCGTATTTAGAACAAAGTTCTTATTTGTTTCATTTTCTATAAAGAAAATCTAGTTTAAATGTAATTCACCTGTTCTAATGTCATTCCCTTGTCTACCAAGAAGACAGGGGAATGACAAATCATATGATTTTGTTTTTGAGTATATGAGTTTTAATGCATTTAAACTTAACTTGATATACAGTTTGCTACACTAACTAGACACATATATATGTTAAAGAAAATTATGCACTTTTTTATTCTGGGAATAATTAATGATAGGTGAATAACAGGTGAATGACAAGGAATAAAAGTACTTACCCGAAATTGTTCAGTTTTATATTATTTCCTTGCACAGAATGATAGTTAGAACATAGTCAAACTCTTGAAATGGTAAATATGGATCTTAGTATAAAAGAATACTACTTTAATTATATTTTATTGCCATCTTTGTACAGATAGAGGTGTTAAAATTTAAAGAAAGGTGAATGACAAAAATGCTAGGGGACAATTGTAAAAAAATAATTTAAAATATTGCTGTAATGCATAGTGAATTTTTTTATTACTGTTTTTATTTAAAATTGTCTAATTTAAAATAAAACATCAAATTAAAAGAAAACTAGAAAATGAAGGTTTGTAAATGAAGTTGTGATTTTATGTTTTGGCTGTTCGGACACACAGGGGAATGATATTTAATAAAAAAACTAAATTTTTAAATATTAAATATATAAATTGCTTCTTTAGATAATGGGTGACAAATATGAACCACAATATATTAAAACTGATCAGTGTCCAAAATCAGTCCCAAGTCATGCAAACTTTTATTAAAACACCTGGGACATGGATCCCCGTTTACAGAAAATGAACCACATGTGTAGGACCTTCGCGTCAATAACAGTTAATATTCAATTGTTATTTACAATCATCATTTACTCACAAACAATTATCAGTAACACAGCACCTTTTCGGCTGCTTAGGGTGGTCTCCAGTTTCTGAATGCAGAGAAACTTGAGTGATAAATATAAGCATCTCACTGTTAAGATCCATTCCATCCTTGTCCATCATATCAGTGAATGCGAATTGGTCCTTACCATTCAGGACGCTTTCTCGATCGCTACATCAATATCAATTTATCGTTTAAGACTATATACTATCAATAAACTTAATGTGAAGTGCAATTTTTAAATGATTGGGAGTGAATTAAATGCTTCTCAAAAGTCATGAGTTTAATAAGAGTTCTTACTCCGTTCAGTTAAGTGTCTCTGTTGCATATTTTTTCCCTTATTGGTTATCTCTTCCCGTGGGTTGGGTTTGTGGTGGTTTTCTTCCGCTAGTTATTTTATCACGAAGCCTTGCGTCATCTTCTGCCTAAGTGATGTTAACTTTTATGGCTAATAATTTGTTTGCATTAATGTTGTCACATCTAGGTGCCATGGATGTTGGAGATATTGTTCTCCTTCTTGCCCAAATTATTTTACACTTTCATATTCATGGTGAAATTTTCTCAACGGTTTTGACTAGTATGTTTTTAAAATTTTAGTTATATTTTCCACTTGACGTCGCGAGGTATCTCATCTAAATCATCAATTAAAGAATCCGCTTTGCATGAATAATTCACGTTTATTAATATTTTTAATTTTACTAATTATAATTTTTTTACATTGCAAACTTAACTGTCTGATGTAGCTTGGTCTTAAATATCTACATTCACAACCTTGTAAAACGTTTGAATGATTTTCATGAATGCAGTCTCAAATGCAATACAACTTTTCATTTCATAGCATTTGCAACACAAAAGAAGATAGCTTTATAAGCACTGTCATTCGCTACTTCCTAAGAACAACAAATATAACATCACATTCGGAATATTTACAATAACAAAAAACAATACGTAGAATAGGGAGTTTCTTTTCGGGTTATGTATCTAGTTTGCCATTCATTTTCAATAAGGCTTCTTATCCGTTCTCCATTTGGGCTCAAACAAACTTAATTAAGTTTCCCCCAAGAAGAATGGCAACATTAGAATGGCTAGAAGATGCTTAGAAAATAATTTTCGGTCACTATGGTAACGGCCCTATGACGTCATTACCGCTGAAAGCAGGGAGGATCCGTACGATGTCCTATCGCACACATGCACATTAGGAGCAATATTATGAGTTTTTAATAAAAGGATGGCATATTATGCATTGTTATTAATGGGTACATGTCAATGCAGAGAAGTGTTTCCACGTTTCAGCTAAAGCGCAAAAAATATGAAACATGCCATAGTATTACACAACGTGCAGAATGCGTTCTGTGTTTGTTACATGATAATGAAAACACTTGAAGGAGATATTTCTATTTTACATGTTTATGAATATGTTTTGAAGAAGATTTCTATTTTACACGTTTATGAATGCGTTTTGCAGGAGATATTTCTATTTTACACGTTTATGAATACGTTTTGAAGGAGATATTTCTATTTTACATGTTTATGAATACGTTTTGAAGGAGATATTTCTATTTTACACGTTTATGAATACGTTTTGCAGGAGATATTTCTATTTTACCGCCAGAATATGCTGATCAGGAATGATAAACCGCAGGCTTCCTTAACCAAAATCCCAGACTCTTGTTCAAAAGTTCAAGATGTCTGAAATTCCGGATATACAACAGCTAAAATTCCGGGATTTCAAAATTATCCATAATTATTCATATTTTACTTATTTTAATTTACGAGATGATGCTTCTTCAGTTTCTCAATGCTGTCAAATCTATTATAAAATGTCATGTTATATGTCAATAAGTATGAAAACACGCCAATTTAACAAAAATTTTAAATCGACATAATAAATGCTACCAAGTTGTTTGTTAAAAAAGTTTTTAATATTAGCACAATCTATGGCGTACATTAAATTACAAATAAATTTAATATTGCAATTTAATGTACGTCATAGATTGTGCTAATATTTAAGACCTGTTTTACAAAACAACTTTTTTGTCTTTACTATATGGTTTCAAAGTTCAAGTTATATGATTTATAAGGATCAATGCACCATCATATTAGTACAGATCAAGGTTTTCCTATTTCTGATCAGTTACATTAAATATTGCTGATCAGGTAAGCAAAATTTATCAAAATTGATATTTGCTTTCTAATTTATATTTTTTAAACAATAAATCTTAAATTAATTTTATATAAGACACATTTTTCATTAACAAATATTGAATTTTACAATTGAATTGAATTATTAGCTTTTAACATTGGACACAATGAATTTTTCAATATTCCATTAATTTGCAAAGTTACAATAACATTATTTATTCAAACCTTTTGAAATTCCCATGAGCCTTTAAGAACGATTAAATTTTTTTTATGATTAAAAATGTTAAATACTTGCTGACTTTCTTTACTGCTTTTATGCTATGTCCTATCTACTGTTCATCCGAGATCTTCTGAGATATTTGAACAAAGTGCAAACACTATTATTCAACAGCATTTTTAAAATTCAGTTTTCGAAGAAAGTTGTGCTAATGTAAATATAGAACATATTTTATTCTTTTAATGAGACCGTCATTAGCACGCTTGCAAATCAAAAAGTATTGTTTTATAAAATGAAAGTATGTTGTAATACTCGTAGAATGCGATTTCATCTTAAGATTTGGAGCTAAATAATTAAAAAGTATTTTTACATATTCGGGGAGATCGAGGTAGGGAAGTCTTACTAAAAAAAGCCAAATTGTATCTCGAATGTAAACAGTTGTGAAAATTATATGGAAATACACTGTTTATATGGAATCAATCTTTTTAACATTTTCCTGCTATTTCTCTCCAAAATAAGTAAAATGTGAAGTAAAATCTGCCCCATAAGGCGGGACACAAAGGAACCTTTCGGATTCTCAGTTTTGTCTTATTGCATGAAACTTTTTGTCATTCACCGGTTTTTGTCTTCCTTAATAGAGACCTTATCAATTTATCTTACCATTGTTTTCTTTTTAAAAACTAGAGATTGTAAGTATTTAAATTTTCATACAAGTCTTAATTTTATTGATAGCAGCCTGAACCTCATGAATTGGATATATTTCTGTCTCCCCTTAATTGGTAGAACACCTTGAAATTATATGAGGCATTTTACAGAGTCCTTTTTATCTCGTATGTTTCTGTCCCAATTGTTTATAATTTACAAAGTCCGGTAAGACCCTATAAGTAATAGTTTGATTTAATTTTTACTGCAAACAGACATTAATATTAAAAACAAAATAATTGAGGATTTTTGAATAGAGGTGTTTTGCATTGTGCTTTAAGAGAAGAAAAATTAAATTTGATCTTAAAACACTTATTAAGGAAACTAGTGACGTTAAATGTATTTATATTTTTATCTCTCTCTCTCTCTCGCTATCAATCTCCCCCTCTCTCTCCTTCTCAATTCTTTTGGAATCAAGAACATGTTTTAAAGTGATATAGAATGTGATATATTATAAATTATATAATATTCAAAATTAGGCTCAATTATTGAATAACAAATGTATTTTAATTTATTCTCAAAAATAAATCTTTTACTATGATAATCATGAAGTTAAAGTACTTAAAATGAACATGTGAATACTAAATATCTTTCACACAGCGTACTTATGTTAACTTTGGAGTATAAGTGGTATATTAAATTAGAGTATAATAAGTTATTTAGAAACAAGAAGCCATGCTTTAGACGAGGGTGGATCATTACAGAAATTTTTCCACTAACATGTAACTATAAAATCGGCAAGATTGAAATATCATTATAAATGATTTCTTACATTTCATATATCTCTACTTACCATTTCATTCGATATAACTTTTCCAATATAAAATCCTAAACCGTTTCTCTGTAAAAGTGATTTATGGCACTTCCACTAAGTTTATATATGAAAAACTATTTATAGAGATTTAAAGAGCATGTGTATTTTGTTTCCTTGCTATAAAAAGCAAACTTCCGTGTCTACTTCACTGTAGGAGGTCATATATCACACTGTGATGAAATATGAGTCGTACATTGCATCATACAGTATATATATATATTTTGTAGTTGCTGAAATAAGGAGACTGGGAAGCAAGAGCAGCGATATTCTTTAAACTAAATCCTAGTTCATTTTTCACATTTTAAAAGAGGATATATCTAATGAATAGAAGGTTTTACGTCTATAAGTGCATGTTTGTATATGTACGTATTTTAATGGATGTCTATTATCTTATATTATAGAAGATAACAATTTTGAATTTATTTTAAGAAGTTCAGTTTACGATTGGATCTTTTGATTTTCACTTTCTCATAGTGTAGCAGGAATGAAGTGTTATTTTGTGAAAAGTTAAAATGAAATGCAGTAGATTCCGCTTAATTGGGTCATCGGCTAATTGCGACAATTGCGTAAATGGGGTTATACGTAAAAAGCCGAAACAAATCGTGAATATAACATAAATTCGATTCAGTCATGTGGGCAACCATACCGCGTTAATGAATCATAATTGATATGTCACAGTTCACTTTTTATCACGACTTACATTTTCAACTTTTCATAAACATAAAAAAAATCACTGTAGCATTCCCTTAGAGCCATCAAACTACACACGTTAAAATAACATTTATTTCAATAGGGTTCTCACCGAGATATAACTAAATATCTAAAACTGTTTTCGTATATCACGCTTTATTGCAGACTTCGTTATTCAAACTTTTGAAATTATATAAGCGCTATTATATAGCGCTATAATTACTTTTATTTGATCGGGTCGGGTCACTGTATGACAGACAGACCTAACATGTACTATGGACCTTTCCTCATAAGGTTTCTGGGGTACTTAAGGACTTAGAAATCGTGTATATTGAACAAAATAAATAATCAATACAAATTTACTACTGTCTATACCTTGACATACGAAATAAGTTGTAAATACTAGTATTAAACAATAAAATATAAAGCAATTAACTTTAAACTTATAAAGTTAATTATTAATAATTAGAATGAGTTAGGGTGTGAAGCTAAATCTAAATAATGGTTGACTATTTTACCTGAAAATATAATTTATAAAATTTATAACTTCTATACCTTGAATAAATAATACCTGAAACAAATTTAGGAAGTTCGAAGGGAATATTAATAGTTCATTAATAGTAAAATTAGTGTTGGTATGGATAAATGATATAAATAAATGAAATTTAACATATTATTGACATGCTCTACATTTTAATAGAAAAGGAAAATCCGAACATTACCACGCTTAACGACGACTTTACTCGATCGAAGCATCTCTCCCTCTCTCTGAATTGAAACAGTAAAATTTTATCTTCTATACAGCAATGATTAACAGAAAAAAATTGATCTCTTCACAAATAAAATTAATGATACACAACTCTTAAATATTTCATTCCAAAAAGTTTCTTTTACAAAATAGCAGAAGTTTTTTTAATAAAATTTTATTTTATTGTCACATTAAAACATCGTAAAGTTGCAGTGAATGGGAAGATATATGTCTTCAGATAACGATGGCAGAATTCTCCCTCAAACTCTAGTCTATTTATTGAAAATAATAAATGGTTCAGGCGTAAATAATGAGTTCAACGCAGAAGACAAATGTGTTAAACATTGAGAATAATAGTCAGAATATTTTATCCCCATTCAAGGGTCACTTTTACTGTATTATATGCTCAGTGTCAACTTATATTACCTATCAGGACGAAATGTGTTCATATCAACATTTAAAATACATTTTTATATACGTAAATCTATATAATAACTTTATAACACGCTTGTGTTTTTTTCGACCCTCCTGAATTCCCCAGTGATCTAGAAGACTGGATTTTTTTAACACTTTTCGTATTAACCATGGGACAAAACCTAACAAACCCGGTGTTTAACTTTATCCTTCTGGAGCGGGGGAAATGAAAGTTTCTCGAAAAGTCTTTCAAGACCCACCACATGTCTCTCCCCACCTCTATGACCTAGAAGGCCTCTGCACACTTATAGTATTAACCACGCGGGAGAATCTTACAGAGTCGAATTTTCGATTACCCCTTGGGGGCACAGAAAATGTGTCCTTTTAGTAAAGTCTTTCCATACCATCCAGAAGCTTCTTAGCGACCTAGAGTGCTGAAATTTTGAACACTTGATAGTACTGACCATGAAACAGCCAATTTCGATTAAAACGAACATTTTCGGCTTCTTGCATCATACTTTGTCACACAAAATAAAGAAATAAAAAAACATGCAACATATTTTTTAAGATTATTAGTTTTCCTGTCTTTGCCATGTTTAAATGCTAGAGTAACTATATTTATTTTAATTTTAAATAAACAAGTGTAAAACATTGTTCATAGTTTCAACTCTGAAAATACAACCGGCCGCCGAGAATCAAATCTGAACCTCCTGCACAATAAATAAAACTGTTGCTTGTGAGAATATAATTTTCAAATTCTTTCTTAAAGAAAGCATGCATGCCTGCTTTCTTTAAGGAATTATTTGACAATTATAGTGTACCTCCTGTTTTGCGCCCAGACTTAGTATTACAACACAGCTCTAGGTCTGCAAGTAAATGCATTCATTAACTTCCATAATCCTCGGTCGTAAACAAGGCTGAGTGGGAAATTGGCCCAATATCCTTCGTCTGCTACCACATTATATTTAAATTCGGACAAAAATTGCAAAGTATAAGACTTCATTTCAAAGTATCAGACCGCTGAAAATCAAATGCAACAAGGGATGGAACAATATCTTCCTGAAATAAGCGTGAGAAATCACTTAAGCTATAGACCACCATAGTTAAAGACCTGTTATATTATAGACCATACTATTAAAGGCTATACTTAGGCAATAGTGGAAAGTATAGTTGGATATCCTCAAAGTTAAAGATCTCATAGGTTATACAATACCAGCTCTTTCACCCGCGCTTCAATGGCAAGTGGTCACTAAATGTGATACCAACACACTTACCAAATGTTTTAAATATCAAAAACTGTTTCAAATTTAAACATAAAAGTGGAATAGTGCTCCTTTTTGAGAGGAAAAGTGGTGTAATTTCTTTGTATCCACCTATTTCGAACTTTTAATCTTTTTTATTTTTTTTTCTGAGACAGATCAAATGGAACCACATCCGAAATTATGGACTGAGTGAAAATGCTCTATCACATTCAAAAGTAGTTTTGAATATTTGATGTATTTACTTTAATCGTTACCCTTATTCAAAATGACCGCAAATGAGACCCCAATGAGGCCCTAACCTAATCCAAGATTCAAACCCAAAGTACCTAATTTGGTAGAATGTGTTAAGGATTTCAAGTCCTTGGGATGGACTTCATAAATGGATTGCCACATATGACCTGAAAGCATTATAAACCATAATTAAAAATAATCTTATTCACAAGACCTTCACCACAGACTCAAGTATATGCAAATCGTCCACGCGAGCAAAACATTTCCCGCTCCTGCTCTACGATATAATACTTGAAACTAGTTATAGTTATGACCTTCCTCTAATACACCATTCATATACTATAATAAAACTTGGATTTACTGGAAGAAATATGAGCTTAGCTTACAGTTTTCGCCCTGTAAATTTTACAGGGACAAAGTCGTCATGCATATAACACTAAAACGAATACTCAGAGTTACTCGGGGTATGAGATACAAACCTCTGATTTAAATTCTACCGGAACTCAAAGCGAATTTTCGAAAATAACGAACGCTTTAAAAATAGTCCCGTTTAGGAAAAAAATAAATTGTGACGTCCCGACTTCAAAGAACGTATTCTGTCTTCTTCATTAAGGCTCCTATACTATATACAAACTAGCACAACCGTGACCATTTTGGCTTCCAATTGAAGCGATGACTGTACATGGCGTTAATTTTTCGTCCATTTCTCAGGATGTCGAAAAAATTAAAACATTCTAGACTATTTTCTTGAATCCTTGATACAAGTGTGAAAACAGAAGCACCTATTATACAGCTAAATTATATATCAAATATCAGCCATGTAACACATACGCCAACTTTTAAAAGAGCACGAGCAGACGATAACTGACTGAACCGGTTAGAGTCAAAATGGCGGTTGCGTCAGCTTATATATTTAGGAGCCTTATTCTTCATGAAACCAGCGGCAATTTAAACGCCACCTCCTGTAGTGACGTCAAGACGCAGAAACTTGTCTTGCTCGCTTTCTACAATAGCGATCGAAGTTAAAAATTTCAAATTTCACGGCTTCCCATTTAAAAATTCATAAAAATTCAGAAATGGAGTAACTAAAGAGAAATATTAGAATGCTACGGTATCACTTCTTATTCATGCTAAATATTAAAATCCTGTGTATCTTCAATTACCTATGTACAAAAGCAAAAATGAAATTGCTTAAATTACTCACATTTCGATGAATTTTCAAAAGTATAAATTACTTGTTTAAGCTCGTTGAAAAGATCGTTCTTTCATATTTCCGATGGTGTTAAGATGGAAACGCTGTGATACCGGTCGATAAGTAACGGAGTTGAGTGCAAATCTCTCAAAATTGTGCTTCAACATGAAATAATTAAAAATTAATTAAAATTTTTAAAAAGTTGCTCCGAGGTGTCTTGGAGCCTGATATGTAGTATCACAGTACAGAATTTCGTAACTGTTAGCCACTAAGAATTTTCACTACGCGACTAACAGACAAAGAGGTAGACATACAAACAGATGCCTTCTTTTATTACATTTGATGTGGAGATGTAAAATTTACCATGTACCAACTGTTGCTTAAATAATTAAAGGCAATATAATTTACAAACGCATAATTGTTATTTTATAATTAAAATATGTAAACATTCCAAAAGCACAACATTAATTCTTGAAAGCATCAGCGACAGAACCCTGACCCCTATCGTGGAAACCCAGTACTTTAGCGTTGAACTAAATCACCTCAAACACAAAAGTGCTAGTAGTACTTTGTGAATATTAAACTATAATTTAAACACAGTTTAAAGCTGTTAAATTTGCAACTCTAAAGATTTTATTTACATTTTCAAGCTGTTTAAGTAACTGTTTTATCATAATAAATTTTGCTGCTTTATACTACTTAAAGTTAAATGTAATCTTCATAAACCAGGATTGCAGCTGAGAGATATTTTAACTTGATGCTAGTTTCACCAGAAATAGCAGTTTAGCCCTTTAACAGTTTACAGTTTTGACTATTTAACTAACAGTTTTACTTTTATATATTTTGCCATTTCCAACTATTTAAATGACAGATGTTTTTCGGTTATTTTTAGATTTTCTTAATTGTTCTATAAACGAGAGTTTTGCTCCGTAAATCCTGATGTGATGACAGTAACGGAGTATTTTCAAGTATTAATTAAAGTTCCATATTTTATCTTGAAAAACAAAAATTATTTTGAGACTGCTTCTAATATAAATCATAAAATTTTACCGAATAAGATTTAGGCAACATTGTCTTCACCACCTGACAATTGTTTGATTACGATGTACTTTTAACAGCGTAAAAATAAGGTTTGAGTTTTCAGAAAGTTCCATTTAAACAGTTGATCGATAAGAAAATGAATTGTCTAACAATTAGTATTAAAAGTAGGTTGTAGAATTTCGAGTTTCGACAGCAAAAACACGTTCTATGTTTTGATTCTAAACTTTCATCTCGGAAGTTTGTTAAATAAAGAGTTGACAAACAATTTAATTGGTTAACAATTACCTGTCATCAATAAAGTTTAAATATAAATAATTTACTTTTAATCACCCTAAAATATCCAGGTTTAAAACCACATTACTCTTTTACCAAGTTTTGTCTATTTAAATTCCGTTTAACATAATTATTCATTTTAGAAATATTCTTACTTCCATATATGCTTAACAGAGTGCAAAAAATTATTTCTTTACAAACATTCTCAGCTTTGTGTATTTTATCGGAATATGCATGAAGTTAAAGCCTTATTTCATTTTCTTTATAAAGATATTTTCAAAAACGATAGATAAATAGACAAATATGTAACTTCTGCCCTATGGTTACTGAAAAATGATAAGCTCCCTTGCAGCCAGAGTTTATCTTTTTTCAACTATCTTCTGGCATTCGAGGTTAAACATAAACCAAATAAAATTATGCTTGAGCAAACACTAAAGATACCGCTTCTTTCGACAAGCAAATATTGTGTTAAAGTTGTGGTTGTTTTAAAATATTTAACTCGATCTATAATAGTTTGCATGCTTTGATTGCAAAAAGTATAAAGTTGGTAAATTTGTTTAGACCATGCACAAAAGTAAATGAGTCACTTAAGAAATTAAAGTACACAGTTTCTCATTTAAAGTTCCGAATGAAAGCAAAGTTCTAAATTTTGCTTTTCCGTATTCAGGAAACTTTTAAATGTCTTTGTTATTTTTAAAACTCGGCTTATTTTGACTCCTTCCCTCCAGAATATTCAAGATAAATGTTAACAATCATTTTTCGCAAGTATAATCAAAGTTTAAATAAACACTTTATCGATATTTTTATATTAATGTAAAAAAATTACTATAATATATATATATATATATATATATATATATATATATATATATACAGTGTTGAAACGCGCTTTAATTCTTTACCTGTTGGAGATAAGTGGGCAATGTATATTTCAAAAATGTTGAAAGTAAGGTAGGAAATGAGACTACGTTAATGAAATAGTTCCGCCATTAATTTTCAAAAAGTTACGCTTTTTAAATTTTTATACGACCCTCTTAGACAAATTGGGTCAATCAGAATTTTTTTATTTTTAATGCAATAAGATAATTAAAAAAACCGCATATCTGTATCTTTAAAATCAACTGAATTATGATAAAGGAAAAAATCTGACTTATACCACTTTTCCGTATCATGTGAAAGGCTATTTCATCACTGAAAATAGGGATCATAAACAAATTGACGATGGTAATTGTTTCGATCAAAAATGCTTTAATAGGTATCAAAATTTTTTATCACAAATGCATCTAAATAAAGCATTGCACAGACAGAGATCATATAAAGCAGTGGTACTCATTACTCGGTTGGGTATACTATGTATTATCATCCAGTTTTATCTTTTTTAATGATATGGCACAAATTTACATTTCTAATTTGATATATGGTCCCCATTCATACTGTTCAATTTTCAATTAAATATAACTAGCTCAATTTTAAAGATAGATATATGCGGTTTTTAATGATCGTGTTGCATTAAAAATGAAAATTTTCTGATTGACCAAATTTGTCTAAGGGTGTAAAAATTTAAAAAGTGTAACTTTTTGAAAATAAATGGGAGGACTATTTCATTAATGTAGTTTTATTTCCTACTACCTTACTTTCAAGATATTTGCAATCTACATTGCCCACTTATCTCCAACAGGTAAAGAATTAAAGCGCGTTTCAATCTTTTAGGGACACCCTGTATATATATATATAACCCAACGATATTGGCTCATAATCAACGCTCATAATAAAATGAGTCCAACACTAAATATGAATCAAAAAGAACTTAAAAAATCATGGTATTGACACAAGATGGATACCATATTTTATTTTGAAGTAGATCACGTGATCTCTTCACCCCCTACTGTGCTGAAAACACCGGACCACCTGGGAACACCGCGTGCTGTTGGCACATTTCGGGCGCGGTAGCCCAGTGGTCTGCGCGCTGGATTTGCACGCTGCCACAACTGCCGCCGTGTTCATGCGGAGTACGATCACGTTAAAAATGTGGGTCCGTAAGTCCTTCCGAGAAGTTGGTGGTAGGGGAAGTCCAGTCCCTGTGGATGCCTCCCCCCACTGGGTTCTGGTCTAAATTGGGTGGCACTTCCCGGCCGTTCAAACAGTTACCTTACACCTTTCTGGTAGGTCGGGCGGTCTGGGTCTCAACAACAACAACGTGATCTCTTCATATAATGGTCACGTGATCGCTTCATATAAAAGGAGTAATTATTATTTAATTTTTATTTAAAAAACTACTGAATATAGTTTGCTGAAATTTTTTTTATATATTTTATGGGTTAGTTTGAATATTTCATAAAACTTTCGAAGCAATTTGTGAATTTTAAATCCGTTTAAAAAATGTTTGAAAAATTAGTTCCCATAGGATTCAATGTATCATTTCATTTTTTCATTTCAATTTCATTTTTTCAACCCTGGCTCAATCCAAAACTAACTGGGTGATATTATTCATTAAAATTAGTACCATAGACTGTCTGAATAACATACTAAAATTTTATTTTGATAAAGTCATTTTTACGGCAGTTATTGTGCTAACGGGCAGACAGACAGACAGACAAACAGACAGAATGAACAAAGTCATAAACACTTTTTAACTTTGTTGTAAAGTGTTAAAAACTGCCAGAGTGCTTTCGGACGTATATACGCCCTTTATCAGTGGCTACATGAATAGTAAAATCATGGAATATTTATATATATAGCGACCAGTTTAAAGCAAATTTGCATAAAATATACAAGAAAGATCAATCATGCATAAAGCATTGATTATTAAATACTTTCCAACTTCAATGCAATTTCATTTAAACATCTCTAAAATGCGATACATTCCTCGGTAATATTTTAAAAATTATCACAATACTACATTAATTTATTATATTTGAAAACTTAAAAGTTCGTCGAAAAAAATGAACTTTATTCAAATGACGTCAATTATATATAAATCGCCTGGCTCCTCGGCAATGTTTTTAACATTATCATAATATTACAATAATTTATTATATTTGAAAACTTCATCAAAAACAACTGAAATTTATTCAAATGACTCCATCGAAAAATAACACGCCTGGCTCTCTCTATAAAAGCAGCATTTCCTTTTTAAACATTTTCCCATTCATTTCATTCATCACAATATTATAATAGTTTATTTTATTTAAAAACTTAAGACTATGGAGGAACAAGTCATTAAACTCCATGCTTAAAACTTCATCGAAAAAAATCATCCTTCTCCTTGTAAAATCAATGAATATTTCACTCATATCAGCTATATTGCAGACTCCATGAGCTAAATACTTTTGCGTTAAAAAAATACATCAATTCTCATACAACTCATTCTACATATTTTGCTGGTTACATTTTACATAAGTGAAAAATAGGCTTCGTTGTAGAAATAATCAAATTTGGATGATCATTTAAACTCAAATATTTTGTAATTGCGTTGTTTCAGTATGTAGATGCACAGAATTTAAGCAAAAATGAAGTGGTTTTAGGGCAGATACAACACTCAATATGAATAAAAAAGAACTTTAAAAATTACGATTTGGAGACAAGACGGATGCCATATTTCATTTTGAAGTGGGTCGCGTGATCTGTTCATAAAATGGTCACTTGATCGCTTCATATAAGAGATGTAATTATTATTTTAATTTTTATTTAAAAACTTCTGAATATATTTTACTGAAATTTTTTTTATATATTTTATGGGATAATTTGAATATTACCTAAAACTTTCGAAGCAGTTTGTGAATTTTAAATCCGCTTAAAAAATGTTTGAAAAATTAGGTCCTATAAGGTTTAATGTATTTCATTTTTTCAACCCGGGTTCAATCCCAAACTTATTGGGTAATATTATTCATTTAAATTCCCATATGTCCCACAGACCCTCTGAACAACATACTAAAATTTCATTCTGATGAAGTCATTTTTACGGAAGTTATCGTGCTAACGGACATACATACATACAGACAGACAGACAGACATACAGACAGGCAGGCATACAGACAGAATGAACAAAGTCATAAACACTTTTCAACTTTATTGTAAAGTGTTAAAAAGTCATAAACACTTTTTAACTTTGCTGTAAAGTGTTAAAAATGTACCTTTTTGAAAATTAATGGGAGGACTATTTCATTAACGTAGTCTTATTTACTACCTTACTTTCAACATGTTTATTAACACTTTACAACAAAGTTGAATAGTGTTTATGACTTTGTTCATTCTGTCTGTCTGTCTGTCTGTCCGTTAGCAGGATAACTGTCGTAAAAATGACTTAATCAAAATGAAATTTTAGTATGCTGTTCAGACGGTCTGTAGGACCTATGGGAATATAAATGAATAATATCGTCCAATTAGTTTTGGATTGAATCCGGGTTGAAAAAATGAAATACATTGAGCCCTTTGGGACTTAATTTTTCAAACATTTTTTAAGCGGTTTTAAAATTCACAAATTGCTTCGAGAATTTTAGGTAATATTCAAATTGTTCCATGAAAAATATAAAAAAAATTCAGCGACATATATTTAGTAGTTTTTTAAATAAAAATTAAAATAATAATTACACTTCGTATATGAAGCGATCACGTGACCATGATATGAAAAGATCACGTGACCCACTTCAAAATAAAATATGGCATCCATCTTGTCTTAAAATCGTGATTTTTAACGTTCTTTTTAATACATATTGAGTGTTGTATCCGTCTTAAAACCACTTTATTTTTGCTTAAATTCTGTGCATCTATATACTGAAACAAAGCAATTACAATATATTTGAGTTTAAATGCTCATCCAAATTTGATTATTTCTACAACGAAGCCTATTTTTCACCTATGTAAAATGTAAACAGCAAAATATGTAGAATGGGTTGTATTAGAATTGCTGTATTTCTTTAACACAAAATTATTTAACTCATGGAGCATATCTGATATGAATGAAATACTCATTGATTTTACAGAGAGAAGGACGATTTTTTTCAATGAAGTATTAAGCACAGAGTTTAATTACTTGTAGCTCCATGGTCCTAATTTTTAAATAAAATAAATTATTATAGTGTTGTGATGAATGACATGAATGGGAAATTATTTATAAATGAAATGCTGCTTTTTTAGAGAGAGCCAGGCGTGTTATTTTTTCTATGACGTCATTTGAATGAATTTTAGTTGTTTTCGATGAAGTTTTTAAATATAATATATTATCGTTGTATTATGATAATTCTAAAATTTTTACCGAGTAATATATCACATTTTAGAGAGTTTAAACCAGGCAATTTATACTCCAATGCCGTCATTTGGATGAAGTTCATTTTTTTCGATGCAGGTTTAAGTTTTCAAATATAATAAATTAATGTATTATTGTGATAAGTTTTAAAATATTACCGAGGAATGTATTGCATTTTAGACATGTTTAAATAAAATTGCATTGAAGTTGGAAAGTGTTTCATAATCAATGCTTTAAGCATGATTTATCTTTCTTGTTGCAATTTACATTGCTCACTTATCCCCAATAGATAAAGAATTAAATCGCGTTTCAAGCTTTTTGGGAAACCCTGTATATGCTGTATTTTAAAGTTTTAATTTATCGTGCCATTATTACAGCAGGTTTTTCACTGTTTTATTGTTATTTATTTATTATATTTTGTAAAAAGGTCCAATCGTGACGTTTGCTAAGAGAGGTAAGTTTAATAAGTACAATACACTTTGTGCGAAGATAAGAAAAACTTGAACGACGTATAAAAGTATAAATAACACAATAATGCAGCATGGAGAAAATTCGAGGATAAGCTGGATTCCCTTCGTCTATGCAAGATAACCAACAAACCCGAAGTCCGAAAGAGGAATCTTTTGCTTGATATCACTTTTGGACATCGGGTTTGTTGGTTTTCTTGTACTGACGAAGAGGATCCAGCGTATTCCCGAAACAGCTGTATGCTGTATTATTGTGCTATTTGTGTTTTTATACGTTGCTCAAGTTTTCTTTCTTAGAGGTAAGTTTACCTGAGTCGTTCGATCCTTTGAGTATCTAGCATTATGCGATTACCAACTATGTTTAATATTTATTCATAAATATTACTACAACAACGGCCTAGAAATGACTTTAATCACATAGTCTACCTTTTCATTCCATTCTCCAGGAAATACCCATAATTCGTATTCTCACAAGCATCAGTTATAGTCATTGTTAGTTTAGATTACATTTTGAACTTTCAGATCATAATTTTATGCTATAGAGATGTATTACGGTCTTATGCAAAGTAAATTGGAGATTTTAGTAATATACTCTGTAAAATATATGCATCCAGCTGTTCTATGGGATTAAGAATCTCTTGTGACCTGTTATATGAAGACGTTTTCTTTTTAAATAAAGCATTTATTCATCGGTCAACGACTTGCAGCTATCGGAAAATCAGCTCTTTTCTTTTAGAAAACTACTTTAGATCCAAAACACTTCTTGGCAAAAAGAAATTTCTACTGTCACAAACACTAAATTATATCAATAGAGGACTCTCTACTAACTGTATGACCGACCTGTTGTTGTTGTTGAGACCCAGACCGTCCGACCTACCAGAAAGGTGTAAGGTAACGGTATGGACGGCCGGGAAGTGGCACCCAATTTAGACCGGAACCCAGTGGGGGAGGCATCCACAGGGACCGTACCCTCCTTCCCCTACCACCAACCTCTCGGAAGGACTTACGGACCCACATGTTTAACGTGATCGTACTCCGCATGAACACGGCGGCATTTGTGGTAGCGTGCAAATCTAGCGCGCAAACCACGGGGATACCGCACCCGAGATGGCCAACAGCACGCGGTGTTCCGAGGTAGTCACCCACCAAGTACTAACCGCGCCCGATGCTGCTTGACTTCGGTGATCTAACGAGAACCGGTGTTTTCAGCACGGTACGGCCGGTGGCCGTATGACCGACCTGTGTTCGAACTGTGGAATTATTTCACCTTCAAATCCGTAGAAGCAGGATTTGAGTCCCATAATGCATGGAGATCAGTGTCTAAGCATAGCTAAGTTTTGGTGTATCCTTAAACTGTAACCTCCGGTCCATACGCATAAAAACAGTTGAGAACCAGAGCAAAATAATTCAGTTTAGAACTAGAACAAACAATTCAGTTGAGAACCGGAACAAAACAATTCAGTTGAGAACCAGAACAAATTAATTCAGTTGAGAAACAGAACAAAACAATTCAGTTGAGAACCAGGACAAAATAATTCAATTGAGAACCAGAACAAAACAATTCAGTTGAGAATCAGAACAAAATAATTCAGTTGGGAACCAGATCAAAACAATTCAGTTGAGAACCAGAACAAAATAATTCAGTTGAGAACCAGAACAAAATAATTCAGTTTAGAACCAGAACAAAACAATTCAGTTGAAAACCAGTACAAAACAATCCAGTTGAGAACCAGAACAAAACAATTCAGTTGAGAACTAGAACAACACAATTCAGTTGAGAACTAGAACAAAACAATTCAGTTAAATCTGAGAACTAAAAGAATTTGCATTAAATTATATATTTAACATGGAAACTTTTTCCTATACCGTGTTTAACCAAGAGTGTTCGAAAATAAAATAAAATCGATGATTGTGCGCAGAAGTAAAGTGAAATATGGAAAATAATCAGCAAACAGAAGAGAGTTTGGATATAATAGTTGCATCTACTGAGACTGACAATTTCATAAAAATGCGAAATTTAATTTTTTTATACGATTCCCAGTAAAAAAGTGTCAATTAGTAAAATTTTTGTCTCGCTTAATTAAGCGAAAAATATTCACCCAAAACCTTAAACTGCAAAATTCGCTAAGATATCTATAATTGAAATTCTTGACTTCCATTTTTCCTGAATTTCATACGTGAATAGTTAACTTCTTTTGAAAGTAAATACTGGGGACCTCTTCAGATCTATTTAAAGCATGAAAACCGCCAATTGAAACTTTCAATTTTGAATAATTTATTTGTTGTTGGTCCCTTTCAATCGAACGCAAAATACTTGATAATTGGTCATTAGTCGTTTATCTATTATAAAAATAACCTATTTCTTCGACCATAATACTTGACGAAATTTTGTCGACGAATTTGTCGGAATATCACCAACTTGGCGGTTTTTTAAATGTCACCAAATTGATAAAAAATATCGCTAAGTTGATAAGAAAGACGCTAAATCAATAAAGATGACAACTAATTGATGAAAATTCAATGTTTTGTACAGAATACAAAGCTCTACCATAAGATTGCGTATGTACCGCTTGGCGGAATTTTGGCGCCCTATCGACTTTTTTTAATGTTGCCAAATTGGCGAAAATGTTGCCAAATGATTAAAGTGTTATAAAATTACTAAAAATGTCACTAAATTGATAAACATGATTCCAAATGGGGTGCAATGTTTTGCGAATTTTTAATTCCTTTATATGATGGACATACCTTTTATTATATAAGAAATGCACTTCTAAATATCACCAACTTGGCGATATTTAGCCCCACATTGACGAAAATATCGTCAAAACTGTAAAAATGGCGCCATGTTAATGAAAATGACGCCTAATTGATGAATTTATTACTAAAATTTTTAAACATATAGACAATAGTGCTTATTGAAGATGATATCATTTTTGATAATTATTAATTTAGAGTTGCGTAAAATATAACGTAATTGGGTACGGAATATTTTTACATGTTGTCATCCAGAAAAGCGCCAAATATACAATTTGACGTTACAAACACTGTGACATGGATTTTTTCATCCCTTTTCCACCGTTAAAGAAGTAAATCTATTGCATTATGTAAGGAAAGTTATGTTGTGCCCACATCAGATTTTTCTGAAATGTTGAGTAATATCTTAAGTGCAAGGAGAGTTGACCAAAATTTACATTGCTGCCAGAAGTAAATGGAGGACTGAATTGGAAATGTTTAATTATTCCCTTTAGAATACATTCCTTGTTTCTTTTGGCAAATAAATGTAAATAAAAATTTTAATTTATTTTTACAACCGAACTTCTACGAATTAATCTTTTGCGGTTTTTGAAAAGGATTAATTTACTTCTTCTTAAACAATATAAGCTGTGTGACAAAACAGTATAAGCTGTGTGAAATATGTTCGTATAAAATGTATTCTTAGAGCTTTAATTCTTATAAGAAAAATAATACACAATCTATATAAATAAAAATGAAAATCTGTCTGTCTGTCTGTCTGTTTGTCACACCATCACGGGAGAACGGCTGAACCGAATTTCATGAAATTTTGTGGGTAGCCCAGAAATAGCCCCACTTAAAATTATATCCGTGTTTTGGGTTTCTACGACCAGTGGTTCTCGAGATATTAGTAAAAAACCAAATTTTCGTTTGTCTCATCATCACGGAAAAACGGCTGAACCGAATTTAATGAAATTTGGTGAATAGCCTTGAAATATCCCCCCATAAATTTTGTCCAAGTTTCGAGTTTCTAAGACCTGGGGTTGTCGAGATATTAATGAAAAACGGAACTTTTTCCTAGGAGTTCTACTCCCTAACTCCATGGTTTATCCAAACGAAAAGCTTGAAAATCGTTTGAAAGTGAATTAAAATTTAATCTCTGAGTTTGATGGGAGATTTTTTGCGTTAATTAGTCAGCTTCTGAAAACATGAATTGTTTGAAACATGATTTAAAGGGGAAATCTATCTCCATGGTTCATGGTTTATTTAAAACAAGCTTTTACGGAACAATGAGAAGTATAAAGAAATCAAAATCGTTATTTAATTTCGCAGTTTATGTTATAAGACATGACATATTTAACATGTTATAAGATTCTATCTTATATCATGTTACTCAGAAACGCAATTAAATTAAATCTGTCTGTTAATTTTAATAATTATTTTTTCGATTTGAATAATAAATAAATGGATATAAAAATATATTTTAGAAAAGAACGATTTGATTTTTCTTATAGCATTTTTGACTGGATAATATCAATTACGGTCTTCAGGTTTAAAAATTATTATTATTTATATTTTCGGGGATTATTGATTCAAGGATTATTGATATTTTCAAGTTATTGTGCAATTATTTTATTATGACAAAAATTGTTTAAACTCATATATTGTATGTTGTACGAATCTTCTACAAATACACGTGTATATCTTTTAATCTACGAGAATATAAGTAGTACAGGTATATTGACATATGTTTTGATATATATTGGCATATATTGGAATCAATTACGACCTTCTGGTATAAAGAGTACGGATATTATTGATGTTTTCAATTTATTACGTCATCTCTTTTATTTTGGCAAATATTTTTGAGACGCATATTGTAATACGGGTAATCTTCTACTAACACATTGGCATATTTTCTTATCTGCGACAATATAATTAGTACGGGGTTGCATATATTCATTCAATTCCTATTTTTTCTTCTGTAAATTTGCTTAGAAAAGGGGGCAGGATGTTTTATTCTTCAGATCTGATCGTGAAGATAATTTTGCATAGTGAGAGCATATATTCTTAAACTTCTCTTTAGGAGCAATAAATTTAATATTTTAACAGAATTTGCACATGATTGCGAAATTTAAGTTTCTTTAAATTATACACTCCGTACGAATAACGGGTGTGCTGTTAGTGGTTAATAAATTTTATCATTTTAGGAGGATATATCATGTTGCTCGGCATCGCAATTAAATTAAATGTGTTTGTTAATGTTTTTTTATATTTTTTTTTCGATTTAAATAATAAATAAATGGATAAATGGATATAAAAGTATATCTTATGAATGGACGGTTTGATTTTTCTTTTAATTATATTAATTGCTGACTGCGTACATCAATTTCATTTATTTTGGCAAAGAGTTTTCAAGCTTATATCGTATTTAGCTACTAAACTCATATATTGTGTTTAGCCAATAAATTCATATAGCCGATTGTTGAAACAGAAAAAGAGTAGAGCGGGTATATCTTCTAATACAATTGTAGTGTTTTCATTTAGTATATTGAAACGGGATAAGAATGTTTCATTCAGATCTGCAAATTCAAAGCTACGAATTTGGAGGGATATCGCTAATTTGACAACTTTTCTTAAACTTTGCCAAATTGACGGAAATGTCGCCAAATTGATATAAACGACACACAAACAGCTGCCATAAACCTTCGGGTTGGTCGTGTGGCTTGGGTCTTCTACATATCAATGATTTTTTTTTTTTTTTTTGTTAGAAGAGAGTACTGAAATGATGTTTGGTTAGCATTTATCTGTCAGACCAACCATCCTACTTAGTAATACATTTAGCGAATTTTTAAAATGTCACCAAATTGATAAAAATGTTTTCAAATCTATAAAAATATCTTGAAATTGATAAAATTGCGCTACATAAATTATATTAATTGTTTTTTGTTAGGGGATAGTATTGTGATGATATTTCGTCAATTTGTCGCAAAGTGGAACTGTCAGTTCTACAGTCCCACTTGGCGATAAATTTGGCGATTTTTTAAAATGTCGCTAATTTGACGAAACTGTCGCCAAATGTTTCATAGAAATATAACTATTTAGACGATATTTTTTTTACCAATTTATTTGAAGCAAATGATATCATGTCGCTTAGCAACGGATTTAAATTCAATGTGTTTATGCGGCAGACGATTTTTATTAAATCCTTTCCGATTTGAATAATGAAGATATGTATATAAAATAAATTTCATTGCCATTTCATTTTGGACTGGATAATATCAATTATACTCTTCAGGTTTAAACATTATTATTATTGATATTTTCCGGAATTATTGATTCAGGAATTATTGATATTTTTAAGTTATTACGCCATTGTTTTATTGCGGCAAAAATTGCTGACACACGCATATTGTACGTTGTACGAGTAATCTTCTAGGAATGCACGGGTATATCTTCTAACCTACGAGAATATAAGTAGTACAGGTATATTGGCATATATTTTGACATATATTGGCATATATATTGGAATCAAGTACAGTCTTCTGGTATGAAGATTAAGGGGATTAATTATATATTCAATTTATTACGTCGTCTGTTGTATTTTACCAAAAAACATTTGTGACTCATATTGCAAAACGGGTAATCTTCTACTAATAATCGGACATTATAAGTAGTACGTGTATATCTTCCCATATAATTTTAGCACTTTAATTTTGACATATATTGGAATAAATGATGTCTTCAGATTTAAAGATTACGTGTTTATTGGTATTTTCAATTTATACATGTAATCTACTAATACAGGTTATATTTTCTAATATTCGCGTATATAATTAGTACGGGTCCCATACAATTTTAACGCTTTTATTTTGCATATATTGATTCAATTCCATATTTTTTTTTATATTTGCTTACATAAGGGGTCCAAGATGTTTTATTCTTCAGATATGTCCATGAAGATAATTTTATATAGCGAGAACAGAGATTCTTAAACTTCTTTTTAGGAGCATTATATTAAATATTTTAACAGAATATTTTGATTAAACATGTCATTTAGTATACTATAAGAATTTGGGCATGATTATAAATTTCAAGTTTCTTTATATTATATACTCCGTACGAAGAACGGGTATGCTGCTAGTCTATTATAAATTTATGAAAAAATATTAGTTTTCAGCTTATAAAGTTCAGATAATGATGAAAAGCATGAATTAAATACACTTGAGACAATTATAAGTTTTATAGTACTTCAAAATTCCGTACTTTGCATTTTTGTATTTTCCGTAATTTTAATTCCGTACTTTGTTCTGTTGAGCAGTAAATTTTGAGATTTATAATCTATGATAATATGTATATATATATATATATATATATATATATATATATATATATATATATATATATATATATATATATATGTATATATATATTTATATATATATATATATATATATATATATATATATATATATATATATATATATATATATATATATATATATATATATATATTCATATATATATATATATATATGTATATATATATATATATATATATATGTATATATATATATATATATATATATATATATATATATATGTATGTATACATATATATATATATATATATATATATATATATATATATATATATATATATATGTATATATATATATATATATATATATATATATATATATATATATATATATATATATATATATATATATATAAGATGGAAAATGGAAGTTATTAAAGATATTGAAGTGCTATAGCATATATGCGCGAAGCAACTATAAATACTATACACGATATAAATATAAAAAGTATAAAAAGAATTTTAGAATTGAAAAAAGAAGGAAGGCTTAGCGAGAAGCTTACTTAATGGAGGTAAGGGGTTGTGACCTTACACCCCAGTTGTCAACAAGCTTGTCATAAATGCCGCGGCATTGCACTCCCGGACGCCAGCCCTGGCTGAAACCAACCCCCGGAGTGACAATAACAATTATCACAAGACCGTTAAAAAAGAAAAGTCCAATCCCTGGATGAGCAACTAGTCCTTTAGACCACAATGACCTGTATATAACTTCGTGTTATCGTTCTGCGGTCCTGTTATGCATAGTATGCGAACCTTCATCTGCTAAATGATATAAAATAGATTTTAACTTTGAACAATAAGCATTATTGTTACTGTATAAATTATCAATATAATGTAGCATAAAAGGAATGGGGTATTGCTGTAGATATGCTTGCTGTAGAAATGTCCGATCAAAATCAATACGGATGTCTTCATTGCAGATAATTCTCTGAATTCTAGCCAATCCCCCCAAGAATACATTCCTAAATATATTCAAGTGAAGATTGGAATTCCAATTGATCAGACCATTGATAGGTATATTAAAACTTTTTCTTTTATCATAGATAGTAAAACTTACAGGTATTGTACTGAAATCTATACTTATGTCGTGGGACAGTATTGGAATTTTCCTGTCGCCACTTCACTTCTAGAAAGTATTACCCCCCCCCCCTCTCTCTTTGGAAACGGTTGACATTCCATTGCTCTGAGTAGGAGACCAGCTGCAGTCGTGAGAAAGTGGCAAAGGACGCTATGTTATTTTAAAATAAAATGGACACCTGCAAGAGGGCTAGAGCCCCCAATTTTTAGCCAACCCTTTGGAAGGGGCCAAATCTAGTGATTCGATGGAGCCCGGCCGCGTCACTGAATTTATGGGTTTTCGAACCTATAGCGGCCAAGCGTCAGCTATGGAGCCCAGACAGGGGGTTGTCCGTTTTCCCGACGAGGAGAAGAAGAGTTGAGGGAGAACTCAGTTGGTATTTTGAGATTCAAGTGCTGGTCGTCTAAAAATCGACGGAGGAAATCTGTCCCGATGCCGTCCTGCCCGTGCCAGCCAGGGGTAAGTCCTTTTGTCCTCTCCCACTGCAGACTGAGTATCAGAGAATAAAATTAGAGTTTAATAAGGAAGTTAACTGCCTAACTAGAGGGTTAATATGATAATTAATTAAACTAGAGAGAGGGGAATGATCAGATTGATCATTATTCCATACCTACGACTTAGCGAATGTAAATATATTGTATGCATGTAAGATGATAATTTTGTGGTTTTAAATTATAAGTAACAAGTTTTAAATATAAGTATTGTAAAATAAAAGCTTTATTAACTTTTAATTAGTATTTATTGTGTATTCTCGTGATGCATTTTCTAATTGATCTGAACCTGGAGATATGCTCGGTAATCGAGCAAGTGGCGTGCAGAAACACGATTAACAGCCAAAGTGTAATTGAAGTTTTTCAGCGGAGCCACGCCACATATTATGGCGCCGAGACCAGTCTTGTGCACAGTTATCAAAGTGCCTCGATTAATATTTGACTGGATAATTTAATTATTCAAAATTCAGAGAAATTTTTTTGTGTGAAATGAATATGCATCATGGGAAGATCTTTGTAATATTGTAAATAATAAGTGAGTTAATATTTAGTAATTTGAAAGTATATATAAAAATTGTACAAGATGCCGGATACAAATAGTACAGAAGCGCCCCAACAGGGAGGCGAGAATCAAAGTCGTTTACAGGGGTTAACCTTTTTACTTGGGGTATTCGAAGGAAATGCTGAAACAGACTGTAAAATATTTTTCGATCAATTTGATTCGATAGCCAAGCTGGGAAAATGGACCGAACCAGAAAAACTCGTAGTATTAAAGTCGCGTTTAAAGGGAAATGCATTAAAATTCCTAGCGAGTTCGGCGGAATTACGTAAAGAAAGTTCATACGAAGTACTAAAGGAAAGTCTATTAGAATTTTTTCTCAAAGGACTAGCATAACGACCCGCCAAATGCAATTTACTCTAACTAAACAATTTGAAGGTGAGAGCGTCAAGGCATTAGCCCACAGAATCAAATGTATCACGCTAACTTATCTCGAAAGTGCAGGTGATTTGAGTAGCGAGGAGTCAAAAAAAATCATAGACCAATTAAGGCTAGGAAAATTTTTGGACGCACTAAACATACAAATTAAAAGAGAGGTGCTAAAAGCAAACCCGTTGTCCTTCGAAGTGGCGATTATAATTGCCGAAAATATAGAAAACGCAATAGCAATTGCTCCACCAGAAGCAGAAGCTTTAAACAATATTGTCAGGCACCCTGGACCACTGGCATTAGAAACTGAAATAGAAAAACTACGAAAAGAACAGGAAAGTGCTAGCAGGTACCTGTTAGAAACAATAGGCGAACAAATTAACGCACTTAGATTGGAGCAAAACACACATAAATCTAGAACTCTTAATAGTAATATCCCTAATGATATGTTTTGTCTATTTTGCGGACGCACAAACCATCTGATGATAAATTGTAGACTATATAACCGGGATAATGAAATGCGTAGATCTCAGAGTTCACGCCCACATGAGTTTAACAACCAGAGCGAAAGGCAGTATACGCAAAGAGAAAGGCAGGGGCCAGCTAACAATTTTCCCCGCGGAGAGTACGCAAGACGAAATCCGGGGTTTTCACGTACATTTAGAGGGAATAGATACAATGAGAGAGAAAATACATTCCCCAGAAGATCCTTAAACTAGAGAGGGGCGGCAATTATCATAAGCTCCCAGAAAACCCGCCCCAGTTAAGTTACGATGGATTTGGTTATGTTGATAACCAGGGAGAAATAAAGAATGCACGAATTCATAAGGATAGGAAGGTGTGTAAATACGAAGTGATTTCTGCTTTAGACGAAAAATTAGGAGAAAAATCTATAAAATTACCTACAATACAAGTAATATTTAATAAAATGCCCGTTGCAATGATGATAGATAGTGGCGCTACAATTAGTATAATCGGAAAAGAAACATTCCAAAAAATAAGAGAAATATGTCACGTTAAATATTTATCAAGATCCGTCACGATTAAAACGTTGGCAGGAGAAAGGCTAAATTATATAAACGTTATACAAACGTCATTTAAAATTGAAAAGAAAAACTTTAAACACATATTCTACGTTACTACCGCCAAATTTCCGCATAATTATGCTGGGATAATCGGATATGATTTTTTGAAACTTCATAACGCCATTATTGATACAAAACAAAATATACTAAAAATAGATGATATAATAATCCCTTTAGGAGAGAAAGAAAGCGTGCTAAACATAATTTCAGATACAGCAATTAGAACGCGCAAGAAAATTAAAATAGACCCGCAAGAATCTAAACTAGTTGAAATTAATTGCACTTACACAGAAAATAAATTAGAAAATTATAATTTTGAACCAAAAATTTTAAAACAGCCTTTAAACATCAACCCAACGATTTTTCACTTAGAAACAGAAGAGACTAACCCAAATAAATTCATATCAATTAAGAATGAAGGGTCACATAAAATTACACTTAATAAAAACACTTTGATAGGGAAATTAAAATACAATATTAAACAGGATAATGAAGAAATTCACTTTATAGATACTACTAGGAATAAAATACAATTGGAAGATAGAATAAATAAAATAAGAGAAATTAGACGGAACGAATTACTGGAAACAGACTTTAACTTAGACCATATGCCAGTCGATCAGAGGAAAGATTTATTAAAATTATTAATGGATTACGGAGACGTATTCTCCAAAAATTTAAACACTTTAGGATGTACAGATGTAGTAAAACCTAAATTTATTCTATCGCACCAAAATCCGATAGAAACTAGAGCATATGAGGTACTCTACGCTTTGAGAAAAGAACTAAAAAGACAAATTGACGAAATGTTACAAGCAAACATAATTAGACATAATGACTCTAATTATAGCGCAGGAATGGTTCTAGTGAAGAAACAAAATACGGATAAATTCAGAATTTGTTTAGATATAAGACTTTTAAACGGTAGTTCACAAAACTTTAATTATCCAGTGCCAAGAATTCAAGATATAATGACAAAACTAGCAGGTTTCGAATTTTACGTAAAATTAGATTTCCAGAGCGCATTTTCACAAATTTTGTTACCAGAGGAAGAAAGACATAAGATGGCATTCACAAGCCCATATGGAAGATTTGAATACAACAGATTAATATTTGGGCATAAAACTAGCGGCGCGTGGTTTCAAAAAGACTATGTGCATTTACATACCCTAACTATGATTATCGGGAGAAACTGCAGAAGTTTGCAGACACGGATCCGGTCTTCAAAAACGAAAGTTGCGATTGTAAAGACTTTTGCAGCAGCAAAGGCGTAGTTTTACAGCTCACATAAGCCTTTACTAGCACATGCATGCAGCACCATTAACCGAAAACGAAATCATTCCTCCCTTGGACAAAAGGGTACCAAACAGTGCAACTTCAACTTCATTTTCATCGTTTTAATGCAACGTCTTAGTGCAACTTCATTTTCGCAGTGTTAAGTGCAACTCCATTTTCGCAGTTTTAGTGCAACTTCCTTTAATAAAGTGATGTCACAACTGATCCTGCTCAGAGAATATTCCTTCCATATGGAATATCACTAATTTTGTTACCCTACAGAGAACAAACTATCAATCCTTTAGTGTATAATGTGAACGAACAATTGTTCCCAATTCATGTGTTCTCATGACAAACTCTCATATTATGTGAATACACTTAACGGACTAGAAAGTACAATCAGTATGCTACATTAGACTGTTTGGCAAATTTATACCATATGGACAGTGACAATATTTATACCATACGGACAGTGACAATCTTGCACCTTAATTAGTCTTTGGACATACTTGGAGAGACAGAATATTTCCATACCTATAGGGCGTGTCATTATGCATATAATTTTAATGTATAATTTTATTGTTAAATGTTATTGTTATCTCTTTTCATTTATATGTATACTGTGTATAATTTGTAACCTTTTTTTTTGCGGTAGCTTAACTGTTTAAAAAAGAAACTTGGTTTCTTTTCCCTAGTTGGGGGAAGCCAGTGTCGTGGGACAGTATTGGAATTTTCCTGTCGCCACTTCACTTCTGGAAAGTATTACCCCCCCCCTCTCTCTTTGGAAACGGTTGACATTCCATTGCTCTGAGTAGGAGACCAGCTGCAGTCGTGAGAAAGTGGCAAAGGACGCTATGTTATTTTTAAATAAAATGGACACCTGCAAGAGGGCTAGAGCCCCCAATTTTTAGCCAACCCTTTGGAAGGGGCCAAATCTAGTGATTCGATGGAGCCCGGCCGCGTCACTGAATTTATGGGTTTTCGAACCTATAGCGGCCAAGCGTCAGCTATGGAGCCCAGACAGGGGGTTGTCCGTTTTCCCGACGAGGAGAAGAAGAGTTGAGGGAGAACTCAGTTGGTATTTTGAGAGTCAAGTGCTGGTCGTCTAAAAATCGACGGAGGAAATCTGTCCCGATGCCGTCCTGCCCGTGCCAGCCAGGGGTAAGTCCCTTTGTCCTCTCCCACTGCAGACTGAGTATCAGAGAATAAAATTAGAGTTTAATAAGGAAGTTAACTGCCTAACTAGAGGGTTAATATGATAATTAATTAAACTAGAGAGAGGGGAATGATCAGATTGATCATTATTCAATACCTACGACTTAGCGATTGTAAATATATTGTATGCATGTGAGATGATAATTTTGTGGTTTTAAATTATAAGTAACAAGTTTTAAATATAAGTATTGTAAAATAAAAGCTTTATTAACTTTTAATTAGTACTTATTGTGTATTCTCGTGATGCATTTTCTAATTGATCTGAACCTGGAGATATGCTCGGTAATCGAGCAAGTGGCGTGCAGAAACACGATTAACGGCCAAAGAGTAATTGGAGTTTTTCAGCGGAGCCACGCCTCATATTAGATCTAAAAATTCCACTACATTTTTAAGTGCAGCTGGATTTTCTTTTAAAATTAAGTTTGGTGGGTAGAATTCAAAATTCATACTATAATCTTCATTTTCATATCCGACTATCAAATCATCCACTTAACGTATGTATATGATTTCATTATTAAGATGTGATTGGCTTTCATAAAAATTGAGGTACAGATCAGCAAGTGTAGAAGAACACCCCCCTCCCCTGGGGATGCCTTTAATTTGCTGATATATAGAAATTCCATTAAAAAAGTACATATATATATATATATATATATATATATATATATATATATATATATATATATATATATATATATATATATATATATTCACTTAAAAATTAAAATGAAACGTATAAATAAGTGAATATATATATATATATTCACTTAATTATACGTTTCATTTTATTGTTTATCATCACGAAAATAATATATATATATATATATATATATATATATATATATATATATTTACAGGTTGTCCCAAAAACATTGACCTCGGCTTGCATTCCTTAAAAATTGAACTTAGACACATATAACAAGAAAGATCAATCATGCTTAAAGCATTGATTATGAAAAACTTTCCAACTTCAATGCAATTTTATTTAAACAAGTCTAAAATGCAATACATTCCTCGGTAATATTTTAAAACTTATCACAATACTACATTAATTTATTATATTTGAAATCTTAAACCTTCATTGAAAAAAATAAACTTCATTTAAATTACGGCATTGAAATATAAATTGCCTGGTTTAAACATCTTTAAAATGCGATACATTCCTCGGTAATATTTTTAAAACTATCATAATACTACGATAATTTATTGTATTTGAAAACTTCCTCGAAAACAACTGAAATTCATTCAAATGACGCCATAGAAAAAATAACACGCCTGGATCTCTCTATAAAAACAGCATTTCATTCATTACTTTTCCTCATTCATTTCATTCATCACAATACTATAATAATTTATTTTATTTAAAAATTAAGACCATGGAGCTACAAGTAATTAAACTCTATGCTTAAAACTTCATCGAAAAAAATCGTCCTTCTCTTTGTAAAATCAATGAATATTTCATTCATATCAGCTATGCAGACTCGATGGGCTAAATAATTTTGTGTTAACGAAATACAGCAATTTTAATACAACTTATTCCACATATTTTGTTGTTTATATTTTACATAAGTGAAAAATAGGCTTCGTTGTAGAAATAATTGAATTTTTTTTTTATATATTTTGAAATTTTTTTTTATATATTTTGTGGAACAATTTGAATATTACCTAAAATTTTCGAAGCAATTTGTGAATTTTAAGTCCGCTTAAAAATGTTTGAAAAATTAGGTCCCACAGGGCTCAATGTATTTCATATTTTCAACCCGGGTTCAATCCAAACCTAGTGATATCATTCATTTATATTCCCATAGGCCCTACAGACCGTCTGAATAACATACTATAATTTAATTTTGATTAAATCATTTTTACGGCAGTTATCGTGCTAACGGGCAGACAGAGAGACAGACAGGCAGACAGAATGAACAAATTCATAAACACTTTTCAACTTTGTTGTAAAGTGTTAAAAAATTATGAAGTTGCGTAGAAAAAGGAACAGAATTTTATGAAATCGATAAAAATTTTCAGGGGATTAAATTTGAAGAAATACAAAATTTAAGTTTTTATACGGCCCCCGTACAAAAACCTTTTCAATGTGTCCTATACACGAATAAGGTGATGTACAAAATTTCAGCATTTTATCATACAAAGTCCCAGAGATATGTTTAAACAAAGTTGATGAGGGATTAATCACAAATTAAAATGTAAATGTTTACAGGAAGAGTGCAAATGACGCAACGCAGAAATGCATCATAGGCAAATAATATCTATCTCTTATCTTTAATGGATCTTTGGCATTGTTGGAAAACATTTTGAACAAGCTTTGTAATATTTGTGTAAAGTTATTATTTCTAGACAGTGTAGATACTTTTGTACCAATAAATATTGTTTATTTATGTAATCATTGTTTTCTTTTGTAATTTATGTATGACCCCTGAAACATCATCTGCTGACAGGATTTTTCACCTCTGAAAATCCATGTCGATGCATCGAAAAGTGGGATAAGTCAGCATTTTTGTCTTTTCATATCTCTGCGACTTTTTATGATAAAATGCTAAAGATTTGTACATCACCTTATTAGTATGTGGGGCACATTTTACTCATTGGAAATGTTTTTATACGGGGCCGTATAAAAATTTAAATTTTGCATTTCTTAAAATTTAATTCATTTGAAAATTTTAATCTATTTCATAAAATTCTGTACCTTTTTTACGTAACTTTGTAATTTATTATATATGTCTAAGATCAAGCCATTCTAAGGCATTGTCATCCCTCAATACATTCTCTATCAAGGGATACTATTCGTAGATGACTAGTAGAAGGTGGGATTAGGTGTCGTTGTTCATTAAGGCACCTATCACTGACCCCTCAACACAACCAAAGCCGTCTGGATTGACAATATTCTCATTTGGCATTTTTTGGCAAGCTTTATGTTGATTGCATTCTGCTTTCAGTAGATCGAAGAAATTAAAGATGATTAAACTGTTCAAAAACTACTGCCACTTCAGAAATGTATGCGTTTTGAATCTCATCGAAAACTAGCTTTTTGACGATTTTAAGTTCTGAAGCTAGATTTTTTAATTCGACAGAAGCCCATCATTAAAATATTTACAAATGCAAAACATTTGCCATAATTTGAGTTGTTTTTTTGTTACATATTTTCCGGATGTCATTTTATATATTAAGGTTGCACCACACTTTCATTGAACATTTACTCTCACGTAATAATCATATTATTTATTCTAATCAATCAACCTAAACGGAACTGAATTTAGTAGCGCAGCAAAAGATCTAGGGGCTCTCTGATATTGTCATTAAATTTGTTTAAAAACGGCTAGAGGAAAAAAACTATTCATTTATGAAATTTGATTTTAAATATGGTTGATACTTGTGGGCTTGGCACTTGTTTTTAACAAAATGATGAAAATTACTCCACTCGATTATTTGTTATATACTCATATTCCATATATTTACGTTTAATCGGTATTAAAATGAAAAATATGTATATATTTATGACCTTTTGCTTAAAAGGTTCTTGTATTCTTAAATATTTTAAAATATATAAATTGACAACAGGCTAGTCAAGCTAATATATTTGATGCATTATGCTAATTCACATAAATAATACAAGTTATTTTATTACCTTTCATATGAAATGATGGATTTTTAGCTATCAATTTCATATATATACATTTACTTTATTAAGATCACTATTTAAGGAATTATTATTTACCAAGGTAAATAATGCTATGACAGTTTCAAATTTCGAATAATTTGTGTTCATACACTCAAAAATAAACACCTCTTCAAAAGGTGTCCAGGATGACTTTAAACGGGTTTTTCTTCAAAATTTAAAAGTTTCTCGAATTATATAATAATAGGAGAAAAAAAAAATTTTTACTATGCCATTATGAACTTAAGACCTGTTTTTTAAAACAGTGTTTATACGTGATTCAATTTTACTTGAATTTTCCTGTTTTACGGGAGTAGAACAATCATACCGCTAAACTCCGCGATGCGGGGGGTGGGGTGGGGGGATGGGCGGGGGTTGAAGCAGAATATGTTAATGATAGAAAATATTTAGTGAAATATAAGTGTTAGGAACTTAGACTAGAATATTGTAAAGAGGGAGAGAAGGGGCGGGGATTCGAAATCCCGCCACTGCTGTTTTATTAACACTTTACAACAAAGTTGAAAATTGTTTATGACTTTGTTCATTCTGTCTGTCTGTCTGTTTAACACTTAACAACAAAGTTGAAAAGTGTTTATGACTTTGTTCATTCTGTCTGTCTGTCTGTCTGTTTAACACTTTACAACAAAGTTGAAAAGTATTTATGACTTTGTTCATTCTGTCTGTCTGTCTGTCTGTCTGTCTGTCTGTCCGTTAGCACGATAACTGCCGTAAAAATGACTTAATCAAAATGAAATTTTAGTACGTTGTTCAGACGGTCTGTAGGACCTATGGGAATATAAATGAATAATATCACCCGATTAGTTTTAAGATTGAACCTGGGTTGAAAAAATGAAATACATTGAGCCCTATGGGACTTAATTCTTCAAAAAATTTTTAAGCGGATTTAAAATTCACAAATTGCTTCGAAAATTTTAGATAATAGACAAATTGTTCCATAGAAAATATAAAAAAAAATTCAGCGAAATATATTCAGTAGTTTTTTAAATAAAAATTAAAATAATAATAACACCTCTTATATGAAGCGATCACGTGACCATGATATAAAAAGATCACGTGACCCACGTCAAAATGATATATGGCATCCACCTTGTCTCAAAATCGTGATTTTTAAAGTTCTTTTTAATTCATATGGAGTGTTGTATCCGTCCTAAAACCACTTTATTTTTGCTTAAATTCTGTGCATCTACATACTGAAACAGTGCAATTACAATATATTTAAGTCTAAATGCTCATCCAAATTTGATTATGTCTACAGCGAAGCCTATTTTTCACTTATGTAAAATGTAAACAGAAAAATATGTAGGATGAGTTGTTCAAGAATTGCTGTATTTTTTTAAAGCAAAGGTATTTATAGCAAAGGTATTAGCTCATGGAGTCTGCATAGCTGATATGAATGAAATATTCATTGATTTTACAAAGAGAAGGAGGATTTTTTTGATGAAGTTTTACGCATAGAGTTTAATTACTTGTAGCTCCATGGTCTTAATTTTTAAATAAAATAAATTATTATAGTATTGTGATGAAAGAAATGAATGAGGAAAAGTAATGAATGAAATGCTGTTTTTATAGAGAGATCCAGGCGTGTTATTTTTTCTATGACGTCATTTGAATGAATTTCAGTTGTTTTCGATGAAGTTTCAAATATAATAAATTATCGTAGCATTATGATAATTCCAAAATTATTACTGAGGAATGTATCACATTTTAGAAATGTTTAAACCAGGCCATTTATAATATTTCAATGCCGTCATTTGAATGAAGTTAATTTTTTTCGATGAAGGTTTAAGTTTTCAAATATAATAAATTAATGTAGTATTGTGATAAGTTTTAAAATATTACCGAGGAATGTATTGCATTTTAGACATGTTTAAATAAAATTGCATTGAAGTTGGAAAGTGTTTCATAATCAATGCTTTAAGCATGATTGATCTTTCTTGTTCAATATGCCTGTAGGCTACTTGAAGTAAGATTTGGTAATTTATTTTATGAAAGTATTAGACAATATTTATTAGTTAAATTTGTTTGCAGAATGAAAATTAATGGTATTCAACTAATAACCATTTAAATATCAACACTGCTCACTTAATTCCAAAAACAATAATTTAATTTTTATTACAGGAAAATCATTCATGTACATTTAGCAACATTTGTACTTTCCCGAATAAGATTATTTGAAAAGCAGATACGTTTAATAACAAGTGCTGAGTTATAAGTATCTATAATTTGTGTTTCACTTGTTAATTCAAATTTATTTCAGACGACAAAGCATTATTTACCATGACAACTTTTACGTTTATTGGATTGTTTCCGTATAGTAAATTAGTAAAAATTTAAGAATCGGATTGGAGCAGCCAGCTTGGCGACTTTCGCCAGTGCATGGTAACTATGACGCAGTGTAGGTTATCTTATTCTGATGAATAAATGGCGACGGAGCATGCGCAATACAATTCAGAAAACCTCTTATTATAGCGTCCAGAAGAAGCGCTATATGCCAAGCAAATTTAAATATATCTTTGCTGTACTGTATACTCTTGTTGCTACTCTTAGTACTCTGTGGCCACTCTATTATGTAGGCACCCTCGAAGAGGGATTTAGCACGTTACTATATGGCTCCCCCTTTATGGTATGCATAGCTTTTATCAGGTGGTAGCTACATTATCAATTCTGTGTTACATGCTTTGATTTTTATCTTTTGCGATTTAAGTGATTGTATATTATATACTGAAATGGAAAAGAAAGAATTTAATGAAAACATTTTACAGCCATAAAAAGCTAGTCCTACTAATAATTCAAAAGCGTCTGTTTGTCACACCTTTTTTAGGCACTTGCCGAATAAATTGAAACCTACAATTTGGTACACGGGTCGCCGCAGTCGTTCGATAAAACTCGTCACTCGTATGAAAAATCGAATTTTTCAAAAATGTTTAGTAGAGGGGGTGTGTCTCACATCAAAACGCTTCAAATATAAAATGAGGGGAAAACATACTTCGCGCAATGAGATAGAAATTTTAAATTTGGTGTAAATGTAAATGTTTTGATAAAAGAAACTGCATAATTTTAGTTTTCCAATATTTGTGCCGTGCACCAAAATGTTCGAGTTGCCGAATAAATGAAAAACCTCTTAAAAAAAAATAAGATAAAGACTTGAAATTCGGTATGTGGGCCAATCGTTTGATACACCCCCTCCAGGAAAAACATACTTTTTCAAAAATGTTCTATTAAAGTGGTGCTCCTCACAACAGCGTTTGAAATGTGAAATAAAAGAAAAGCATACTTCTGTCAAATCTTGTGAGATATAGAATTAAAAATTTCTACAAGGATAAAATCGTTCGATATAAAGGCTGATAATTTTAGTTTTCAAATATTTGTTACTTTTATGGATGCCGCCCACCAATATATTCAATATGGCAGAATAAATGCAAGAAAAAAAATACATTTTTTTTTAAAAGTAAGATAGAGATTTGAAATTTGGTGCATAAGGCAATCATTTGATAACCGCTCCCGTGAAGAATCGAACTTCTTTTAAATGTTCATTTGAGGTGGTCCTCCACTACAAAGCTGTCGAAATGTGAAATAAGTCAATTTCCCATGAGGTGTAGTTTTTACTTTTCTTTCTAACCAGATTGTACAAATTACCTAAAGGTCTAAGCTGATGAGTAAAGACTTGGTCCGAAGGTAAACTGTCTGATCAGGGGCAATTTCAGTTGTCCAATAGTTGTTACTTTAGGGGTGACGTCCACTAAAATGTTCTATTTGCTTAATAAATGCAAAACACATTTTTCTCAATAAGACTTGAAATTTGGCACATGAGCGATTCGTGTAATACCCCCTCCCCCCCCACACACACCAGGAAGAATATACTTTTTCAAAACTGTTCTTTTGAGGTGTGCTCCGCGAGCAAACGCTTGAAATGTTAAATGGCAGAAAAACAAATTTTGCGATGAGGTAGAGAATTAAAAATTGGTATAAGGGTAGATCATTTGATATAAAGACCGGAAACAATTTCAGTTTTACAATATTTATTGTTTTAGGTGTGCCACACTAAAAATGTTCGATTTGCCGAATAAATGAAAAGCGTCTTTTTTTTTTAAGTGACGTAAACATTTGAAATGTGGTGTATGGGTGAAAGTTTCGATAGGATCTACTGAAGAATTCAAATTTTTGTAAAATTTAAATTTATTTAGGGGATTGCTCTAGACCAACATGTTTGAAAGAGAAACTGTGTCAAAAGCCACTTAGTAGTGAGACAAGAAAATGAAAAAAAAATACTGTATTGCAATATTGGAAATTTTAGAAGTGATGCACTCCGAAAGGTTCGATTAGTAGAATTAAAAAGAAATATCCACTTTTAAGTGAGTAGAGACGTCAAATTCAGTGCTCGAGTAAACAGTTCGATATGACCCATTGGAAATATCAAATTGTTCAAAAATTCACATTGTTCGGGATTTATTTATTATGAAACTGTTGATCTTTAACGGGTATTCGACCAGTATTTCCAAGTTCGTAATATGATTTAAATTCCTTAAGCTTCCTTAATAGAAACAGGCATGGAAATTAGGCGAATCTTCCTTATGTTATTTAATCTTTTTCGGCTTTTATGTTAGAATTACTAAGGGTTTGTTTTGTGTTCGAATACTTTTATTTTTATTCTTTTAGTGATTTCATGATATTTTACATATATTTAGATTTTTATTCTTTTAGTGATTTCATTATATTTTACATCTATTACACTTTTCATATTTTGCTATTTGCCTCTCTTTACATCTATTACACTTTTCATATTTTGCTATTTGTCTCTCTTATTATAAGCGTCTATATATTTCTATTTCTTCCTCCCTCTATATACTTATCATTTTCTTAGTTTTGTCAGTATTGTAACGATTTTACAATAATTATTAATATTTTCCTGTCAGTATAATTTAAAATTTCATATCGAGATTTTCCCATATTTTTCCTCGTCTATGTGAATAATATCAGCTTTGTCAGCAAGAAGGATGAAATATTTATTGCTTTAGTTTCGATTCAAAGATCGGTGAATCGTTTTTTTTTCTTGTTTCCACTTTGATCGTTTGTTCTTTGTTTCCTTCGCAGTTGTATATAATTTTTCGATTAGCATAAACTTTTTTAACTTGGTGAAGTACGCACATAACGCCTTTCAAACAATTGTAGTCATCTTATTGTCATATGTTTTTATATCAAGGAAAAAACAAGAAATTTGCATTAAGAAACAGCAGGGCAGTAAGAGGGGATCACACAGTGCAAATATAAATGATACCGTGAAGAGAATCTTTTCGTAGTTAATATTTGTATATATCTCTCTATTTTTGAGGCGAAGCCTCCCGACTCGCTTCGTGAGTTACGGAGGTTGGCGAGCGTAGCGAGGAGGCTGGCGAGGAGGTTGGCGAGCGAGCGTAGAAGTTTGGCGAGCAAGCTTAGCCCCCTAGTATTAAAAAAGAGAAGCTGCCCCTGTTTGACAAATTTCGCATTTCTCAAGTTTCTCTGTTACGTAGCGCAAAATCTATAGCATACAAAAATATAAAATTTGGTACATTTATAGAGAAATATTAGGAGCCACACTGATATAAACCGTTTTTCAATCTAAACTTTAGTTTTCGAAATATTTAATGTCAAAATCAAAGGAAGCGTTTCTGAGTTTCGAGCTCGCGTCCTGGGCAGACTAGCAATAACAAGATCTCGAATATTTGGTGGCATGTACCTACATAGTTGAATTTTTGCAGGATAGAGCCCTTTTTTTAAATTTCGATTTAGTTAATGAGTTCTCTAATTTTTTATGCCCTTTTTTATGCAAACTTTTCTTCTTTACGAGCGAAGATTTGAAACTATTATTGTCATGAACATTGCAATTTAATTGTTATATTTCACAATAATTATATGTTTCATTGTTGTAAATCTCTCTATACTGAAAGCGTAACACGATATTTTGTCACTGTATTACGAAAAAACGGCAAAACACACAGTTATGTAATTTTGCCTATTGTTCGTAATAGAGTAAACAGTCGTTATTAATAGCAGGCGCCACGAAACAGATTGTGGTGTAGACTTAGCGAGTGCCTGGAAGTAGGAGACGAAGCCTCCCAACTTCCGAAACGAGTTTCGGTGTTGGTGAGTGTAGGAGCTGGGAGCGGAAGTTTGATGAAATTGTTCACAAAACCAGTTAAGGTGATCGTCAGCTAATAAGGGGGCGAAGCGCTAACGGATGCAGCACGCCTGCGGCGAGCTCCGATTAATGAGCGGCAGGAATGGATGGGTGGACTCTTGGAGTTTTACGAGCATTAGTGAGCAAAGAACACGTAGGCGATCATGTGCGCCGGTTTGATTGAAAAAAGCTCGCAAAGCGAACTCCAGGGCTGGAGAATGTCAGTGAACAAAAATGGTATCCAACAGGCTTTTTACGTCTGCTTAGCAGGCGGCACTAAAGTGCTCGCGAAGCGAGCTCACCGAGTGTTAGAGATTAATAGGTGAAATCTACGGACTCGCGAAGCGAGTAACGGGTATTGGCGAGCTTAGCGAGCAAGGAATAAAAGCGTCTAGCAGTACAGGACACGTAAGAGGTCATGTGAGCCAGCCGGATTGAAATACCTCGCGAAGAGAGTTCCAGGGCTGGTAAATGTCAGTTAATATGGGACGGTCCTCAACGGGCGTATTTTGTATGCGTAGCAGGTGGCACTACAGTAAGCGCGACGCGAGCTTCTCGTGCATTAGCGAGTTACGGGTTTTGGCGAGAGTAGCGAGAAGGGGGTGAATCCTCCTAGTATATAACAATTATCAAACGGATTATTTCTTTACAGACCCTCCAGAATCTTTCCTGCGGAACCTAAAAAACCGAATCTTTGCGTACCAATACATCTTTGCATATCTTGAATCTATGTATCCTATGAATCTTTGCATACAATTACAGAACCGAACCTAATGGAGTCAGATGTTTTACTTCCACACAGATTGCAAAGAAATGGAGAAGTTGCGAAAGTAATTTCAGGTCCAACAGAATCCCCCGGTAAGCCCGAAGGCTGACTTTTTGCACACTTTTAATATTAATAACCATGGGACAGAACCCGACAGAGTCTGATTTTTGATTCCCCTCCCGAGGGCGGATAAAATAGGGAATTTTCAAAAAAGACTTGGCCCACCATAGGCTCTCACCCCACCATAGACTCTCACCCCACCATAGACTCTCGCCCTACCATAGGCCCATGACCCACCATAGGCTCCAGATGATCTAGAATGCAATGTTTCTTTCAGGTATGCATCTGAGAAAGTGGGGGTCAGAGAAGCCCACCGGAGGTATTTACTTCTATATATGTGAATATAGTACTTAAAAATTATAATGGGAAACTCGTCTCCTCCAGGGTTTAATTCGCCCTCATGACAAAAAATTTCAGAAATAAACACTGTTAGAAGGCTGAATCTTTTTACACTTATAATATCGTCCACTCCTGGGACAGAATCTAACGGAGCTCTATTTTCGATTCCATTCCTGGGAGGCAGAGAAAATAAGGAATTTTTGAAAAGTTTTCTCATGCCCCCTAAAAGCTGTTCCTTAGCATACTTATAATATCGCCCACTTAGCAGAACCTAATTGAGCCGGAGGAGTTTAAAAAATTTGCAGACCTACCAGAAATCCACAGCGATTTTGCCATCTGTAACTTTGCACACTTATAGTATCGACCACGGGACATAAGTTAATTAATTTTCAATTACGACGCCTATTTTCGACGCTAAGCGCCATATATTGTCAAATAAAATAAAATTTGCGAAATTACAATTGCAATGTAATGTTTTAAGAGTATTGATTTCTCTGTCTTTGACAAGTTTATATACTAGTAAGTAACGCGATATCTTTTTTTTTCAAAACGAAGAAGGTAAAGCAAGAAGTGTTTAACTGCATACCCGTTACAGAGCCTCCCGTAAAAATTGTGTGCCCCTCACAAACATGTATCACTACCTTTCTTTCTTGCATATTTGATTTTCACCTCTATGTGAATTTTTAATGTCTTCTCCAGTCGAACAAAAACATGTTATTTGTCCGGCCCCCTCTGGAAATAGGGTTTCTATTTGAGTGGTGTACGGCCCCTCTATGGGCAGTCCATGCCAGCCACCACACTCGACCCATGGATTTGCGGTCATTTTTCTCAGCGCAGTGTAAATGATGAGAGAATCAGTGAGTACAAAACGCCTTAAGGCAAGTATTTTAGAACTTCGTTAGAATTGGAATTTTGTTAATGATTTCAACGTAAAAACATCTATAATAAAATCTAAAGTCTTACTGACTACCAGCGATGACCGTGATACCACGATTTTCGGGTGGTGATGACTGATTAATTGAACACTTCTTGCTTCTAAATATGTAATACATTGTTACAGAGCATCAGCCGTTTCTTTGCTGTAATAGAAGATGGAGGCTCAGCATGACCTGAGCATGCAACCACTGTTTATATTTCATGAGTAGAATGTTTGATGTCATAATTTATTTATGTATTTTTCAGCGATATAAACAAGTTCAATTACAGCGAACAAGTTCAATTACAACGAACAAGTTCAATTACAATGATTTCATAAAAAAATTAAAAATAACACAGAAAAAATCATAAATCATTGCAAAATCTTCAACTAAACATTCTTAAAATTATTTTCTGACGCAGAGAATAAATCAATATCATCAAAACATAAATTACATAAAGTGTAAAATTTAAAAAACAGAAAAACTTTTTTAAAAATTATAATTAACATTGACAGGAATGCCAAATAAAGTATGACACCCTAAACAAGGCTTGCTAGCATAAAAATCTACACTATTTAAGAGGGAACTACTATCAATCTAATTGTCAAGCAATTTTCTGAGAAACACCATACACATCATGGCCCTCCCGGATTTAAAAAAAAAATAATACCAAACCGAAACACGCTCCCCAGATAAAGAGAAGAAAATAATGAATAATACTGAGGTAATCACAGAATATAATGATATATTTAATCGATTTCAGGATAAGATTAAAATGTTCCTAAGTGGAATTTAAAGGCTCACGTTTTTTCACATTATTTGCGAGAGTAATTTATTGTTTGGTATCTCAGACTCAATGAATAATAGAAAATACAGAGTCTGAGGAAAAGGAAGAAAATGGAAATGCGTCTTTTATTTAAATGGAAGCCATTAATCAAAGTCTACAAATTCTTTTAATCTATGTTCAAGATTAAAAGCATGGTATACGCCACTTTTCTTTTTTGCAAATGTATTAAAAAAAATGCTGAAAAAAAATGCCAAGAGTCCTAAATTTGGGAAGACCAAAAATGAAGTTTGTAATGTAAGAATCTCAGAAACGTGTAAATTAAATAATTTTATGCTTTTTAATGTCCGTATAATACATAGTATGTATAAAAGGAAAATATCGTGATGGGGGATAAGAATACTTTTGGAATGGGATAGAACTATCCATTTTGAGCATCTTTGACAGTGGTGGTTCGTGACTTCAGGAATGAGTGAAGCAGATTCAGTGGCGGGATTCCCCTACTCCTCGACAACGAACATCATCAAAGCACATCAGGCTACTGGCACACGTATTGTCAAATATTATCTAAAAATAGCCAAACGAGTCTGAGAAAATTGCCAAAATAATCCATTCAGCCGATAACTTTAAGTGAAGCACCGCTTATTCTGCTTCATCTAACGAGTCGCCACTGGTCTCTGGATACGAACCAATTGTGGCAACTTAAAAGAAAAGATAGGGAACTTACAAGTTATAATTAACATTATTTATACTACTACGTTGTGTTCGCAATAACCCTCCAATTATTTACCTTTTGCGTGAGTCCTGTAAAGGAATTATTAATTATTATAATACTAAATGGATCATACCATTTTAACTTTAACAATAAACCATTTATTAACAACATAAATACTTAATTACTTAATTTACATTAATTACTCTGCTTACTAATTATTTAGGAAGATAGCATGTGAGACCAGTAATCTTATGCCTAAAGTATCTTGATAACCTGTGCATATTCGAGGAACACATATCTTCAAATCTGTCTTGTACTGCTGACTCATAATGTCGTACGAGTATATATCATACGTATTGATCAAGTCATAGTATTGCACTTCTCATTCTTAATGTCGCACATAATATCGCACAAGCATAATGTCGCACAATCATATTTTTAAGTCATATCTACGTATCTTCTTTTGTCATGTCTCTGTATCATAATGTCGAACTCGTTCTCCAGTCATCGTCTCGAAATTATTTGCTCAAGTCGTTATTAAGACATCTCTGTAGGATCTGCACAAGTCATAATGCCGCCCGAGTATTAGCACAAGTGTCGTTATAAAGTCATTGTCTCCAAGTTATCTGTATAAGCCTACTCCTAGTGTCCTTCTTCGGTCACAGGCTGTGGTTCTCGTGCAAGGTGGGTGTTTAAAAGGGGTGCCTAATCTGGGTTTGAAAACCAGACTTTAATCCCCAATCTAAAAAGACAAGAAAGACGAAGAAAAGGAATTTTACGAGAAGAGATTTACAAAAGTCAATAGGTTGCTCGGAGAATTTGAGATCTTCCGAGTCTTGAGAAAGAGGCTGTGGCTCTCTTTTTCCCTTGGGGGTGTCGCTCTCCCTTTGCTTTCATTTGCAGCATTCAGTGTGACGTATCAAGAAGTTTCTCCTTTGATTAATCATTGAACCAATGTTGCTACTTGGCATCCTCGTAAGGGCCCGTTCGGCCCCCTCTGTCTTGACTCCCCTAAATTTATGGTTTGCTGTAAACCTCGGCGCCATCCAGACTACAAGTATTGTTCGACGTTTCAGATCAATAAATAAATGGCATAAAACTGTCTCACCAAAAACAAATGTGAGATCTATTTCTGGTCTTATGCCAATTATATTTTCAATGATGGTTGCGAACTTGTATGTGAGTATGTGGATATGATATCTCTCCTGCAATTTGAGTGCATCCAACGAAATTTGTTTTCAGTCGATAAATAGCATTAAAACCAGCAAAGGCACGACACTATCTATCTTCTTGCTTTTTCAAGTGTAGTTTGTCTGTTTTTTATCCTGAAGAAGGGGTTTGTTTTTGTTTCTAACACTTATTGATACATTTAATGGACTGTTTATGCTTTAATTAACAAATTATTTTTATTTCAGATTGCTTAGACTGAAGTTTGAGAGCACTTTTATAGATTCTATGGGAATTTGAGCCCTGTTTGCGGACTTATGCACACAAATACATGTCTGTGTGCGAGGATGTGCTGGAATTATGAAGTACATTATTTTCTGAGAAAGACATATGTTATCTAACTTGAATATTCGGAATTATATTTCATCAAGAATATTTTTACTCTGTAATAGGGGAAAATTCTGGAAAATATTTATAGTGTTGCAACTAAGGAACTTGGGACAGGGTGTAATTACGAGTAGCAACTGTAAGAAGTAGGAATAAAAGTTTCTGTAAAATGATGAAAAATTTGATCAGAAATACAATAAATCATTTAAATTATATTTGACGGATAATAAATTATAACATAACTTCTTAGTAAATATATTTTTTTTTTGCTCCTGTATTTGGCCGAGAACTATTTTGCTTCTGTACTTCTGTACTTAGTCGAGAATTATTTTACTTCTGTACTTAGTCGAGAACTATTTTGTTTCTGTACTTGGTTGAGAACTATTTTGCTCCTGCACTTGGTCAAGAATTATTTTTCTTCTGTACTTGGTCGAGAACTTATTTGCTTCTGTACTTGGTCGATAACTATTTTGCTTCTGTACTTGGTCGAAAACTATTTAGGTTATCGCTTTCTATACAAGAATTTAGTGTGACGTACATAGAAAAGTAGGAGGACAAAATCGTAATTTTTTTCTTATTTGTAAATTATATCGAATCTCCCTTTATCTCCTATATATGTCTCAATCATTTTAAAAGCCTCGTTTTTAGCCATATTGAAAACATAAAGCCTCTTTCCTTCAAATTTTATATTTAGAAAGTGCATTTTCTAAACGCATGCATCCTGTTTAGATTGAAAATATTACCACGAATTCGTTTACGATAGTGCCTGCAGAACTTGCTCTTAGTGGAAATGGCGTGAGTGGAATTTTCGTGATGCCACTTCGTGAAGTGTAATAATGGAAAATGAGTTATGTTTTCTGGGAAGAATATTTTGCCGTTCGTCATTATTTATAGTTAACATTATAAAATGTGGAAAAGAGTTAGTACTTAAAATATTGAAAACGTTTATTTTTGGAACGAAAAATCGAATGTTTTCAACATATGACTTTTCTCATAAATAAAAAAAAATTATATTGTTACGACGTGTCTTTTGAAATCGTGGGTGTGCGTTCAGGATACAAGAATCAGTCAAATTTCTGGATAACTAACACGTTTATTCAGAAGCACAGCATAAACAAGCACAGCATCATTATTCTCAAAACATTGACGAAAGTCACAGTTCAATGTAGCTCGTATCTCGTCAACTGCTCTCCGACTGAGTGATGATTTCTTTTGTAGACTGTCCATAAAAACTTCTGAAAACCTCTCATATCACGTAGGATATTGGTTATTTCAAGGTGTTTCTCGAACCTTCGAGACGTCGCCAAATATCGCGAAATATGGCAATCCTGCTTCGGACTTCAGCATTTGGAAACCCCAGATGTACGTCATGGGAAAGCATGTACAGCTGTCTTTTCCGTCTGGTCTTTGAAAGAGACGAAAGTAAGGGAGGGGGATTCCAAAGCGTTTTACAAGTTCGTAACAATATTTTGAGAAAACAGCGTAAGCAGACTCGATATGAGTTATAACTCGATCTTGCTGAAAATTAACAGCCATAATTTTACGGATAAAAATAAACCTACATTGAAATTCATGCAAATAGGACTGTTTCGAAATATATAGCTCATTCTATGAAAAAGTAAAATATTTTATATATGTAGAATGAATCGTGATAACCCCTAGACAATAGCGTTGATTCAGTTTTGGGTAAATAGTGCGTTCAAGTAATTTGCTGATATTACAATAATGTCTTAATCATTTGAAAGAGAATATTTAACGTTTTTTGTTTTTTTCTCTCTTTGCAATTGGGCGTGTTACCGTCCTGAAAAGGATGCCATTTGATTAATTAAGAATTTACATTTTTATTAAAAGGGTTTTAACAATGTAGTAACGATGTAGTGCATGTATGAAATATTTAGCACTTTAGAGAGAGGGAGTAATTAGAGATTGTAATATGGACACTAAAGGAAACATCTGTTCAATTTCTTGCAAGCGCTAATTGCATCGATATTATAGGCGAAACTGCTAAATATTTAAAGACGGTTTTATTTGCCTTGGTAAGCGTTGATGAAAAAATGCATATGAAAATTAAGCAAGACGAAATTAAATATATGGTTTTCACAAGAAATGGGACTTCCTCCCTTGTATTTGAAGCTGGTTTGTACAAAGTTGATTTTATCAAGTATTTGGACTATCTGGGATTTTATATAAACTGTAAACATAATATTAGTTTAGAAATCGAAAAACGAATTATAGTTGCAAATAGCTATTTTCATGGATTAAGAATTCTTTTCAGATCCCACCTGATTCGGAGAACAAAATTACAGCTATTTAAAGTACCCTGCATCGCCATTGTTTCGAAGTAAATGTGTCTATCAGACTTTTTTTTTATATCAATCTTGTTTTGAGGCGTTTTGTTCTCACTAGTCATCGCATCATTTGCACCTTGCTGACGCGATATAATGACCACGAAACTGAAATGACCAGTTGAGTCAGGGGTATCTCGTGTCGGGCATGACTGAAATATTTATTTTCACCTGGCTCTGCGCATATGATATCAGTGTAGTAGAAAACGCGCATTTTGTTCTCACGTTCTCCAGATAGACTGAACTTGTTAACTGCGACTGTCATCCTATATTACTGATGTCATTAAATTTATTTGGATGGTACTGGGTAATGTGTGCACAACGCAATTAAAAATTTCTGAGCAAGTTGTTTACGCTTGGATATTTCCAATTCAAAATTAACAAACAATTTTCTTAACCGTAATAAAGCGAAAACTTTCTGTATTTTGGCTACTCCTCTCAACGTCCTCCCTGAATTGTGACGTCACATATGACGAAATCTTATCCCTCTAACGTCATGCTGACAACTTTCGTTGCCGAGCTAAAGAAACAATTAAAGAACCGTGAGTTGAATCAACACATAAGCTTAAATTGCTGTCAAATTCAGCTTGAATTCCCGCCAAGTAATATTTTGGAATAAATACGTACTACCCACACTGAGTGTATACATTTCAGAAAGAGTTTTGATAATCTTGATAATCTTTGCTTTCAATTTTAGCAAATTTTGACTTTCTCATTTAAATAGACATGAAAAAATAGAAGTTTAGAACAGAATATATTCATTCCTACTAGCGTTAGAGTGTTCTTCAGTTGAAGCTGCCTAGCTTTCTAATAAGATTTGAGACAAAAGTAAAAACAAATATCAATTCAGTATGATCAATGAAAAGTGCGGAGTTCGACGAACTTTTCTCTCCTCTAATCGGAAGAAAAAAAGAAATTTGTTTTGATTTATGTAATACTAGTAGAGAATAATCATTATTTTTTCCTTCTAGTGAAAATTAATGATATAATACTCAATTTGTGAAAAGTTTACAGTTTAGTAATTGCGCTAAATGGTCTCCAGGTTTATTTATAAAATTTTCTCTCATTTTTGCAATGGAGGACGTTCTAATCTTATTTATTGTATCAATTCTTATATTTCATAATTGCGTTTGTATTGATTTTCCATTTCACTGCAATATTGAAAAGAAAAATGTGATTCTGCCCCGGTATTTTACATATTACATTTTGATGTGCGAACATTTAGCATACTATTACTTTTATACACTCTGTTGGCCGAAAACAACGGATCCCGTAAAAAGTGTATTATCGCAATAAACTTTCGTATACACGATGAGTATGTATAGGTAAAAATATAAATTATATATTCATTACAAAAGGACTTCTGTTTATAGAGCAGTGGTAACATAACGGTAAATATTTCTCCTCTGGTGGAGATGCTGCAGAGTTCACTTCGGCGATAAGAACTTGCAATTCCGTCCCATTATCTCAATGACAGAGCGTCGGCTGGCCAGTTCTGAGATCCAGGGTTCGATTCCCGGTTGGGGCATCAACGCTCTTTATAATGGCGCCCGAACAAATCAACCTTGTAGGTTTGTGCAAAGATGTCGGAGGTCTGAAGACCCCAGACCGTGCGACTCATATGGTGGGTTTAGAGTAGCTAGCTGCACGGTCGGGAAAGGATACCTTCTGCACTCAGGAGGCACCCAAGGTCTACCATCCCGTCAAACGAGCATTTATTTAGATCTAAAAAGATAACAATTGATAAAAAATATTTTGATTAAACAGACAGTTTTACATTATATTTGAACTTGGCAAGTACGTCTATATTTCAAAAATGGGAAGAGGGTTATTGCGAATATAGATAAAAATATCATTGAAAAATAAAATTTAGAGTGAGGTATATTAACATAATGAAACATGGATTAAAATTAAAGAAAATAATAAAATTTTAAAAATAAAATTTAGAAAATATATAAAAGTAAATATATTAAATAGAAAAAAAATAGGCACATGAAAAACAAAAACAGAAATTTAGAATAAAATTTAAAAAAGAAAAATTAGAAAAGATACAAAGAAAAAGGGTCAAAAGAAAAAGAAAGAACAGAGAAAAATAAGAACAGTTAACATAGCTTTTTTTATACAGAAAATATGGAGGGAACACAATAAGTTCATATAAGTTGATAAAAATGAAATAAAGGAATTCATTGATCAAAATTAATTAAGAGCAGAATCTACTCATAAGCTTAGGTCACATTATTAGAAATTTCCATGGCAACAAGAATACAGTTTTCAATTTTATCTACTGAAGAGGGATTTGAACGAACTTTGGAGAACCAAATTGGTTTATTAGAGGGGGAGGGTTTGCAGAGATGAAAATTTTTAGAAAAAGGACTATCGAAAATGTAATGGTCAACGTCACAGAATTTATTGCAAATACAGTTAGAGGTGGATTTAATTTTAAAAAAGCATAGGTAATCAAGAAAGGGGTCATGACCAGTAAGAAAGTAAAGGAGGTATTTATTAAAAATTTGTAAATTAGGATTCACGATAGGGAGATAAAACAAGATTCTAACCGGATCACCAGTCCTGGTGAAAATATAATCATTAAGATAATTTTGCCAAAGATTAAGGATATGAGATTTACAAAATTTTGAGAGAAGCGAGCAAGAAAAGGGAATAGCAAGAGGGGAACCAGAGTTAGCAGCAATTTTGGCATGGTAATTAGCAATTTCATTTACAGGTATATTATTGTGAGCTTTTACCCAAGAAATATTCACAAGGTTTTTGGCAAGGAGAGCTATGGATTTAATGGAATTAAGATAATTAGATTTACTTTTTATTGAGTTAAGAGCTTGAATGGAAGAGAGGCTATCGGAAAAAATATTAACAGGGGTATTATTAGAGGAAGCCCAGTCAGTAGCAAAGGAGATGGCAGTTAGTTTGGCTTGAAATACTGTATTCCTGTTGTCAAGTTTATAGGAGAGAACCTTTTCCGGAACATCATGTTTAAAAATACAGATTGAAAAACCAGTGTTATTGTCAATATTTGAACCCTCAGTATATATATTATAAATGGCAGAGTCTTTATCCATTCTGTTAACTAAATTTACGGACCATTTAGAGGGATGAAAGTTTGAGAAAGGAACAAGGAAATCAAAATCAGACGGAGGCGGGAGAGAGGGAGAAGAAAAGGAATCAATTTTTTGTTTCCAAAAATTAAATTTATAATAGAGGGTAGAAATTGTAAAATGAATGGGAGGAATACCAGTGAGGAAAAATAAGAAGATATTAGATGTTGTACGGTAGCCTGGGCAGATTTTTAGAGGGAAGATCCTTTGGCATGTCGTAGGTCTGAATGTGACCACGCAGCAAACGACCACGCAGGATACTAATCTGGATAAAATTAGTAGTTTTAGGAGACTAACCTGAGATAGAAAAAGCAGGCGGTGGTCAGTCCGATTGTCAGTTTCCCGCCAATCTGATATTAGAGGGTGGCGAATGCAGAGTCCACTTCGATGATAAGAGGTTGCAATTTCGTCTCAGTAGCGCAACGGCAGAGCGTCTGCTGGACAGTTCGTAGATCCAGAGTTCGATTCCCGATTGGGGCAGCAATATTCTTTACAATACAAGTCGATATAAGGTGCGGCATGGAGTCAAATATTAGCTTAATGTTGTCCTGTGGTCAATTCTGTCGAATGTTCTCTAATTCTTGGGTGAGTAAGCTTACATTTCGCCCACACAGCACATTTCAGACATTCACCATTGGCAAGAAGTCTGGCGATCTGGTTGGTATAAACCTCAAGGAGGCATTTTTGAGTCTCGAAGTGTGAGGTATGGTATTATTATGCTAGTAAATAGCCCTGGGAGGGCGCAACAGACACAACAACAAAAGTGTCTTCGAAATGTTGTCAACGCACAGATGTGCTTTGAAAATATCTTGCAGCAAAACTATGGGAGATTAGCTGTCATAGCAGACGACTTTTCAGATTATAATCCCAGGCGTGATAGCCGTGTGCTGCATGAGAGTGCCGCTCGTTATTCTGAAAATATGATACCAGGAAGTTTTTCCAACGAATTCTTATATAGCTGATAGTTTCTGGTCAAGAATTCTCCACACTAATTCCAAAATCAAGCTCACCTCTGCCCAAAGACTAACACTAATATGGATACCTATATTTAGCATTCGGATATTTCTTAGGGCATTGAAATAGAATATTTCTCATTATATGTATAAAGGGGAGGAGAGTCATTAAGTAGATAGTTTTAAAATTACCATGAGAAAAATATGGAAATTAAAAAACCATTTCGGTTGGATTTAATATTGGCACTAATTCTGCCATTTCAAGTCTATATTTAATTTTATTTTATTTATAGCCTGAAATGTCATAGTTAAATATTTTCAACGCCAGCATTGGAACAGCCTTTTTAGTAAAGTCCAAAATGATTAACATTATTCCCTCTCTCCATAGAGTAAAAATTTTAAATATTTTAAAGTTAAATAATTTTTGAGTGCCGTCCATAGGTATCGGTATTATTTAAAAAATATAATCTATACGAAAAATTAGTTTCTTCAATCATTATTCTGCATCCATAAAAATTCACACAATAAATACAGAAAGCTGCTTAATAATAGGGTCGCAGATCACAGCAAATTGAAATAGAGAGAACAAATAACTGTTAATTATCCATTTTCTCCTGACAACACTAGCTGGCTATGAGGAAATGTTGTTGCACTGCTAGATAATCCACTGAGAAGAGTTGCTTAAAATTCTGCTGATGCTAATTTTGAGCAATTGAGTGCTACTTTGTTATCTTGTAAATAACTTTACAAGGTGGTTCAGTTGCATCCCCACACGAGGTGTATCTATAGTGTGAAATAATTTTGGAATCTGTAAACTCAGCTCTGTGAAATAAACCCTTTTGAACAAATTAATTATTTGATTTTCGTACAATTTCTGAATAACGTTCTAAGAAAATTAATAACATAAGCGTGACTTTTAGCAGGGATGTGTTAGCATTCTGTTAATTGTAATTCATATTTCCAAAGGATTTGTTAAATTTATTCAAATTTTAACTTTGTATTTAATTTTCCTTTTAATCTATATTTGAAACTTGTTTTGATGTTTGCCAGTTAAGGTGTTCGCAGATACTGGTTAAGTTTTTTAGGTACCACATTTTGGAGGCGACTTTTGAAACAGGCATTTCTTTTCGAGAATGATAAATGTTCAACTATTTCGCATAAAGGAAGATCGTGTTCTCAATTTTGTATCATAAGCAAAGTATGCAAATACTAGAAGCCTGCAATTATTTCGCTTACCCATCCACATATCGTATAATTTTTTGTAATAACTATTATCTATTCCTAACAACACTTTTGGGCAAAAATATTCAGCCATGCAACCCTAAGATATTTACTTCACAATATTTAAAGCGTTTTTATATTTCCTGCTAAGTATAGGAAAAGTATTGAAACAGAGTTGAATATTTGAAATCGAGTTTTTGTTAGATTTACACATTTTATAGATTTTAGAACACGATACGATTATTTTCAGTGATACGCCTGTTTTTATATATGTGTGTGTGGTGTGCCTGTCTGTGCAATTGGAATGTAATGGACGTATGTGTCAATTATAGCTCAAGAACTGATCGAGAACATTCATGAAGTTTACATTCGGTGATTTCAGCTGTTGCCCATTGGATTTTTGTAAAAATTAAAATAATGAAATTAGTTTTTTACATCATTGCCTGGAAAATTAAAAAAAAAATTGAAATAAAAAAATAAATTATGCACGATCTTATGTAGCAGTTACTTTTTTTTTTAATTTTTCATGAGGAATCCCCTCCTCCCCCCACTCAATTACGATATGTTGATATATAAACAGTTCTCACGAAGTTTTGCGTTTATAAGAATTTTACCTATTTGGCTTCAATAAAAACAACAAATTGCCAAGTAAAAATGAAATAACCAAAAAACTGGAAATTTAACTCAATGTTATGCAAACTTTGAGTTTGTTAAGCAAACTTTGCTTCAATGTTAAGCAAGCATTCCCTTTTCAATATGAAAAAAGGAATATATACTAATTCGAGTAATACAAATAACAAAAGAGAAAGAAACATAAACTAATATATAGGGAAATTCATGTGCTGCACATATAATTTATATGTTATCTATTCATTAGATAAATTATTTAAAAAACTTACATTCTACCTCAAAAGTAGTACATCCCAGTGTTTTGAAAGTCTTTTTGTAGAGTAACACTAAATATGTAAAATAATTGTTTATTGAACGTGATTTATTATCATTACTTTGATATATTACTTTATAGAGCAGTGGTGGTTCTTAATTGTTACATTTGCACTAAATGTTATAATAAAGCAACTATTTCGTTTAAATAGCTTAATTTTTTTCAGCTATAATATTGTTCATACACTCACCTACACATATTAATTGCCTCAAAAACATTTGATTTGTATTTAGGCGTGCTTGAAACATGTTTAATCGTGAAAATCTCAAATAACTTTTGATTTCTTCATAACATACTGTCTACACACGTATATTACGTATGTAAGTAAGGTTGAAGCTATTAATGTTTCACGCAAAGCTATCTGTTCCTATGGCGCTCCCGATAATACATTTCATATACATTACTGATGATTCTCAACATAATTTACATGACAGCAACCGTAGGTACACAATATATTACCATCTGATTTCCTTTTTATCTGAAAAGAAGTCAACTGTCATATATTTCTTTGGAAATATGTCATACTCCACCTTATGCTATTCGTATCTTCCCAAGGATGAGAAAATAGTGAACGTTTGCTTTAAAACGTAATTTCTATGTGTCATCACGAATATGTGAATTTTAAATACTATATAACATACAGTATTTATTCATTTTAGTTCTGCATTAAATTCTACTTGATATATTATTAAACTTCTGGATTTATCCCCGAAGACAGTTTTTCGCACAAATAGTTAATTTCCATATTGCAAATGGAGATGAATAAAAAAAAGTAAAACTCAATAAAATTTATCAGATTTCTCTTTTATTTTAAAATATTTGAATTGAATTGAGATTCTGAACTTTAGTTATTACACGATTAGGTACTGGAAGTGTGATAATCTTTCTGAAGAGATCGCCATCAATCAAAAGAAATCAAAAATGCCTTTCCTCAGCAAATATGTATTTAGCTTAATAGCGCTTGCAAAAAAATCGGCGTATTCAATGGAAAGGATCAGTGATAATTCATTATATTAAGTGTGTAGCGAAGAGCAGCAATTTTATAAAATTCAATAGTTGTATAAACACTTTTTTTCATGAGTAGTATTTTGAGATCTCGTACAGATAATTTCTCGTACAGATCACTACAGTAATAAAAAATAAAATTTCACAATTTTTTTTAAATGTTGCTTCGAGTGCTCTCGGGCGTCAGTTTACTGTCCTCTGAAGAGCACTAAATTTTGACTCGCGAGCACTAACGATGCTTGCGAGTAATAGTTTGCGGTTTGCGGACCTCTGGTCTACACTTTACAGCAACATATTAAAAATATAAAAACTATTAATACCACAATTCAGTTATTTTTCAAAACACGGATTGCCCAAAAGAATAGTATTGCCAGTTTTGGAGAATAAATTGACTCTAGGCATCTAATATCTTACAAATAGGGAGACTTCGATGACGATTCTACGAGTATTTGAATCAGAGACTGTGCTTATATCAGAAATTCTCAACCTGGCTTCCCTGACAATTTGAATTAAGCATTATTTATTAAAACTATTATTTTGCATATGTATTTTGTAATTTATTCTTGTGTAACTTAATGTGTTTCAGACAGTAGGGAATCCCAATGATTTTATGAAATATTTCAAGTCCAAGCAAAAAATGCTGCGAAAATAAAATTTAAAGAAATTCAAATATTATGGTTTTCATCACCACTATTTAACGAAATAATGAAAAAAAAATAAGCATATGGCTAATACTATTTTTAAATTGAGAGTTAAAAACACATTGAGAACTACGAAATACACTTTTCTCAAATATAAAATCAGACAAAACTGTAATATTTTTTCTTTATAAACTGTTTGAAAAATTACCGAGGAAAGTGTTATGCAATTAAAGCTGTCTCGATTTCCAATGCGATTACTAACAAAAAAATCTTTATGATCGATAAAAAGGGCGGAGTTCGACGAACTTTTCTTTTCCTATATCAGAAAGAAATAAAGAACCTTGCCTTGATTTATGTAACGTCATGGAAGAACGTGAATTATTTTGCTTTTACTAAAGAATTAATGGTACAATACTCAATATGTCAGAGGTTTACAGTTCAGTAATTGCTTTGAATGTCTCTATTTTTATTTATTAAATATTCTTTCGTTTTTTAAATGGAGCACGTTCTAATGCAATTTATCTTATTTTAACAATTCTTGTGTTTCACCAAAGCGTTTTTGTTTATTTTCTGTCAAGCTATTGAAAAGAAGAATTTACGTTTCATTCACAGAATGTGCATTTCAAACTAATGAGTTGTATTTTAAATTAATGATTCTTTATTTTTCTAGTTTAATGGACTCATATTTTTAGAAATATAATGTAGTTAGCACGCGACTTGTCCTGGATCTGCGAGGAATTGGTTTCTTAACAATTCTAATAATTACATTCCAAGTCCATAGAAGAATGTCATTAGCTTTGTATCAATACTATAAGTTGAAATTTTTGTTCTTTCGTTGACGATAAAGACTGTTACTAGTGGCTCAAAATTATTTTGTAATAATGGATGTAGATCGAAAAATTGTGTCTATAGAACAGATTAGATCACAATGTAGATACATAGAAAACGCTCTATTTGAAAAATTTTAATGTCCAGATTTCAGCAAAATGACACTTTTATGATTTTTGGACTCTGATTTAATCATTTATGGAGTATACAGAACCCGGCTATTTCCAGCAGCTAGAGATTTACTAATGTGTTCCTTAAATTCGGATGCGCTCTAAATCCGCAGTGTCTTTTCTCATAGTCTTAGCCATGGGATTAGAGTGGATTGGTTGCCCCATAGCCTATTGCAGGTATTACTCACTTGATGGACTTAATGGAAATATTTCTATCATCTCTATTGTTGAAGTTATCAATAATTTGTTCCTCTGCTGCTCTCGAGTTGGCTGTAAAGAAAATGTGAGACAGTCTTTGACGCTTTTTGTGCCCACAGTACTATCCAGGATGAAATGTTATGCCAGAAATGGTATGTTCTCTATTCACTGTTGATACTATTGGACTGTTGAAACTATTATTCCTTTAGAGTGACCTTTTAGTCGAGCATTTACTATCGTCTCTCTTTCAAAGCCAGTTACTTCACGTTTATCCATACTGTCATGAAAATACCGCCTACGTTACAGAAATGATGATATTACCTAGTTGAATCTCTAGCGATAGGTAGACAGTCGTGTTTCCTAGGAGCCAGACATCCTGTAATTTCTGTCCTTTCAGTGTATACATATATGTATACAGAGATATTGAGACACATTGTAATAGTGAACAATTTTCGTATGCATCGTTTCTATATACATAAAAATCGTCATAAATCTTATAGTAAACTTAAGTAAAATGGCATCAAAGTATTAAAGAAATAATTCTGAAAAGTACTTTTAAGTAAATTGTGCCTTGAACTACGCATCCGGTTGCCATAAAACTATTTTCATACAACAGGACTGAATCCATGGAATATATCCAATACATACTTTATCTGTTTATGCCTACCCGTGGAACAATGAAAAATTAAAACTTGTTTATGTATCTCAGTAATAAGTGCTTAAAACTCAAAAAACATTTCAAATAATTTGCGTATTCTTTTACTGGTTCAAACATAATTGGTAGTAGGTTTATCGATAAAAGTTATATTTTGCTACACGCCAAAAATCGTATTTTGTTACACAAATTTTCGAAATACACTTTTTCCTAATAAAAATTATACATATTATAAAAATATACTTTTACTTTATTTAAATCCACTAATATGACTTTTTAAATAGCTACTTTTCTTCGTTTTTAACTAAATATAAGAATAATGCGAAACACTTGTAGAAAAAAGCTGTTGAAAGTCTTCAATCTACATATAACTTTTGCAACAGTTTGAAAATTATTGAAATTAAAGCAAAGTACAAGAAGACAGTTGTTGTTGACTGTCTGTTTAATACTACACATAATTTTCATGACATTTTAAATTAACGGAATTGATGCAAAACACTGGTTTCTACAGCTCGAAGTGTGATCGTGAGGCTAAATCATAATGTAGAACAAGAAATTTATGAAAGAGCCTTCATATGATGGTTACTGGTGTGCTCACTAAATTTTTGACGAAACTTTTAGGTATTTTTATAATCTTTTCCGCACTTATTTCGTAGTCTTGTGACTTTTCGGAAATATCGGAAATTAAATCTCGAGAACTAGAAGTAGAAATCATTAGTGAACGCCTTACCATCGTTGGAATTCGATGTTGAATCCAAATCCCTGGAATCATCTAAGCTCTACCTATAGCTAATTCTGAGAAATACATGTTTCAAGAAAAAATGAAAAAACTTTGAACCGGAAATGGAAATCCTTGATAAACTTTTTTATCTTCTCTAGATTACAATGCTGAATTTTTATCACTCATTCCTAAGCTCTATCTATTGCCAACCCTGAGAAATAAATTTTTCCAGCAAAAACTTTGAACTGGAAGTGGAAATCCTTGATAAATTTATTTTTATTTTCTAGATTACAATGCTGAATTCTTATCAGTCACCCCTAAGCACTATCTATTGCTAAACCTGAGAAATAAATGTTTCAAGCAAAAACTTTGAACCGGAAGTGGGAATCCTTGATAAACTTTTTTATCTTCTCTAGATTACAATGCTGAATTTTTATCACTCATTCCTAAGCTCTATCTATTGCCAACCTTGAGAAATAAATTTCTCCAGCAGAAACTTTGAACTGGAAGTGGAAATCCTTGATAAACTTGTTTATATTTTCCAGATTACAATGCTGAATTCTTATCAGTCACCCCTAAGCACTATCTATTGCTAAACCTGAGAAATAAATGTTTCAAGCAAAAACTTTGAACCGGAAGTGGGAATCCTTGATAAACTTTTTTATCTTCTCCAGATTACAATGCTGAATTTTTATCACTCATTCCTAAGCTCTATCTATTGCCAACCCTGAGAAATAAATTTCTCCAGCAGAAACTTTGAACTGGAAGTGGAAATCCTTGATAAACTTATTTATATTTTCTAGATTACAATGCTGAATTCTTATCAGTCCCCCCTAAGCACTATCTATTGCTAAACCTGAGAAATAAATGTTTCAAGCAAAAATTTTGAACCGGAAGTGGGAATCCTTGATAAACTTATTTATCTCCTCTAGATTACAATGCTGAATTCTTATCAGTCATTCCTAAGCTCTATCTATTGCCAATCCTGAGGAATAAATGTTTCAAGTAAAAACTTTGAACCGGAAGTGGAAATCCTTGATAAACTTATTTATCTTCTCTAGATTACAATGATGAATTCTTATCAGTCATTCCTAAGCTCTATCTATTGCCAACCCTGAGAAATAAATTTCTCCAGCAGAAACTTTGAACTGGAAGTGGAAATCCTTGATAAACTTATTTATATTTTCTAGATTACAATGCTGAGTTCTTATCAGTCACCCTAAGCACTATCTATTGCTAAACCTGAGAAATAAATGTTTCAAGCAAAAACTTTGAACCGGAAGTGGGAATCCTTGATAAACTTATTTATCTCCTCTAGATTACACTGCTGAATTCTTATCAGTCATCCCTGAGCTCTATCTATTGCCAACCCTGAGAAATAAATGTTTCAAGCAAAAACTTTGAACCGGAAGTGGAAATCCTTGATAAACTTATTCATCTTCTCTAGATTACAATGATGAATTCTTATCAGTCATTCCTAAGCTCTATCTATTGCCAATCCTGAGGAATAAATGTTTCAAGTAAAAACTTTGAACCGGAAGTGGAAATCCTTGATAAACTTATTTATCGTCTCTAGATTACAATGATGAATTCTTATCAGCCATCCTCTAAGCTCTATTATTTCCAATCTTGAGAAATAGATGTTTCAAAAATTGTTTTTGTACCAGAACTGTAAAAGAACGGGGAACAAAAATCCTTAGTAAGACATTCTCCCTTCTCCACAATCTCATGTTAAATTCATAGCAATTATTGCCAAAACTTTATAGTCAATCTTGAGAGTAGATGTTCCAGGTAAAATGAAAAATTTGGAACCGGAAGAGGAAAATATTCCCTTCTACAAGCTTTAAAATTTAATGGTGAATCTATATCAGTTATCACTTAATCTCTATTTGTAGTATATCCCAAGAAATATGTTTAAAAAAAGCTTTGTAGTGAAAACAATGATATGGCAACATTTTTGCCAACAGCAAATGTAACTATGTTAGGCAATTTTACACATAGGCTTTAACACATAAACTAGTTTATTGTCTTAACTTCGCTCCATTGAGTCTTTATAAAGACGTTTCATCAATTTCCTCACAATACATCATTAAATAAATGCTAAACCTCTCCATTGTATTCTCAGCATCTTCTATTTTACATTTTTCTATTGCTCTGAAAGCATGCAATTATTTCTGCTTTATTTGACTCAACATTTCTCTGTCGTTAGTCAGAGCGCATATAAGATTCACTATTATGATTCATTTTTTTTTGGTGTAATTCCTTTGAAGTCACGATCGTCATTAAGTAATGGCGAAAACGACATGACATATCCGGACGGAAATATTTGAATCCATTATAGTCATACTAATTAATTATTCAAATTAAAATTTAATTTCTCTCAAGCAATATGTTACACTGGGAGTTTTACAAACATTGTGTTCGATATTTTCTTCAAGGATAGCAGATTCAGTGCCGTCTTATTGGGTGGGCTGGGCTCAGGGGTCTTCACAACCATTGGTAATGTTCTCCCAAATAGATATGCATTAGATTTTGCATATCCGTTTAGTGAAAGGGGAATCTTAATGGTTGGAAAGTAAGGAGTAGTAATCCTATCTTTAATTTGCGGTAAATTTGTTTTTAAAATATTTTTCTAATTCATTAAAAGAGAAAAAGTATTACACGTCCGAATAAAATATGATGTTTTTCTATTGGGCACTCCATTATAGTTGGGGGAGGGGGGGGGGTTAAATGTTATGAGAAACATATTTTAGATAGAATTTAACACATTTTATTGATTTAAGTTTCGAATGTCTTTTTCGAAAATTTCCTTTGTTGAATAAATGCATGGCACAGCGCTTTTTGTTTGGCTAACGAAAAAAAAATTATATCTCCCGAGATTGTACGAGTTTCAAAATGACGTCTTAAGTTCGCGAAAAATAGGATACATTTTCTATTTTTTCAAATGTAAACATTTTGAGAGCCAATGATATTATCTGATTCGCATCATATTTTAACGAAAAGAGAAAAGATGTAGGTGATTACTGGTCTTGCGATTTTTAATCTTATATCAAGGCCTTTAAATGAATTTTGGCCCTTTTTTACACCCTCACCCCCACCCCTTTTGCTAGGATGTAGATCGTCATACCCAGTGTAGATCGTCCCCTGTGTAGATCGTCATACCCAGACTTCCAATTTGAAAGACCTGATACAGGGTGGTACAATTCCAAACCACCAAATTTCACGAAATTTGGTTGGACAAGTGTTAGAGTGGATATATGCATTGCACAGATATACAAATTGCAAAGATACACAAAAGCAGATAAGATGCACACATAAACATCGCGTTGAAAATAGTTATTATAACGACTTAGAAGTATTAATAATTATTTTCACTAATGCTTTCTACGAAGTAGAAGGTATTAGGGATTAAATAACACGCAGCCCTTTTTAACACTTTACAACAAAGTTGAAAAGTGTTTATGACTTTGTTCATTCTGTCTGTCTGTCTGTCTGTCTGTCTGTCTGTCTGTCTGTCCGTTAGCACGATAACTGCCGTAAAAATGACTTTATCAAAATGAAATTTTAGTATGTTGTTCAGACGGTCTGTAGGACCTATGGGAATATAAATAAATAATATCACCCAATTAGTTTTTTATTGAAACCGGGTTGAAAAAATGAAATACATTGAACCCTATGGGACCTAATTTTTCAAACATTTTTTAAGTAAATTTAAAATTCACGAATTGCTTCGAAATTTTTAGAAAATATTCACATTATCCATAGAATATATAAAAAAAAATTCAGTAAAATATGTTAAGTAGTTTTTTAATTAAAAATTATTTAATATAGGGAAAAAAACAAATTCATTTAAATTCTGACTTTGGGATATCTTCCAGAAAGAAAAGAGAGATATATTATATAATAAATATCTCTCCATTTGTTTAAACGTTTTGCATATGGGAGTGGCTTCACATTTTAAAATAAATTTGGTAGATAACAATTTTTCATTTTTTTAAATTTTATATACCTCTTCATGATAAATTTATTTGATGGCATTTTTAATGCACTTTCCTACGTCCTAGAGAGTTAAAATTTGGTACACAGCTTAAATTTGTTGAACATTTTATTCGACAAAAATTTGATGGATCTTTAAATATAGATCATACATTTTTTTCGAAATGGCCTGAAAATAATCCCCGTTCACTTCTATAAATCATTGTTGTAATATTGTTAAAAATTCTGATGTGGACAGCACATGTCTTTCCCTGCAGACTCATATTCGTTCTTTTTATTTATTTTTTCTATGACGTCATTTGAATTAATTTCAGTTGTTTTCGATGAAGTTTTTAAATATAATAAATTATCGTAGTATTATGATAGTTTTAAAAATATTACCATGGAATGTATCGCTTTTCAGATATATTTAAACCAGGCAATTTTTATTTCAATGCCGTCATTTGAATGAAGTTCATGTTTTTCAATGAAGGTTTAATTTTTCAAATATAATAAATTAATGTAGTATTATGATAAGTTTTAAAATATTACCGAGGAATGTATTGCATTTTCGACTGTTTTAAATAAAATTGCATTGAAGTTGGAAAGTGTTTCATAATCAATGCTTTAAGCATGATTGATCTTTCTTGTTGTCTCTAAAAAGAGCTACGTGTGATTTGAAACGTGTGATTTTGGTTAGGATCATTCAACAGGGTAAGACCTAAAAGCACAGCTCCGGTTCTGTGTGAAGTTGTTGCATACCATTTTAAGATTTCATAATTGTTTTGAAAGGATATTTTCGTTTTTTGTGCATGGTGGAGAGTTTTTTTTACACTACGAAGTGGTGTTTCATTGAGTACCGATTAGGTTACGGCAAAAATTAGTAAATAATTGGGCCATTATTACAAATTGACATTCGAACGCAATAGAAATTTATAAGCCTATGTTAAAACATAAATAAGCAATTATACATAAACTCCAAGAAAGTAAATCGAACAACTTCTAGGAGTTGTAAAGCCTTCATGTTCCAACTAATATTTCGCCCACACATTTTCCCTGGCCAGCGCGTGATATTTATTCAGCTGCTGGGACGGCATTCTTATCTTCAACTGGAACATATTACCCGACGACGCCCGGGTCCTAAATAAGAATCCGGTACTCAAATAAAACATATACGCATTTGATACGCCCTAAAGCTCTTTTGGTACGCCCTAAACCTATATTTTTTTAATTCGCGAACTTTGATATTCAAGAAGTTAGACCTTTTAGATTACCTAAAATAAACATTAATAAATGAAAGTATTTGAAGCTGAGAGAGAATAAAAGTTTCTTTATTCCAGAAAAATGGTTGTCTACAGCTGCGATATATATAAATAGATGTGACGAATTGTCGGAAACTGAAAAATTTTCGACTTTGAAATTTCATAGCTTTTAAACTAATTTGAATTAAAAAAAATCGATCAGGTGTGGCATCAATTCACCACATACCTTCTGGCCGCTGTAAGGTAATACACAATTTCACCAATAAATAAAAGGGCGGAAACCAACAAAAAATCACCCTATATATTTCCTTGATTAAATACTTAGTATATATTTAGTAGGATTATATTTACATTTAACTTATCCATGATATTTGACATTTTGTACCTTTGTAATTATACTCTTTCCAAATCCCTTTCCTATCCCCCCCCCCCCGTAATAAACAACCTGAACATTAAGTTCGTTCCGAGGAACTGACAGTGTGTGTGTTAATTAATAAGAGAGGTATAAAATGTGGATGTCCTACCAGATATTAGAATCTTTGTAAATTCGGCTTGCGCAGGAAACACCAGCATTGCTCGCAGTATGCCTCTATCACATTTTTGTCTCTGACACTTAGCAATTTCCTCCATCTATGTATATTTGAATTATAGTTCACATTATCAATATTACAGGGCCGTAGCCAGAGACGATACTGCAGAGGGGATGCTTAAATTAATAAATAATTGCACATTTATGTTTGCAAGCTAAGAGCTGATTATTAATATCCATATAGCTACTATACATCAATATTAATATATAATAATTACAATTGATTTCAATGTAAGTATTAATTAGTAATAAAGCTGGGGTAATAATTTGTAGAAACATTCTGAAAGTTAATGCAAGTTAATGAGCAATATTAACTCTTACCTACTTATCAGTTGATTTTGACTCTGTAATGTATGACAGTAAATCTACAATAATACAAAAGTAGCATAAATACTATTGTCATAATTTTTAAATATTTTTTAATTAAACATGTAAATAAATCGATCATTAGTATAATAACAAATTCAGCTAAATTAATTTTTTAAAATCAAGTAATTTATAAAAAAAATCTCAACGAATTTTTTAAATTTAAAATTTGAATGGCATTTTACATGAAATTTCATATCATTACTAAAATTAAAATATTTTTATCGGGGGGGGGGGGTCGGCTGAATATACCTATTTGGGGGTTCTTAGCTCCCCTCTGGTCTCTGCCAGGCTACGGCCTTGAAATATTAGCAAGGAAGTGATGATTTCTGGAAAGAGTTTTTCTTTCCTATTTTGAGGGGTGGTGATTTCACACTGTGGTTTGATCCGGACGCTCGATTCTCATTGGTGCGCCCGAAGCACGATTTTTCTAATACGTTCTTGTTGACCCCTTCTCTGCCATTCGGTGCAAAGAACGAATGCGAGTTATCCGGGCATCATAGTCTCTGGTCTGACCATCAATTCGGTAATAAAAATATTCTACCGAAAAGGTTTCGCATTGGCTTTTATACTATATGATCCCACATTTTATGCCCTGTCAATGCCCTCTAAGAAATATCTGAGTTTCATGTTTGATTTCAATGCTACACTTTATTAAGTCATTGTAGTGCTTAAAGACTTTCATAGGAATCTTGTATATGCATATACGGAGATCATTTTTCTTACTCGGGATTAAAACCCTGTTCCTATGGATCTGAAGTCCAGAGAAAACCGTTTGGTCGCAAGTAAGATGTGGCGATTGCTGAATGTTCTCTATATGTAAAATGTCAATTTTTGCGACTTTAAAATCTCTCTCATGTAAACAGTTTTCTTATCTCAGAAATCATTGTATTTCTTAAACGAAAATAGCTGACATTTTAGAAACCATCAAATCTCTTAACTCTAACACTTATCTGATCTTTTTTGTAATACCCGTTTTAATGTACAGAAAATATATCTAAAGAAAATGCTCTACAGAAAAGTCTTCAACCTTTATTTAACCAAGGACCGCATTGGAGTCAGTTACAGGTACGCGGGTCGCACATACAAGTACGCCCGCATGCATACATATATACGTAAGCACACGCACTAATACGCACACATGCATGCAAGCAGAATAACTGCAATCAAACTTGAACGTTACAAACATGTCAACTTTACATAGCGCTGATCGCAGCTGTGATGTTGGCGATGATTCGGGAAATTCCAATTCTTCATGTACTAATATTTTATAAATTGGACTTCAGTTATTTCTATTACACTGATTCTCTAAACAGTAGAATGCAAAGCTGCTTAAAAAAAACAGAAAAATATTATATTTCCTAAAATTTTAAATATAGTCATGATATACTAAAGGTATTTTTATAGAAAAGAAAAATTTTGGTAGATGTTCATTGGAGGACCACATGCGGTCACGGGTTGAAGACTACAGTGTATCAAGAGAGTTTTTATATTCTTTGAAATACTTGCAACTGTTTTTATTGTGTAGGAAAAATCATTTGCTTACCATCCTCAATTTCTTGCTGCACATCATTAAATCTATGCTTACACTTTTATTTCAGTTTTCCCGGCTATATTTTCCCATTGCTTTGAAAGCATACAATAAATTCCTGCTTCATTTAACATGAGATTTCGCCGTTGTTGCTGAAAGCGTCTGTATGGTTGGAAGTTATGATTCCGTTGATAGCCCTTCTCGATAATGCACCTCATTAAATAATGGAACAACTTCGCTCCAGGGATTATGAACTTTTCGAACAAGTCGAACTAGAACTGTTAGTAAAAAAGTTAGGTTTTGTGTAAGAAACTATAACTGCTTTCATAAAAAGTATCAATAGTTGCATTAATGGGCGTATTTAGGGGAGAAGGTTAGGGGTACCAAAGTATCTCCTGGAAAATTGTTATTTTAATTACAAGCCAATATGACAGAAAAAAAAGGTAAGGAAATGCTGTTTGGAATTAGAACATTCAGCCACAATTGTGTGTTTTCTCCCATGTGTATATTAATAAAAACAATGTAAACTTATACTTAAATGGAAAACTTAGAATTATTGCATTTGGTATGTTTATGAATATCCAATTTTTTAGTTTAGTTGCTTTGTCTCTAGGAAGGCTAGAATTCTGTTATGAAAGGGTGGAATATTTTTGAAAGGTGGTACACACTAATTTTTAAAAATTGGTCCATACTAATTTTTAAAAGTGTTATACCACGTTAATTTTAAAAATGTGGTACTCATACCATCTATTCATATTTACTTTGTAACAATACATATTTCAAGGTTGATAGCAATCTTTAAAGTTTAAATGCTATCAATTTTATCACCCTCCTTGAAAAAAAAAACCAGCATACCCCCCCCCCCCCATGGTTGCATTTATTAGAAAATAGATATGATTTGTCGTAGACATGGATTACAAATTGATAAATAACATATTGTTATTTAAATTCATTTACAATGGATATATCTTTTCATTATTAAAAGTTACTTATGAAGTACAGCCTGCAGAAAATATCCAGATGTGTTCGACATTGCATATGCAAATTTCTTAATCTTGCAAAAATCACATGAATTAAGTATTTCGAACCGCGGGAGCTTTAATTAATATGACGGATAAACTTTATTATGTCTCAAATTATGTTCTGAATCTATAATGAATATAAAAAATACGCAATAAATCATAATTATGTTCACTATTATTAAATCAGTGCTTTTTTGGTATTTTCCCCATAAAATAAAGGAAAATTTGTTTCTAGATAGATGTCATTGTTTAAGTAAATGAAGTAAACCACTGTTTAGTAACGTTATAAGTCATTTCAGGGATATAAATTGTATTGTCCTACAGAGAGAGTGATGTCTCTTGAAAGAATCAAGCGATTTCGATTAACTTTAACATGTTTATTTCAATTGTGCCGATTGATTTTCAGTCTTATTGTATAAAATAAAAGCTCAAATTTGTACTCGTGTTACCCCATTTATATATACTAATTGCCAAGTGACCGTCCGTCCGTCTGTCTGTCTGTCTGTCACGCTTTTTTTACGTACTTCCCGAATAGATAGAGACTTGCAATTTGGTACACGGCTCGGTCGTTCGATAAAACCCCCTGGAAAAATCTAATTTTTCGAAAACGTTCTATAAAGTGGGTGCCTCGCACCAAAACGTTCGAAAAGTGAAATGATGGGAAAGCATGCTTTACGATGTGATAGAGACTTCAAATTTGGTATATTGGTAAATCATTCGAAAAGAAGAAAGTGTGCAATTTCAGATTTCCAATATTTTCTACTTCAGGGGGTGCCGCACACTAAAACGTTCGAAAAGTGAAATAATAGGAAAGCATGCTTTGCGATGAGGTAGAGACTTCAAATTTGGTGCATGGTTAAATCGTTCGAAAAGAAGAAAGTGTGCAATTTCAGATTTCCAATATTTTCTACTTAAGGGTGTGCCGCACACCAAAATGTTCGATTTGCAGAATAAATGAGAAAACGAGCCTTTAAAATTTGATATAGGCTTGAAATTTGGTATATGGGTTAATTATTTGATGGAAACACCCAAGACGAATACAGTTTTTCAAAAATGTTCGTTTAAGGGGGTGTTCCAGCGAAAAACTTTCGAAAAGTGAATTGATAAAAAACCATGCTTCGGAATGAGATAGAGATATCAAATTTGGTGTAAGGGTAGATAGTTTGAAAGGAAGAAAGTGTACAATTTCAGTTTACCAATATTTTTTACTTTGCGGGGTGCCTCGCACCAAAATGTTCGATTTTCGGAATAAAGGAGAAACGCCCCTTTTAAAACGTGATAGAGGCTTGATATTTGTTATATGGGCGAATCATTTGATAGAAATCACAAAAAGAATAGAATTTTCTAAAAATGGGTAGTTAAGGAGGTGAGTACTCCAAACAAAAACATTCGAAAGATGAAATGCTAGAAAAGCATGCTTCGCGATGAGATAGAGACTTCAAATTTGGTGTACGGGTAAAAAGTTGGAAAGGAAGAAAGTGTGCGATTTCAGTTTTCCAACATTTGCTATGGTAGGGTGTACCGCTCACTAAAATGTTCGATTTGCCGAACAAATGAAAAACGCCTCCTTTACAATGTGATAGAGGCTTGAAATTTAGTATATAGGCTAACCATTGAACAGAAAAATAAAATTGAATACAGTTTGACAAAAATGTTCTTTAACGGGGTGCTACACAGAAAAACGTTCGAAAGGTGAAGTGATAGAAAAACATGCTTTTCTTCGCTGTGGGATAGGGACTTCAAATTTGGCGTACGGGTAGATAGTTTGAAAGGAAGAAAATGTGAAATTTCTGATTTCCAATATTTGTTACTTTAAGGGGTACGTACACTAATATATGGTCGATTTTCCGAATAAATGAGGCACGCTTCCTTTTAAATGTGATGGAGGCTTGATAATTGGTATATGGGCCAATCATCTGATAAGAAACACAAGATAAACAGAGTTTTTCAAAAATGTTCATTTATGGATGTGCTTCACAGAAAAAGTTCCAAAGGAGAAATAATAATATCGGGGTGCCTCGGGATGAGATAGACTTTAATGTGTTGTACGGGTAGATAATTCGAAAGGAAGAAATGCTCAAATTAATTTCCCAATATTTTCTTCTTTAGGGGGTACTGCACACCAAAATATTCGATTTGTCGAATAAATGTGAAACGCGAATTATTAAAAAATTTACATTATTCAGGGGTTTGCTATTGCGAGACCGTTGATTTTCAACGGGTATTCGGCTAGTAATATCAAAATCTGTTTATAGATATAGATAAAGTCATATGCTGGACATTCTTTTAATATAAATGGTATCTATTTGCTTTGCCATAGTTCGATTTGTGCCGCTCTATCCCATTAACATTACTGGGACTTGTACAATTTCCGAGTGAACATGATTTATTTTGCTCATTAATAGATTAGTCGCATCGAAAACATCCGAGAAACAACTTTTGTGATCGAAAGATTTTGCTTTCTGTACAATGCATAGTTACTGTAAAGGGAAAAGTGTTAGGGGGTCAAATATCTGACATTACAATTTTGATGAATCTACACGTTTTGACCATACTTGAAAATTAATCAGTTTTTTTTCACAATAATTTCTGCGTATCTTTCTATGTGTGTCCCTCATTTCTCCGTATCTTTGAAGGTGTCTTTCATTTCCAAGTGTCTTTCATTTCTGCGTATCTTTCTATGTGCCTTTCATTTCTACGTCCTATTCATTTCTGCGTATATTTCTATGTGTCTTTCATCTCTGCGTTCTATTCATTGCTGTGTATCTTTCTTTGTGTCTTTCATTTCTGCGTCCTATTCATTTCTGCGTATCTTTCTATGTGTCTTTCATTTCTGCGTCCTATTCATTTCTGCGTATATTTCTATGTGTCTTTCATCTCTGCTTCCTATTCATTTCTGTGTATGTGTCTTTCATTTCTGCGTCCTATTCATTTCTGCGTATATTTCTATATGTCTTTCATCTCTTCGTCCTATTCATTTCTGTGTATCTTTCTATGTGTCTTTCATTACTGCGTCCTATTCATTTCTGCGTATCTTTCTATGTGTCTTTCATTTCTGCGTCCTTTTCATTTCTGCGTATCTTTCTATGTGTCTTTCATTTCTGCATCCTATTCATTTCTGCGTATCTTTCTATATGTCTTTCATTTCTGCGTCCCATTCATTTCTGCGTATCTTTCTATGTGTCTTTCATTTCTGTGTATCTCTCTATGTGTCTTTCATTTCTCAGCCCTATTCATTTCTGCCTATCTTTTTATGTATCCTTCTATGAGACTGTGCATGATAATGATCAAACAAATTTGCGAATCAAATGGAATTTAAAGAATTTTCTTCGAAAATTGAGAAAACGTTATAAGAATATAATTACGTAAATATGTCTTTAACAGCTATCTATTTTATAAGTGACTTTTTTAGATAAAAGCGGATGACAGTATTTATAAAATGCTATTATGCGCCGTTTTCCAGATATCGCACATGCCAGTGATGAAATAGAGAGCATCAAATAATATTTTCAGTATTTATTTCTTACTAATCAAATGAATGGATTATTTGTAAGTACTTTTAACCATGGATTAGCAGAAGAATTGTCTTAAGAATCTTAAGAAGAATCTTAAGAATTATCCCGATTCGTTCTCGAGATGGTACAAAATTTATTTTCTCTACAAGAATATAAGATGGGACAGAAATTAAATGGATGCTGTATAGATCAAACTAGTTGTTTAAATTACGTAAATCACAACAATTTGTTTTTGATCGAAGTTTAAATCGGATCACAAATGCAGCAATAAAAGCTGTGGTATTTATATGAAGGAATTGCAATTTGCTTATGCTAACTTTGATTATCGCAATTAGTGGCAATACTGCCATTAAGTGACTGTTTTCAACACCCTCTCCGTAAATTTCGGAAATCAAATGAAGTGCGATGTTAAATTTTGAATTTTTTGATAGGCAGGCTTGATGTGATAAGACGTTATTAATTTTTTATTTATTTTGTCCCAGTTTTCTGTATTTAAGCGTCAAAGACAGTTTAATCGTTCCACGTTTGCACCAAAGTTCTAAAGTCAACTGATATATATATATATAATATGATTTCAATAATATTCAGTAATATTCAGTATTCATAATGAGATTTCAATAATATTCAGTATATTGAGTTCTTCACTGATTCTTGGAATTAAAAACACAAATTACTTTCAATGATCAAATTTTAAACAACCGTAATGCAATTCAAAATCTCTCAAATGTGATATTTATCAGTTTTTTCCAGTTTTTCTCTCAAATAGGGGGACTTAGCTCAAAATTCTTCAGAAAACCTGTTTAAGATAACAGTTCAAATGCGGTATGTTGAGCGTTCTGTAGCAATCTATAAAGGAAAAATTATATAAATTTTAAGAAACTTTAATGATTATTCAAAAAATGTCATATGTCGTATTTATCAGTTTTTTTTTCTAATAGGGTGATTTAATTTCGAAATTCTACAGAAAAATCTGTTTAAGATAACAGCTCAAATGTGGTATGTTGAGCGTTCTATAGCAGTCTATAAAGAAAAATTTATATAAATTTTAAGGAATTTTAATGATAATGCGAAAGCTCTCATATGTCGCATTTATCAGTTTTTCTCTCTAGTAGGTTGACTTAAAAATCAAAATTCTACAGAAAAATTTGTTTAAGATATGCAGTACAAATGCGGTATGCTGAGTGTTTGTAGCAATCTATAACGGAAAAATTATATAAATTTTAAGGGATTTTAAGGATAATGCAAAAGCTCTCATATGTAGTATTTATCAGTTTTTCTCTCTAGTAGGGTGACTTAAATATCAAAATTCTACAGAAAAATTTGTTTAAGATATGCAGTTCAAATGCGGTATGCTGAGTGTTTGTAGCAATCTATAACGGAAAAATTATATAAATTTTAAGGGATTTTAATGATAATGCAAAAGATCTCATATGTCGTATTTATCAGTTTTTCTCTTTAGTGGGGTGACTTAAATATCAAAATTCTACAGAAAAATTTGTTTAAGATATGCAGTTCAAATGCGGTATGCTGAGTGTTTGTAGCAATCTATAACGAAAAAATTATATAAATTTTAAGGGATTTTAATGATAATGCAAAAGCTCTAATATGTAGTATTTATCAGTTTTTCTCTCTAGTAGGGTGACTTAAATATCAAAATTCTACAGAAAAATTTGTTTAAGATATGCAGTTCAAATGCGGTATGCTGAGTGTTTGTAGCAATCTATAACGGAAAAATTATATAAATTTTAAGGGATTTTAATGATAATGCAAAAGATCTCATATGTCGTATTTATCAGTTTTTCTCTTTAGTGGGGTGACTTAAATATCAAAATTCTACAGAAAAATTTGTTTAAGATATGCAGTTCAAATGCGGTATGCTGAGTGTTTGTAGCAATCTATAACGAAAAAATTATATAAATTTTAAGGGATTTTAATGATAATGCAAAAGCTCTCATATGTCGCATTTATCAGTTTTTCTCTCTAGTAGGGTGAATTAAATATCAAACTTCTACAGAAAAATTTGTTTAAGATATGCAGTACAAATGCGGTATGCTGAGTGTTTGTAGCAATCTATAACGGAAAAATTATATAAATTTTAAGGGATCTTAATGATAATGCAAGAGCTCTCATATGTCGTATTTAACAGTTTTTCTCTCTAGTAGTGTGACTTAAGTATCAAAATTCTACAGAAAAATTTGTTTAAGATATGCAGTACAAATGCGGTATGCTGAGTGTTTATAGCAATCTATATCGGATAAATTATATAAATTTTAAGGGGTCTTAATGATAATGCAAAAGCTCTCATATGTCGTATTTATCAGTTTTTCTCTCTAGTAGGGTGACTTAAATATCAAAATTCTACAGAAAAATTTGTTTAAGATATGCAGTTCAAATGCGGTATGCTGAGTGTTTGTAGCAATCTATAACGGAAAAATTATATAAATTTTAAGGGATTTTAATAATAATGCAAAAGCTCTCATATGTTGTATTTATCAGTTTTTCGCTCTAGTAGGGTGACTTAAATATCAAAATTCTACAGAAACATTTGTTTAAGATATGCAGTTCAAATGCGGTATGCTGAGTTTTTGTAGCAATCTATAACGGAAAAATTATATAAATTTTAAGGGATCTTAATGATAATGCAAAAGCTCTCATATGTCGTATTTATCAGTTTTTCTCTCTAGTAGGGTGACTTAAATATCAAAATTCTACAGAAAAATTTGTTTAAGATATGCAGTTCAAGTGCGGTATGCTGAGTGTTTGTAGCAATCTATAACGGAAAAATTATATAACTTTTAAGGGATTTTAATGATAATGCAAACCTCTCATATGCCGTATTTATCAGTTTTTCACTCTAGTAGGGTGACTTAAATATCAAAATTCTACAGAAAAATTTGTTTAAGATATGCAGTTCAAATGCGGTATGCTGAGTGTTTGTAGCAATCTATAACGGAAAAATTATATAAATTTTAAGGGATTTTAATAATAATGCAGAAGCTCTCATATGTCGTATTTATCAGTTTTTCTCTCTAGTAGGGTGACTTAAATATCAAAATTCTACAGAAAAATTTGTTTAAGATATGCAGTTCAAATGCGGTATGCTGAGTGTTTGTAGCAATCTATAACGGAAAAATTATATAACTTTTAAGGGATTTTAATGATAATGCAAATGCTCTCATATGTCGTATTTATCAGTTTTTCTCTCTAGTAGGGTGACTTAAATATCAAAATTCTACAGAAAAATTTGTTTAAGATATGCAGTTCAAATGCGGTATGCTGAGAGTTTGTAGCAATCTATAATGGAAAAATTATATAAATTTTAAGGGATTTTAATAATAATGCAAAAGCTCTCATATGTCGTATTTATCAGTTTTTCTCTCTAGTAGGGTGACTTAAATATCAAAATTCTACAGGGAAAATTTGTTTAAGATATACAGTTCAATTGCGGTATGCTGAGTGTTTGTAGCAATCTATAAAGGAAGAATTATATAAATTTTAAGGAACCTTAATGATTATTCGAAAACTCTCATATGTCGTATTTATCAGTTTTTCTTTTTAATAGAGTGATTTAATTTCAAAATTCTACAGAAAAATCTGTTTAAGATATACAGTTCAAATGCGGTATGCTGACTGTTTGTAGCAATCTATAAAGGAAAAATTATATAAATTTTAAGGAACCTTAATGATTATTCGAAAACTCTCATATGTCGTATTTATCAGTTTTTCTTTTTAATAGAGTGACTTAAATCAAAATTCTACAGAAAATCTTTTTATGATACACAGTTCAAATTCGGTGCACTGAATGTGCTGTAGAAATCTATAAAGATAAAAGTATGTCAATTTAAAGAATATAAATGAGTATTCGGAAACTGGTATTTAAAATCTACAAAAAAGGATTGAAATCCGATAAAAATTAATTTGTAATTATAGGGCAAGTTCAAAAAGTGTCAGCTGTAAAAATGAGTGTAATGAAAAAGTATTGCCAAATTTGTCAAATTTCATGCATGAAAGTATAGAAAGGAATAGTTTTTGAATGTATTTTGTAATAAAATTGGCAAGTTTACTTCTTTGATCCAAAACAGTTTCCTGCTGCGATGAACTTAAATAAATGAAAAGAAGTTGGGATGATACAGTTGATACACCTTTAACTGTACAGATATTCCACCTTTTTTTGTAGTTACCAGTATTAGTTAAATTTGTCAAGTTTATTACGAAATGCATCCAATAACTTTTCCTCTCTATACTTTCCTGTCATGAAGATTGATATACTTGGCAATATTTCTTCATCTCGATTATTTTTATGGCTAACACTTTTTGTAAAGCTGAAGAATTTGGCTTTTTACTTATACGTTTGTTTTTATCGGATTACTTTTACTCGTATGTTTGAGACCAGTAATGTATTTATATTGTTATTCCCTAATAAAGTGATTTGGGGAGAATGAGTCTGGACGCATGCTCTGGTGGTTGCGACGATTTTTGTCCTTTTTGTTTTGTCTTTTTTGGATTGCCCGTCGGCGACGCGGGGAGGGGGCGATTTAGGCGTCATTGTGGTGACTGTCGATATCCCATATAATACATACCGTACATTTCTTCCAAAACGGTCCAAAGATCTTTCTTAGGTGGATTGGGCCTAAATAGTTGGGGTTTTTTTTCTGGATGACCCCTATTTCCTCGAAGTAATTAAGAAAGGGTATCGGCACTTATGATCCGAACGGGTAGTCGATGTTCAAATCCCATTGGCTACGAAAAGAAGGTGTGGATATAAAGGGATTAACAGTTGTCGAGCATAATGTCAAAAACAGTAGCCGATTAGAGAAGATTTTGACACTTTCTCAGCAAAACCACGAGGTAAAAGTGAGAGTTCAGAGTGAGATGTTACCTACGAATTTCTAGCATTGGGAAACATAGGAAGGTTCCATCTATTCTTTAGGATTTCTACAGTGGTGACCATAGACATAAAAGTGGTACCAGTCTCTCCAGTGTTAGATATTTACACTTGCTAATGGGGAGGAGGAGCTTGACGTCTGTTCGCTGTGTAGGTATCATGGTAAGGAAGATTTTTGATATAAGTCAGTTTTTGGTCTAAGGATATTTCTTATGTGAATTGGGTTTAAATAGTAGTGCTGTTTTGGATGACCTCCTTCTTCAGCGAATTAATTGAGACAGGAAGGAATCAAAGAGCAAGTATCAATAGAGGTAGCCTTTCCATTGTCTAGCCATCTTAAAAGCATGACCAGTATCTCCCGGAATCTCCTTCTTCGCTTCTACAAATGACCGCCAGATTTGGCACGTCCGCGCTAGAAGGGCGCATTGTAGCAGTTCCAGAAAATTGTAAAAATGTGCGATTGTGGTGATTTGTTAATTGTTATACACAATTTTTTTTTCGGAATCTTAATCTAGGTATTTCTCTAAAATATACAGGTTCGGAATACGTTGATTAAGATTCTACAGCACTTTCTTTTGTTTCACTTTCATTTTCACATTTTGTTACGGCTGTTTCAGCTTTCCTGTTCAAATTATCATTGCAGAAAATGAATTAATATTTCAGTTTTTTTATCACAAAACATAAAAGAAAAATGTTTCGATAGATAGCATTTTGTTAATATTGTTGATATTAATTGAGAAAAGCACTACAGTAAATATACTTCTATTAATTGCTAAACAATGTCTATTTCAAAGGCACAAAACTTACTTTTCAGATGGTTCTTTGTATGTTTCTTTCTAAATTTATATTTTGTAAATTCCCACCTTAAGTCATATATATATATATATATATATATATATATATAATATGAAAATACCGTGAAATATAATATTATAAAATCATCAGAAATCTCACTTAAAAGGCGCAAAGCTGCACTAAAAAGAGGATTAAAAATATTTTCAAAAAGAAAAGAGGTATGGATGGATACAATATACCAAAAGATGGCCGGGGGGAGTTGTGACCCCCTCACCCCGGTTAAGCATGCTTTGCGTCGCGACAACACTCCCGGAGAGCCGGTATATTGCAAAATAGAATACGAAGGTATCAAATTGTAAGATGTAAACAGACATCATACACAGACAAATATAAGATATAATTGTCGAGATCCAGCCTTATCAAAATTCATCAACAGTAAATGTTTGAAATGTTTGAAAAATGTTTGAATTATGTTTGTAATATGTTCACTAGTATATATATATATATATATATATATATATATATATATATATGTATATATATATATATATATATATATATATATATATATAATACTTTGAAAGTCCCATGATAGAAAAGTGAGAAGCTGTAACTCGAAAAACCTAACTTTCTAACAAGCCTACAAAATAAAAGTATAAATCAGCAATTCTTCAATCAAATGAAAAAACATACAAATTTCGAATCATCAAGTTAAAGGAAATCAATGGTATGGAATCGATAAAAGAAAAACAAATGAAATCCAAGCATTGATGTTATACACGTGGACAAGGGCTAGGCCTAAATCATGGATTTGTTCACCTCTCCAAAACTCTTCATCGGGTCCAAGTATTTTGAAGAAGCAAACACAAAATACGTATGTTTCTGAAGAAATAGATAGATTATATCTATAAACTATTTCTACTTGGACAACATACATAAAGAAGGAAAAATAAAGGAAACAAGAGTACTTCGAAAATAACACTACAAATGCACGAATCTGTCGAACCCGGGAACCCAGAATGAAGAGACCAGTGTTGCCATTCGCAAAGGAAAAAGAAATGATCTACTGTTGCCATTCGTAAGAAATAAATAACAGGAATGCAAAAAGGCAAGAATAAGTGATAATGTACAAACAGGGCTACTAAATGGAGGGGGTAATAATGTTTAAGTGGATGTAAAAATAAAAATATTATTAATACAAGAGAATGGGGATGTCAGGCTATTATAAAAAAACATGAATAGAATTCATGAAAATCCAGCTAATCTAAATTTTTTAACTATACCATTTACAAAATAAGTGGGATATTTACATAAGTTGCTGGTAATTTTTAGATTATTTATATGTATAGCATGAAATTTTTTATCAGATAATCTATAAATTCTAAAAAGCTGATTAAGTATAATATTTCTAAACAATAGAATCGAGTTGTAGGAATTAAATGGTAAGATTTTATTAATGTTAAAATTAAAATAGTCCTTTTTATCAAATAAATTTGTAACAATTCTATTAGAAGGTTCAATAAAAATATGAAAATCCAAAAAATTAATGTTATTACTAATAGTAGCTTCATTAGGAATTAATTCCAAATTGTCTGGATAGAAATCTATTTCTATGACATAATTTTCACTATATACTAAGCAAATCAGATCTTCAACATATCTGTATAATGTATAATCTATTGAAATAAAAGACTGTTCATAATGATAAAGGTATAAATTAGCTAACATGCTGCTACTGCAGCCACCTTGTGGAACTCCTGAGACTTGTAAGTATAATTTATTTCCTTGAAAAATATAATTATTGAGAATAACAATGTGAAGAAGATTAGGAAAATTTATAAAATTGGTTTGAGTTGATAGATTAGTACTATAAGCATTATTTAGAGCTAAATTTACAACATACAGGTCTGAGATCTTAATATTATTAAAAGATCTTTAATATCAAAAGTTTGAAATCCTTTTAGTTTTCTAAGTGATGTTAATTTATTCTTTAATTCTTTATTATTATTTAGAAATACATATACATATATATATATATATATATATATATATATATATATATATATATATATATATATATATATATATATATATATATATATATATATATATATATATATATATATATAAATTCCCAAATAGGACAAGTTGCAATGTACTCGTAAAATTTCTAGATAAGTGACGGAAGTAACGGCCGGGGGGAGTTGCGACCCCCAACACTCCGGTTAAAGCTTTTTTCCGCCATGGCAAACGCTCCCGGTAGCCGATACTCCCTACACAATTTTCTTCATGACTCTTATAAAACCGTAAAAAATTACATACATACATATACACTTTCAATAACTTGTAAAAATCCAAATGTTTACTATAATACGCTAAAACAAACCAAAAAGGACACATTATAAAAATATAACAATTAATTTAAAATACTAATGTGTGAAATCACTTCACACGTGGTTATTTAATATCCCAATATCAATATATTCAAAAAATAATGTTTGAAATCCAAGTCCGAGAGGTTATATTTAAAAATTCGGATACAAGACCAATTGGTAACACTATCGCCATATAAATGCAATTGTATGAATTTACTTCACTCGTGGTTACTTAATACTTTAAAATCAATATATTCAAGACTAATGAAATCCAAGTCCGAGAGGTATATATATATATATATATATACATATATATATATATATATATATATATATACATTATATATATATTTCTTATACATATATATATATATATAAATTATATATATATATTTCTTGCTTATATTCTTTGATATATATATATATATATATATATATATATATATATATATATATATAATAAAATGGAACAAAGAATCAAAACAAGAAAAGTACATAATGGACAGTGGGGCAACTTACGGAAATGGGTTGTATCGTAATGTTATGTTTTAAAGATGTTTTGTATTGTTTATATTGTGGTTGAGTGTTTGTAATTGAAGGAATTACGTACGGGGCATGGAGGATTCTGGTGATGTGTCTGGTTCGATGAATGTTGGTTGTACGAATGTTGGTTGGCTCGTACTTTGTCTGGCTCGATGAATGTTTGTTATACATTTGTTGAATGCTGGTTGTACTATTTACATATTAGTGGCAGCTTATGTGCTACACCAAGAAAGTACTGGCCTCCGGAAGTGTTTCCGCGGATTAAAAGAATGCCGTAACCGAGAAATAGGGTGTCACAACCCCCCTTGCCATTATGTACTTTTCTTGTTTCGATTCTTTGCTTCATTTTGTTATATATATATGGCAATCTTACAGAAAGTGCAGCATAGCGCCTCTCTTTATTATATTGCAAGTATTTTAACTCTGTATTCTATTTACGCTTCCATTGCCAACCTCCGAAATGACAATAACAATTATCACAAGACCTTTGAGAAAGAAAAGTCCAATGAAAATGCTCAGTCTATCACATTATTGTATACAAGTCCGTCTGACGGCTTGTTACTTCCTAAATATAACTGCGTGGCATCGTTCTTCGGTCCTGTTCTTATGATGAATCATATTCATTTTATGCGAACCACCATCAACCAAGTTGATATAATATTGATTTTAATTTTAAACAATATTCATTATTTTGACCATAAAAATTATTTATATAATGTTTCATGAAAGATATGGGGTATCGCTGTTTATATGCTTGTTGAAGAAATGCTTTGTCATAATTAATACGGATGACGTCGTTGTTTATGATTCTCTGTATTCTAGCCAATCCTCCTAAGAATACATTTCTAAAGATATTTAAGTGAAGATTGGAATTCCAATGTATCATGCCTGAGTTGGGTATATCAAAACTTTTTCTTTTATCATATATAGTAAAACTATATATGATAAAAGAAAAACTATACATGATAAAAGTGGAAATTATTAAAGTATATCACTACCATATCTTTAATAATTTCCACTTTTATTTTTTTATATTATATATATATATATACTAATCTTTTATAGGACTTATCTTTTATGAACATGATCTGTAGAGCTGATGTGAAAAGAAAATGGTCTGAAGTGCATATTTGAAATCAAAATGTCTCAACGATAGGATGGAGATAATTTATTATAGATTCAGTATAAATAAAACAGGTTCTAAATAGGTATTAGATACTTCTCTTTCCCTGTTCCATATATAGGTTAATGGAAATTGGATTACATGTTGTGAAAGTTTGGTGAATATAAGCCTGTAACCACACCCAAAGATTAAATTATTATTTAAATTGCTATAAATCATATATTTAATATAGGTACTTAAGACACTAATCTTGTTGTTCTCTGTATTTACATACATGGTGTAACAGCACGAATAGTTGAGACCCAGACCGTCCGACCTACCAGAAAGGTGTAAGGTAACTGTATGGACGGCCGGACAGCACGAATAGTGTAATAGTTGAAAAGTTTCAAACTGAAAACTGTACATAGAACTTAGGCGTTTCCTGGCTCCTTAATTTTTTTTTACATGAAATAGAAAATAATTGTAAAAAGTAAAAAGTATTTCGGAAACCATATACTATCAAGGGTCATACCTCTCTCTCTCTCTCGCTCTCTCTCTCTCTCTCTCTCTCTATATATATATATATATATATGTATACATATATATATATATAATTTGTACTGTGTATATATATTTATTTATATATAGATACATATATTTGTACTATATATATTATAATTTGTACTTCTCCTTACTGATTATTTTTAGTTAATTTCTTTTGGTTTAATTAATATATTGCTTATATTCTTATATTAACTTATAATTTACATTTTGGTTATATCTAGTGCTGCCATCTATTGCTTAGTCTTCTTGCTGTTCTTACTTATGATATTTTTTGGGGGAAATTGTTTATTTGAGTTTAGTATTTGTATTGAGGAATTATTGAATCTCTTTCAACTGTACTTTTTAGTATAATCTTTATTTTATTACTTATTTGGAATGAATTTTAAGTTAATCCAATTTTTGCACTTTTGTATTATTTAATACTTTGTGTTTTTTATATAATCTAGTTTAAAACTAATGTTTCTATAACATTAAGTTTTCTAATATTTTGTAATTTCCTCCTGTTATTCATTAGGTTTTACATGGATTTAGTTGTTTATAATTATATATAAGCAATTATTTTATTTTATATCTATTATTATTCTCTCTCTGTTCTATTGTCATACTAATTATTTTATGAATTACACTACTTATATGATTTAGTGACTAGCAACTTATTTATACTTATTATTATATAATTTGATAGATATTGTCCGGCATTTTCAATTTATGTTGGGAATTGTTTAGACCTATATCCAATTACCAATATTGTGCAATGGATAGTTTTGAATATAATAATTACCCCACTAAAAATTATAATTTCAATAAATGTAAGAATAAATATTGCAAAATCAGCCCTTCTGCTTCTAAAACTCAAATTACGAATCTTGATAGCCTTCTGCCTTTCTGTAAAGTTTTTAATTGCATATATCGATTATCTTGTAAAATTTGTATTCTATCATATATCGGAAAAACTTGTAATTCCATTCATCTACGTATGAATGTTCATAGAAATCACGTCAAAAAATATATCCTCAATAATAATTTTCTTCCTACTTCCAATAAAATTGAATATAAACACTTTGCTAAACACGGTTTTGAAAATAACACAATACATATATTGGATATAAAAACAAATGCAGCAGATAGGATTTATTTTGAAAACTACTATATAAAATCAAATTGTACTTTTCCATATGGACTAAATCAAATATATCGTAATGGTAATATTGTAAAAAAATAATTTTGTAGATAATAAATACTCTATTTTTAATCACCTTTTTTGTAAACCCCTTTTAAATAATAGTAAATCAGTTAAATTTAAAAGATTTATACGGGGAAAGGAAAATCCCTTAATAAATGATCATAAAGCTGAGATAATTTGTTTACGTAATAAATTTAATTGCACTTTTAAATGGAAATTAATTAAATCCTGGGTTTTTGCGGTAAAGGAAAACATTTAAATAAAGTTTATGCAATTTTCTTAAAATTAAATCTTGCTAATGAACATTTTAATCATATTTTCTATGATTTGCTTATTACAAGATCAAAGTATTTAAATTTAAAACTTAATCAATATCATCTAAATAATATGTCACCTAATTCATATTGTGTAATCTCTTTCAAGCATCCCATTTATAATTCTATAAGTTTTGGTCATCTTTTTAACAAGTTCAAGCATTTAATGCCTATTGGAGATTTCAGTGTATCAAAGACTTTTAAATACAACAAGCCTATTGGTAGATAAATATTTAATTATAATGAAATTTCACAGTCTCTCTCAATAGATCAGTATTCCAAGTCAATTTTAGATAATGAATGTAATTGCAAAGTAAAAGATTAGGCTAAATTTCTAAATCCAGATCTGGGGCAGATAGTTACAGGAGACTTGGGTATAGTTAAAGACAATTAGTTAAGAACCATTATGTCTTTTGGCACTAAATTCAGGTTACCCTCTTGTACTAAGTCTTTTAAAGTTTTAAAATCAATTAATCTTGATCTTGATAAATATATATATAAATTAGCTTCTAAATATGCTATGCCTTTAGAGGCATTTAATATGTGGAAATTTACTTTATTGGAATCTATTAAAAATGCTATTAGTAGTATTAAATTGTCTAGACCCATATATAATATTGATGATATAAACCCTCAATTATTGATTTACAAAGATCTTTTGTTTTCACCTATGTTGATAAAGCCTCTAATAATTATGCTATTATCTGTAAAGAATTTTATATACAATTTCTGTTAGATTATTTAAAAAATAATAGTCTTTTTAAACTTGATTTACAATCCATTAATAGTATTAAATTGAAAATTATCAATATGTATAGTGATTTAAATATTAAATATAAATTTCTTAAATTTCCATATATTGTGCTTATTCCAAAATTTCACAAAATCCCATTAAATTTAGAACAGTAACTACTGGGCATAATACTTACTCTACTACTGCGAGTAAATTACTTCTAAATTCTTTAAATCAAATAAATGATAGTTTACGTCAGTCTAGCAATAATTACCTTATTCTAAATAATAGTAAAGAATTAAAGAATAGATTAACATCTCTTTAAAAACTAATAGGATTTCAAACTTTGATTTTAAAGACCTTTTTAATAATATCAAGATCTCAGACTTGTATGATGTAATTTTAGTTCTATACAATGCTTATATTACTAATCTTTCAACTCAAACCAGTTTTATAAATTTTCCTAAACTTCTTCACTTTGCTATTTTCTATAATTATATTTTTCAAGGAAATAAATTATACCTACAAGTCTCAGGAGTTCCACAGGGTAGCTGCAGTAGCAGTATGTTAGCTAATTTATATCTTTATCATTATGAACAGTCTTTTATATCAATAGATTATACATTATACAGATACGTTGATGATTTGATTTGCCTAGTATATACTGAAAATTGTATCATAGATATAGATTTCTATCCTGATAATTTGGGATTAATTCCTAATGAAGCTACTGTTAGTACAAATATTAATTTTTTGAATTTAAATCTTGTTATTGCACCTTCTAATATAATTGTTACTAACTTATAATGATAAAAATACTTTTTTAATTTTAACATTAATAAAATCTTACCATTTAATTCCTGCAACTCGATTATATTGTTTAAAAATATTATTCTTAATCAGCTTTTGAGAATTTATAGATTATCTGATAAAAAATTTCATGTTATACATATTGATAATCTAAAAATTACCAGCAATTTATATAAATATCCCTCTTATTTTGTAAATGGTATAGTTAAAAAATTGGATTAGCTGGATTTTCATGAATTTTTTTCATGACGTTTTATATATTAGCCTGACTTCTCCATACTCTTGTTTTAATTATATTTTATTTTTACACCTTCTTGCACATTAGCCTTTCTATTATTGCCCCTCTTGTTTGTATATTATCTCTTATACTTGTCTTTTCGCATTATTGCTATTTATTTCTTACGAATGGTAACGGTAGCCCATATCTTTTTCCTTTGTGAATGACAACACTGGCCTCTTCATTCTTTGTTCCCGAGTTCGATAGATTAGTGTATTTTTTGATTTAGACTCCAGGTATCCGTTTTCCTTTTTATTTTTTCTTCTTTATGTATGTTGTCCCAGTCGAAATAGTTTATAGATATAATCTATCTATTTCGTCAGAAACATACATTTTTGTATTTGCTTCTACAAGACACTTGGACTTGAAAAGAGTTTTGAAGAAGTGAACAAATCCTGATTTAGGCCTAGACCATGTCCACGTGTACAGCGTTTGTGCTTGGATTTCGTCTGTTTTTCTTTTATCGATTCCATACCTTTTTATTTTATACTTTTCTTTGACTTGATGATCCGAAATTTGTATTTTTTTCAATTTGCTTGAAGATTTGCTGATTTGTACTTTTATTTTGTGAGCTTGTTAGAAAGTTAGGTTTTTCTAGTTACAACTTCTCACTTTTCTTTCATTGGATCTTCAAACCTTTTATTATATATATATATATATATATATATATATATATATAATTCAAAACAAATCAATGCATAATAAATTTAACTTCTCTTAACTTTTGGCCTTGATTTTTTAAAGATAAATTATATATCTAATTCATCTGATTTTATAAAATTTCAGTATATGACTTATAGCAGTTCACTGCATGATAAATCTGATCTGTATGTGTTAGTAATGGGTAGTTTCATCAGGTGGATTTGATTAAAAACTAAAAAAAAATGTATGAAATGAAACTTCAAAGAAACTTAGATTTTAAATGCAAGAGGATACAGATATTTTATATGACACTTTCGCAAAACCTAATACATTATTTATTCCAATTATTTATTACATTCAGTTACATTAAATGCATTTATATTAATTAATACACATACAAAATGCTGATCACTAGAGTGCCTATTGCAATTAGGATAGAAAAATGTTTTTACGTGCATTCTTCAAAATGCACTATTTTGAGAACTCTACAAAATTTATAGTGTTAATTTAAAGAGTGTCATCTTAAGGGATTACAAAAATTTATATTAAAATGAAATAAAAATGAATTGAATGTTCAAATGAAATTAAAATAAATCAAATTATCTTGAAAAAGAGGAAAAGCAATATTTTTTATTAATGATTCGACATTTGATTTTTCCATCTAAAGTTCTTTGTTAAATGACATAAATGCATTTTAAAATATTCAAATAATATGGATTTTATGAATAGCATTTTATGGTTTTATACGGAATCTTAATATGAAATATGATGCTTGAAAATAAAAAAGGGAACTGGATTTATTTTAACTGATATAAATGCATATAATGCAGATAATTTTCACATTATTCTAAATTTTTTCTGCTCTTTTTCAGTGCCCTTCAATATTTCAATACACACAGAATAATTTTTCAATGCATTTTCTCGGATGTGTTAATCGCCTTAACTACATTTCTTTTAATTAAGTGTCCTTAAATATTTTGCATAATATATTCACAAATGAAATTTCATAGCGATAAGTACATGAGTTCTTAAGTTCTCTTACCCAAAGATAAAGAGACAAATACGCATACAAATACGGACACACACAGACAAATATCTTAAATATAATGTTTAAGTTGTGTTCAGGAAATCTTGAAGCATACTTTATTGACAAAATTTCGATTTTGAAAATTTTTGGGAAACAAATACTATTTGTGCTCAATAGTATGAAAGTAAATAAAATACTCTCTATTTCAACTTCGTTTATCGCATTTTTACTACTATACAAAATTTAATGGAATAGAACTGAGATACATCGATTCTACATTTCATACACATAAAATGATTTTTCAAATCATTAATATCACATTAAGACATTCGATTGGTAATAGTAGACTAAAAAAAATCCCAGAATGTAAAAAATACCCTGGATTGCAATCTCAAATTTATATCTTAGGAAGCAGAAACTATTTCCTGCGCGCATTCGCAGCGCGAGGGCTATGAATGCGCGCAAGCATATCTCGTAGTTCCGTTTTTCAAATATCGCCCAAATGTAGTAAAACGCAGTTTAAGATGTTTTAATGAATATCTTTTGATAAATACTGTGATGTTTTATCGCTTTCGATCACCATTGGAATCAATCATCACTCGTTGGATATCGTAATTGTAACCAGAGCTGTAGTTACCATCGTAATGTATTGTAATATAAAATCGTTGATATGAAGTTGGAATCGCCGTCTTGATCGAACTAATCTCTCTCGTTTCCGAATTTGAGTGTTCGTCGTAGCCGTGAGTGCACTATAGAAATAAAGCCGATAATTCAAGGAATCAGTTAAAAGCTTGAGATTATGCAACAAATTTTATTCTCAGACATTATCCTGTACAAACTCTCCAAAATCTCTGGAATGGTGAGAGACATATGTGGTTATTATCATCTGCTCGCTTCGAAAGCTCCTCTGAATGAGACTGCTCTGACGGGTGTCTCATGTGGCGTCTCTTCTCGAGAGCGTCTTTTTCATATATATATTCCTATCTTACCATATACCACCGTTATTATCTGACCACCCTAGTATATCCCTTTGCATTTTTCTCAGCATTCAATAATGCCTAAACCACCTTGGCATCCTTCCTGAGATTACAGCTCCCCTTGTTCTGATGATAGGCAAAATGGTCTTATGCTGCCCCTCCGAACATATTTCTGGTAGTGACGACAATCTTAACGACTTTGTTTTTGACATTCTTAACTGGGGTGCCTCTACTCGGGGGTCTATGACCTCTGGAGGTCAGAGAGAGCTAAACATCCCTAAAACAGTAAAAGCTAAACATCCCTAAAGAGCTAAACATCCCTAAAGAGCTAAACATCCCTAAAACAGTAAGAGCTAAACATCCCTAAAGAGCTAAACATCCCTAAAACAGTACTCTGTTATTTTCGAAGTTCGTCTGGGTTTCTCTCAAATACAATGACAGAAAAATTTCAACACGAAGTTCATCAATATCTCTTATAGTTTTTAATCCTCCAAAGCTTAGGGGGAACAGAAATAATTAAAAATATATAATTTTTTCTTTCAAATACGATTTGATATTCACCTTCTCCCATTGAATTGCAGAGGAAACTGAACGCTCTAAGCGGGAAGAGTCTTCAGTCACATGCCAGTTGTTTTCTGTCATGGGTTAGGGTTGCCCAGATTTTCTGTACTTAGATTACTCCTCAATAGAAGAAATCAACATTTATAATCTATGGTCGAGGGTTAAATCACTTCTAATAGTCATTACCGCTGAAGTTGGTGAAAAGTTGGGTAGACCTTTTATAGAGCACGGACACATGAGAGCCAGCCCATCAGCTTTGGAGGAAAAGGCGTGGACATAAGTTGATTAACAGATGACGATCAGAATATCACGCAGAAATGGCATATATCCCAAACATATCTTTGACATCTTTTCGTCAAAACCACATGAGAGTAGTTAAGAATGACATATTACTTCCGAATTTCTAGTATCGCGAAAGATCAGAGAACGCCATCTATTCCATTATGATATCTACTGTTTTAAGGACTGGGGGAACTGTGTGAGACTTTTCTATCTTAGCTATGAGTTGTCATTATCTTAGGGTAGGGAGGTTTATCTTCATGCTTTTACAAGCTAATGCCATTATTTATATCTTTTTAGAAGAAATTTGAAGCCGGCTGCGTGGTGGGATTGGATTTGTTGGTCACCGGATCGTAATATTGTGTTGCATGGCAAGTTCTTTTTCCTGCTATTTTAGGTATCGGCTATTTTATGCCGACGAATATAGAGAAAAAACAACAACAAAACTTGTGCATGGATGTTGTTGTCTGCAAATTTGATTGATTCTGATCTTGAGAAAACTTCCTATAGGAGGATTCTGTGAGTATATATTTAAATATATTTGAAACGTTCATATCTGCCAAAATTTCTAAAATGTTCGATAAAGCATATTCGACCATATTATACGTAAGTAGAAATTTAAGCCTTGTGCATTATTATAGAAACATATTTGTTACAGGATAAAGTTCAAGGAATCGATTTTGAATGCGATGGCAGCTGAGTGCTTTAACTGTTGAAGTACGTAATGTAATTTTCATATCGTTTTGCAAATGCATGTCACAAGAATTCCCAGCGCAATTCTTTATTTCACCGTGATTAATGATCTTTGAATGCTCTTCTTGAGTTTTATGGGCTGCGGATTCGATAATTACTCAGACGATACAAATTGAGCATAGTATTTTGTCTCATGAAAAATGAAAATGTTCATTTAATCCATAAAAATGTTGGAGAACAAAACTGCATTCTTGACTTTTAGGGAGTCGGCTATTTTATGCCGACGAATATAGAGAAAAAACAACAACAAAACTTGTGCATGGATGTTGTTGTCTGCAAATTTTGATTGATTCTGAACTTGAGAAAACTTCCTATAGGAGGATTCTGTGAGTATATATTTAAATATATTTGAAACGTTCATATCTGCCAAAATTTCTAAAATGTTCGATAAAACATATTCGACCATATTATAAGTAAGTAGAAATTAAATTATAACCAGCATGTGTCATTACCAAATTTTCAAAATGATTCGGAAAAATATTTTCTACCATATCATGAGTAAGTATAAATTAAAATCTTGTTATTAAAAAAAATATATTTGTTGAAGTGCGTAAGGCAATTTTCACATCGTGTCGCAAATGTATGCCACAAGAAAAGATAATCGCTGGTACATTTTAAAATTCCCAGAGCAATTATTTATTTTACCGTGAGTAATGGACTTTAAACACTAGACTTTAAACATGGACTTTGAACACTCGTTTTATGGGCTGCCGGCTCGATAATTACTCAGAAGATACAAATTGTGCGGATTATTTTGTCTCATGAGAAACGAAAATGATTATTTGCAGCACCATAAATATGTTGAGAGCCAAACTGTATTCTCGACTTTTAGATGTATTTATTCTGAACATGTGCCATTACCTCCAAAAGCCATTACGGGAAGCAGAAAATGTGATTTAGTTTCAGAAAATTGTTTCACCAAGTTTATATATCACCTTGTAGTTTGTTTAATTTTCTCATACGGAGAAATTGTTTTACCGAGAATTCCCGATTTCGAGATGTTGGCGAAAAGCACGTCCTAAAACACGAATGTATTTTAAACACTTTAGAATTGGAGGAGTGTGTTTGTGTGTATGTGTGTGTTCCTAAAAGTTGTACACGTGATAGCTCTAGAACGAATATGCAAGCTTTGCAATGAAATTTTATGTGTAAATACATCTTGTACTGTAGATACATCTTATATGTAGATATGCTACACAGTTAAGAAATTCAGTATAGTGATAATTCCGTTTAGGTCTAAAACTACGGAGAGATATTAAAAAAAAATTAATAAGTTGTTTGGGCATATTATATGTTGAAGCGCAATGTGAGCGATTTTCACAAAAATTGGTTTAATAGTGATCTAAAATTACGTTAGAGAGTTTTCATCTTGACCCCACCGGAAATACTGGAAAATGCTCTTTTCAACGAGATTTGGATCGAATTCGTAGGATAAATCTTTCATATTGGAAAATATTTTGAAGTACATTAAAATGCGTGTATTTTGTGAAATTTCTTGCAGTGGAGCATTTTTATTTTCTTGTAGATCAGCTGCTGTAAGGAAGGTAATAAATCTTAAGAAGCCAGTCAATAAAGTATGTAAATCGAGCGATCCGATTTTAAATAAGAGATTGCTACAGAAAAATAATTGAATAATTTTAATTCCCGTTATTCTGCGGGTAGGTGTAAGAGGATTAAGCTATATTATAATATTTCCTGAATTCAGTCACGTAACTTGAAAAAGTTTCATATATGTTTAAATTACGTATTTCAGAATATATTTAGTTTGGAAGGGTATTACGGAATTTTCTCTTATTATTAGGCTTACCCATATAAATTGTTTTCCGAACCAGGACAAAATGAAACAAGAAAGATCAATCATGCATAAAGCATTGATTATGAAACTCTTTCCAACTTCAATGCAACTTTATTTAAACATCTCTAAAATGCGATACATTTCTCGGTAATATTTCAAAAATTATTACAATACTACATTAATATATTATATTTGAAAACTTAACTTCATCGAAAAAAATGAACTTCATTCAAATGACGGAAATGAAATATAAATTGCCTGGTTTAAACACCTCTAAAATGAGATATATTCCTCGGTATTATTTTTAAAATTATCATAATACTACAATAATTTATTATATTTGAAAACTTCATCGAAAACAAATGAACTTTATTCAAATGCCGTCACCGAAATATAAATCGGCTGGCTCTCTCTATAAGAGCAGCATTTCATTCATAAGCTTTTTTCAATTCCTTTCATTCATCACAATATTATAATAATTTATTTTATTTAAAAACTTAAAACCATGGAGGTGCAAGTAATTTAACTCTATGCTTGAAACTGAATCGAAAAAATCATCTTCTTTGTGTAAAATCAATGAATGTTTCATTCATATCACCTGTATTGTAGACTCCATGAATTAAATAATTTTGCTTTAAAGAAATGCCGCAATTGCAATTCTTATACAACTCATTCTCGTACAACTCATTCTATATAAAAGCAGCATTTAATTCATAACCATTTTTCCATTCATTTCATTCATCACAATTCTATAAAAATTAATTTTATTTAAAAACTTAAAACCATAGAGATACAAGTAATTTAACACTATGCTTAAAACTTCATCGAAAAAATCCTTTGCTTCTCTGTGTCAATGAACGTTTCATTCATATCAGATATATTGCTGACTCCATGAGCTAAATAATTTTGCTTTAACGAAATGCAGCAATTCTAATACAACTCATTCTACATATTTTGTTTACATTCTCCATAAGTAAAAATTAGGCTTCGTTGAAGAAATAATCAAATTTGGACGAGCATTTAAACTAAAATATATTGTAAATGCAATGTTTCAGTATGTAGATGCACAGAATTTAAGCAAAAATAAAGGGGTTTTAGGACTGATGCAACGATAATATGAATTAAAAAGAACTTTAAAAATTACGATTTTGACACAAGATGGATGCCATATTTTATTTTGAAGTGGATCACGTGATCTCTTCATATAATGGTCACGTGATCTCTTCATATAAAGGATGCAATTATTATTTTAATTTTTTGTTTAAAAAGGTACGGAATATATTTTGCTGAAACTTTTTTTATATATTTTATGGGATAATTTGAATATTTCCTAAAACTTTGAAGCATTTTGTGAATTCTAAATTCGCTTAAAAAATGTTTGAAAAATTAGGTCCCATAGGGTTCAATGTATTTCAATTTTTCAACCCGGGTTCAGTCCAAAACTCATTGGGTTATATTATTCATTTATATTACCATAGGTCACACAGACCGTCTGAACAACATACTAAAATTTCATTTTGATAAAGTCATTTTTGCAGCAGTTATCGTGCTAACAGATACACAGACAGACAGAATGAACAAAGTCATAAACACTTTTCAACTATGTTGTAAAGTATTAACAAGAAAGATTAATCTTGCATAAGCATTAATTATGAAATACTGTCCATCTGAAATGCAATTTCATTTAAAAATCTCTAAAATGTGATACATTCAGTGCTGATATCTTTTACATTATCACAGTACTACAGTAATTTATTATACTTAAATATTTAAAACTGTATCGAAATTTAAATCATCTAATTCTCTATGCAAAATAAATGAATATTTCATTCATTTAACTTGTATTCCAGACTCCAGAGCTAAATAATTTTGTGTGAAAAAAATTCAGCAATTCTGTTGTAATTCATCTTACAATCGCTTGAGATATTTGCATTCTGCATGTGTTAAAATTAGGCTTCGTTGAAGAAATAAGAAAAGTTTAGGGATCATTTAAAATCACAACTATTGTAATTGCATAGGCACGGAATTTAGATACACAGATAATACACAGATACACAGATAATATATGTGTGCATGTGTATGTACTCAAAGTATTAGAATCATGCCGAAGATCGGAACTCGAATTTTCAAAGGATCTACACGTTTTGGGACTTCTAGAACACGAAAATACTATTTTTAGGAAGACGTCTGTGTGTGTAAGGGTGTATTTGTGTATGTTTCTGTGTGTCTGTGAGGATATTACATCCACTCTAATTGAAAAACTAATGGACCGAATTTCATACAATTTGGTAGGTATGTTTTTTGTGGGAAATCCTGATGTTCATTAGATTATAGTACGATTCGTAATAAAAGAATCTGCCTTCTTTGCGAAATGGCCGCAGAAATTGCCTTTATCCACTCTAGCTAAAAACTAATGGAACAAATTTAACAATATTTGGTGTATAATATTTCAATAACCTACAAGTGATTTATATACCAAATTTAACAAAATTTTGTATATAAATAATTTGTAGGTTATTCTTATACGATTCGGGAAAAAGGAACGGGCTATTTTTGCGAAATGGCCCGCAAAAATCGTTATATATAAAAATAAAAGACTACGTGTGCTCGATTATATCAATTAAATTCCTATTTTATACGTGATTTTTGACAACAAAAAGAATAAGACTCAACCCCATTACTTTAGGACTAGCCGTTCTTGAGATATTCTAGTTTTTTCGCGTTTTCGCTACGCCACCTTTGACAATAAGTATCAAATGAGAACCAAATTTAAGTTTAACGTGCAAATTCAATGTCATTTAAAATACTTATGGTTGTTATTTTGTGCAGATAAACTCAAATTATTATTGAAGAAATAAAGAGAACGTATATGAGTCTGCAGGGAAAGGCATGTGCTGTCCACATCAGAATTTTTAACAATATTACAACAATGATTTATAGAAGTGAACGGGGATTATTTTCAGGCCATTTCGAAAAAAATGTATGATCTATATTTAAAGATCCACCAAATATTTGTAGAATAAAATGTTCAACAAATTTAAGCTGTGTAACAAATTTTAACTCTCTAGGACGTAGGAAAGTGCATTAAAAATGCCATCAAATAAGTATATCATGAAGAGTTATATAAAATTAAAAAAAAATTTGAAAAATGCTACCACATTTATTTTAAAATGTGAAGCCTCTCTTATATGTGAAATGATTGAACACTTGGAAAGATATTTATTATATAATATATCTCTCTTTTCTTTCTGGAGGACATCCCAAAGTCAGAATTTAATTGAATTTGCTTTTTTCCCTATATTAAATAATTTTTAATTAAAAAACTACTTACATATTTCATTGAATTTTTTTTTATATATTCTATGGGATAATGTGAATATTTTCTAAAAATTTAGAAGCAATTCGTGAATTTTAAATTTACTTAAAAAATGTTTGAAAAATTAAGTCCCATAGGGTTCAATGTATTTCATTTTTTCAACCCGGGTTCAATAAAAAACTAATTGGGTGATATTATTTATTTATATTCCCATAGGTCCCACAGATCGTCTGAAAAACATACTAAAATTTCATTTTGATAAAGTCATTTTTACGGCAGTTATCGTGCTAACAGACAGACAGACAGACAGAATGAACAAAGTCATAAACACTTTTCAACTTTCCTGTAAAGTGTTAATAATTAAACTCATGGAAAGATATTTATTATATAATATATCTTCTTTTTCTTTCTGGAGAATATCCCAAAAGTCAGAATTTAATTGAATTTATTTTTCTCCCTATATTAAATAATTTTTAATTATAAAACTACCTAACATATTTTACTGACATTTTTTTATATATTTTATGGGATAATGTGAATATTTCCAAAAAATTTCGAAGCAGTTTGTGAATTTTAAATTTGTTTGAAAAATGTTTGAAAAATTAGGTCCCATAGGGTTCAATGTATTTCATTTTTTCAACCCAGGTTCAATAAAAAACTAATTGGGTGATATTATTTATTTATATTCCCATAGGTCCCACAAACCGTCTGAGAAACATACAAAAATTTCATTTTGATAAAGTCATTTTTACGGCAGTTATCGTGCTAACGGACAGACAGACAGACAGACAGACAGACAGACAGACAGACAGAATGAACAAAGTCATAAACACTTTTCAACTATGTTGTAAAGTGTTAATAAAAACGGAATAAATAAAATTATTTACTGAATACCAGAAAACAAAACTGAAATCTGAAATATAAAATATTAATCATTTGATTTCGACCATTCGCATGCCTGTTGCTAGCGTGATCAAGCTATCGTGACATAGTGTTTCAAGTTTTTAATTTTTCATAAAATTTTGAACATTCCAGATCTATGTTTATTTCATAGAACATTAGACTTAATAATTACACTTGCGTTAGACTTTGTTGATTCGACAATTCTACTTCATTCTTCAAACCAAATATTGTTCAGGATGGAGACAGCAGGAGCTGAAGAATCTGGTAATCAAAGTTAATATCCATAACTCGGTTGAAATTCGGCATTAAAATTTTTTTGATCTCTGAAATTCTTCTAAATGTGAATCTATGCAGTTTATTTTCATTATTTTCCATGTGTCACAGTTCTATGACAAAAATATTTTAGCAATCACCACGTCCTCAAGCAATTCATTTATTACGTATATAACAGCATTTTCAAGTGCTTCATTGGTTTCTTCTGTAGCTGTTTCAATTGCAATCAATTTAATATTACTCTCCCTTTGCCATGTAAATTGGTCTTTTCCGCCAAAACTTATAGTAAACTGGTCGGGTCTTTGGGATATACCTTTAAACAGGGACAATCAAGGTCAAAACGGGAGCTATTGCAAGCCTAAGTATATGTATATTATAGTGGTACAAAATCGGAAATATTTTCAGACATAAGTTTAACAATCCAGTGAAAAAATTTGTAAATCCGTTGATTCATTTTCGAATTACACTCTTGTGAAAAAAACGAAGCAGCATGAAGAAAGCAACTGATTTTATTGAAATTAAATATGCGTACAGCTCATACACAGGTAATAAAATGATTACAAAATCAAGGTCGCAGGACCCTTGAATGGTTATCAATTGCACATTAAATTTTCAAATCAGTAATTGAGGAAACCATCCTTGGCGGCAATGCATGCTTGTATACATCTAGGTTGTGGTGAGGTGAATTTGACACATAAATATAAAATAGAACACATAAATATTACTCACCACTAGTGCCAGTCCGCTCAACCGCGTTTCGTATAGTGGGGTCCAATTGGACCTAAGTACATTGCATTCCCTAATTAAAGAGTCAATTTCTTTTGTGGCCACTTAACAATTTATTAAAAAGAGCACATGAAATATTTAAATTGACACTAATGTTAAAATACAATCACAATTTACTTCCAAAATACCCAGCATGACCTCGGGTGTAAGGGGGTTTCCCAAACTTGCATTTAATTACTTTTAAAAGTTCCTTGGGTAAAATTCTCATGAAGCTTAAAGTTACTCTTAAACACTGGATATCGCATCAAACACTGTTAACACATTACTAAGAAAACATTTAAAATCAATATAATTCACCATACCTTCATTACAGAAGAAATGACACTCACATGGGAGCTGGTAGCAATCCCTCTGTGAATGAAAAATGTGTGGCAATTTTATTTGGATAGCTAGTTCAGTATTGGACATTTCATAAATATCGCTGTCAGTCGGATCAGCTCGGTTGAGGTTAAACAGGTGACGATAGTTCAGACAAGGATTATTCCGGAGATGGGCACACTGTTCACTTCAATTCTCTTCCTCTTAACTTTGGCTTATGCCCAGCGTTTCATCAGAACTTGCGTACAGGCGTTACCGGAAGGTCAAGAGCAATCTCGGCTCAATAGAAATCATCTGCTACGGACCTCACTGATTCCAGTCGATTGCCACCCAGTTGGCGCGCGTCTGCTGCATAGGAGCCAGGGATTGATGCCCCTGCAAGACTCCGTGCACGTACCTTCGTAGTGAAAGATTATGCTGATCAGTCGACACCGCTCTAATAGCTGTGACTACGCACTGCCATGGCTGCGACAAAATGAATGGCTGTTTATGGAATCTGCGTTACCCTAGAGTATGGTACCCCTTGTTAGGTATAAGGCGCCGGTTCCGTGCAACTTGCATGTAGTGCCGTACGCCAAGTGCCGCCTAGTAACGCCTAACTGCGTTGCACGGATGTATTCTTCACACAAGTGTTCAAAAACACCAGGAGACTTTTCTCCATGAAAACTAGATTGCGTCTGAAATTTTTACATTTTCTAAAAACTTCCAGAAATTTTTAAAACGAGGGGAACGAAAAAATAGGGATGAAGTCCCTCAATTCCTATTCGCTGTTTCCCAAGCGCAATAAAAAAAGGCGGTCAAATTTCGCCTCGCATCATTGATTTGCGAAAAGACGCTCATTTTTTGTGCGCTCCACTAAAATTCAAGAACCGGAGGGCTTTCTACAAACCGGGTGGTCCAAGGACCGGCCCCCGACGCGAGCCACACCTGACAGGGCTATAAATTTTCAGAGATTTGTAGCTGAACTTTGACATTTTGCTGCAATTAATTCTCTGACTATTTACAATCCATGTCAAATGTGCATACAAACTAAGGCGCCAAAAGTCCCAATCTCGCTTTGTGTAGAGGCATAGCTATATACATAATATAAAACCATTATATACATTTCAAGTACATTACACTTGCCCTTTTTCCTCCCAGGGTTACGTATAAAAATATGGAAATGCTTCATAACATAGGGAAGGAGTGATAATGTTTCCTAATGTCATCCTGCGTTACATTCTGCCAGGCATTCCTCAATTGTTGCTGCATTTCGGTGTGCCCGAATCTGGCGGCCTAGCATGTCCCATACATGCTCGATTGGCAAAAGGTTTGGCGACCTTACTGGCCAAGAAACAGTATCAACAGCAGGGAGACAGTTCACAGATAAGCGAGCCGTATGTGGCGTGGTATTATTTTGTTGGAAAATGAGCCCAGAATGATGTGCCATGAAGGGAACGCAAACTGTCTCAGGATTTCATCAACATATCGTTGAGCTGTTAAAGTTGTACGCAGGATGACTAGGGGCAACCTGTTGTCGTAAGAGATAGCATTCCACACCATCACACCAGGGGTAATGCCTATGTGCCTGTGCAAAACAAAGGCTAATTGGGACCCCTGGCTCTGGCGTCTCCATACACGTATTCGATGGTCATCTACTGAAAGACTGAAGCGTGATTCATTGCTGAATACTATTCGATGCCAGTCTGCTGGCAGCTATGATGCTTATCTGCGGCACCACTCCAAACGATTCTGTCGATGTTGTGGGATAGACGTCTTAAAGGCCGCCGTGAACTTAACCCCACCTCAGTCAAGCTCCATGAGATGGTGGGAGGTACCAGGGGTGGAATGGAAGAGGCTTTAGCACGATGGATGGCGGACAATGATGCCGTTGGGCCAGTTCGGGTCATGCATGTCGCACAATCATCCGAGTTTGCCTCGCATTCGTGCACCTTGGTCTTCCAGAACCTTTATTCCGCCGATGAGTTTCTTGCAGCAAACATTGCTGCCAGCACCTTTGCACAGCAGCGTCCGTTCGGTGCAGGTGGCGGCCTTATTGCTCGGTATGACCAGCCAGCTTCACGCATCCCGACTATACGACTACGTTCAAACTCGTCTAATTGCCTATAAGGTGTTCGGCAACGTCGTAATAGCATTATTAGTTGTGTCTTCACGGAACTGCAACGTGATAACGTGCAAAGATATACCGACCACATTTTTAACCTGTTTTATAGGATGCTAGTGGCGCAGTAGAAACGAGCACTATGACAGAAGTTAACATTTATTGGCCTTGCAAATTTAATCATTTGTATACTTGGTATAAAGAAATTTGCATGCGAAATTTCGAGATGATCGGATTATTTTTTTGAATTGCTTTGTTTTTTCTTTTGCAAAAGAGTGTATAATTGGTCCTAACCGGCAGTCTAAAGAATTGGTATTTTATTTTCGCTATTTTGCACTTTACTATAAAGTGGTAAAACTTCAACTGAATAATCTCCGCAATCACCTGATTGCCTGAAAAAATCACTAAAATTTGTGGTATAAATTACAAAAACCCTAACAAAATATGATATTATTTGTCATGGGGATGAGTGATTACCATTAAGTGGTGATAATTTATCTAATTTCTGTTAAAAGGATAATATTCATATGCGTTTCTTATAGTAGTATCTCGTACAATAATTATGTTCGCAAAAGCCACCAGTAGTGTGTAGGCCGGCTTAAATCTATAGATAACATAATTATGATACACAAATATTGAAATTCACCACTCTGAAATGATGAGGCCGTTATTTTTAATATTAATTATTTATTAAAATTAATATTTGAAATCATTAAAATAATTATTTAAATATTCATTTCGGAAATATTCATGAATAATTGACATTTCGCAAATATTCATTAATAATTGTCATTTAGTAAATATTTTTTAATAATTGACATTTCGTAAATAATAATTAATAATTAACATTTCGTAAATATGTATTAATAATTGGCATTTCGTAAATATTCATTAATTTTTACGTTGTCCACTAAATAAAGTTTTTAAGCTGGCGTTTTGCGTCTGATATGATGGGTGGTAATTTTGTTTGACTTTAGAGTTAAATTAATTGTTAACAGCAAATATCCTAATTTACGGTAAAAATGCTATAAAGTGGTAATCACAGTTTAGAAGATATTTATGTTGGAAACGTGTATTGAAATGTTTCCTATTGTGAATTACCTGTTTTCAAGTTAGTTTTAAATTTGTTACAAAATTATATGTTTTCTTGTTCAAATGCTATTCAACATTGAACTAATAAACTTTGTTCAAATGCTATTCAATAGTAAATTAATAAACTTTGTTCGATTGCTATTCAACATTAAACTAATAAACTTTGTTCAAATGCAATTCGGCATTAAACTAATAAACTTTACCAATGTAAAAAGAAATTTTATACATTGGTTGTACAAAACGTACTTTTGGCTTCCGTTTAGCAGAAAATGCTCGCGATGTCAAATCTGGTAAACTTTCTACGGCTCTTGCTCAATATGTGGTTAATCATAAATTTCTTCCCTTTTTTGAAAAAACTTTCGTTTTGGTTCGTTGTAACAATCCACGTGGTATTCTTCTTTATGAATACCTGTTTATTTATATTTACCGTGAATCAATTTGGAATTTTGATCCTGTTCAAATTTTAAGTTAAACTTGGCGACTCATTCTCGATTCTATACAATTCAAACCTCTTAAAAGTTATTTGTGGCGTAATTCTCAGGAATATCATGCTTGACGTTTTCCTAAAATTTGTATTTGATCTTTTCTTGTAATATTTTAAAATTCGTAAGCGTTTAAACGTATTTTGTAATTTCCCTGTATATTTCTTGTATTATTTTCGTAAGTTCATTTACCATTTAATATTTTATGCAAATTTGCTTTAAACTGGTCTCTCTATATATAAACATTCCATGATTTTACTATTCATGTATCCACTGATGAAGGGCGTATATACGTCTGAAAGAGCTCTGGCAGTTTTTAATATATGTTTTGTACGTCTTTTAGGATGTGTTAAATAAAAGATATTTCCTTTTTTTAAAACGCATTGTCTTTGATTTCATCTAACAAACTTTGTTCAAATGCAATTCGCCATTAAACTAATAAACTTTGTTCAACTGCTATTCAACATTAAACTAATAAACTTTGCTCAAATGCTATTCAACATTTAACTAATAAATATTTTTCAAATGCTATTCCACATTAAACTAATAAACTTTGTTCGAATACTATTCAACATTAAACTAATAAACTTTGTTTGTTTCAAAACCGTACCCAGAACGGAAAATTTAAGTTTGTTTTGAAATGTGTCTTTAAATTTTGAAATTGCACCTGCAGGTAAGTAAAATTCAACAAGAAAGATCAATCATGCTTAAAGCATTGATTATGAAACACTTTCCAACTTCAATGCAATTTTATTTAAAAAAGTCGAAAATGCAATACATTCCTCGGTAATATTTTAAAACTTATCACGATACTACATTGATTTATTATATTTGAAAACTTAAACCTTCATTGAAAAAAATGAACTTCATTCAAAAGACGGCATTGAAATATAAATTGCGTGGTTTAAATATCCCTAAAATGCAATACATTCCACGGTAATATTTTTAAATCTATCATAATACTACGATAATTTATTATATTTGAAAACTTCATCGAAAACAACTGAAATTAATTCAAATGACGTCATAGAAAAAATAACACGCCTGGATCTCTCTATAAAAGCAGGATTTCATTCATAACTTTCTCCATTTCATTCATCACAATACTATAATAATTTATTTTATTTAAAAATTAAGACCATGGAGCTACAATTCATAAACTTTATGCTTAAAACTTCATCGAAAAATATCGTCCTTCTGTTTATAAAATCAATTAATATTTCATTCATATCAGCCATGCAGACTCCATGGACTGAATTATTTTGTGGTAAAGAAATACAGTAAATCTAATACAACTCATTCTACATATTTTGCTGTTTACATTTTACATAGGTGAAAAATAGGCTTAATTGTAGAAATAATCAAATTTGAATGAGAATTTAAACTCAAATATATTGTCATTGTGTTGTTTTAGTATGTAGATGCACAGAATTTAAGCAGAAATAAAGTAGTTTTAGGATGGATACAACACTCAATATGAATTAAAAAGAATTTGAAACAAGATGGATGCCATATCTCATTTTGAAGTGGGTCATGTGATCGTTTCATATCATGGTCACGTGATCGTTTCATATAAGATGTGTAATTATTATTTTAATTTTTATTTAAAAAACTACTGAATATATTTAGCTGAATTTTTTTTATATATTTTATGGAACAATTTGACTATTACCTAAAATTTTCGAAGCAATTTGTGAATTTTAAATCCGCTTAAAAAATGTTAGAAGAATTAGGTCCCATAGGGCTCAATGTATTTCATTTTTTCAACCCGGGTTCAATCCAAAACTAATTGTGTGATATTATTCATTTATATTCCCATAGGTCCTACAGACCGTCTGAACAACATACTAAAATTTCATTTTGATTAAGTCATTTTTACGGCAGTTATCGTGCTAACGGACAGACAGACAGACAGACAGACAGACAGAATGAACAAAGTCATAAACACTTTTCAACTTTGTTGTAAAGTGTTAAAAAGCTGAAACTTGTTTCTAAATTTCTGAACTTTAATATGCATTTAGTTCTTATGGCTTCAAGAATGTTCCTGAATAAAGGAGCGAATTAACTATTAAGCAGTTCTGATACATATAATAGTCCCTGGAAAACAATCTGGAAATAATGACATCTGTTACATGGAAATGTTACTAAAAGCATTTTGAAGTTAAACAGCTTCAATAAGAGGCATTAAAATTGGTATTGACATGTACTTATAATTTCTCGGAAACAGTGCATTGTAATATTTAGTTCAATTCCTAGAAGAAAGTATTTTTAGGTTAATAATAGTTCATGTAAAATCTATTGAAATAGTTTAATTGATGTTTTGATAATAATGTTTAACCATATATTTAATACATAACCTTTTTCATATATAACCATTATAGAATTTTTACTTTCTCTGCAATACATGGTAATGTACAGGGAAAGTATTGGAATTATGCCGAAAATCGCAGCTTGAGTTTTCGACGGATCTATACGTTTCGAGACCACTAGAATACGAAAAAACAATTTTTAGCGTGGCGTTTGTGTGTGTGTCTGTGCAATGTATCTATCCACTCTAACTCAAAAACTTATAGACCGAATTTCATAAAATTTGGTAGGTAAGTCACTTGGGTATGACCCTGGTGCTGATTAGTTTTCGGTACGGTTCGTAAAAACAGAACCCACCTATTTTGGCGAAATGGCCCTTAAAAATTTCATGTATCCACTCTAGTCAAAATACTAATTGACGAAATTTCATAAAATTTGGTAGATATGTTACTTGTATGATACTCTGATTAGATTTTGGTATTAATCGGAAAAGAACAACCTGCCATTTTTTATGAAATGGCCCGCAAAAATGTCATGTATCTACTCTAGCTAAAATGCTAATTGACCAAATTTCACAAAATTTGGTAAATAAGTTATTTGTGGGATACTCTGATGCTGATTAGATTTTGGTTTTATTTTGAAAAGAACAACCTGCCATTTTTCACGAAATATTCCTCAAAAATCACCAAAATCTAAAGAAAAAGCCACGTATGTTCAAATATATCAATTAAGTACTTGTTTTATACGTAATTCTTGATGAGGAAAAGAATAAGAACAACTCTATTACTCTAGGACTAACCGCTCCCTAGATATTTGAGATTTTTCGCATTTAGTTATGCCACTTTTGGAAAAATGTCCAATTACCAAATAAAAACAGAAATTGAATTAAAAATGCAAATTTAGTGTTATTTTGTGCAATTACACTCAATTTAATGAATTATTAAAGAAATAAAGAAAAAATGAATTTGAGTCTGCAGCGAAAATCATGTGCTGCCCACATCAGACTTTTTAATACAGATAGATAAAGTTATTTATATTTTATGAATGCTGTTGTAGAATGAAGCCATTCCTTAACACATGCCCAGACAGTACTAACGGCTTTAAATTGGACTACTGCGTCATCGGGATTCGATCCTCAACTTGTGTGAGGCCAAGTCTCATATTAAATGATAATAATTGTTCTGTTTTACTTTTCCGTATAAAGTTAGCTCTTTTCATTTATGAAACCCATTACTTCACTTATATGTAATTGCCCTGTTCCTCTTTCCGGTTAAAGTGAACTCATTTAGTGTTTTGCTGGTTTTCTTATTTTATTTTTACTACATACATTGTATAATGTATAGGAAAAGTATTGTGACAGGGTCGAAAATTCAAATTCAGGTTTTCGACGAAAGAGTTCACGTTTTAAACATCCCTAAACTCGAATAGAACCTTTTAGAGATGATGGCTATGTGTCTGCGTATGTGTGCGTGCATGTGTATCTGTATATGTGTGTGAGTCCGTGAGTCTGTGGATGCGATATCACTCGAATGAATGAAGCTTTTTTACCATAATTTGGAACGATTGTTACGATCCATAAACAAGGGAATCCTATTAATTTTAAATGTGATCGAACGATCGAAAGACTTCCAAATTTCGAATAAATTTTTGAAAATAAAAAATACAGAACATTCAATAATGTTAGATAAACAATAATTTTATTCATAATTTTTTATTCTAAAACGAATGACACAAACTTTAGAACGATGTCGTGAATAATATTACACGTAATATTACACGTCGTAATATTACACGTTTTTCAAATAAAAGTTTATAAGAATTACATAAAAATAAACAGCAATAAGTATCACCAAATATGCAACACTTGGCGTTAAATATGGTGACATTGGTGACTAATTTGGTAAAATATTGCCAACTTGACGATTTTCTAATGTGGTGCAAAATTGACAAAACTGTCGCCACATTGGCTAAAATGACGGTAAAGTTACGAAAATGACGCCGAATTGATTAATATCGAACATATTTCAATATAATGGAGCAAATGCATAATAGACGTTAGCAATATTTCCTATTGTCAATCTATATTTTCGTTAGGAAGTTAATTTGGCACTTTAATATAATTTTGCATGTTGTCATTCAGAAAGGCGCCAAATGCAAGTATACTTTTCAACGTTATAAACATTGTGCCTTGGATCTAGTTTGTCACTATTTCTCATTGAAAAAAGTAAAGTACTTGCATTATGTAGAGAATGTCACATGCTACCCATATCAGTTTTCTTTTGTTATATGGAACTTAATGTCGCAATCTTGAATATTAAATTATTTTTATAGCAGTTTCAAGGAATATTCTGAATACTTATGTTGTTTATGGTGGCTATTTCATTCCTCTTAAATATTTTTATCTGATCTTTCTGGCCTGCAGCCGTTCTAGCCTCTAATAATGCTTTTTTCAAGTCAGCCACAATCATTGGTGAAGAACATGTGCCCGAGCAGATCTTTTCAACTCGTCTGATAAATTCCCAATGGGATTAGGATTGAGTTATAGATGGAGGGAGCATTCGAGTATTAAAAGCTCATTTGAATGCTTCTCTAGCCAATTGGTTGTAATTCGGAAACGAAAATATGATATTATTGTTTCGCAAAAACATTTGTACGAAAGGGTATAAATGGTCAACAAGCAGTTTCCAGTAGCTTATATGAATGTCTTAGGTTTCTATGGATACGAGTCATCTCAAGGATTCCCATATAAAATCTCCCCGAACTCTTATATCTACTCCAAGGATTCCTGTTCAAATGCATCTCAAACTGTTATGTCTCCCTCCATCTGCCTAAATTCTAACTTAGCAATATGGAACTATAGCTTCATGTGATTTTCGCTGTACGAGTATTCTTTTATCACCATGAGAAAGGCAAAATCGCGATTCAGCTAGCCACATAACATGCATCCAATCGTCCACTATCTACATAGTTAGGCTATATCTTACAGTTAGGATAGACAAAATGTAGCTTAATGTTTTGGTATCTTAGAGTCAACAATGATGTGCGACGTGGAAGTCGACTGTTATTGCCTGTGTAAGCCTATGTTCTTACTTTAATAAACACTATTAAATAGTTTATTTTCCTTGCAATACCCACGTCTCTAAGACCATTAATTCAATTGCAGAACATTAAATTAAATTGAGCATTAAAATGGGCGGAAACTTAGAAGAGAAAAGCGTATGTCATGCTTAGCATTTAGGTATTTTGACACCCAATGGTATATCGACCATAAATAATTAAATTTATTTTCCAAAACAAGCCACACAGCAGCCCAATCACGCCTGATCAGTACTACATTATATTTTTTGCTCGGATGCAAATTATAGAACATTGTACACAATTCAAAAATCACAATTGATTGGAACCAAAAATCCTATCTCTACGTCTCCTTATTAATACTCAGGTATGCTGACTCCTACAAAATTCCGGGCACGACAGAAAATAACTTAATAAAGTATTCATGAACAGTAAAAAAAAAGGGATATTTGAAGTTGCACGAAATAAGAAAATGTTTCAAACATGGACTTTTGAAATATTGACTAAAAAGGAATGTGGGTTTCATTAAGTTGTGGGGAGGATCACCCCCCCCCCCCCTGTAACTTTTCCTATGCATACTTGTTAGAAGAGTTCCGTGTCATTTTGATAGCATGCCAAAACTCAGAACTGTTTGAATTAGATCGTTAGAAAAGTTACTGTATGTTATGTGCAGTGGGAAAAAAAATTGACATGGAATATTCCCAAGTTACTTGTTGCATGGAGAGCAGCGACATTGAAAGAATGCATACAACAGCAGGTTTGTATTTTAAATACGATAATAAACTTTGGTGTTTCCTTTATTTAATGATAATCTTCAATGTTTCATAATTTCACCTTATTGAATATGCTATAGGATTAGAGAGAAAGAGATAAAACTCCTATAGATGAAATGTTTGAAAGTATTATACTGCTTTGATAAATTATATCTCGGTTTTGCTAGTGTTAGTAACGACCAGTCCGTTCTCATTTGACACAGCAAAATGTCTTATGTATCTTTAATTATTTTTAAATTGATGTTCTCTAATTATGAGTAGAAATATTAAGTATGTATTCCCAGTTGTAGAACAGGGTACAGATATGGAGCTAGAAAACTGAAAGGTAAAATCAATTTTAATATGTAGGTATATTCTATTTTATTTGAATTCAAATTTTAAATGGTTTAATGATTTTTTTCTGGAAAATAAATAATTTAAATAAATATTATGTATTTATAAGTAAGGAAAACACGCCCTACACACACAAATATTTTAAAATATTTTCTAGCGAAGACCACAAATACATTGTAAACTGTATTTAAAATCAATTTATTTATAATGTTAAACATTATCACTGATGTTGGACATTATAACGTCCGAAAATGCTCTGGCTCTCTAATATGTAAAATTTTGGTATACGTCATTAATGGTGATTTTAAATTACTTTGAATTTGCTATAGAAAATATATTAAAATATTATGTAATTAAATATGAGACTTTTGTCAAAGAAATACATATAAATGCAGTAGGACGTATTTTTCTCCTGAATTATTGTTTTAAACAATTTTAACGTTTTCCCAGCATGAGGGTTTAACTCCTTTACCTCCATGGAATATAATATTATCATTATTCTGGAAATCATCTTATTCCTTCATAGGTAATAGAGCGTTAAAAATCTCGATAAGAATCTATCTAATCCCTTAAGACAAACTAGCCAATTCTAATGTTTTAAATATCCGATTCTAGTGGTTTACATGTAATCATATACAATAATTTTGGAGGTGTACGTACATTTATTTTTGAGTTATCGTGTTTACAACTCACATGCACATACACATGGACATGTTTAAAAAGTGTTTGAAAATGTACCAAGAGGTCTATAAATGTATTTATTCGCTCAAATTTTTCAAAAACAATACTTTATGCGATATGAGAATGTAAAAATGCTTTTATTGCATCAGTTTTCGCAACCAGTGTCTAAATTACACTATTATTAAATAATCTATTTTCGGTATTTAGCATCTATTTATTATTATATTTTTGTAATCAATCACATTTGGAAGAAAAAATATTATACCGAATTATGAATAAAATTTTTTTAAATTTAATTCTGCATGAAAATTACAATTAGGATTAAAATTATTTTGAATTGTAGAGACTATATGTTTATATAAATTTTTAGAAAACTTGAATACTTTTCTTCTGGATGCTTTCTCCATGAATCGATAGCCTTTCTCTCTAATAATTTTGACATAATTTCAAATGTGTAAAAGTATTATTTGAAAAAATAAAGTAATATATAGATGGAAAAATAGGGATTTTGGCATTTGTAATTCAGGGATTTAGGGATTAATTTGTGGCCGAGATCTCGGAAGTTAGGAGATTAGGATCCTGGGATTATTATCTCTAGTTGTGACAAACTCCGGATCTGAAAGCTTTTTTTAACTATACTTAAAGCGAACGTAACAAAATAATATATTAGGAACTAACTGGATAATTGGGAGCCTCAGCTGAGTAACGTAGTCCAGGAAACGGTATTAATAATTAAAAGCTTTAATTTTACATTTAAATTCCAAGATATTAATTCCTAAATTAAGCAATTAAGCTACAAATATTTATTCACTTTTACTGTCTCATACTATTGTGCAGAGAAACTATTGTCTGCCCCCAAATTTTCGAATTCGAGGTTTTTATTGTTAAGTACGGTTTAATACTTTCTGAACCAATTCTGCATACGTTTGAAAAAATGTTCTTTTGCATCAAGTTTATCATATCAATAAAAATTCCAGTAATCTCGTCAATGATTTGTGAATGACACCTTATTTCTTCGATTCATGGGATAATCATGATTAAAATATCTGTTTCTCTGTCTTGCTATTTTCCTGCACCGCACTTTGAGCTCATATACTCTGCATTTTATTTTATTTTTCTTGTTTGCTTCACAAGTTCATATACTCATCGGACAGTGAATTAAAAATCTAGGTTCACTATTTTATTGGTCCGTCTTTAGCCCAAATTACAGCACGTATGCGGTTAGACATGGATTCTACAAGGTACTGGAGTGGTTCCAAGTCAAGTGAATATCAGGCATCGGACAAGCAGATTGTAAGCTCCTGTCCAGTTGATGGCAGAGAAGATTGCTGTCGGATGTGTTATTCCAACATACTCCAAACGTTCTCAATAGTGTTTAAATATGGATTTTGCGGTGGACAGGGTATATGGAAGTCAAAGTCATGCTCTGTGAACCACTGTTGAACTGTTTCTGCGGGGTGGATAGTAGCTTAATTTGTCATGAACGACACGTCGGCTGTGGGGTAAAAATGCAACATTGCAGTTTGAACGTGATCGGCTAGAATGTTCAAGTATTCCATGGATGACATCCAACCTTCAGGAAACATTACAAGACCAGTACTAAATCAGCAGAACATGCCCCATACCATGATACCCCCATGACAAACAGAAACTATATGAAATGGGCAAGATTGGTTCATGGCTTCATGTGGCTCTCGCCACACTATCCATATGCCGTCGGTACAAAGCAATATATAGCGTGATTCGCCAGACTACACAACCTTCTTCCAAGCATTGGATGTCCGTTACGCCTTTTCCGGCATAACTGTTAATGCATTTTCAGGTTCTTCGCTGAAACGAGTGGTTTATAGGCATGCGACTGTCTAAACCGGTTCGCTGTAATTCCTTGTGCATTGTTTGGGTCGGGACACACCTTCATTAAAGTCTTCCGCCAGTTGCTACACAGTAGATCTCCTCTTCGGCCGTACAAACCGTCTGATACGCCCCCGATCACAGGTTTAATTGTTGGTTTTCGATCAACAGTTTCGCATTTTAGACAACGCTTGGGAGTTCTGTTTCCAATTGTTATACACTTTGGATAGCGTACATTTCGAGAAGCCAGTGAGTTGTTCTGTTCTGGCAAATGTGGCTTCTGCCAAACAGGCCCTCACAATAAGATCTTTCACAAACGGAGACAAATTTGTTCCTTTTTCAAGTTTGTTCCTCTTCTCTCGGAACACACACTGACAGCATTCTTATGGCGCTGTTGCAATCACATGTACCTCCTACAACCAGTGCAAATTGCACACATCCGCTTGTATACATTGAACCATTTGCATACATGTTCCCAGGTTTCTAATTCACTGGTCGATATGTGTATGATCTGCATTATTTTTTCTAGTTTTATTTCTCTTTCTTCATACTAGGTCGTATTGAATTCAATCGTTTAACTATTTTTTTTGTTTGTCCAGCGTGGTCTAGCTCGAATTTAAGCGTTGAGGTCTATGCTTGTTTGAACTGAATAAGGAAATCAAAAGATGTCTGAAAAGTATGTCTGCTTACTAAACCTTATTTCCGCAGCATTTTACACCGTGATGTACTTTATTTAATTTAAAATAAATCTGAATTTTTTTTTATTTTATTGGTTGCAGTAAGCTTAGATTGTTGGCAGATTTTAAGATATTTAGATAACATAAACGAAAGATAATTTAATTGATACCAAAATTCTTTACAATTCTTTAAAACAACACTAATTTTCTTTTATTTTTATTCAAATATATACAAACATTTTTTTTCTTCTGATTTTCCATCCTTGCATGCAGGCACTTCTTTTTCTACAAAAAAATTATTTTTAAGCAAATCGTTGAATAACTGGCTGAACAGATTGTAAATGGTTTGCTGAAAGTTGTGGTAAAATCCTTAACCATCCGTGACACTGCTTAGAAAGGAACATTTAATTCAATGAACAGAATAGAGAAATAAATTCACCCCACTTAATTACATTTCTGTCTAGACGTACACCATTGAAAAGGAAATACTGTAGGCGTATTTTACAAAATTCTGTGAAAAATGAATCACAAATATATGAAAATAATTTATGAAATATAGAAAAAGGAATTAAAAGACAGACGATTACAGACAGAAAGAAGAAAATTCGGAGCCATTTAATTTGCCAGTTTTGGGAGCCTGTTGAACAGCATTTTTATTATTAAATCAGATATTCTAGCATGCACCAGTTTAAAGAATCAATGTATATTGTAATGAAAAGCGCTTTTGTGCAGAAATGTATTTTTAGCTACGTTCTAAAAAACGTAATTAGATTTCTGGAATTTTATATCTTTTTATCAAGCTCGCCAAAAGAAAAAAAAAAGACATTATATAATACAAGAAAAGTCCTTATCTCTGTCTGTCACGCTTGGCGACAGTTTGGCGACTGTAGCGATAAATTTGTCACAATATCGCCGATATGGGGACGTTTGTGAAATGCCGTTTATTAGCTTAATGCAATAGGCCCGAATTATATAGACCCTGGTTCCTGGTAAATTGTTATTTTCCACTAAAATTAAATCTAATTTTCTGCATAAGTACAAAATAGCACCTGTTACTCGATTGATCCGTATTGTTGTTGCATAAGGTTTTATAAATTTACTTTATAAATATTTTTATATAAAAAGTTTCAAAGAATAAATTATAAACGTTTCTATGTTTTTTCAATAGAAAAGTTACTTTGATTCTCATTGAGGCTATATGTCAAAATACAATAATCTTAATTTTTTAGTATTTTGAAATGTATTAAGCGTATTACGCAAAAAGATCTAGTTCTCTATTTAAATAAAACATAAATGAGTATCTTTAAAACAAACTTCGTAAAAACACACGTCCAGAAATTTGTAGTATATTGTTCCTGTATCTTCCATCCCTCAACCATATTTTAGAAACTTTGAAGAATTTACTTTTTCTACGGTTCTAGACAAGTAACATAATTCCTAACATTTTGAAGCCTTGTGAAATTTATTCAGTCCGCCTGGAAATAGTGCTTTATTGTCTTTTATAACCATTGCTGACACATACTGATTAAAAAATATCTCCGCAGAGGTAGCTTAACCCTTTTGGGACGGCGGCATTCCGAAACTGCTGTGGCCCAAAGGACGGAGCGCTTCGTTCCCGATCTGGTCCCAAAAGACGGCTAATTTTTTGCGCTAAGCCTAACTCTCGAAAAAAATTCACTAAAAATCACCCGTTCAACTTAGCATTCTACTTTTTTCAGGAAGAAAGGAAATACATATTTTCTATTTGATGTATATTTGTTATACAAATTTTCTTTTATCAAAATATTAAAAGTTTTAGTGTATATATGTTCTAGGTACAGATGGAAAATCTTTGGCATGTCCTTCCGATTTTTTAAAACTGTACCACATATATGCGTATTCAACAAATACTTTGCAAGTACAGGAGAGGTAAAAAATTTATTCAAATGCAAAGTATATCCTTTTCTTGAAAGTTCACTTAGAAATGTTTTCACAACGCGTTCTCCATACCCACCATCAGAGCTTGATAATTCAGTGTCCTTTCCAGTATACACAAGGAAATTCCATTTATAGCCCGATTCCGATTCTGACAATTTATATATTTTTATTTCATATCTGAACCTTTTCGAGGAGATATATTGACGACATCCCAGCCTTCCTTTCCATGAGAACAAAGATTCATCAATGAACACATTTCTTCTAGGAGTGTATATAGATTTAAATTTTGAAACTAATGCATCTAACACTGGCTTCAATTTATCTAGTTTTTGGGCATTACTATAAAGGGTAAAATGAAGGTAACGTAATATTCCTATAAATCGATCGCGACTCATAACTGAATTAAAAAAATGAGTACTGATAATTGGATTCTTAGAAAAATACATTTTAAGATTTGGTTTTCTGACAATTCTCGTCAAAATTACTAGTGCGAGAAACACACGAAATTCGTTTCCTGTCCCAGGTGTAAATACATTTGAAACAGGTGGAGTCTTCGATGTGGAAGGAGAGAGGAGATTTTTCTCCCATTTTTTCTTTGCAAACTCATTAGTTGCTTTTACGATAAATTCTACTAGTTCATCATCAAAAAATATGCTAAAAAATCAAGTTCCTTATCTGAATTAGGCGGCATGATATTGTGATTTATTCCAGGTATGTTCAAAAACTCCAAAGAATTCAGATCTTTCAAATCACATGTCCAAACATCATTCGAAAAAAAACAGCAACTGAAGCTGGCGGCGTTGTAATAATAGTACGCTCAGAATCTAAAGAATCAATTGCATTTTCAGATTCATCATCAGAAATAACACTGTTCCACGAATCTTCACTATCTGCTTTGCTTTCATTACTGTCTGGTTCGTTTACCATACGCGTATATTCTTCCACAGAAAGAAAAAGTCTCAAACCAGCCATACTTTTTTCCGAAATAGCCTAATCATTTCACTGTCGCACATTACTTTAACCCCCCTCCCCCAAAAAATACTCCCTTATATTCCTGTAATTCACCAACGAAATCATTAAAAGCTAAAATAAAAAGGAGAATCGTAACTCAATTATAAAATTGTTGATGCTGCGAGAAGTGCTCTGTCTGTTTACTTTACAGAACCATGTTTCACCGCTCCAAATGGAGAAATAATTCATTGGATTCTCCTTGTGCCAAGGTCAAGCATCTACAAAATACATTTAAGTTGCTTCTACGGGCATTTAGCGCCATCTAGTAGACAAATAAATTCAAATGAAAACGTTTCACGTAGAAACACCGATACGTGCCACTCGCCGTTTAGGGTAAAGTTCTCTCCGGTACGAGTGCGTGCCGTACGTTCTTGAATGCAAGTTCGCAGCCGGCACGCGGGCGTGCCAACCGTCGCGAAAGGGCAGAGGTAGCTTAAGAAAAGAAAACATGGTCACGCGAAAGGTAAGTAGCAGTGAATTACTTCATAGAAGTTGTTTAACGAGATTGTATATTTCAATAACATGTAGCGCAAATGTAAACAGATGTATCGAGATGTATCAGTTTGAAGCATTTTGATCCATAATTATAAACAAAAATGACTGGAAAAAATTATATCTCATTTATTGCACTGAAAATATCATTTTAATGCAGTGTTAAATTAAAATGCTTTTTTTATTCGTCCTATCAATGTATAATAAAATTACTGTACAAATTTATTATAGAATCAAAATATTATCATTACTACCATTAAATGAATGGAATAAATGGATTCCATACATTTAACGGCGGTAAAATGTCCATACATTTAATCAATGAAATATTGGGTTATAAAATTGTAATGAAATATTAGTTTTACAAAATATTTATCATCTACATTTTATTAAATGTGGTGATTGTGTAAGAAATTTGATTTTCTTCTAGTGCATTATAAAAGAAAAGTGTACACTCTAATATTTATGTTTTACTTGTTTGTTTCTTACTTTTTAGTGCATTTTAAAACAAATGTGTTAATCCTTATTTTAATTTTGCTTCAACTTCTCTCAAATCATGCACTTTTGGGAGAAGACTAGCCCAGTATGGGCTTGACTGTTAGCTTTTAAAAAATTCAAATAATGAAAATGTACAACGAAATGTAACGCTATACCAAATTCTAGATTTTTAGCTATCCCAATTCTCGAGTTAATCTCTAAAAGCGTGTATCCTCCTCTTGACGATCCACAGCTGGCTGGTGAATTTACTCGTTTGATTTTTCATCTACAGACTGCACAATCACACACATACACACGCACACATCTTCCTTTATTATGTAAAATTACCATATTTTCTCAAGAATTTGATGCTGTATCTATACTAGTCATCGTCAAAGGTCTATACCTATAGCTGATTTTAAGTTGTAGTTCACAGAAAATGAAATATATTGTAGTTGAAATCCTTAGTGAAGCATCAATCCCCTTCCGAAATGTGATGCTGAATTCATATCAGTCATCATCTAAGCTCTGTTTAGAGCGAATTCGGAGAAATATATGTTTTAAAATTTTTTTTAGTAAAACCAATAATATGACAATTTTTTAGCTGCCAATTACATGATGTAACCCATATCTGTCACTTTGATCCAAACTACGGTTCAAAGAAACAGCTATTCTATAGCTCAATTTTGGTGCTATTACAATTACATTTATGCTTTTTGATACGAATTGAAGTATTTTTATTCATAGCAACATATGGAGATTTTTAGTGAACGAAATGATCTTAAGCTTGTTAATTGTGCTAAACAGACGAAGGAGAAGATATTTTGATAATAAAAAGCAAAACAGTGAATATCAATTAAGAGAACATGGTACTGTCACACCAATAAATTAACATTACTGTGAAATGTATGATATGAAATTTAATAAATCGACAATTTCCCAAAATTGTTTAAATTTTGATCGTCGATTTTTATTTTCTTCAGCAAGGATTATACAAATATACAAGTCGATATTGACTCTATTGAAGCATTACATATTCCGAAAATTCCAGTAATTTGGTTAATGATTTGCCAAGTACTCCATTTCTTTCACAGTCTAGCTTTGGTGCCTTGTAATATTATTAATTTTTAGTTATTTTTGTTCCAGTTTTGCCCCGTTTCGTAGTTTATGGGACTCTGGTGGGTCGTTTTGTTTTATTTTCACCCTGTTGGTACTCTCTTAATCTTGATTTGTCTTGTCTCGTCTTGTTGGAACATTTATTTTTTGTTTTAATATTAAAAGTTTAGTATTTTGCTTCTGAAAATGCTATACTGCTACGCTGTTTCTAATGAAGCATTTTAGTTTTAGTTAATTTGAGGCAGCAGTTTGAGTGATCTTTTATTGAGGATAATTTAATTTAAATTACCATATATCCTGGAGAGGAATTTGAACCTAACACTGGAGTGCTTAGAATTTTAGCAGAGTGCAATGCATGCTTGTATACGTCTAGGTAAGGAGTGATAAAGTTTCCTAATGTCAACCTGCGATACATTCTGCCAGGCATTCCTCAATTGTTGCTCAAGATCTGCTGCATTTCAAGGTGCCTTAATCTGGCGACCTAGCATGTCCCATACATGCTCGACTGGTGAAAGGTCTGGTGACCTTGCTGGCCAAGAGATAGAATCAACAGCACGGAGACAGTTCACAGATATGCGAGCCGTATGTGGCGTGGTATTATTTTGTTGGAAAAAGGGCCCCAGAAAGACGTGCCTTGAAAGGTAACGCAAACTGTCTCCGGATTTTATCAACATATCGTTGAGCTGCTAAAGTTGTACGCAGGATGACTAGGGGCGACCTGTTGTTGTAAGAGGTAGCATTCCACACCATCACACCAGGAGCAAAGCCTGTGTGCCTGTGAAAAGCAAAGACTGATTGGGACCGCTGGCTCTGACGTCTCCACACACGTACCCGATGGTCATCTGCTGAAAGACTGAAGCGTGATTCATCGCTGAACACTTTTCGTTGTCAGTCTGCTGGCAGCCATGATACTCGGCTACGACACCACTCCAAACGATTCTGTCAATGTTGTGGGGTTATGGGTAGATGTCTTAAAGGCCGCCGCGAGCTTAACCCCACCTCAGCCAAGCGCCGTGAGATGGTGGAAGGTACTAGGGATGGTATGGAAGAGGCTTTAGCACGATGGATGGCGGACAATGATGCCGCTGGGCCAGTTCGGCCCTGTCGCACAATCATCCGATCTTGCCTCGCATTCGTGTACCTTGGTCTTCCAGAACCTTTATTCCGCCGATGAGTTTTTTGCAGCAACTAATACTGCCAGCACTTTTGCACAGCAGCGTCCATTTGGTGCAGGTGGAGGCCTTATTGCTCGGTTTAACCAGCCAGCTTCACGCATCCCGACTATACGACAACGTTCAAACTCGTCTAATTACTTATAAGTTCTTCGGCGACGTCGTAACGGCATTATTGGTTATGTCTCCAAGGAACTGCAACGCGATAATGAGCAAAGATAAACCGTCCATATTTTTAACCTGTTTTATAGGATGCTAGTGGCGCAGTAGAAACGCGCTCTACGACCGAAGTTAACACTCATTGGCCGTCTAAATTTAATCGTTTGTATACTTGGTATAAAGGAATTTGCATGCGTAATTTCGAGATGATCGGATTATTTTTTAGGGGTGCTTCGGTTTTTTCGCAAAAGAGTGTATATAAGTGGTCCTAACCACCAGTCTAAAAAATTGTTATTTCATTTCCGCTATTTTGCAATTTACTATAAAGTGGTAAAACTTACAACCGAATAATCTCCGTACTCACTTGATTGCCTAAAAAAATGATTAAAATTTGTGGTTTAAATTACAAGGAGCCCAACAAAATGTGGTATTATTTGTTATGGGGATGAGTGATTACCATTAAGTGGTGAAAATTTATCTAATTTCTGTTAAAAGGATTATATTTATATGCGTTTCTTATAGTAGTATCTCGTACAATAATTATGTTCGCAAAAGCCACCAGTAGTGTGTAGTCCGGCTTAGATCTATAGATAATATAATTATGATACACAAATATTAAAATTCACCTCTCTGAAATGATGAGGCCGTTATTTCAAATATTAATTATTTATTAAAATTAATATTTGAAATCATTAAAATAATTATTTAAATATTCATATATAATAGAAATTTCGGAAATATTCATGAATAATTGACATTTCGCAAATATTCATTAATAATTAACATTTAGTAAATATTTTTTAATAATTGACATTTCGTAAATAATAATTAATAATTAACATTTCGTAAATATTTATTAATAATTGGCATTTCGTAAATATTCATTAATTTTTACGTTGTCCACTAAATAAAGTTTTTAAGCTGGCGTTTTGGGTCTGATATGATGGGTGGTAATTTTGTTTGACTTTAAGAGTTAAATTAATTATTAACAGCAAATATCCTAATTTATGCTAAAAATGCTATAAAGTGGTAATCACAGTTCAGAAGATATTGATGTTAGAAGCGTGTATTGCAATACTTTCTATTGTGAATTACCTATTTTCAAGTTAGTTTCAAATTTGTTACAAAATTATATGTTTTTAAGTTCAAATGAACTAATAAACTTTGTTCAAATGCTATTCAATAATAAACTAATAAACTTTGTTCGATTGCTATTCAACATTAAACTAATAAACCTTGTTCAAATGCAATTCGGCATTAAACTAATAAACTTTGTTCAAATGCAATTCGGCATTAAACTAATAAACTTTGTTCAAATGCTATGCCACATTAAACTAATAAACTTTGTTCGAATGCTATTCAATAATAAACTAATAAACTTTGTTCGATTGCTATTTAACATTAAACTAATAAACTTTGTTCAAATGCAATTCTGCATTAAACTAATAAACTTTGTTCAAATGCAATTCGGCATTAAACTAATAAACTTTGTTCAAATGCTATTCAACATTGAACTAATAAACTTTGTTCAAATGCTATTCAATAATAAACTAATAAACTTTGTTCGATTGCTATTCAACATTAAACTAATAAACATTGTTCAAATGCAATTCGGCATTAAACTAATAAACTTTGTTCAAATGCTATTCAACATTGAACTAATAAACTTTGTTCAAATGCTATTCAATAATAAACTAATAAACTTTGTTCGATTGCTATTCAAAATTAAACTAATAAACTTTGTTCAAATGCTATTCCACAATAAATTAATAAACTTTGTTCGAATGCTATTTAATAATAAACTAATAAACTTTGTTCGATTGCTATTCAACATTAAACTAATAAACTTTGTTCAAATGCAATTCGGCATTAAACTAATAAACTTTGTTCAAATGCAATTCGGCATTAAACTAATAAACTTTGTTCAAATGCTATGCCACATTAAACTAATAAACTTTGTTCCAATGCTATTCAATAATAAACTAATAAACTTTGTTCGATTGCTATTCAACATTAAACTAATAAACTTTGTTCAAATGCAATTCTGCATTAAACTAATAAACTTTGTTCAAATGCAATTCGGCATTAAACTAATAAACTTTGTTCAAATGCAATTCAACATTGAACTAATGAACTTTGTTCGAATGCTATTCAATAATAAACTAAAAATCTTTGTTCGATTGCTATTCAACATTAAACTAATAAACTTTGTTCAAATGCAATTCGGCATTAAACTAATTAACTTTGTTCAAATGCTATTCAACATTGAACTAATAAACTTTGTTCAAATGCTATTCAATAATAAACTAATAAACTTTGTTCGATTGCTATTCAACATTAAACTAATAAACTTTGTTCGAATGCTATTTAATAATAAACTAATAAACTTTGTTCGATTGCTATTCAACATTAAACTAATAAACTTTGTTCAAATGCAATTCGGCATTAAGCTAATAAACTTTGTGCAAATGCAATTCGGCATTAAGCTAATAAACTTTGTTCAAATGCTATGCCTCATTAAACTAATAAATTTTGTTCTAATGCTATTCAATAATAAACTAATAAACTTTGTTCGATTGCTATTCAACATTAAACTAATAAACTTTGTTCAAATGCAATTCGGCATTAAACTAATAAACTTTGTTCAAATGCAATTCTGCATTAAATTAATAACCTTTGTTAAAATGCTATTCAACATTGAACTAATGAACTTTTTTCGAATGCTATTCAATAATAAACTAAAAAACTTTGTTCGATTGCTTTTCAACATTAAACTAATAAACATTGTTCAAATGCAATTCGGCATTAAACTAATAAACTTTGTTCAAATGCTATTCAACATTGAACTAATAAACTTTGTTCAAATGCTATTCAATAATAAACTAATAAACTTTGTTCTATTTCTATTCAACATTAAACTAATAAACTTTGTTCAAATGCAATTCGGCATTAAACTAATAAACTTTGATCAAATGCAATTCCGCATTAAACTAATAAACTTTGTTCAAATGCTATGCCACATTAAACTAATAAATTTTGTTCGAATGCTATTCAATAATAAACTAATAAACTTTGTTCGATTGCTATTCAACATTAAACTAATAAACTTTGTTCAAATGCAATTCGGCATTAAACTAATAAACTTTGTTCAAATGCTATTCAACATTTAACTAATAAACTTTGTTCAAATGCTATTCCACAATAAACTAATAAACTTTTTTCGAATACTATTCATCATTAAACTAATAAACTTTGTATGTTTCAAAACCGTACCTAGAACGGAAAATTTAAGTTTATTTTGAATGTGTCTTTAAACTTTGAATTTGCAGCTGCAGGTAAGTAAAATTCAAAAAGCTGAAACTTGTTTACAAATTTCTGAACGTTAATGTACACTTAGTTCTTATGGCTTCAAGAATGTTCGTTTCTGAATAAAGGAGCGAATTAACTATTAAGCAGTTCTGATACATATAATAGTCCCTGGAAAACAATCTGGAAATAATGACATCTGTTACATGGAAATGTTACTAAAAGCATTTTGAAGTTAAACACCTTCAATAAAATGCATTAAAATTGGTATTGACATGTACTTATAATTTCTTGGAAACAGTGCATTGTAATATTTAGCTGAATTCCTAGAAGAAAGTATTTTTGGGTTAATAATAGTTTATGTAAAATCTATTGAAATAGTTTAATTGATGCTTTGATAATAATGTTTAACCACATATTTAATATATAACTTTTTTCATATATAACCATTATAGCCTTTTTACTTTCCTTATATACATAATGTATAAGGAAAGTATTGTGACGGGGTCGAAAATTCGAATTCGAGTTTTCGACGGGAAAGCACGTTTCAAGCATCCCTGATCACGAATCAAACATTTTTGAAGTGATGTCTGTGTGTGTGTGTGTGTGTGTGTGTGTGAAAGTATGTGTGTGTGTGTGTGTGTGTGTGTGTGTGTGTGTCAGTGGGTCTGTGGAGACGATAACTGACGAACGAATGGACCGATTCGAACCAAATTTGGTACAAAAATCACAATCCGTAAACACCGGAAGCCTATTGTTTTTATACGCAATCGAATGTTCAGAACCCCCCTAAATTTTCGAATGAAAATTTGAAAAAATCGTCAAAAAATCAAAACCACTAATAAAGTTACGCAAATAGACATTTCTTATGTAATTTTTTATTAGAAAACGATTGACATAAATTTTAGAACGCTAACATGAACCGTTCTCGAGATATTGCACATTTTTCAAAAAAAATATCAAAAAGTCATATAAAATTGAAAAAAAATCTTGTTGAGAAACATGTTCACTTTTCATATGTAATACTATGCGATAAATTGGGTGACATCATTCTCGTAGATCTAGCTTGTTCCATTCATGAAAAAATATACTTTGAGTAATACTTTTGTATTTGAACGCCAATAATCATTTATCTGCTGTAAGAATAACTTATTTCTTCGTCCATAACGCTTGGCGAGATTTTGGCGACAAAATTGGCGGAATGTCGCCAACTTGGCGACTTTTTGAAATGTTGCCGAATTAACGAAAATCTCGCCAAATGGATAAAAATGACGCTAAATCAATGAAAATGACCACTAATTGTCGAAAATTCAATATCTTGGAAAGAATATTAGTATCTACTATAAGAAAAACCTATTTTTTTTACTGTAACAGTAGTAAATTCATTACATTATATAAGGAAAGTCATGTGTTGCCCACATCAGATTTTTTAATACAGAGAGATAAAGTTATTACTTTCCTTATGTACATAATGTATAAGGAAAGTGTTGTGACGGGGTCGAAAATTCGAATTCTAGTTTTCGACGGGAGAGCACGATTCAAGCATCCCTGATCACGAATCAAACATTTTTGAAGTGATGTCTCTCTCTGTGTGTGTGTGTGTGTGTGAAAGTATGTGTGTGTGTTTGAATGTATGTGTGTTTCTGTGAATGTATGTGTGTGTGTGTGTGTGTGTGTGTGTGTGTGTTAGTGAATCAGTGGAGACGATAACTGACGAACGAATGCATCGATTCGAACGAAATTTGGTACAAAAATTACAATCCGTAAACACTGGAAGCCAATTGTTTTTATACGCAATCGAATGCTCAGAACCCCCTAAATTTTCGAGAGAGATTTTGAAAAAATCGTCAAAAAATCAAAACCGCTAATAACGTTATGCCAATAGACTTTTCTTATGTAATGTTTCATTAGAAAACGATTGACATAAATTTTAGAACGCTAACATGAACCGTTCTCGAGATATTGCACATTTTTCAAAAAATTATCAAAATGTTATATAAATTAAAAAAACATACCTCCTATTGAGAAATATGTTCACTTTTCATATGTAATATCTTGCGATGAATTTGGTGACATCATTCTCGTGGATCTAGCTCGTTCCATTCGTGAAAAAAGCTACTTTGAGTAATACTTTTGTATTTGAACGCCAATGGTCATTTTGCTGCTGTAAGAATAACTTATTTCTCCGTCCATAACGCTTAGCGAGATTTTGGCGACGAATTTGGTGGAATGTCGTCATCTTGGCGACATTTTTAATTGTTGCCAAATTAACAAAAATCTTGCCAAATTGATAAAAATGACGCTAAATCAATGAAAATGACGACTAATTGAAGAAAATTCAATTTCTTGGAAATAATATAAGTATCTACTATAAGAATAACTTTTTTTTTAACTGCAAAAGTAGTAAATTTATTGCATTATATAAAGAAAGTCATGTGTTGCCCACATCAGATTTTTTATATTTTATGAATTCTGTTGTAGAATGAAGTCATTCCTTAACACATGTCCAGACAGTACTAACTGCTTCAAATTGGACTACTGCATCATCGGGATTCAATCCTTAAGGGGACGGTGGACGTTAAAATGAGCAAAAATCGATAAAAAAAGGTTTTTTTTTTATTATATAACATTATTCTACACATTTAACTGCACCAGGTGCAAAAAACCGCTAGTATCTATGATGATTTTTGAGGAAGTTATAAGCATTTAAAGTTTGTAAACAAACAAATCATGGACCTTTAAATTTCACACATAAGGTAAACAAACATCTGTCAGCGTTTATGAATCGATATTTTAATTTTAAAAATTAATATCTTCGTAAATTATTATTTTTGTAAATTGGCAACAGTGAGCTTTAACTGTAACCACTTCCTGGTTTGTTTATTATGGATTGCCGAAAGTTTTGAAGTGATAAATTTTTATAATATATTTCCTTACTTCTTGACACTATTTTCTTCATTTTTTGCTTCAAAAATAGCTCTTTTTAGATCTGAAAGTGCTACAGCGTACTTTTATGTCATAGTTTTTACAACATATATTTGTGTCAATTTTAAAAATGCATTCTATAAGTAGGCGTTTTCGTAAGCCGAAATCTCGACCGTCAAAGAAATCGCTTGCAAACAGCAACAAAATTCGTAAGCGGTGGTCATCTGTAAATAGTGTGGATAATTCTACAAATAATTCGTCATGTGTGAATGGATCTTCAAATAATTCCTCATTTGTAAATAGTGTGGATGAATCTTCAAATATTTTCCTGTCCACTATTTCTTCTGAAAGTGCAACATCTACTACATATTTATATAATAAAATTGGAAGTGCTAGTGAAAACAAACTAAATGCATATTTTCCATCCGCATCTAACTATGATTCAGAAAATTTGAATGAAAACACATATGTTTTTATGAATAATAATATGTGGTCAGATTTATTGTGCAATGTGAAGTGCAATGAATGTGATAGTAATTCTCTGGATGTAATATCAAAAGGGGCATTTGGGTACTCTTCAAAAATAGAGTTAATTTGTAAAAGTTGCGGAAAAGTATTCAGCACAGTATTTTCGAGTCCTCGAGTAAGCCAAACGAAGTGCTTTGATGCAAATAAAAAACTAGTTGAAGCATTTCTGAAAATTGGTAAAGGACATGCAGCTTTCGAAGTGTTTTCTATGGCTATTGGAATTCATGCCATGGATAAAAAAACATTTTCAAGATGCTTGCATAGCTTGTAGGAGGAAAGAAAAAGCTTCAAAGATGATGTTCTTCGAATTGCTCGAAGTATAGTGCGGAAGAAATATGAGGATTTGGATGAAAGTTTTACTAATGAAGAAATTATAGACATCACTGTTTCATATGATGGAACATGGCAGAAACGCGGTCATACATCTCTATATGGAATTGGATTTGTTATAGATATTCTGACTGGATTAGTTATCGATTTTGAAATCTTATCTAAATACTGTCCAGAATGTGTCACTGCGACGCGAGATCTTGGTGCAGCTAGTGCTGAATTCAGCATTTGGTATGAAGGCCATAAACCTGAATGCTCACAGAATCATGCCGGATCTTCTAATTCGATGGAAATGACAGCTGCTGCATCTATATGGAATCGATCTGTAAGTACTTGTGGAATGAGGTATGTAGGATTGCTATCTGATGGTGATGCGAAAACTTATCAACATCTGTCAGAATTAAATGTATATGGCAGTGATATTAGAATTATAAAAGAGGAATGCATAAATCACGTGGCCAAACGCCTAGGAGCAGGACTCCGTAATAAAGTCAAGGAGTGGCGTAGCAAAGGTGTTACTATTGGTGGACGTAAAGACGGTAGTTTGAAAGAGGAAACAATTATAAAACTAACAAACTTTTATAGGAAAGCGATTAAAGACAACGTGCCTCGCATAGAAGATATGAAAACAGCAATTTATGCTACCATATTACACTGTTCTTCAATCAACAAATCTCCAAAGCACAACAAATGCCCCGCAGGTGTCTCATCATGGTGTTTTTATCAACGGGCTCTTGCTAATAAGGAACCACCAAAATCTCATGCGACAATGAAGACAAAGCTGTCTGAAGATGTTGTTGCAAAAATTATGCCAATTTACCAAAAACTGGCTAGCAATGAATTGTTAACCAGGTGTATTTCTGGCAAAACCCAGAACGCTAATGAGAGCTTACACAGCTCAATTTGGAAAAACTGTCCGAAAGAAACATTCGTTTCTAAAAAGAGGTTGGAAATGTCTGTGATTTCCACAGTTTCGGAATATAACTTTGGATGTGTAAATAGTTTAGGTATGGAGGAAAAGGTGAACGCATTTTCTTTATCTATTGCACAGCAACGTGATAAACGCCGCATCAATCAAAGTTTAACTAGAAACACTACTGAATGGAAAGAAAACAGAATAGTTAAAAAATATTGTAAGTCGCAGAAAAATGCTAAAAATGTAAGAAAAGAAAGCAAAACATATGGTGCTGGTGAATTTGATTAGTTGTAATTAAAGGTATGTTTAAATTTTCTCGATTAATGATTCATACTACTATATAGCCTCGATTACTAGTTCATACTTATTTTTCTTAATTGCCAACGGCCCTACCTTGCTGAAAACACCGGTTCTCGTAAGATCACCGAAGTTAAGCAGCATCGGACGCAGTTAGTACTTGGGTGGTGACCACCTGGAAACACCGCATGCTGTTGGCACATTTCGGGTGCAGTAGCCCGGTGGTTTGCGTGCTGGATTTGCATGCTGCCACAACTGCTGCCGAAAGCCGACGCGGTGGTCGAACGGTCAAAGGCAAGCGTTTCCTCGTACTCGTTCGACCGCCAGGTTGTGGGTTCGAGTCTCACTTTAGGCATAGATGTTTGTGTTGTTGGGCGCAATGTGTTTCCACCCCCACTGGTGCACTGGGGCAACGTCATATGATGGCTAAGAGGTTCACGCATTGCATATCGCACGTAGCAAGATCACTTTCTCCATGCAAGCTAAGATCCGTACATGAGAAGGGGTTCGACCTAAAGGTCGAAATCTGCGGAATGAATGTACCAGTGGTCCGTATGTACCACAGGGATGTATCTACAGTGGTCGGCGGTGGTCGGGGTTTCCATCACTCAGAATTTCCGACCACCACTCAATTGCCGAACACCACTCATCCAAAAAAATATACATATTACAATTACATTTAAAAAAAGTTATATTCAATTTTATCAAATGTTTTTCTTTAATATAAAAGTATAGAATACTAATACTGTTTGTGTGTGCGAATTAACGCAAAGCTCGTTTCGAAATTTTATATTCGCAATAATAATTGTTCTGGAAAATCAACCACCACTCACATTTCTCTAGATACATCCCTGGTACCAGTAGTCCATGTAGGGGCAGGGGTTCGACCTAAATGTCAAAATCTGTGGAGCGAATATATTAGTGGTCTGTAAGTACCAGTGGTCCATGTAGGGGGCAGGGGTTCGACCTAAAGGTCGAAATGTGTCTAACGAATGTACCAGTGGTCCATGTAGGGGCAGGGGTTCGACCTAAAGGTTGAAATCTGTGGAACGAATGTACGGAACGCTTGGGATACACAGCAATCGGAATGCTTGGCGACTACTTGGCGAGTGAGCTGAAAGTGCTGTGGGTTGGTCTCCGGATTAGCCAAATTTTTATATACTTATATTGCATTAACCATCATTTATCCACTATCTACATAGTATTTCTGTCTTATTTACTTTAAATACATTTTTCTCGAAATAAAATTTTCAAAGGTTTTACATTTTTAAAATTGGGATCGTGACCTATCGGGACTGCGGTTTATCGTTCCACGACATTGCTGCTCATATTGGTCGGGATCCCATGACTGTCAGGCAAATATGGAATCGATTGGTCCAAAAAGGCCATACTGAATGCCATGCAGGATCTCTGCGGCCTGGACCACTAACAACCGAGAGGACAGACATGTTGTCCTCTTGGCCTTGCGGGATCGTACAGCCATGTCGTACCCTGAGTCAGGAACTGGGCTCGTTTGCAAGACGACAAGTGTCTGCACGGATAGTGCGATGACGTCTGCAGCACCATGGACTGTCAGCACGGCAACCATTGTTGCAGCTTTCATTGATGCTGCAGCAGAGATAGGCACGCCTACAGTGGTATGACGAACAACGACACTGGATACAGGAGTGGCACCACGTCGTCTTTTCACATGAATCTCGGTTCTGCATACAGCATCATGATGGACGTATCCGTGTGTGGCAGCACCGAGGAGAACAAACATTGCCAGCTTGCATTCGTCATTGTAATATGTGCCCAGCACTTGGCTGGATGGAATGGGGTGCCATTGGGTATACATCCCAGTCACCTCTTGTTCGCATAGTCGGTAATGTGGACAGCCGTCGTTGCATTCCTGACGTGTTAAGGCCCGTGGCTGTTCCCTAACTTCAAGGCCTGCGTGACACCATCTTTCAACAAGATAATGCACTACCGCATGTTACCCGTGCTTTCCTGACCTTCCTAGATAGAGAGGGTGTTCGACTGTTTCCCTGGCCAGCACGCTCTTCAGATCTGTCACCCATTGAGAACATATGGACATGGGTTGCCGAGAGACTGACACGCCACCACTCACCCGCCACTATGATTGATGAACTCTGGCATAGAGTTGAAGCCGCATGGAATGATGTACCCATAACTGTCATCCAAGCTCAATTTAACTCGATGCCCAGCCAGATTACAGCCTGCTGTTGCTGCCAGAGGTGGCAACTCTGTGTACTGAATTCTGCATGCTGTGTATGCCAAACCACCTGCAAATTTAATCATGTCTTCCTCCCATTATACCGTATATGTACAATAAATAAGATTCAGCTATTTGTTTTCCTTGGTGTAGCAAATTTAATTACCAGCAGTGTATTATATCTCCTCGATTACTAGTTTAATACGTATTTTTCTTAGCGAAAATTTATACTTATTTTTCTTAGATTGTGATAATTTATTTATTTTTTACTATAATATTAGTTTATTATTCTAAAAGTTACATTACATAGTATATATATATACTTACATTGCATTAACCATCATTTATCCACTATCTACATAGTATTTCTGTCTTATTTACTTTAAATGCATTTTTCTCGAAACGAACTTTTCAACGGTTTTACATTTTTAAAATGCTCCATGCGTCTTAATTTTTGTTTGAAATGCATGAAATTTGGCAAGAAGACACCTTTCATACTTCTAAATGAAACTGGGTATGCATTTTACAATTGGACTTTATTAAGGGAATTAAAAGTGAATAAGAACCGAATGAAATGTGAAATTTTGATAAAAATTAAGTTTTAACGCAGAAAAATATTTTTAAAAAATTAACTTTCCAACCGATTTAAAAATACATACCCAAATTTGTTCATAATATGTTTTTAAGTGATCATAAAGTAAAATTAATCAAAAATGTGAATAAATGGAACGCAAGGAACATTTTTAAATTTTTGTTAAAAAAAATTAAATTTAAAAAAAAAAATACAAAATTGAAAAAAATTTCATGGTATTATATATAGTAATGTTAAGAGGAATATTTATACAAATTTTCATGTTTCTAAGTCAATAAATAAATAAAAAAAATTTCAACGTCCACCGTCCCCTTAACTTGTGTGAGGCCAAGTCTCATATTAAATGATAATAATTGTTCTGTTTTACTTTTCCGTATAAAGTTAGCTCTTTTCATTTATGAAACCCATTACTTCACTTATATGTAATTGCCCTGTTCCTCTTTCCGGTTAAAGTGAACTCATTTAGTGTTTTGCTGGTTCTTTTATTTTACTTTTACTACATACATAGTATAATGTATAGGAAAAGTATTATGACAGGGTCGAAAATTTGAATTTAGGTTTTTGACGAAAGTTCACGTTTTAAGCATCCCTAAACTCGAATAGAACGGTTTAGAGATAATGCCTATGTGTCTGCGTATGTGTGTGTGCGTGTGTATCTGTGTATATGTGTACGTCCGTGAGCTGTGGATGCGATATCACTCGAGCGAATGAAGCGTTTTTAACATAATTTGGAACGATTGTTACGATCCATAAACACAGGAATCCTGTTCATTTTAAATGTGATCGAACGTTCGAAAGACCCCCAAGTTTCGAATAAATTTTTGAAAAAAAATCAGAACATTCAATAATGTTAAATAAACAATCATTTTATTCGTAATTTTTTATTCCAAAACGAATGACACAAATTTTAGAACGATATTGAGAACCTTTCTAGCGATACCACACTTTTTTCAAATAAAAGTTTATAAAAATTACATAAAAATAAACAGCAATAAATCTCACCAAATGTGCAACACTTGTCGATAAATTTAGTGACATTGGTGACTAATTTTGTGAAATATTGCCAACTTGGGGACTTTCTAATGTGGTGCCAAATTGACAGAAATATCGCCACATTGGCTAAAATGACACTAAAGTTACGAAAATGACGCAGAATGGATAAATATCTAACGTATTTTAATATAATGGAGCATATGCATAATAGACGTTAGCAATATTTCCTATTGTCAATTTATATTTACGTTAGGAAGTTAGTTTGGAACTTTAAAATAATTGTGCGTGTTGTCATCCAGAAAGGCACAAATGTCAGTATACTTTTCAACGTTATAAACATTGTGCCTTGGATCTAGATTGTCACTATTTCTCATTGAAAAAAGTAAAGTACTTGCATTATGTAGAGAAAGTCACATGCTTCCCATATCAGATTTCTTTTGTTATATGGAACTTAATGTCGCAATCTTGAATATTCAATTATTTTTATAGCAGTTTCAGGGAATATTCTGAATACTTATGTTGTTCATGGAGGCTATTTCATTCCTCTTAAATATTTTTATCTGATCTTTCTGGCCTGCAGCCGTTCTAGCCTCTAATAATGCTTTTTTCAAGTCAGCCACAATCATTGGTGAAGAACGTGTGCCCGAACAGATCTTTCCAACTCGTCTGAAAAATTCTCAATGGGATTAAGATCGAGCTATAGGTGGGGGAGGGAGCATTCCAGTATTATAAGCTCATTTGAATGCTTCTCTAGCCAATTGGTTCTAATTCGGGAAAGAAAATATGACATTATTGTTTGGCAAAAACATTTGTACGAAAGAGTATAAATGGTCAACAAGCAGTTTCCAGTAGTTTATATGAATGACATAGGTTTCTATGGATACGAGTCATCTCAAGGATTCCCATATAAATGCATCCCAAACTGTTATATCTACTCCAAGGATTCCTGTTTAAATGTATCCCAAGCTGTTATGTCTCCCTCCATCTGCCAAAATTGTTGTAACTTTGCAATATGGCCCTATAGCTTCATCTGACTTTTGATGATAAAGGTAAAACCGCGATTTAGCAGGCCACATAACATGCATCCAATCGTCCACTGACTACATAGTTAGTCTTACAGTTATGATAGTTAAACAAAATGTGGCTTAATCTTTTGGTATCTTACGGTCCACAATGTCGCACTAAGTGGATGTCGACTGTCATTGCCTGTGTAAGCCTATGTACTTACTTTAATAAACACTATTCGATAGTTTATTTTCCTTACTATATCCACGTCGCTAAGCCCATTAATTCAAGTGCAGAACATTAAATTAAATTGCGTTTTAAAATGGGCGGGAACTTAGAAGTGAAAAGCATATGACATGATTATCGGTAAGGTTTTTTGACCCCCAAAGGCATATCAACCACAAATAATTATATTTATTTTCCAAAACAAGCCACACAAGCATCCCAATTACGCCAGACCAGTACTACATTATATTTTTTGCTCGGATGCAAATTATAGAACATTCTATAACTCAAAAATCATTATTGATTGGAACCAAAAATCCTATCTACGTCTCCTTATTAATACTCAGGTATGCTGACTCCTACAAAATTCCGGGCACGACAGAAAATAACTTATTAGTATTCATGAACAGTAAAAAAAGGGATATTTGAAGTTGCACGAAATAAGAAAATGTTTCAAAATGAACTTTTAAAATATTGACTGAAAAGGAAAGTGGGTTTCATTAAGTAGTGGGGAGGATCACCCCCCCCCCTGTAACTTTTCCTATACATACTTGTTAGAAGAGCTCCGTGTCATTTTGATAGCATGCCAAAACTCAGAACTGTTTGAATTAGATCGTTAGAAAAGCTACTGTATGTTATGTGCACTGAGAAAAAAATCTGATATAGAATATTTTCAAGTTACTTGTTGCATATAAAGCAGCGACATCGAAAGGATGCATACAACAGCAGGTTTGTATTTTAAATACGATAATAAACTTTGGTGTTTCCTTTATTTAATGCTAATCTTGAATGTGTCACAATTTCACTGCATTGAATATGCTATGGGATTAGGGAGAAAGAGATAAAACTCCTATAGATGAAAAGTTTGAATATATTATACTTATCTGATAAATTATACCTCGATATTGCTAGTGTTAGTAACGTCCAATCCGTTCTCATTTGACACAGCAAAATGTCGCAGTGTTTTGCGTGCGTATCTTTAATTATTTTTAAATTCATGTTCTCTAATTATGAGTAGAAAAAATAAGTATGTATTCCCAATTGTAGAACAGGGTACAGAATATATGGAGCTAAAATATTGAAAGGTAAAATTAATTTTAATATGTAGGAATATTCTATTTTATTTGAATTTAAATTTTAAATGGTTTAATAATTTTTTTCTGGAAAATTAATAATTTAAATAATTATTATGCATTTATAAGTAAGGAAAACATGCCCTGCAAATATTTTAAGATATTTTCTAGCAAAGACCACAAATACATTGTAAACTGTATTTAAAATCAATTTATTTGTAATGTTAACCGTTATCACTGATGTTGGACGTTATAACGTCCGAAAATGTGTCGGAAAAGTGTTTATGACTTTGTTCATTCTGTGTGTCTGTCTGTCTGTCCGTTAGCACGATAACTGCCGCAAAAATAACTTTATCAAAATGGAATTTTAGTATGCTGTTCAGACGGTCTGTGGGACCTATGGGAATATAAATGAATAATAACACCCAATTAGTTTTGGATTGAACCCGGGTTGAAAAAATGAAATACATTAAACTCTGTGGGACCTAATTTTTCAAACATATTTTAAGCGAATTTCAAATTCACACATTGCGAATTTCAAAAAGCGAATTTCAAATTCACAATCATCAATCCCATAAAATATATAAAAAAAATTTCAGCAAAATATATTCAGTAGTTTTTTAAATAAAAATTAAATTAATAATTACACCTTTTATATGAAGCAATCACGTGACCTTTATATGAAGAGACAGATATGGTATCCATCTTGTGTCAAAATCGGGATTTTTAAAATTCTTTTTAATTCATATTTAGTGTTGTATCCGTCCTAAAACCGCTTTAATTTTGCTTAAATTCTGTGCATTTACGCACTGAAACACCGCAATTACAATATATTTGAGTTTAAATGATCATCTAAATTTATTTATTTCTACAACGAAGCCTATTTTTCACTGATGGAAAATGTAAACAGCAAAATATGTAGAATGAGTTGTACAAGAATTGCTGCATTTCTTTAACTCAAAATTATTTAGCTCACGGAGTCTGCATAGCTGATATGAATGAAATATTCATTGTTTTTACAGAAAGAAGGACGATTTTTTTCTATGAAGTTTTAAGCATAGAGTTTTATTACTTGTATCTCCATGGTCTTGAGTTTTTAAATAAAATAAATTTTTATAGTATCGTGATGAATGAAATGAATGGGAAAATGTTAATGAATGAAATGCTGCTTTTATAAAGAGAGCCAGGCGTGTTATACTTCGATGGCGTCATTTCAATAAATTTCAGTTGTTTTCGATGAAGATTTCAAATATAATATATTATTGTAGTATTATGATAATTTTAAAAACATTACCGAGGAATGTATCACATTTTAAAGATGTTTCAACCAGGCAATTTACACTTCAATGGTGTCATTTAAATGAAGTTCATTTTTTTCGATGAAGTTTTAAGTTTTCAAATATAATAAAATAATGTAGTATTGTGATAAGTTTTAAAATATTACCGAGGAATGTATTGCATTTTAGACATGTTTAAATAAAATTGCATTGAAGTTGGAAAGTGTTTCATAATCAATGCTTTAAGCATGATTGATCTTTCTTGTTTTTTCTAGTTTCATTTCTCTTTCTTCATATTAGGTCGTATTGAGTTTAACAGTTTAACTATTTTTTTAGTTTGTCTAGCATGGAGCTATTTTTTTAGATTGTCTAGCTCGAACTTAAGCGTTGAGGTCCATGCTTGTTTGAATTGAGTAAGGAAATCAAAAGATGTCTGAAAATCATGCCTGCTTACTAAACCTTTTTTGCCCTGCATTTTACACTGTGATGTACTTTATTTAATTTAAAATAAATCTGAATTTTTTTTATAATTTTTTTGGTTGTAGTTAGCTTAGATTGTTAGCAGATTTTAAGATATTTAGATAATATAAACGAAATATAATTTAATTAATATCAAAATTCTTTACAACTCTTTAAAACAACACTAATTTTCTTTTATTTTTATTCTATGTACGAACAGTTTTTTTTCTTCTGATTTTCCATCCTTGCATGCAGGCACTTTTTTTCTACACAAAAATTCTTTTTAAATAAATCGTTGAATAACTGGCTGAGCAGATTGTAAGTGGTTTGCTGAAAGTCGTGGTAAAATCCTTAACCATCCGTGACACTGCTTAGAAAGGAACATTTAATTCAATGAACAGAATAGAGAAATAAATTCACCCCACTTAATTACATTTCTGTCTAGACGTACGCCATTGAAAAAGAAATACTGTAGGCGTATTTTACAAAATTCTGTGAAAAATGAATCACAAATATATGAAAATAATTTATAAAATATAGAAAAAGAATTTAAAAGACAGACGATTACAGACAGAAAGAAGAAAATTTGGAGCCATGTAATTGCTGGTTTTGGGAGCCTGTTGAACAGCGCTTTTATTATTAAATCAGAGAATCAAGCATGCACCAGTTGAAAGAATCAATGTATATTGTAATGACAAGCGCTTTTGTGCAGAAATGTATTTTTAGTTGCGTTTTAAAAAACGTAATCAGATTACTGGAATTATATATTTTTTTTATCAAGCTCAACAAAAGAAGAAAACATACATTATATAATACAAGAAAAGTCCTTATCTCTGTCTGTCACGCTTGGCGACAATTTGGCGAATGTAGCGATAAATTTATCATAATATCGTCAATATGGGGACGTTTGTGAAATGTTGTCTATTAGTTTGGTTGAGCTTAATGCAATAGGTCCGAGTTATATAGACCCTGGTTCCTGGTCAATTGCTATTTTCCGTTAAAATTAAATCTAATTTTCTGCATAAGTACAAAATAGTAGCTGTTACTCGATTGAACCGTATTATTGTTGCATAAGGTTTTATAAATTTGCTTAATAAATGTCTTTATATAAAAAGTTTCAAAGAATAAATTATAAAAGTTTGTTAAGTAATATAAATGTTTCTATGTTTTTTCAATAGAACTTACTAAGACGATATGTTAAAATACAATAATCTTATTTTTTTAGTATTTTTAAATGTATTTAAGCGTATTACGCGAAAAGATCTAGTTTCATTCAAGTAAAACATAAATGAGTATCTTTGTAACAAACTTCGTAAAAGCACACGTCCAGAAATTTGTAGTATATTGTTCCTATATATTCTATCCCTGAACCATATTTTAGAAACTTTGAAGAATTTACTTTTTCTACGGTTCTAGACAAGTAACATAATTCCTAACATTTTGTAGCCTTGTGAAATTTATTCAGTCCGCCTGGAAAATAGTGCTTTATTGGCTAGTATAACCATTACTGACACATACTGATTAAAAAATATCTCCGCAGAGGTAGCTTAAGGAAAGAAAACATGGTCACGCGAAAGGTAAGTAGCAGTAAATTACTTCATAGAAGTTGTTTAACGAGATTGTGCATTTCAGTAACATGCCGTGTAAATGTAAACAGATGTATTGATCGTGTAGTTTGAAGCATTTTGATGCATAATAATAAACAAACATCTGATGTGGGCAACACATGACTTTCCTTATATTATGCAATGAATTTACTACTTTTACAGTTAAAAGAAATAGAATATTTTTGTAGTAGATATTTATATTTTTTCCAAGATATTGAATTTTCGTCAATGAGCCGTCATTTTCATTAATTTAGCGTCATTTTTATCCATTTGACGAGTTTTTCGTTAATTTAGCAACGTTTAAGAAAGTCGCCAAGTTGGCGACATTCCACCAAATTCGTCGCCAAAATATCGCCAAGCGTTATGGATGTAGAAATAAGTTAATCTTACAGCAGATAAATGACTATCGGCGTTCAAATACAAAAGTATTTCTCAAAGTATCTTTTTTCATGAATAGAACGAGCTAGATCCACGAGAATGATGTCACCAAATTTATCGCATGGTATTACATATGAAAAGTGAACATGCTTCTCAATAGGAAATATTTTCTTTTATTTCATATAAGTTTTTGATAATTTTTTTGAAAAATGTGCAGTTCTGAACATTCGATTGCGTATAAAAGCAATAGACTTCTAGTGTTTATGGATTGTAATTTTTGTACCAAATTTTATTCGAATCGGTCCATTCGTTCGTCAGTTATGGTCTCCATAGTCTCACTGACGCACACACACACACACACACACACACACACACACACACACACACACACACACACAGACATAATTTCAAAAATGTTCGATTCGTGATCAAGGATGCTTGAAACGTGCTTTCCCGTTGAAAACTCGAATTCGAATTTTCGACCCCGTCACAATACTTTCCTTATGCATTATTGTATATAAGGAAAGTAAAAATGACTGGAAAAAATTATATCTCATTTATTGCACTCAAAATATCATTTTAAATTCTATGTTAAATTAAAATGCTTTTTTTATTCCTCCTATCAATGTATAATAAAATTACTCTGCACATTTATTATAGAATCAAAATATTATCATTACTACTATTAAATGAATGGGATAATTGATTCCATACATTTAATGGCGGTAAAGCCGCCCAGGCGGTGAAGTGGATAACGTCGTCGGCTGCTATCCGGTGGGCTCGGGTTCGAATCCCGAGTAAGGCATGGTTGCATATCGAGGTAAAGTCAGTCTTCCGCCTTCTGGGCCCTCATCTATAATGCGAATCTGCATCCCCTTTGACCTTCGTCAGTGATACTTCTCCGTAATAAACTTTGTCTTGTCTTATTCGTTATTTCCTGTGTCACTGATCCTGTGTCGGCCTTGTTTCGATTACAGGAGGTTATCAGAAACAACAACAATAACGGTAAAATTTCCATGCATTTAACGGCGGTAAAATTTCCATATATTTAATCAATGAAATATTGGGTTATAAAATTGTAATGAAATAGCAGTTTTACAAAATTTTATCAGCCACTTTTCATTGAATTGTGATGATTATGTAAGAAATTTGATTTTCTTCTAGTGCATTTTAAAAGAAAAGTGTACAATCTAAAATTTATTTTTTACTTGCTTGCATTTTACTGCTTAGTGCATTTTAAAACAAATGGGTTAATCCTTATTTTAATTTTGCTTCAACTTTTCCCAATCATACATTTTTGGGGCTAGACCTTTAGTGTTTAAAATTCAGATAATGAAAATATACAGCGAAATGCAACGATATACCAAACTTTAGATTTTTAGCTACCCCAATTCCCGAGTTAAGCTCTAAAATCGTGTAAGCCTCCTATTGGCGATCCAGAACTAGCTGGATTGTGTTGAAAATCCAAGGAATGAAATTATACCATGATAGGCAAAAATATGCAAAATTTGAGCTTTCTAGATGATCTGATTCTCGAATTATTCCCAAAACACGAGTACGTTTCTATGGCTGGCTGGATTTCTTTTTGTCAATTATTTAACTAGTTCCTTTTCAATTTCAATCTTATTCAGCAGTGGTTTAAAGTTGTTTTCTCGTTTGTTACTGGTATTTAGTTAAGAATATTAATCCTATAGCTTTTGATAACAGGTTATTTCCTTAAATTTTTGTCTATATTCTTATTTTCAGTATCATGCATTGGTATTTTTAAAGAAGTTTGCTCGTTAGTTATTTGAATATAGTTGAGGAAGTCACTATCGCAGCTCTCCAAAACCGAATATTTCTCTACACTACCTCTGACGTGTTTTTTTAACTAGGAAATCTTATTTATTTGAAATCTTATAATCTTGTTCTATAAAAATTAGCTCACATAGCATCCAAAACCGGTTTGGATGCTATGTGAGTTAACCCGATTTCAATTTTTCAATTTGGTTATATTCTTCTTAAGATTTATTGATTTTTTTAGTAGACTAATTAATTTATACTTTCTTTCAGTTGATGTGGTTAGCTCATATAACTTGAGCCACGTATTTAAGCACAAATAAACTAATAGTTTAGTATACAGTTGTTTCAAGGATATGCTGGATCTCCTACGTAAGTGCAATATAATCAACAAACCCGAAGTCAAAAAACGAAATGGAGACAAATAAAAGAAACAGAAGAGCTTATATACCCAAGTCCTGAAGGAAGAATTTATTTGAGAGAGCCAATCAGAGGGTAGAATGCAAAAAAGTCCAGCCAATCTGAAACAAAAAGTAACACACAAGATTGACGTGCGCCAAACACAAACACATAAGACAAGCCCAAATAATAATAAACGAGCCTCAATAGGAAGATAAAAAAGGCATAGAGCCAGCCCCCAAAGGATAAGAAATTTAAGAAATACAAAGATAAAAGAAAACTTTTCAGGGCACTCTTCTAGACAGAGGACAAAAATGTAGTACTTTACAAGTCATTAACTAAATTACTAGATTTTCTCTGGATATGGAAGACTTATAAGAAGTTTAGATCATATATCGTACATTTTAGTATGATCCTTGCTGAAGAAAATTCAAAACAGTGGACAGAATTATAGCAACATTAAACAATTGAAGATGCATTAAATTTCTGTCAGTTTTTTGACATAATTCTCAAATTGCTTAATACGAATTTTTAAAGCACGTTCATTTAGACAGATATAAGAAATATTACACTGTCAAGAAATACTGTAAATGCCCCAACTACTAGACATTTCTATAGGATATGCAAGAGTAGAAAATATGACTTTATTAGAAGGTGCAATGGACTTTATTAGAAGGACATACAATTAAACTTGAATTTTTCAAGGATTTTATCAATATACTGACAGATTTTTGAGAAAAATGGTGAAATGATAGTATGGTTGAAATTTTTGTATAATGACAGTGTTACTGAAAATCTGATAATTGAAACTATGAGACTGATAGTGTTTCTAAATCATAAAATTACTAAAAACTGATAAGAGAAAAATAACTTCGAAGTACACCTGTATACTCAGAAAAATACCTGTGTATCAAATTTAATGCCTGTACGACATTTGAATTTCCCTCTACAGACTGCACAATCACACACATGCACACACACACATATCTTCCTTCATTATGTAAAATTACCATAAATTCTCCAGAATTTGATGCTGTATCCATATTAGTCATCGTCAAAGGTCTGTATCTATAGTTGATCTTAAGTTGTAGTTTACAAAAAATGAAATATATTGTAGTTGAAATCCATATTGAAGCATCTACCTCCTTTCGAAATGTGATGTTGAATTCATATCAGTCATCATCGAAGCTCTGTCTAGAGCGAATTTGGAGAAATGTATGTTTTAAAAAAAATTTTCATAAGACCAATGGTATGACAATTTTTTAGCTGCCAATTACATGATGTAACCCATATCTGTCACTTTGATCCAAACTACGGTTCATAGAAACAGCTAACATTCTATTCTATAGCTCAATTTTGGTGCTGTCACAATTACATTTATGCTTATTGATATGAATTAAAGTATTTCTATTCATAGCAACATGTGGAGGTTTTTAGTGGACGAAATGATCTTAAACTTGTTAATTGTGAAACAGATTAAGGAGAAGATATTTTGATAATAACGAGTTGCGATTTTCTGCATAATTCCAATACTTTCCCTATACATTACCATGTATTGCAGGGAAAGTAAAAAGCAAAACAGTAAATGTCAATTAAGAGAACATGGTGCTGTCAAAACAATAAATTAACATTACTGTGAAATGTATGGTATGAAATTTAATAAATCGTCAGTTCCCCAAAATTGTTTAAATTTTGATCGTCGTTTTTTATTTGCTTCCGCAAGAATTATATATATATATATATATATATATATATACGTCGATATTGACTCTTTTGAAGCATTTCATATTCTGAAAAATTCTAGTAATTTGGTTAATGACTTGTTGAGTACTGCATTTTTTTCACAGTCTAGCTTGGGTGCCTTGTAATATTATTAATTTTTCGTTATTTTTGTTCCAATTTTGTCCGTTTCGTAGTTTATGCGATTCTGGTGAGTCGTTTTGTTTTATTTTCACCCTGTTGGTACTCTCTTAATCTTGATTTGTCTTGTCTCGTCTTATAGGAGCATTTATTTTCTGTTTTAATATTAAAAGTTTAGTATTTTGATTCTGAAATTGCTATACTGCTATACTGTTTCTAATGAAGCATTTTAGTTTTAGTTAATTTGAGACAGCAGTTTGAGTGACTTTTTATTGAGGATAATTTAATTTAAATTACCATATATTCTGGAGAGGAATTTGAACCTAACACTGGAGTGGTTAGAATTTTAGCAGAGTTAAATTTGAAATTTTTTGACGTTAAAGTATTTCAATGGGAAATCATTCCTACATTATACAAATATATTCATAGTAATAATAATCTGTATAAATAAAATTGAAAATCTGTCTGTTTATTTCATTATGTGTTTGTCTCATCATCGGCTGCAAGAGAACGGCTGCAACGAATCATGGGATTTTGTGGGTAGCCTTAGAATAGCACCCTCTTAAAATTTATGTCATATTTCGAGTTTCTAAGACCAGAGGTTGTCTAGATATTAATAAAAAACGCGTAATTAAATCTTCCATTATGCAGACGATATTTTTTCCGCAAATTTATTTGAAGAAAATATCATGTTGTTAAGCAACGGAATTAAATCCAATGAGATTATACAGCAGACGATTTTTATTGAATCTTTTACGATTTAAATAATTAAGAAATGCATATAAAATAAATTATATAGAAATTATATTTTTGACTAGATTATATCAATTGCGGTTTTCGAGTTGAAATGTTACTTGGATAATTATTGATAATTTCAATTTCTTAAGTCATCTGCTTTATTTTAACAAATATGTTTCAAACTCATATATTGTGTTCATCCAATTGTTGTAACAGAATAAAGATGATGCGTGTATATCTTCTAATAGCATTTTAGCATATGTCGATCTAATTTCACAGCGCTTTCATTTGGGCATACATTGATCCAATTTCATATTTTTTGTACATTTGTTTACAAACGGTACATGAATGTTTTATTCTTCAGATCTGCTTGTGAAGATATATGTATAGCGAAAATATATATTTTTTATACTTTTTTTAAATTAAATATTATTTTAAATTAATTAAAATTCTTTTAAATTAATTTAAATATTAAATCTTCTTCTAAATTAAATTAAATTAAATATTTTAATAGAATGTTTTTAATAACAATCTCACATATTGTGTCAACTATAGGAATTTGCACATAACTGTGAATTTAAAGTTTATTTATATTATACATTCTGTATCAAGAACGGGTAAACTACTAGTAATAATAATAAAAATCGTTTCACTTTCAGACACATCATTTACATCTAAATTCTTTTAGAAAAAGGAAGCTTCTCACAAAACGACCGTTTCGAAATGGAAGTTGCACAAGATAATGAAATCAACTGAAATGAGTCTAGATGAGGCAAGATTGACAGTGTGTCGAATGGAGGGAAGCTATATATCTTCTGTAGCATCCGCTCCGCTTTCTAGAACACCCCAGTCGGATGCAGTTGCCCCGGCAACAGCAGGGCTATTTCCTACCCTGACGACCAGAGATTATCGTGGAGATAAGTTTCGATTAAAGTATTTGCCAAACAAATGGATTAATCTATAGGAAATAAACACAAAAATGGGCTGAAGTGATTTTTTCAAGCGGTATTATTTCTGGATATTTTTTACATGAAAGTTTTTATGTTTTATGACAATGGAAATATATGAATTATAAATAGGAATAATAAACAGTATATTTTGGTATTTCTATATATTAAAAACTTCTGATGTATTTATCACATGACTTTCGCGATAGATTTATAAGTTTTGATATTGTGGGAAAGCGTCAAGAAAAATTCGATATTTCTTATAACTTGATCTCCTAAAAATCAATAGATTTTTGTTGTTACTGATAAAAATTAGCATACAAAATTTTAAACAGAAGCATATGATCAGTTTTATAGGGTCCTACGCTAAATTGTAATTGAAATTCCTATGATGCCAATGTTTTCATAACATATTAAACTGTATTCAGTGGTGACGTCATCAACAGATTATTATTAATTTAGGTGGCAAAAATTCGTTAAGCGTTGTGACTTAAGCGTTGTAAAAAGCGCTCTGAATCCATTGTTATCTTTTTACCAGCCTTTCTAACAGGCGATACAACTATAATGTAATGAAGTGGATTAATGTACAGGGTTCCTACAGGAGAATCTCTAGCCATCACAATAACTTTGCAACGAAAAGTTCATAAGTGTACACGTTAGGTCTATCCACAGTAAAGAAACCATGCTCGATTGAATAAAAATAACTGCAGCGCCCCTAGTGGAATATAAAAATAAAAATAGGGTAGCGAACTGTTGCAAAATTGTAGACGATTATGTAATTAGTAGGAATCAATATCAGAAACACATGAAATGCGTATATGGAAGGCAATAAATATTAAATATTTGTCAAAAAATTATATCATCAGGGATCGTGATGCTAACAATAATTGTCAAACACTGCAATATTTTTCCTAGAACCTAAATCTGCATTGGTGCGAAGAGCATTATAAACATTAGATTGCTGAGCTTGTAATTGTTGTTTATTTTAGCTTGTAATTGTTGTTAATTTTAGCTTGTAAGTGTTGTTTATTTTAGCATTACTGAATAAGACACTCATTGACCAATTACTATATTGTGTCAAATAACAGAATACACATGATGACATAATGCCACTTCTGTGACAGTTTTATCGTCGATTCCAACTCGTTTGACAACGCTCTACAGCTTTGTGATTGACTTTATAAGTCTATCTCGCTTTGCTGCCGAGCTTGTCATCTTAAACTTTTAAAATTATCCGCTAGGGGTGCCGCAGTTACTTTTATTCGATGGGGCATGGTCACTTTACTATAGTTAGTCTAAACACATGCCCTCATGAACCTGTCCCTTCAAAGTTGTTCGGGGTGTTTAAGAACATTCCTAGGAATCCTGTATATGTACTTTTTTATACGTAATATTGAGAAAGTATTGTTTTCACGGAAATTTTCGATTTCAAGACTTAGATGCTAATATATGCTTTAAGACCTTTTGAACACGTTTTGACTGTTTTTGGAGTGAAGTCCGTCTGTCTATCTGATGTCTGTGGTCGATTTCTTGTGCACACGATAGCAGCCACAAATATTAATGGATTTTAACAAAACTTTATATCTGGATTTGTTGTCTAAAAATCTAGAACTAAATAGAATTTTTTAAAATTCGAACGAAAACTATTTTTTTTTATCATGGCAGCAAAGGACAAAGCTTGACATAATCATGTTTAAAAGCGTTTATTTATGACTTAATGATAACGGTAGTTTCAATTATTGTTGTTAAAAACAGCCGTGATACATTTTTTTTTGTTCGAGACTTCAAATTTTTTTTGTTAGTCACCAGGTCACCAGGGGGGGGGGGGAGGGGGTACATTGCCAAGTATGGTGTAAATTGAAAGATTTTTTCAAGTTCTTTAATAGGAAGGATAACACGCTATAGTTGTAACAATGTGGACTCACAATACCGATTTTTCAAATTTTTTCTTGTAAAATTTGAAAAAAAAAATTCTAGTATGAAAAAGTGAGTTGAACTACATTCTAGTTAATTTTAAACAGCTTTTCAATCACTCTCTTCAATGTTCTGTGAGGAACTAAAATAAAATCAAGAAAAATCTTTAATTTAATGTTTTATAATCTTATGCATGTTTGCAGAAATAAATGACTAGAACCTATAAAATAATTATCATTTCCTATGTGAACTATTGATCATTTGTTGGATTACGAAATGCGATGTCTCTTGAGTCCAGTGACAGGTTAACCATGTAGGTTACGGAACGATTGATGAGTTTATAAACTAAGTAATTAATGGGCCTCAAATGATTGATAAATGTTATTAAACTGAAAATTGAGTTAAGCGGATAAATCTTTGTGCCGCAATCGATAAATTTGCTCTGAATAAACCACATAACGCACGTTATGGGTAAAATGCAAAAGCCGATTGATAATTAAATATATCTTTGAGTGACGGAGGAAATAATTGCATTGCTTCGAATTTATAATGACGTTTATTGCATGCTAAATGCCGAGCGTTTGAATTTATACGCAGTGGCAGGGATTTTTGAAGATAGATGTGCGAAATTAATTTCTTTTTTTTTACATCATTAAGTTTTGTTAATTTCGATTTGTGAATGCAGTTAATATGTAGACATGATTAATGCATAAATTAATTAATATGAAATGCCAATTAATTGGCAATAATTAGTTTAATTTGTAAAGAATGATTAATAAGTTATCATGTCATTATCATTATTGTCAAAATAATGATTATAAAAATTTGCTCAAAATGTTGTCTAAAATAATTTTAACTGAAAGTACTTCGAAATGAATGTAAAATCATTATATAACTCAAATTATAATTCAAATTTGGTGGTAACCGATTTCAGATACAAAAAGATCCCCCTTCTTCATGACAAGCAAGAAGTGCGACCGCACTTATTCGAGTATGCCTCGCACTTGCCGTATTCAAAAAGTCTGGCACACGTGGATGAAGGCAAAAGAAAAGTTGATATCGCCGTTAGGAGAAATGAAGAAAGGTAAAACCAAGGAAGCAATATATTTTTTTTCTATTTCATAATTCATTAAATTCAATTTAATTCTTAAAACAACACTCATACTTCTTGCACACTTTATACAATTTGCAGTTTTAATACATTCTCTGTTTCATTTGACACTTTAATGAATGCATTTTAAAACGTAGTAAGCTTATTAAAAATAATAATAATAAAAAAACTTAAATATCTCGATAACGGTTGATTTTAGATTAATGGGGTCCGTCATATTAGTTTCATCAACAATTATGTAGAAAACGAGCATTTAATTAATATTTTTAATTTTTTGCGCATTTAGTCTTTTATATCATAATTTGACGGTATTTGCGGGCAGTTTCACATAAAGAGTCGGTCCTGTTTTGCGAATCATATTAAAATCTTAACTATTGATGAAATTTCGATTCAAAAATATCGTCAGCTTATCAAAATTCAAAATACCTTAAGATTTCAAGAATAGTCTATCATAGAGTAATGACATTATTTTATTCGTTTTGTCGTTAAACATTACGTGTTGAAAAATAATTTAACTAATACTTTTTACTATATTTAGTCTTATATTTCGGATTTTACGAAATGTACCATAACCTAATCAGTACCAGCCAGTGAATCTTTCAGACATATCTCCGGGAGGGACGAAACCCTCCCCCCCCCCGGAGACATTTTATGTTAACCTAGTTTCTAGTTATGTGACAGCATTTGGGTATACATTTATATGGGGCAAATAGAAGTTTCCTTCTCCCTCCTGGACAAGAAGTCCTGAAAGAAATACTGGTACCAGCGTATCCTACGAGTGATTCACCTACAGAATTTTGTGACATTTCCCCCTGGTTTTGAGATTGAGTGGATACTTATATTTCACAGACGCGCACATAGTGAGACACCTAGACCGACACACACACACTCATACGTGTCATTTTATAAATGTATTTCTTTCGCATTCTAGATTGTGCGAAATGTGTAGATCCGTCGAAAACTCAAGTTCTGATTTTCGAGATGATTTCAGTACTTTCACTAAACATTAACTATACATATATTCACTATATAACAGAATTCTTCTTCGGCACAGGCCGTTCGACCTACCCGAAGCTGTAAGAAATCTATTTGGACGGCTGGGAAGTATCATCTAATTTAGACTGGAACCCAGTAGGGGTAGCATACAGAGGGACCGCACCCTCCTACCTCTACCACCAACCTCTCGGGAGGACTTACGGACCCACATGTTTAGCGTGCTTGTATTCTGTGTGAACACGGGCACAGTTTGGGCATTGCTGGGAATTGAACTCGGGTTGAGAGAGAGTAATCCCGCGTGCTAACCACTGGGCTGTCTAGCCCATTTTAACAGAATTATAAAATGTGCACCACTTTTATGCATTAATTTGAAACACCTTTTGACATTCAAAACCTTTAGCGTTTCTATGACATTTAGTGACAGATGGCCATTTACCCATTTTGAAATTGTCAGTTACATTTTGTCTAATATTTATTATAGTTGGTTTAAGGTCAAAGTTTAATTCCTTTAGACTTCTTAATTTTCAAAATAATTTTCGTAAACTAACGCATTGTAGAACAAAACAAGATAATTCTATTAATAACTATTAAATAATAAACTATTACTAAATAAACTATTATTTACTAATTTTTTTAAACTCTTAATTCAGCTAATTAAATTCTTAGTAATGCTGTTTAACTCAATGTCTATAGTTTCAAGCACACTGAGATTTTAATATTTATCTTTTTCTAGACATAATTCCAAGAAATGAAGTTCTCAAAAGAAATGTAAATTGTTTTTATTACATTTATCAGAAATTGAAGGTTTAACATTTCAAAAGAAACATTTTAGAGTCTTCAATAGCATATAAATTTTAGATTCATCTTATATAATAAAATATGTTTTTATATGTCTGTCTGCAGCGCACGTATAGGAAAATCTAAGTTTCAGGCAGCAGCAAAAATTGATACTGGTGTGGCTGAACTCCCCTTATGACAACATACCTCAATGAGTTTCTACATTCGAATTAGTCTTTTAGTTAGTAAAACACGTGACTTTGCGCACAATCAATAATAAACTGGTCTTAAACATAAAATTCAGTGCAAATCAAAGTAAATAAGAATACTTACGTTTCTCAGCAATAGTGAATTAACGAAAATAAGAAATGTCAAATATTCTAGGATTATTCCTGCTAACTTTGTCTTTTGCCAAAGCTTGCTTCTTTCAATTGCCAACTGTGATATATTTTATGTTCTACGTAAAGTTCATAAAGTTGACATTTCGTTTCGATCTACTGTTTCTAATATTGTCACTGCTTCTTTTGACTAAATTCCTTGTTTCTCGTTTTTCTCCTTTAGTTTGTAGCAATGTTACTACTAAGAATTCGTATGACTTTATCAACAAAATTCGCAATTTTGAAACTGATAACTGTATTATGGCTTCTTTTGACGTCAAGTAACTCTTTACTAATGTTCCTGTCGAAGGTCCTTTGTTATACCATAGGAAATGATTATGGGAATTTCATGTCTTTGAGTTTGAAGTTGATTCCCTCATCTCTTTGATTAGTACTTGTTTGTCTCAGAACGATGTCGTCTTCTGAGGTGATTACTTTAAAATGTCTGACTTGGTTATGGATGTCTACAATAGCGTATACAATGTATTGCGTAGTTGCTATAGTTATACTGCACGAATATAATGGATTTTTACGAAAATGTAATATCCGGCGTTGTTTTTTAATCCCGACCATTTTTACTTTCCTTATATACATAATGTATAAGGAAAGTATTGTGACGGGATCGAAAATTCGAATTCGAGTTTTCGACGGGAGAGCACGTTTCAAGCATCCCTGATCACGAATCCAACATTTTTGAAGTGATGTCTGTGTGTGTGTGTGTGTGTGTGTGTGTGTGTCAGTGAGTCTGTGGGGACGATAACTGGCGAACGAATGGTCCGATTCGAACCAAATTTGGTACAAAAATCACAATCCATAAACACTGGAAGCCTATTGTTTTCATACGCAATCGAATGTTCAGAAACCCCCTAAATTTTCGAATGAAATTTTGAAAAAATCGTCAAAAAATCAAAACCACTAATAAAGTTACGCAAATAGACATTTCTTATGTAATTTTTCATTAGAAAACGATTGACATAAATTTTAGAACGCTAACATGAACCGGTCTCGAGATATTGCACATTTTTCAAAAAAATTATCAAAAAGTCATATAAAATAAAAAAAAAATATTTCCTATTGAGAAACATGCTCACTTTTCATATGTAATACCATGCTATAAATTGGGTGACTTCATTCTCGTGGATCTAGGTCGTTCCATTCATGAAAAAAAATACTTTGAGTAATACCTTTGTATTTGAACGCCAATAGTCAATTATCTGCTGTAAGAATAACTTATGTCTTCGTCCATAACGCTTGGCGGGATTTTGGCGACGAATTTGGGGGAATGTCGCCAACATGGCGATTTCTTGAAATATTGCCAAATTAACGAAAATCTCGCCAAATGGATAAAATTGACGCTAAATCATTGAAAATGACGACCAATTGTCAAAAATTCAATATCTTGGAAAGAATATAAGTATCTACTATAAGAATAACATTTTGACTTTCCTTATATACATAATGTATAAGGAAAGTATTGTGACGGGGTCAAATATTCGAATTCGGGTTTTCGACGGGAGAGCACGTTTCAAGCATCCCTGATCACTAATCAAACATTTTTGAAGTGATGTGTGTGTGTGTGTGTGAAAGTATGCGTGTGTTTTTGAAAGTATGTGTGTGTGTGTCTGTGAGTCTGTGGCGACGATAACTGACGAACGAATGGACCGATTCGAACCAAATTTAGTACAAGAATCACAATCCATAAACACTGGAAGCCTATTGTTTTTATACGCAATCGAATGTTCAGAACCCCCCTAAATTTTCGAATGAAATTTTGAAAAAATCGTCAAAAAATCAAAACCACTAATAAAGTTACGCAAATAGACATTTCTTATGTAATTTTTCATTAGAAAGCGATTGACATAAATTTTAGAACGCTAACATGAACCGTTCTCGAGACATTGCACATTTTTCAAAATAATTATCAAAAAGTCATATAAAATAAAAAAACAATATTTCCTATTGAGAAACATGTTCACTTTTCATATGTAATACCATGTTATAAATTGGGTGACATCATTCTCGTGGATCTAGCTCGTTCCATTCATGAAAAAAAAAATACTTTGAGTAATACCTTTGTATTTGAACGCCAATAGTCATTTATCTGCTGTAAGAATAACTAATGTATTCGTCCATAACGATTGGGGAGATTTTGGCGGCGAATTTGGCGGAATGTCGCCAACTTGGCGACTTTTTGAAATGTTGCCAAATTAACGAAAATCCCGCCAAATGGATAAACATGATGCTAAATCAATGAAAATGACGACCAATTGTTGAAAATTCAATAACTTGGAAAGAACATTAATATCTACTAAAAGAAAAACCTATTTTTTTACTGCAAAAGTAGTAAATTCATTACATTATATAAGGAAAGTCATGTGTTGCGCACATCAGATTTTTTAATATGGCGTTATTATCAAAAATTCTAATGTTAGATAGACTTTTTTTTTAAATTCGAGCGAAAACTTCGAAATTTTTTCGAAATTATATACTTTTTTAACATGGCAGCATAGGACAAAATTTGACTTAATTATACATAAAAGGGGTTATTTATAGCCCAATGATCACGAAACTTAACAGTTTCGATCACTGTAGCGAAAAATATTCTTACTGGAATTTTTGTTTTCGTAACGAAGATTTGCGATTTAATACCTGGTTGGGGCAGCAACAATGGCGTCCGAACAAATGAACTCTGTAAGTTAGTGCAAAGTTGTCGGAGGTCTGGAAGTGACCCTAGTACGGATTCAGTGGACTTTGGTATATAAAGCGCCTATTCCAAATCGGGAGGTGAACAATCACGCAAAAAGCTAATATCGAGGATAAAAGTATTAGAAGGAGGTTAACCTGATGTAAAAATTGCAGGAGGTGGTCAGTCAGATTGTTAGTTGTACGCCAATCTGAAATTAGAGGGTGGAAGCTGTAAAGTCCATTCTGACAATAAAAGCTTGCAATTCCGTCCCAATAGCTTAAATGTAGAACGTCGGCTGGCCAGGATGAAATTCCGTGGTTCGATTCCCGGGTGAAGGCAGCAAGGTACTTTTCATACTACGTTTCAAGTGGATACGATATCTGAATAATAAAACATTTACCGCTATAAAATGTTATCTATAGATACATTACGTGCAAAACAAGATCTAGATAGAAATTTTAGTTATTCTTGTAATTAGAACTCGAATTATTAAAACTTTGGGATTTTTATGGCATTATTTACTATAGTTAGTGATTAAAACAATGATAACCCTCCGAACAGTGATGGTGGTGTACAGTATACGAGTAAATTGATAATTTGACTCTTTTGATATCAAAATAACTAATATGTATACAGATAAGCCAATTGCATCCAATTTATTGGAGTTTATTTGTCAACATAAAAAAATAAACTTTTAAATGTTTTTATAAAATATTTGAAATAAATAAATATGAAATCTAAAAAATACAGGTTTTTAAATTTTGGTAATGATTGTGATGCAAATGGAACTAAACATAACAGAATATGGTAGTATGAGAAACTCCTGTATATACTATTACTCAATTTATTTTGCGTTATTAGTTTTATTTTTTTACTTTCCTTATATACATAAAGTATAAGGTCCTTATATACATAACATATTCCTTATATACATAAAGTATAATATTAAGTATATACATAAAGTATATACATAAAGTATGATCACGAATCAAACATTTCTGAAGTGATGTCTGTGTGTGCGTGTGTGTGTGTGAAAGTATGTGTGTGTGTGTGTGTGTGTGTGTGTGTGTGTGTGTGTGTGTGTGTGTCAGTGAGTCTTTGGAGACGATAACTGATGAACGAATAGACCGATTCGAACCAAATTTGGTACAAAAATCACAATCCATAAGCACTGGAAGCCTATTGTTTCTATACGTAATCGAATGTTCAGAACCTCCCTAAATTTTCGAATAAAATTTGAAAAAAATCGTCAAAAAATTAAAACCACTAATAAAGTTACGCAGATAGACATTTCTTATGTAATGTTTCATTAGAAAACGATTAACATAAATTTTAGAACGCTAACATGAACCGTTCTCGAGATATTGCTCATTTTTCAAAAAAATTATCAAAAAGTCAAATAAAATGAAACAAAATATTTCCTATTGAGAAACATGTTCACTTTTCATATGTAATACCATGCGATAAATTGAGTGACATCATTCTTGTGGATCTAGCTCGTTCCATTCATGAAAAAAGATACTTTTAGTAATACTTTTGTATTTGAACGCCAATAGCCATTTATCTGCTGTAAGAACAACTCATTTCCTCGTCCATAACGCTTGGCGAGATTTTGACGACCAATTTGGCGGAATGTCGCTAACTTGGCGACTTTTTAAAATGTTGCCAAATTAACGAAAATCTCGCCAAATGGATAAAATTGACGCTAAATCAATGAGGATTACGATTAATTGTCGAAAATTCAATATGTTGGAAAGAATATTATTATCTACTATAAGAAAACCCAATTTTTTACTGTAAAAGTAGTAAATTCATTACATTATATAAGGAAAGTCATGTGTTGCCCACATCAGATTTTTTGATATCAGAATTGATCTGCAGTTGAAGACTATAAATTGGACACTCAAGATTTTTTAAAAACATTTATGTGCTTTCTTAGATAATCACCCCTCGTATGTTTCCATATTATTACATATAAATAATAAATGTGGTCATAGGCAAGATATATGCTTCATCCTTTGAAAGATGGAGAAAACGCCGACGAGATAATTGCGAAAAATTCGGAGCTCTGAGAAACGTTAAATCTGGTGGTATGCGATTACTGTCAAACATCGAATGACATGATGCAGACGATTTTTTTAGGACATTGTGTTATTTCTGCATCTATTTTTAAAGTATTTTTCATTTTGTCGATAGTATATTTTACAAAGTTTTATATTCATCTTAAACTTCATATCTGAAGCATTTTCAGAGGGGCACTGTTCGCAAACCCTTTGAAGTTAAATGTTGTGGACTCTAATGATATAAGTATTTCAGACTACCTGTTTTGAAAGACGGTTGAACTGAAAATTTATAGTTATTAAGAATTACAACTATGTCGTGAATGACGTCTATGGTTGTTGTACCCGGCTTAAATAGAACCGTTATGAAAAATGCAGGTATTTTGGACGCTTATATTTTCGAACTTATATTTAGTAACAGTAAGTGACAGTTTCAAATCACCTCTACATTTAAATAAGTGAATTAATGTCATGCTGAACACAAAAGCAAATAATTTTTTTTTCAGATCTAAACATACCTATACTATTAAAACGTATTCAGTACGTATGTTAATTCAAAATTATAATTCTTGCTCCAGAAAATCAAAGGTTTTTAATGATACGTATCTTAGTCGGTGCCCAAAACATTCTAAAAAAACCAAAAAAAAAACCCATTAACACATTCGAGACGGAGCTGATTTTGATATACTTTCCGTTCAGCCGGCACTCAGTGGATGTTTGACCGTGCAGAGTATAGACAGACGATAACGCGCTCAACGCAATAGAGATTCTATTTCACTTTATGTTTAGAATGTTTCAATAAAATACACCGAAGAAGTGTAAGTGTATTGTTTATGCTATATAAATTACAATTTTGGAAGTGTATTTTAATGTTCTGTAAATTAAGTTTTGTAAGTGTACTTTTTATGTTTTATAAATTAAGTTTATATATCAGATTCGAAACAGTCGGTCCACAGAATTTGAGGCCGGCTAAACGGAAAATTCAATGTCTATCCCTTGTGAACCCGCTATGTGGATTGCATGTGTGTGTAGAAGGCCCAGACCACACGACCAACCCGGAGGTTTATGGCAGAAAAAAAAATGTGTGTGTGTAGAAGTTCCATGTTTTACTTTAGTTCTTTAAAATAATTAATTATTTTATGAGCCTCCTGCGTGGATTGCATGAGCTTGCGCAGCGGGTGTATCTTTATTGCAGATAATGGGGTTATCATTATTGCATGTATCGTACGTGGATTGTATACGCTCGTACAATGGCCCATAGAAAAAGAGGCGGTCGAAAGGTTGGCCCGCATAGCGAACGTAAATATCTTAAGTTATGACTTTTAAAAAAAGTCATCAGTAAAAAAATGATCACAAGCTGCGAGCATCCCAAAGAGTGCATATAATATATCGTAATGCATATTATATCAGTAAAATATTTCGTAAGAATGCATTGAATTTTCAAAATTACATTTACTATTTTGTTTTAGATAGATTGTATACTACTACACACGTATCAACTTTATTAAAAATTAATAACCAATAGAAATCTTAGGTAAAACATTTGGATTTTCAATTTGACTGAAAAGTCTTTCGAATGCGAAAACAACACTTTTGTTTAGAGAAGAAAATAAAATCAAGTGAATTATTTCATTTCATGACTGTTCTTTGCCAAAATAGACGGGTTTGCAGTTGCACATTGATTTATTATTCCATTTACTTAAAAAAAAATGCTCTTTGAAGACGCATGTTAAGATTTGATTAAAACATCTTTAATAAAGACTTATTTTTCTATTATTGTTTATTTCGCTGGTTTACAGTAAATTTTTCTAAACTGCATGAATGCAGCTCGAATTTAAGAAGTAAAATGGAATTGTGTGGCTGTAACAGAGAGTGTAGCAAGAGTTGTTCACTACTTTAATTACGTTTAAATCTTCTTATGTCTTTAACATTGCTTACATGGCCAACTAGAAAGAGTCAGCCACGTATTTCTTTCTTTCGTGCATATAGTTTATTACTATTGTATGTGTATTATTATTGTGTGCATAGTGTTGCATAGCATAGTATCGTAATTGAACTATACAGGGTGTCAAGGAAAGATTTTAATCATGTCTATAACTCGGCAAGTATTCGTACAGTTTTCGGCTATCGTACAATTTTCGACAAGTCTATAGTACAGTTTTCGACAATGCTATCGTACAGTTTTCGATGCAGATATGTAGGGCACCCCAATGGCGCCATATGATTTCTTAGAGACTGATCCCCTTAATTAGGAGTGTTTGGGAGCAATCTCTTTTCCTGCTAGAGATAGGTTAAAGAGACAAACTCAAACTTGCAGAGCGTTGCAAAGCAACCCCCCCTTTTCCGCAAAATATGGAAATGAACCCTGAAAATCTGTTTATGCAATCTAACTCCCCCACCCAAGCATCGAACATTAAGACAATGCGGTAACATAAAACTGACTCTATTATATACAAAATACGTACAAAATTTTCATTTATAGCAACACTGCCTGCTTGCACATAACAAAATGTTTCTATGTTTACACCATTGCATGCAGATTAATCAAATTACCTTCTTTAAAATTGTTATTTAGAGATTTATTTTCATCTTTTGCATGTGGACAAAAATGCCTATTACTAATTTTTCTATGTTCTACAACTTTGTAAGTTGTCACCTAACTCTAACGGAAAATGAGATAGTACCAAGTCCTGAAAAAGGGGATCCGCCCCCCCCCCTTTAAAGCCTCATTGCGTAGTGTCATTGAAACTGCCTATACACCTGCATCAAAATAAAATATATCCTTAATGCTTGTCGAGTTATTGGCCTAATTCATGACTTTTCCACATAGTAGCTTTGGAAACCGCAGTTTGCTTACATTTGGTATAATCCATACTGTAAAATTATAATTTGAACTATGCTATGGATAAAAGGGATTTTGAAATAGTATATATAACACAGATCAGTTAAATATGTTCTATTCATAGGACTGACAAACATGCTCTTAATTAAAATACACACACACACACACATAAATATATATATATATTAAACGATAAAGCAATTTTACTTAGTAAATAGGTTAATGATTACTGCAAATCTGAGTTACAGCTACAAATAATAGAAAAAATTATCAAAGGAACAAACATAGCAGATACAAAGGCTCTAGATCTACAAGAATAATATTACTACCACGATCACAAAGAATTATTGGAATTGACTATTTGCCTTGAGCAGTTGTCAATCTCAAAGAAAATAACTGCAGATAATTTCTAGAGTTGACCAATATATATTAATGTGAATTAATATAAATTAATGACAAGCCATTGGGAGATTGCCTGCAAAAATCAATTTCAATACAATATCAATTTTAACACAGTAGATAATTCAATTCCAACAATTTTTTTTTAATTTTTTCAATTCAATTTCAGGATAATAGATATGAAATGGATGAACTCAGAATATATCGAAGTACAATTGACTATATTTCATTAAAGTGTTCGATTCAAAAAGGATGTTACATAATATGAATAACTTATAAAATAATATGATGTAAAATAATATGATGTAAATATCCACAGATATAACGATGAATGCTTATCTACATAAAATGGAAAATCTGTCTGTCTGTTTGTCTCATCATCAGGGGAGAACGGCTGAACCGAATTTAATGAAATTCTGTGTGTAGTCTTGAAATAAGCTCCTTAAATTTAGTCTAAGTTTTGAGTTTCTAAGACCAGGGGTTGTCGAGGTATTAATGAAAAACGAAACTTTTTCCCAGGAGTTCTACTCTCTTACTCTCTGGATCTTCAAAACGAAAAAGTTGGAAATCGTTTGTTTAAAACGTGAAAGTGAATTAAAACTTTATCTTTGAGTTTGGTGGGAGATTTTGCGCTATTTGGTCCCTTTCTGAAAACATTAATGTGTGAAACATGAATTTAAATGGAAAATCTATCACCATGGTTTATTTTTCACAATCTTTTACTCAACAATGGAAAGTAATAAGAAATCAAAATGGTTATTTAATTATTAGCATTTTATGAGGAAGATTCTACTTTATATCATGTTGCTTAACAGCGCCATTAAATTAAATGTGTTTGTTAATATTTATTATTATTTTTTGGATTTGAATTATAAATAAATGGGTATAAAATATATCTTATGAGTGAACTGTTTGAATTTTCTCTTAATTATATTAATTGCGGACTGTGTACATTACATTCATTTATTTTGGCAAAGAGTTTTCAAGCTTATATATTGTGTTTATCTAATAAACTCATATATTGTGTTTAGCTAATAAACTCATATATTGTGTTTAGTCAAAAAATGCATTTAGCCGATTGTAGAAACAGAAAAAAAGTAGAACGAGTGTATCCCCTAATACAATTTTAGTGTTTTCATTTAGTATATACAAACGGAATCAGGATATTTTATTCATCAGATCTGAAAATTCAGAACTACAAATTTGGTGGGATACCGTTAACTTGGAAATTTTTCTTAAACGTTGCTTAATTGACGGAAATGTCGCCAAATTGATAAAAGATACGCAAATGAATGAAATTAAATTTGATTTTTTAGAAGAGAGTACTGAAATGATGTTTCGGTGGCATTTGTCTGTCAGTCTAACTGTCCTACTTAGTAACACATTTAGCGAATTTTTAAAATGTCGCCAAATTGATAAAAATGTTTGTAAATCCATAAAAAAATCTTGAAATTTATAAAATTGCCCTAAATCAATGAAATTAATTATGTTTTGTTAAGGGATATTATTGTGATGATGTTTCGTCATTTTGTTGCCAAGTGTCAGTACTACAGTCCCACATGGCGATGAATTTGACGATTTTTTAGAATGTCGATAAATTGACGAAAATGTCGCCAAACCTTTCATGGAGTTAGCATTATTCAGACGATATTTTTTCACCAATTTATTTGAAGCAAATGATATCATGTCGCTTACCAAAGGATTTACATTCAATGTATTTATGCGACATACGATTTTTATTAAATCTTTTCTGATTTAAATAATAAAGATATGCATATAAAATAAATTTCATTGACGTCGCGTGTTTGACTGGATAATATCAGTTACAGTCTTCAAGTTCAAACATTATTATTATTGATATTTTCTGGGATTATTGATTCAGGGATTATTGATACTTTCAAGTTATGCCATTATGGCAAAAATTGTTGAAACTCATATATTGTACGTTGTATGAGTAATCTTCTGCAAATGTACGGGTATATCTTCTAATCTACGAGAATATAAGTAGTACAGATATATTGGCATCTATTTTGATATATATTGGCATATATTGTGATATATATTGGCATATATTGGAATCAATTACTGCTTTCTGGTAAAAAGATTATGGAGATTATTGATATTTTCAATTTATTACGTCATCTATTTTATTTTGGTAAAGATTTTTTGAGACTCATATTGTAATACGAGTAATCTTCTACTAACATAATGGCATATTTTCTAATCTGCTACAATATGAGTAGTACGGGTGTATACACTACGTGACAGTAAAAATGAGACACCAAGAAGGAGTGGGCAGAAAAATATGCAAATTGCTAGTTAGACGCAGCTCACCGAGTTATGTAAATGATTCGCTGTCCCGCGCACGTTGAGTGAGATATAAGGGAAGGAACCTGGAAAGTCGGCAATAGTCGCATCGCTCTGTATGTCAGGGAAATCATTTTGCAATTTATTTTGTCTCAGAGGAAACGTGTAGTAACATAGAATGCCAGGCCACCGCCAACTGATGCAGTTCCAGCAGGCAGACGTGATCGGACTCAGAAAGGCAGGTTGGTCCATACGTCAAATCTCAGCGTACAGCCACCTACACGCGTCCAAGTTGCACCGACTGTGGCGAAAATGGTTGGAGCAAGGGAATGTGGCGCGTTTGAGGGGTGCCTGTACGACCAGAGCGACGTCAGCACGCGTGGACCGACGCATCCGCCGGCAAGAGTTGGCGGTCCCGCAGACCACTTCCATCGCTGTTTTGCAGCATATGCAGGACACCCTTGATGCTCGCATATCGGCCAGGACCATTATTTGACAGTTGGTCACCGGCGATCTGCACTCATTAAAAAACACAACTTTAAAAAATCCCGATTTTGACGCAAGATGGATGACATATTTTATTTTGAAGTGGGTCACGTGATATCTTCATATAATGGTCACGTAATCTCTTCATATAAAGGGTGTAATTATTATTTTAATTTTTATTTAAAAAACTACTGAATATATTTTGCTGAAATTTTTTTATATATTCAATTGGATAATTTGAATATTTCCTTAAACTTTCGAAGCAATTTGTGAATTTTAAATCCGCTTAAAAAATGTTTGAAAAATTAGGTCCCATAGGGTTCAATGTATTTCACTTTTTGACCTCGGGTTCAATGTATTTCACTTTTTGAACTCGGGTTCAATCCAAAATTACTTGGGTGACATTATTAATTTATATTCCCATTGGTCCCACAGACTGGCTGAACAACATACTAAAATTTCATTTTGATAAAGCCATTTTTACGGCAGTTATCGTGCTAACGGACAGACAGGCAGACGGACAGAATGAGCAAAGTCATAAACACTTGTCAGCTATTTTGTAGAGTGTTAAAAAGGAAATGTGCAAGTGCAACATGTCAGAAAATATTTTCATAAATAAAAGTTCCTTCTAAGGAATTATTTTAAACCAATTTTTACACCCATCGAATATTTAGAGTTTCATTAAATTCCCAATAAGTATAAACCACGTGAAATGAATATATTTAAACAATAATATTCTAATGCGCTGCTAGCAATATCCTATGTTAAAGCTTAGCAGGAAAATCATCTAGTCTGGCAACGCCGTGTCATTTATTTCTTAAGGGACTTTATTAATGTACCAGGAGTATTTATTTCCTGGAATGCGATGCTTTCGGTGCCTCCCAGAGACCACTAACTGCGTCATAAACTGCAGGGAGACAGAGGAGGGTGTTTTGTTATCCCAATGGGAAAGCTGAATTAAAAGTAAAGCGGTGGAACTCTGAGGAGGTGGAAGATGCACTACAACTTGATTGCTAGTAGATTCATTAATATACGGAATCCAATTTCAAACCGGTATTGGATTGGTGCAAAATATTGCACACATTATGGCATGTAGATGTTTTGTCAATAGGATCAACATTAAAATATTAGAACTTTATATTAAATTTATGCCAATTAAATTCATGGCATATTTTTTTAAAAAACTAATCCAATATGCAGTTAATACTATTAAGTTAGTGCTTTATGCACGGAAAACCATAAAAAAATTGACAAAGAAACTTTTGTTTTACTTATGTATTATAAGTTAGTGCTTTATGCACAGAATACCATAAGAAATTGGCAAAGAAACTTTTGTTTTACTTATGTATTATAAGTTAGTGCTTTATGCACGGAATACCATAAAAAACTGACAAAGAAACTTTTGTTTCACTTATGTATTATAAGTTAGTACTTTATGCACGGAATACCATAAAAAATTGACAAAGAAACTTTTGTTTTACTTACGTATTATAAGTTAGTGCTTTATGCACGGAATACCATAAAAAATTGACAAAGACACTTTTGTTTTACTTATGTATTATAATAACCGATGCATGCAAATTATTATAAAAACGCCGCATGTGCACGAAATATCCAAAACATTTAATTGCCAAAGGATTGTTTTTCTAATGCGTGACAATTATAATACATGAAAGTTTTTATAAAGATGCCGTATGTGCACAGAATATGCTGAGAAATTACTAAAGGCACTTTTGCTTTTTTTTGTATGCCAATTGATAATACATAAAAATGATTATAAAGGTACCGCATGTAACCGAATGACCAGCGCTCTGATTTGATTTTATGTAAGACAACACAGCTTATAAGAGGGAATCCGCTGTAGGAAACCAGAACTTTATGACAATATTGAGGTTGTCGGCATAATCTGATCTCCCAGTAACCCCGTATTCGCGGTTAACGGAATTATTCACCGGCTAAGGTCAGAATAAAGTCCATCAAGTCAAAGTCCCGCGGCGCGACAGCCCAGTGGTTAACTCATGGGGATTGCAGTCGGGCGATCCGAGTTCGATGTACGATTACATTAAACATGTGTGTTCGTAAGTCCTTCCACGAGATTGGTGGAAGGTGAAAGAGGGTACGGTCCGTGTGGTTGCCTCCGCCACTGGGTTCTGGTAAAAATTGTGTGGTACTTTCCTCTCGTTCAAACAGATAGCTTACATCTTCGAGTAGGCCGGACGGTCTGGTTCGAAGAAGAAGTCAAAGCCCTAGTCGCGTATGAGTTGGGCTCATAATACAAAATTAGTTCTACCCCGTCACTTAGAAGAGTCTGTTCATAGTACAAGAAATTCGCCTGGGGAACCTAGGCATTCACCAAGGCCACTCCAAGGCCACTACTTAGATTAATCTACCTCTTAGTAGAGGTGGGTCTAAAATTCCCGAGTGAATATGTATGACAATATATGAAAGTGATTATAAAGATGCTGCATGTGGGGTCGAATAACCAGCTTTCTAATTTCCGGATTTATGCGTTTTTAGTTCTAATTCCGCGTATGATAAAAAGTGCTGAGTTATGGATATATTCTTAATAATTTGGATATTTCCATCAATAAATGTATAGCAAAAGCCTCTTTTCAAGATTCAGTTTTGGCAATCTTCCTTTGGAATTTATCCTTTAATAAAAGTTTACTACGCGTATTTAATAATGATTTGCTTTATCTTCAAGCCATTGCGGATAACTTAGCTGCAATAACCTTTAGTGACACACTCAGGGTTTTAGAAAATAACACTAATAATCTTATAAATTTAAATTTTAATGCTTTTTAATTTTTAAGACTGGGAGTATTTATTGAAAAAATTAAATCTATGGTTTTGGGTAAAATCAAATTTGGTAAAATTAGTAAATAAAACAGGAATCCAATTGTTAAGCTTAACGGAGTTTCCTTCAAAGTTACTGATTATTTAAAATAACGTGGATTAATTATTCATAACCAGATTATTAATTATGATGCTGGAGTTTTAGCAGGCACTCCAAGTAAATGGCAATCCAAACACTTTTGTCTCTGCAAAGGCTTTTGTTATTGAAAATATCAACAGGTTATCAGACTTCATCAAACGTATCTCTTTGTTCCGTTTTAGGTATTCTCCCATCCATTCAGTACTTCCTATTTTACTCAAAAAATATATCTTGTAAGGAAAGGATTAATCAATTTCCCAATATTGTTCTACAATCACCAAGCGAATTTGACTTTAATAGCCCTCTCAATAGTAATATCTATCCATCTAATTATTCAGTCAGCTTTCAAAAGTCCACTATTGAATATAATTGCAATATTTATATAGATGGATCTAAGATTAATAAAAAAAATTGCATTCTCTGTTTGTATTTTTCACAATATTATTTTACAACCTGTTCTTTCCTATTCTCTTAATACTCATAATTCGATTTTCCTGTATGAAATTGCTGCCATAAGTTTTGCTATTAAATGGTTTAATGATAATAGAATCAATCGTAATATTTACACCAATAGTATTTAATGAATTTGTGCTTTAAAATGTGCTAATAATAAATCCTTTCATATTAAAACTATCAAAAATCCAATAAGTCAATGTAAGGTAAGTATCAGCCTACGTTGGGTTTATAATATGGGTGTAATTGAGAACAAAAGAGCTGATCACTTTTAGACAATAGCTGCAGATTGTGGTGTATCAATGAATATTTCTTATCCCTATTCTTTTCTGTCGCGTGCTTGTAATGTTTTAAGACAAAACAAATAAATTCATCATACTATAAATTGTTCCTGTTTTTTGTCCATTTGCGCCATTTTCAAATTTACAATGAAATTAAACATGAAATTATGCTCAATTTATAAACTTAAAGTAATTTCAAAAATCAATTTCCTCTGTTGTTGTTGTTGTCGTGTCCCTAACATTACATTTAAGGAAGAGTGAGTGCACTGCTTCTGTTTAGTCTAATTACCCGGGGCACCCGAAGGTAGAAGTCTGACTTCTGCCCCAAATAAGACATTACAACATCCATGCCCGCAGGCGAGACTCGAACCCGCAATCTGGCAGCCGAGCCATCACGAGGAAACGTCTGCCTCTTTGACAGCTCGGCCACCACATCGGCAATTTCCTCTGTTATTTTATGAAAAGAAAAACTCAAAATAATATAAAGAAAAAAAAATGGCTTCAGTATGTAAGGAAGCTATGCGCTGTTCTCAGATGTTTTTAATAATATTTTCTATAGTTTCTCTTACAGACATAATCACTAAGAGGAAAATGGAATTCTACACAAGCACCTCAATCTCATTTCCAGTGATCAACAGATATTTAATCGCATTTGCTTCCAAAGACACTTAAAAGCTAACTCTCAGAATGTTTGTTGATGGAAGAGGAGCTTTAATCCTTAAGGGAGAGCTGAAAACAAATCTAATGGACAGGAAAAATATGGGATCAATGAACTTCAAGATGTGTTGGCTTTAAATTAGTAACAGATTACATGTCCCCAGAAGTAACAAATTGTTGAATGGCATCGATTTCATCCAGGAAGTGAGAGGGTAAAAGAAGCTGTCATTTTTATTTTAGGTACTCTTACTTAATTCTGGGTAATGTGTGTTGCTGTAAAAATGTTTTGATATTAAAGACAGTACCTAACATGTCATCATTTTTGTGGTATATTTACAGAAACAGAGTACCACAATTGAACTCGGCAGTATCATGTATTATGAAGCATTATTTAGATGATTTTGGTATTAAATATGAATGAGTATAAAAAAAGTCTGGCGTGTGTAAACATACGACTTTATTTAGAAATGAAGATATATTGTATTGCAAGAAAACAATAAGAACGAATTAGAGCGTTCTTATAATTTGCTATTTATAATACTATCCAACAATAGTTGTAATGGGTTTATAAATTTGTTCATTCTGTCTATCTGTCTATCTGTCCATTCGTACGATATCAGCGGTAAAAATGACTTTGCCGTAAAAATGAATTCCTAGTATGTTGTTGAGACTGTCTGTGGGACATATGGTAATGAAAATGAACAATATCACACAATTAGTTTCGGATTTTACCCGGGCTGAAAAAATGAAATGCATTGAACCCTATGGGACAAAATAACATTTGGCGCCATTTTAAAATTTACAATGAAAATTAACATGAAATTATGCTCAATTTATGAATTTAAAGTAATATCAAAAATTAATTTCCTCTGTTATTTTATGAAAAAAAAACTCAATATAAAGGGAAAAAAAATGGCTTCAGTATGTAAGGAAGTTATGCGCTGCCGTCAGATGTTTTCAATAATATTTTCTATAGTTTCTCTTACAGACATAATCATTTGGCGCCATTTTAAAATTTGCAATGAAAATTAACATGAAATTATGCTCAATTTATAAATTTAAAGTAATATCAAAAATCAATTTCCTCTGTTATTTTATGAAGAAAAAAACTCAAAATAATATAAAGGAAAAAAAAATGGCTTCAGTATGTAAGGAAGCTATGTGCTGCCCTCAGATGTTTTCAATAATATTTTCTATAGTTTCTCTTACAGACATAATCACTAAGAGGAAGATAGAATTCCACACTAGCAACTCAATCTCATTATTGATTTATTGATTATTTTAAGCATCAATAACTTTTTGGCATGAAATTGTATGCTTAATGGCACTATAAACAATTGATGTCAGACATGTATATTTAAGCATCACATTCAAATTATAATCTTAGGGATATAAAAAATATGCAAAATATATAAAAAAAAATTTTAGATGATAGTAAACATTATTTAAAATAAAAAATATAATAATGAAATTAATCTTTAAAAGGGATGTGAAGCATTCAGTATTGTGTTTCATTTGTGTAAATTAATAATATTTTATACATGCAAAATCAAAAAAAAAATTTTGATGTCATCTTTTAATATTTTGGGGATAAAATCAAACTGTTTTATTACTTGAAAATTTAAGATCGTAAAAAAAAAAATAAAATATATATAAATATATATATATATATATATATATATATATATATATATATATATATATATATATATATATTTTGATAAACTTTATACCTTCATGGTATCTGAATTCAAACAGTATATTATTTATCTTTTGAAGCTGGTCTTCATTTGTTTTTATCATTTACTTTGCTCAAATTTGAAGAAAATTGTATCACTTGAATTTTGTTTTTTTGTGGAGAAGTATGCACTTCACATTTTGGACTACTTTATGCATTGTTTGAGCAAAATAAACTTAAATCATTAATTTACTAGGAAATAAATCTTCTTCAATAACAATAGAAAGTTTTAAAATACTAATTAACTATTAAATATAAATATAAAAATAAAATATAGGTATAAAATAGTATGAAGTGTTTAATTTTTATTTATCTGTTTTAATTTAAATAGTAGTAAATACTAAATTTACTACAGACATGTGGTTTTCATTTTTCATAATTCATAATTTTTGTTTGAAATTAGAAATAGTAGTGAAATGATTCATTTTTGATACAAAATTGCATTTTATTGTGAGGTTTTGATTCAAATATAATGAGCGGCTTTTAATTTTGAGATATGATTCTAAATCAAGAAATTTCGCTAAAAATATTTTTTTTAGGCTAGTGCTTTTTTTTTGTCTTTTTTTTGCATTTCACTCCCAATCAGGGAATGTTGAGGCAATAAGCAAATAAATTATTTGAAAATAAATTCTCATAGTTCACAACTACTGTGCTATATGTATTATCATTTTAGAAATCATAACTGATATTTTTTTTTATATTATTCTAGAAATGAAAATTTTGTGTTATAATTGTATTTATTGTTATGTGTTCTTTATTTAAAAATAAAAAAAAATTCTTAAAAAAATTTTAATCATTGAATTAAAGGTGCAACAATCAATATAAAAAATAAAGTTAACTGTTTTGAAATACAATTGAAAAATTAATTGAAAATAATTAATCTAAATATTGTTTAAAAATTTTGGCAGGATGTTTATGAAATGTTTCAGTATTTTATTTGCACTTTATAAAATGAGTTTAATAATGTAATTTTAATTCATATTTAGTATTCACTTTGGCAAAAACTTTGTTGATTTATTTGTAAATTTGGATGCTTGAGTGACATTTGGAATTATTCAGTGAGTGCAGTTGTCGCAGATATATATTTTCTTATTTTAAATGTTAGTTAGTTAGATAAAAGTTCTTTTGGCAAGGAAGAGTTCTATCAAATTGAGTGTTTATATATATTTATTGCTAAAAATTAGAGTCCTGTATGTAAAAAAAGAGTGACATTCAAAATGATTTAAAAATATATTGAATAAATTTATGAGCGCCCTATTGTGTCCCTAGGAGCAGAGACTCCAAATTATGTTATTATTGTGTTATTTTAGTATTGAAGTTCATAAAACTTCAAAAATATTATTTTACATTGATTGGGATTATATGAAAATTGTATTGTTATGTTTTGTGTTGAATATGGCAGAACTCGAATTAGATTAATTATTATATGAAGAAAGTTTTGATTATGTTTATTTTATATTCTCCTTGCATTTTTTTTTAAATTACTACCGAAACAGATTATATTGATAAAAATTAATTTTTTTTTAGTATTGCTTAAAGTAATTGTTTATTTTAGTAATAAAAAAATTGAATTTATTTTTTTGTGTAAAATTAAATTAATTACATTTTTTTATATAATGAAGAATTAGGTTAATTTTTGTGTAAAAGAGAGAATAAGTAAATTTTTTTAGAAGAATTTTAGAATTTTGTTAATAATTTAAAATAACTTATTTTATGAACTTTATTTTACAGGTTTATTCAAAACTTCTTATTGAAAATTTTCTTTTATAAGCATTTTTCAGAAAAATTAGTATTAAGCTCTGAACTTCTTATATTTAATTAGATATTGCATTTGAAGGAAATTTTTAAATTTCAAACTGGTAATTTTATTCAATTGTTATGTCTGGTTTTCATTGAGCATATGTGGGTATCTTCAGACTCTACCTTTTTTTATTGCATTTGATGATTCATTCATATCATCAAAATTTTTGCTAGGGCTCATTCATAGCTCCGACCCGTTCTCAATATTCAGTATTGATGTTTTCTGATTGTAAATCTAGATAGCAAATCCATCAAGTTTATCAGATAATTGATACATCTAAGCTATTTATTTCATTCTCTCTTATCAGTATCGATTGCAAAAATTGAATTATTGTCTTTATCTCTCATAAGAGATAATCTTTTGTAATTGATTACTAATCTTTATTCTCTGCCTGCAGTTTTAATTGAATATGTTGAATTTATGTAGACTATTGATTTCAAATTTTTAAACTCATTTTCTTTTAATTTCATTTTACATTATTATTCAATGTTTCATTTTTATGATTCAAATTTGCAAATCGTTTATTTATTTTTCTAATGCTTTATTTTAGGTTTCTGAGATAAAAATTTCAGTTGTACTAATTTTGTTTTAAAATTTATTATAGTTTCAGCAACATTCTATATGGAATTCAAGGTGGAATCTTTTAGCACAGGATTTGTGGCCAGTCTTAAGTTTCTTGATAGTGATTGGTGAAGGGTTGTTGTGGTCAGAGTTTTCTTGATCTCTGGAAGCAGGTTCTTGGATTTTTTTTCGTCCTGATCAAGTGAAACAATCTAGGATGTGCATTGATTTTTTGTTGGATTATGTCGAGGGATTTTATATTGGTAATATTTTCTTAAAATTTCATTTTATTTGCATAATTCATTTATTATTTTCATTTTATTTATAATTATTTCATTAATGAGTATTATTCCTTGCATTGATATTTTTCATTTCTTTGATTTCAATTGAGGATTTTATTATTTTGTTTTAATAAAACAATTCAATTTTGGAAATATTTTATGTAAATCAAGTAGTTGGATTTTGAAATTATTGTCAATAATCGTTTAATTTTTCTCTAATTCAATTATTCTTACTTGAACTTCATTAGAAGATTTTAGTTTGTTTAAACTTTATACTAAAAAATTTAGAATTTCATTTTGTTACACTATTGAGGATTTTATGTTTGCACTTTGCATTCATTATTTTGGTTGATTTATTGTCTGGATAATTTTAACGGTTCAAATTTGTTGATTATTCTCAGAGACTCAGAAATTCTCAGAGATTATTTAAAGAATTATTTCATATTCATTGGATTTATTAAGTTCATAAATGAGCCTTGTTTACGAATTATTCAAATTTTGGTTTATAGTTATTGATATTGATTTATAAAAGTTCATTCTACATACGAGTATTTTTTTTTTTTTTTTGATTAAGATTTAAAAATTTTTTATGTAAGTGGTAGTTAATAATATTATTTTAGTGATGACAAAAATTATTTTTCATGATAGCAAATTAATATTCAGTGGTGGTAATTTATATTTAAATTTTGTGCGACTATTTCAATAACATTTTTTTATATGTATTTGCAACTGTGCTCAACCTTAAGTTTTATATACACTCACCTTGAAAAAAAAAATTTTTACATACTTATTCATACTTATTGTAATGCATTTATTTCATATTTGTATTCATTTAAGAATTAATTTTGCACTACACTCTTCTCAGAATTTTGTTTTATCTATACTGAATTCACTACAATTGGGTTACACTCAAGTCATACATTGTCTTCATTCATATTTATGCATTTATCGATAATTTACTGCTTTTTACTGTTACTCTACTCATGGATTTTGTATGAAATGTTGTATTAGGCATCATCATGTTTTGACATTTTATGAAATGTATCAGGAATTGTTTTACTGTAAGGTTAAATTCTTTTCTTTTCTGTTTTTTTCTAGTGACGGATTGTATGTTGTGACACGTCACAACACGTCATATTTTTTACTATTCAAAATTAACTTTTTTTATAATTCATTAAATATTTTTATTATTTTAAATATAATTAATTTATTTTAGTTTTAATTCATTATTCAAAATTGCTTTTATTTTTTATATCCATTAATAGGCCAATTGTCTCATTTCCTTTTTAATTGTATGTGAGTGACCGACCCTAATCAGAATGTAGTGGTATGATTGTTTAATTGATCACATTATCATTAATTAGGTCATTGAGCAGTTATATCACAACACAATGAAAATTAACATGAAATTATGCTCAATTTATAAATTTAAAGTAATTTCAAAATTCAATTTCTTCTGTTATTTTATGAAGAAAAAAACTCAAACTAATATAAAGAGAAAAAAATGGCTTCAGTATGTAAGGAAGTTATTCGCTGCCCTCAGATGTTTTCAATAATATTTTCTATAGTTTCTCTTATAGACATAATCACTAAGAGGAAGATGAAATTTCACACTAGCACCTCAATCTCATTTCCAGTGATCAACAGATATTTAATCGTATTTGCTTCCAAAAACACTTAAAATCTAACTCTTAGAATGTTTGTTGATATAAGAGGAAATTTAATCCTTAAGGCAGAGCCGAAAACAAATCTAATAGACCGGAAAAAGATGGGATCAATGAACTACAAGATGTGATGGCTTTAAATTAGTAATAGATTACATGTTCCCAGAAGTAACAAATTGTTGAATGCCATCGATTTCATCCAGAAAGTGAGAGGGTAAAAGAAGCTGTCATTTTGATTTTGGGTACTCTTACTTAATTCTGGGTAATGTGTGTTGCTGTAAAAATGTTTTGATATTAAAGACAGTACCTAACATGTCATCATTTTTGTGGTATATTTACATAAACAGAGTACCACAATTGAACACGGCAGTATCATGTATTATGAAGCATTTAGATGATTTTGGTATTAAATATGAATGAGTATAAAAAAAGTCTGACGTGTGTAAACATACGACTTTATTTCGAAATGAAGATATATTGTATTGCAAGAAAACAATGAGAACGAATTAGAGCGTTCTTACGCTTCGCTATTTATAATACTATCCAACAATAGTTGTAATGTGTTTATAAATTTGTTCATTCTGTCTGTCTGTCCGTTCGCACGATATCTGCCGTAAAAATGACTTTGCCGTAAAAATGAAATCTTAGTATGTTGTTGAGACGGTCTGTGGGACATATGGTAATGAAAATGAATAATATCATACAATTAGTTTCGGATGTTACCCGGGTTGAAAAAATGAATCAAATTTTAGAGATGTTCAAAAGAAATTGCATTTCAGTTGGAAAGTGTGGAAAACCCAGGCCGTCCGACTCATCCAAAGCACTTGAGCAACTATTTGGACGACCGGAGCAGTTGGAAAGTGTGTCATATATAATGCTGTATGCATGATTGATCTTTCTCGATAAAAATAATAATTTTCTAACATTAAAATTCTCGAAACATCTGCAAAATAACTGCAAAGTGGAAACCATATAGCATATTTAATAATAGTGTATAGCATATTTATTAATATAGAATATTTAATAATACCATATATAATAGCATATTTATACCATGTAGCATATTTAAGAATACCATATAGTATATTTAATTTAGTATAGCATATTTAAAGTAACTGAGTCAACCAGTTTCATAGACACACAGAACATTTTGGTTTCAAAAAGTCGCCACATGCCAATAATGGAGTTACCATAAAATTGAAGTTGGTCGCCCAAGTATCTCTAAGCCAATCCGGTCGCGAGAAGTGACCAACTGGTGATATCTTCAAGAGAGAAGGAAGAGCAAGCCTGCAAGCTGTTTGCACAGCTGTCCGCAAGCCTAGTCAAAAATAATCTATAATTACTGAGTATAATTTTTATTAACACTTTACAACATAGTTGAAAAGTGTTTATGACTATGTTCAATCATTCTGTCTATCTGTCTCTGTCTGTCTGCCCGTTAGCACAATAATTGCCGAAAAAATGCCTTTATCAAAATGAAATTTTAGTATGTTGTTCAGACGGTCTGTGGGACCTATGGGAATGTAAATGAATAATATCACCCAATTAGTTTTGGATTGAGCCCGGGTTGAAGAAATGAAATACATTGAACTCTATGGGACCTAATTTTTCAAACATTTTTTAAAATTCACAAATTGCTTCAGAAGTTTTAGGAAATATTCAAATTTTCACATAAAATATATAAAAAAATTTCAGCAAAATATATTCAGTAGTTTTTTAAATAAAAATTAAAATAATAATTACACCCTTTATATGATGAGAATCACGTGACCATTATATGAAGAGAATCACGTGACCATTATATGAAGAGATCACGTGACCCACATCAAAATTAAATATGGCATCCATCTTGTGTCAAATTTAAAGTTCGTTTTAATTCATATTTAGTGTTGTATCAGTCCCAAAACCGCTTAATTTATGCTTAAATTCTGTGCATCTACATACTGAAACAACGCAATTACAATATATTTTATTTTAAATGATCATCAAATTTTGATTATTTCTACAACGAAGCCTAATTTTCACTTATGAATTATATAAACACCAAAAGATGTAGAATGAGTTGTATAAGAATTGCTGCATTTTTTAATGCAAAATTATTTAGCTCATGGAGTCTGAAATATAGCTGATATGAATGAAATATTCATTGATTTTACACAGAGAACCAGACGATTTTTTCGATGAATTTTAAGCATAGAGTTAAATTACTTGTACCTCCATGGTTTAAATTTTTAAGTAAAATAAATTATTATAGTATTATGAGGAATGGAAAAAAGTTTATGAATGGAATGTTGCTTTTATATAGAGGTGATTTATATTTCGATGACGTCATTTGAATAAAGTTCGTTTGTTTTTGAAGAAGTTTTCAAATATAATAAATTATTTGTGAGACCAAAATATGTTCTCACATTTGACATTTTTATTTGTAGTATTTACGATGCCTAGAACGGTAAACAAAGCTATAGTCTGGCTGGCGCCGGGGTTTATGAGGACTTGAACTTTAAGGTCATAATACTATAAATTTAGGTGTGCCAGACCAGAGGGGCTGAGAGGGGCCTTGCTAAATATGTGAAATGATGCCATTGGATTGAGAAGAACCAATGAGCGCCAAGGGGAAGAAGGGCGGAGCTACCCCCCCACCCCCCGTCGAAGGAACCACAGTTTGGATGAGACGAAAGAAATCTGAGAGAGTTGCAGATATAGACGAAACGAGTTCAGTTAACAGACGAAAAGACAACGAGAAGCAGAGATGGAGAGCAGACATGAAAAGAAAATAATTACGAATTTTGACTTAGAACACGAGTAGAAAAGCATAAAAAAATCCAACATATTTGTAGAGTGTCCCGTAGAGGTGATCTATGTGTGAGTGCATTTTTAGTACGAGTCGGAGCCACACACCCCAGAGTTGTGGCGGTACTGTCAGCACTAAGTCTGATGCAAGCCCTTGGAGAGATGATAAGCTAACTTAAGTGTAACTTAAGTATATTCTTTTCGGTTGCCACATTTGGTTTCCGTGACGCTTCTGTGTGAGTCATAATTTAAATGAAAATTTTAATGAATAATATTGAGGTGAATAAAAATAATTTAAATAAAGAAATGAATGAAAATTTTGGAGGAGCATATGTTTACCAGATATTTTGCATTGTTAAAATTAAATATGCACAATCACTTTGAAAATGAAAAAAAGTTGAATATATATTTTGAAATAATTGAAAATAGTGTTTGAAAAATTTATTATTGTAAGAATATTTAGTTTGATATTGAAATGTTTTTTATGTGCGGTATTTTTGAAGTGTATTTTATGCTATTAATTTTAAGTAGGATTTTGGACGGGATAATAATTGTTTTAAATGCCTCATAGAGCCACTAGAAATTTGAGACGACAAAAGTCGCCGGACCGGTCACAGAGAGAAAATATTGAAAATCAAAGAGTTAAAATGGAGAACTTTCAATTAATTAATTTATTGCCAATTTTTTATGGAAGGGGAGACGAGGACATTGAAATTTTTTTAGCGCAATTTCAAAATGTCGCAAATATGGCCTACTGGTCAGAAGAAAATAAAGTTGTAATTTTAAAAACTAGATTAAAGGAGAAAGTTTTGAAATTTTTATCCAAAAAAAGAGAATTGCTGATTGCAAAAAATATGGGAGATATTGAACAAATGTTGTTCAAACAATTTAAAACATCTTTGACAATGCTTCAAAAGCAAACAAATTTAAACAAAATTAAAATGTCACCAGGTATGAAGGTAGCTAAGCTGGCATTAAATATTTCAAATGCGACAAATGATTTTTTGGGAAACTACGCAAATAATGAGATGTGCGAAGTTAAAAATAATATAATGTAATCTAAATTTTCAGAGTCTGTAAGACAAGATCTTGATTTAGAAATTAAAAAACTAAATATTCAAAATTTTGATAAGGCAATAGAATTTGCAGAACATTTAGAGAAAATTATGGAGGACTATTGTGACCGTACGGAAATGAATGCAGTTTATCGCAATGAAGATAATGGCAGAAAATTTAATGATAATCAAATGGAAAGGCATTTACGAAATTCAAAATTGGAACATCAGCAATTAAAATATGAAAGGTATGAAAATTCAGAAAATGAAAATAAATATTGCATAGGGTGCGGAATGCGCAACCATGTGTGGGAAGGATGTGAGCACAACCCTTGTAACCAAAGTAGAAATAAAATATCCCAAGAGAATAAATATTGTATAGGATGCGGAAAAAGAGGGCACTATTTTGATACCTGTTGGTACAACCAAAACGCACAAAATAATTATGAAGTAAATAAATATGGGAATAAAAGAAGTGAATTTAGAAATGATCAAAATAACGGATTTAGAAATGAAAACAGTAAAGGATTTAGAAATGGGCAAAGTAATGGATTTCGTAATACGCAAAATAGCGGATTCAGAGAAAGAAATGATAGTCGGTCAAATACCCAAACTTTTGCGAAAGAAAGAGTTCACAGACAAGAAAGCAGTCAAAATCGAATTTAAATTGACGGAGGGGCTTTGGCCGAGTCAAAATTAAAAAAATAGACCAAAGTCCCAATCTAGAAGAGATAAATCGCAAACGCGAAATAAGATATCGAGTTACAATGATAACGTAAATAAAATGCAATATGATAAAAGGGAGGTTCGCACGCGAAGCCCAGGTCCCAAAGTTAAAGCAAAGCAACATAATGAATATGAAAATAAAAATGACAATCAAAAAATAAATACTGTAGAAAGCATACAAAAATTTACCCATGTTTCCTGCCCAAGAGATGCCGTGCTTGAGACTATTGTAGATTCGTTGGCGTAGCCCGGATGAGTGAAATTCGATGAAAAATTCGTCCAAAGTCTAAAAAGTGAGGCAAATATTAATAAAAAGAAAATTGAGGAAAATACATATGTAGAAAATAATATAGATAAAAACATTACATATAACGAAAATACAGGAGTTAAAGGAGTTATTAAAAATAAAAATGATGCGTGCAATGCAAAAATAAATTCAAATGATGAGTACAAAAGTGAAATTAACTCAAAATCGACTCAGATCGATAATAAAAAGTGTGATGAAATTAAGGAAACTAGTAGTAAAGTTTCGCAAATTGATTCATAAATTGTTGAAGGTAGCCATGTTAATGACTATAAATTTTCAAATGATGAAAATAATAAAAATGTTAATACAGAGAATGAGTTTAAAATTGTGACGAGTTCGAAAAAGCCAATTGTCACACATGATGAAGTTAAAGGCATATTTGAATTTAATGAAAGTATTAAAAATGGTTATTATGACAGTAAAAAAATTGCACAGGTCGATGAGGCCAATTTTCCTAAAAATTAAAAGGTTAATCATTTTGCTGAAAAAGAATGTGTTAATGAAGAGTCAAATCTTGACGTCCAGGTCTATGTCACGCTCACACGCAGGATAGCTTTGCAACAAGGTCAGTTGATTGCAGAACAATTCGACATAAGTCAGGAAATTTAGGATAAGGAAGTTATCTTTATCCCCACAAAACACTCAAAATTACTCCTTCCGTTTGGTGCAATACGAACGGTAATAAAAAATAACAAAATTGATATTGTAATTAGTAATCAAAAAAAGGTTAAAATTACGTTAAATAAAAATATGCGAGTAGGAGTGATTAAAAATTACAAAACAATTACTAATGAAGAAGTGCAAATCGGAAATATCGTATTTTTGAAAGAGGAAAATAAACCCAATATGTTTCAAGATAGATTTCAGGGACCGTTTCGAATAATTGAACTTGGAAAAGCAAATATATTGACCATTAGAAATAAATATAACATGAAAGATGAACCAATTAAAATTCACGCTACCCCATGTTATATCGAACAAAATGTACAAAGTGCGGAAGAATTGATAGAAAAATATGATATGGACAGTGAAATCGATGAGATTCACGCAAAAAAATGTCATATAGCACAAAAAGTACGAAGTGAAAGTAAATATAACGGTAACGGTGAAATAATTGAGATTCAATCAAAAAAATGTTATACTGTGCAAAGTGTACATATTGAAAATGTTCAGAATATGAATGAAAATATTCAGCATGGAAGCGAAAATACGGATATCAAAATTATGCAAAATCAAAAGGATGATAACAATTTTGAAAATATTGATCACGAAATTATGCAAAATGAAAATGTTAAAATTCAAAGGGTACATAATGCAAATGAAAATAAAAGGTTTGAAGAAATGCAAAGTCAAAATCAAAATCATAATGATAAAAATACTCAAAAATCACTTGAAATTAAAATAATGGATGTGTTGCAAAATGAAAGTCAAAATCATGTTAATGAAAATACTCAAAGTTCAAATGAGGTTAAAATAATGGATATTTTGGAAAATTAAAGTCAAAATGTAAATTTTCAAGAAAATGTAAACGAAAATCATGATAATGAGAAGCAAAATGCAAATGAGGTTAAAATAATGGATGTTTTGGTTGATTAAAATAATAATTGTCAAGAAATACAAAATTAAAATGTTTGTAAAAATGTTCAAAATGAAAATAATAAAATAATAAGGGATATTAATCACAATGATAATGAAGGTAATGATATTCTAAAAGTAGATTCAGAAATAATTGAAAGTAAAAGCAAATATAAAGAGTATGTTAGGCAAAAATTAGAGTTACTAAATGAAATACATATTTATAACACAAATGAAATTGAAAGTAACATTCATGAACATGGGGAGAGAAGGCTTGGTCAAAATTGTTTCAAGAAATCAAGAAATTTTAAGAATTCAAAATATGCTGATGATTGGTTTTTGAAAAATTGTAAAATGAGAGAGAGATGAAAAGGATAATGACAAATCAAAATGAATTCTAAGGAAAATGATATGGAATTGAAAATATTTTAAAAATGAAAAAATGGATAATGATATGAATTTAACAAAAAAAAGAGCAATAATGAAAGAATTGTTTAAGAATGAAAATGGTATGAATTTCTAAGAAAAAGATGAATAATCATTGAATGGTTTAAAAATGAACATGGTATGAATTTTACAAAAATTGATAATAATTGTACAAATGGTTCTTTTTCAAAAATAATATTATATCAGAATATAATGTGTAATGTAACTCAAAATGTTACATGTGATAAAAAAATTATGCAGAGATTAATTTATGCAAATAAATCTACAAAAATGAAAGGTAAAATCAAAATATGTTACCTAATTGGGTAGATGAAAGGTCTGGAGCTAAATCCAGGCAAGGACAAGGTTGTTGGAAAGCCAGTTCAGTCAAATGCTTTATTTTTCAAAATTAGGTGCAGCGCTTCACTTCAATTTGTTTTCAAGGGAAGGCAAAAATGATAGGTCATTTGAGAGAAGAGTCTTGAGGCTTAAAAATTGAATGACAGGTTTAAGTAAAGTAAAAAAATAAGTAATGAGTTGAATGTGAGAATATTAAAGATTAGTCATAGATGGTATAAATTTTATGTCAAAAAGTAAGCAAAGGTATAAATAATTGAAAATTTTAAATCAATATGAATTTAAAATGTTAAATTATGAACAGTAAAAATAGCTGTAAATCGCCCGTTGCAATAAAGCAATCGAGGACACGATATCTCGTGTAGGAATGCTCAAATGTGAAAAATGCATTGAAAATGCTTAGGTAAATAAATGTTTCAGGAATATATAAATTGTATAAGAAATTTAAATAACTAAATTAATCCTAAAGTGACAGGATGAATGAATTAAATTTAGTTAAAATTTTGTTTAGTGTATAAATGAATAAATTCACAGAAGTTGTAAAAAAAAAAGGTTGAAATAAAAAATAATTGAAGAATTTTGAGTGCGAAATAAAGCATATTTGTTGTTCAGTTACAACGTAAGGAAAGGTTACGATAATCATGAGTGTATAAATAAATTTGGATATGAAATTAAAATGTAAATAAATATGTATATGAAAATAAAATGTAGGTATTGTTGAGGAAAATTGTACGATAATAAATAAATTTGAAACATATGTCAAATGAATATAAATAAATACGGAATGAATAAATAAATATGTTAGATAATAAAGCATTTAAATAGTCAAAATTTGATTTAGCTTCAATTGAAAGCTGGACCTGGTAGAGTTTATGAGTACATAACTTATGTTTATTTAGTGTATATAATGTGTGCTAAAAAAACTTTTGTGTTACAGCAAGACTGTTGAACTAATTCTGGACGAACTTTGTCCCCAAAAAAGTGCAAAATGCCAATTAAAAGTGGCATCTGAATCGAACTTTATTTGAACTCTATTGTTGTTGAATTTTTTTTTGTTTTTTGGTCCGTGGGGAGATATGTGAGACCAGAGGATGTTCTCACATGAGACATTTTTATTTGTAATATTTACGATGCCTAGAACTGCAAACAAAGCTATAGTCTGGCTGGCGCCGGGGTTTATGACAACGTGAACTTTAAGGTCAAAAGGACTATAAATTTAGGTGTGCCAGACCAGAGGGGCTGAGAGGGGCCTTGCTAAATATGTGAAATGATGCCATTGGATTGAGAAGAGCCAATGAGCGTCAAGGGGAAGAAGAGCGGAGCTACCCCACCCCCCCCACCCCCCGCCGAAGGAACCACAGTTTGGATGAGACGAAAGAAATCTGAGAGAGTTGCAGATATAGACGAAACGAGTTCAGTTAACAGACGAAAAGACAACGAGAAGCAGAGATGGAGAGCAGACATGAAAAGAAAATAATTACGAATTTTGACTTAGAACACGAGTAGAAAAGCATAAAAAAATCCAACATATTTGTAGAGTGTCCCGTAGAGGTGATCTATGTGTGAGTGCATTTTTAGTACGAGTCGGAGCCACACACACCCCAGAGTTGTGGCGGTACTGTCAGCACTAAAACTGATGCAAGCCCTTGGAGAGATGATAAGCCCAAGATTAAACTGGAAGGTATGTGCTTATTTTCAGAGGTCCTAGACACCATCGTAAATCTAATAATTCTGGTCGCATATGTCCCCTCGCTAAAATAATTAAATGAAAATTGATATAAATGAAAATTGATGTTATTGATAAATTGATGTTGTTAATAAATGATATTGTTTAAGTTTAAATAGTCTAATCTTTTATAATAATTAATAATTCTTTTCAGGACTTACACAAAGGGTAAAAATAATTGGAGAGTTTATTGCGGCACAACAACGAGCAGTGTACGTTTATTGTTAATTCCACTATATATGAATTTACGGCAATGTTAATGTGATTCAAAATAATGAATTTAATAATATAAAAGTGTAACTTAAGTATTTTCTTTTTCGGTTGCCACAATCACAAGACCTTGAATTCCGTTCATCTACAGGTAAATGTCGAGACCAACTTAAAATGAGCACTTTTTTTCAAATAATTTCAAATTGCAATATGTGGATTCACTTCAAGATGCAATTGACTTTGGTTTTTATTCAAAAGCTGATATACTGGAAAGTTATTAAAATGATACGAAATCCATGTTGACTTTTCTATTGTTTTGTGTTTACATCAAGTATTTAGTCAATGATGATATTTTTTATACAGCAGACACGAGGTCGTTCAAAGTCTTTAACTGCAAAAAGTACACTCGTCAAAAGTGAAATTGCAACACCACGAAGGAATGCATGTAGACATATGCAAATTACAGTACTGGTAAAAGAGAGAGTCACATGAAAATAATTAAAAGAACAGATATGAAAAAACAAACATGTTTATTTAGTAAAGAATGTGACTCCCACTGGCAGCTATATGGTCGCTGAACGGCGAGGCATGCTATCAATGAGTCTATTAATGGTTGTCTGAGGTAATCCTTTCCAGTGATTCATTTGCAGTGTAGCGATATTTTTAAAGAAAACCATTTAAAGTCATCATTGCTGGAATTTTATAAGAGTCTTCTACTCACACAGTTTGAGCAGTTGCATAAATTTGCTCGTGGCTCTTTTTCCACTTTCGGCACTACTTATCTGCGTGAAAAAACATTCTCCAAAATGAAATATACAAAAAATATTTACAGATCCAAATTAACTGATGAGCATTTGAAGTCGCTGCTGATAATTTCCATTAGTAAACTTGATCCAAAACTGCCAACAATTGTCAGTGGAAAGTTACAGCTACATAAATCTCATTAATCATAATTATAATGTTTAATTTCATTATGTGAATTACCTATGTATGTCATTTATTGTAAGTTTTTAGGATAAATCTCATATCATTAACAGTTAAAATGTTCAATTTCATTATGTATGTCAGTTATTGTGTTTCTTAATTGGTAGTTATATAAACATCTTATTATTATTTTGTGTGATTTACTTACATAGTAAATTTTACAATGTAATCAAAATAAACTTTGGCGGGACGGATACCGGTATGTTCGGCCTTCTACCGCGGGCCAGACTGGTAGGGCTCGCGGGCCAGTGTTGGCCCGCGGGCCGTAGTTTGGAGACCCCTGTTATAGTAGGTACTTATTAGCTTTCCAAAATATTGAATTTTCTTCAATTAGTCGCCATTTTCATTGATTTAGCATAATTTTTATCCATTTGGCGAGATTTTCGTTAATTTGGCAACATTTAAAAAGTCGCCAAGTTGACGACATTCCTCCAAATTCGTAGCCAAGATCTCTCTAAGTGTTATGGACGGAGAAATAAGTTATTCTTACAGCAGATAAATGATTATTGGCGTTCAAATACAAAATTATTACTCAATGTACCATTTCTCGTGAATGGAACGAGTCAGATCCATGAGAATGATGTCCCCAAATTTATCGCATGGTATTACATATGAAAAGTAAACATGTTTCTCAAAAGTTAATATTTTTTTTTAATTTATGGGATTTTTTTGATAAATTTATTTGAAAAATGTACAATATCTTGAGAATGGTTCATGCTAGCGTTCTAAAGTTTATGTCAATGGTTTTCTGAGAAAAAATTACACAAGAAATGTCTATTCGCGTAACTTTAATAAAGGTTTTTATTTTGTTTTTATTTTTTCAAAATTTCACTCGAAAATTTAGGGAGGTTCTGCACATTCGATTGTGTTTCAAAGCAATAGACATCCAGTATTCATGGATTGTGATTTTTGTACCAAATTTCAATCGAATCGTTCCATCCGTTCGTGAAATATCGTCTCCAAAGGCTCACTGACACAAACACACACACACACACGCAGACATCACCTCAAAAATGTTCAATTCGTGATCAGGGTTGCTTGAAACGTGCTCTCCCGTCGAAAATTCGAATTCGTATTTTCTACCTCATTACAATACTTTCCTTGTACATTATGTATATAAGGAAAGTAATAAGTAACACAATTAACAGATTATAGATGTAAAAAACAACCTCCGAAATTGATTGATACCGTTTCAGAACAAGAGAAAAGCAATCACACCAGCAACGTGGCATTTGTCTGGTAAAAAAACTGCTGTGGGCAACACATGACTTTCCTTATATAATTCAATGAATTTACTACATTTACAGTTAAAAAATGTTATTCTTATAGTAGACACTTACATTCTTTCCAAGATATTGAATTTTCCTCAATTAGTCGTCATTTCCATTGCTATAGCGTCATTTTTATCCATTTGGCGAGATTTTCGTTAATTTGGCAACATTTAAAAAAGTCGCCAAGTTGACGTCATTCCTCCAAATTCGTCCCCAAAATCTCGCCAAGCGTTATAGACGGAGAAATAAATTATTCTTACAGCAGATAAATGACTATTGGTGTTCAAATACAAAACTATTACTCAAAGTATCCTTTTTCCTGAATGGAACGAGGTAGATCCACGAGAATTATGTCACCAAATTTATCATATGGTATTACATATGAAAAGTGAACATGTTTCTCAATAGGAAATATTTTTTTTTATTTTATATGACATTTTGATAATTTTTTTTTAAATGTACAATATCTCGAGAACGGTTCATGTTAGCGTTCTAACATTTATGTCAATCCTTTTCTAATAAAAAATTACATAAGAAATGTCTATTTGCGTAACTTTATTAGCGGTTTTGATTTTTTGACGATTTTTTCAAAATTTCACTCGAAAATTTAGGTGGGTTCTGAACATTCGATTACGTATAAAAACAACAGGATTCCAGTGTTTACGGATTGTGATGTTTGTACCGAGTTTCGTTTGAATCGGTCCATTCGTTCGTCAGTTATCGTCTCCACAGACTCACTGATACACAAACACACACACACACACACACACACACACAGATATCTTTTCAAAAATGTTTGATTCGTGATCAGGGATGCTTGAAAGGTGCTCTCCCGTCGAAAACACGAATTCGAATTTTCGACCCCGTCACAATACTTTCCTTATACATTATGTATATAAGGAAAGTAATAGGTTATTCTTATAGTAGATACTTATATTCTTTCCAAGATAATTAATTTTCGTCAATTAGTCTTCATTTTCATTGATTTAGCGTCATTTTTATCCATTTGGTGAGATTTTCGTTAATTTGGCAACATTTAAGAAAGTAGCCAAATTGGGGACATTCCACCAAATACGTCACAAAAATTTCGCCAAGCATTATGGACGGAGAAATAAGTTATTCGTATAGCAGATAAATGATAATTAGCGTCCAAATACAAAAGTATTATTCAAAGTATATTTTCTCATGAATGGAACGATCTAGACTCACGAGAATGATGTCACCAAATGTATTGCATGATATTACATATGAAAAGTGAACTTGTTTCTCAACAGTTAATATATATATTTTTAATTTATGGGATTTTTTGATACATTTATTTGAAAAATGTGCAGTATCTCGAGAATATTTCATGTTAGCGTTCTAAAGTTTATGTCAATCATTTACTAAGATAAAATTACATAAGAAATGTCTATTTGCGTAAGTTTATTAAAGGTTTTGATTTTTTGATGATTTTTCAAAATTTCACTCGGAAATTTAGGGGGGTTCTGAACATTCGATTGTGTTTAAAAATAATAGGCTTCCAGTATTCATGAATTGTAATTTTTGTACCAAATTTTATTCGAATCGCTGCATTCGTTCGTGAGATATCGTCTCCACAGACTCACTGACACACACACATACTTTCACACACACACACTCACACACTTTCACACACGCATACACACACACAGACATCACCGCAAAAATGTTCGATTCGTGATCAGGGATACTTGAAACGTGCTCTCCGCCGAAAATTTGAATTGGAATTTTCGACCTCGTCACAATACTTTCCTTTTTCTTATATACTAGTATAATGTATGGACTAGTATAATGTATAACATTATACTATGTATATAAGAAAAGTAAAAATGCCATACGTCTTTCTTGTTGTCTTTTTGTTAAGAAGAAGGAGGCTGTTTCATGGCTCGAAACCTATTGATAGCACTGAAAATTTGTTATATGCTGGGGCTACTAATAAATTTCTTTACACTCATTTTACTTTCCCTAAATGCTTAGTCTACGAGTATAATGTTCAGGGAAAACATTGTGGGGGGGGGGGATGAATTTGAATCTAAGTTTCCTACGGAAGAGTACGTTTCTAGCATCCCTGAATCAGAATCAAACGTTTTTGAGATGATGTCTCTCTCTCTGTGTGTATATATATATGTATGTAGTATGTATGATATTAATCTCTCTCTCTCTCTCTCTCTCTCTCTCTCTCTCTCTCTCTCTCTCTCTCTTTCTCTGTCTCACTCTGTGTGTCAATGAGTGGAGTGTTTCAGTGAGTCTGTGGAGACGAACGATATCGCAAACGAAGTGCTTCGAGAACGATATAAGTTCATACGATTATTACAATAAGTAAATACTTGAACCCTATTGATTTTAAACGCAATCAATTTCCAATGAAAAAATTTTGAAAAAAAAACACCATTAAAATAAGGAGTTTTAATACTAATAAATAAGTAATAATTTTAAACGTGTTTTTCTATTAGAAATCGAATGATTTTAACACAAATATGAGTCATTTTTTTGAAAATGAAAGATTTATGATAAAATTTTTGAAAAAATCATTAAAAATCACGAATATCAATCTTTAATACTGTTAAATAAATACGCTCTAAGACAAAAAAATCGACGCACCAAGAAAGAATTATCCAAATGCGACAAAATTTGGTACGTGTAAAGTGAATGTACAGAAAAATAAATAATTAGAATTTCAGAACAATTGGATGGTTTATTGCACTGAAAGATCTACACAAAGTGAGAACGTCAGTATGGCGTTGGTCCACCTCTGACCTTGATACAAGCTGTTACCCGAGTTGGCATTGATGCATAAAGTTGCCGGATGGTGTTCTGAAAGATGTCGTTTCAGATGGCCTCCAATTGACGAGCTAATTTGTTGACATTCTGGGATGGTCGAAGGCGACATCTCATCTCAGTCCAAATGCGCTCAATAGGCGAGAGATCTGGGGATCTGGCTGGCCAAGGAAGTGTGTCGTAAGTACGCAGACAATCAATAGAGAGGCGTGCCGTGTGTGGCCTGGTATTATCTTGCTGAAAAGTTAGCACGGGGTTTCACAAAAGGAATGTAAATACAATGGATCGTAGAATGTCGGCAACGTACCGCTGTGCTGTGATGGTGTCACGGAGAACTATCAAAGGGATCAGGCTATCAAACAAATCACCCCAGACCATACCTCCCTGTTGTTGGGCCCTGTGGTGTGTGACAGTAGGATTCATCAAGATTCATCATCAAGATTCTGACGATGTCCGGGTTGTCTCCAGACACGTTTGCTCGGGTCGTCGGGACTCAGTTCGAAATGGGGCTTATCACTGAAGACAATTCGTTCCTAATCCGAACAATTCCACGTTGATCGGGCCCGGCACCATTGCAATCGCCGTTGACGGTGCATACTGGTCAGTGATAGGCGGCGTAAAGGGCTCCACGAGTATAGATTATGCTCCCGCAGTCTTCTATTAGTGGTCCGGGTGGTTACTTCAGTGTTTGTCACACGTTAGATGGTCATGCCAACGGCCCTACCTTGCTGAAAACACAGGTTCTCGTTTGATCACTGAAGTCAAGCAGCATCGGGCGCGGTTAGTACTTGGATGGGTGATCAGCTGGGAGCACCGCGTGCTGTTGGCACATTTCGGGCGCGGTAGCTCGGTGGTTTGCGCGCTGGATTTGCACTCGATTCCAGCCACTGCCAAAACTGCCGCCGTGTTCATGCGGAGTACGATCACGTTAAACATGTGGGTCCGAAAGTCCTTCCGAGAGGTTGGTGGTAGGGGAAGGAGGGTACGGTCCCTGTGGATGCCTCCCCCGCTTGGTTCCGGTCTAAATTGGGTGGCACTTCCCGACCGTCCAAACAGTTACCTTACACCTTTCTGGTAGGTCGGACGGTCTGGGTTTCAACAACAAGAACACTGCCACAACGGCCGCTGTGTTCATGCGGAGTACGATCACGTTAAACATATAGGTTCGTAAGTCCTTCCGAGAGGTTGGTGGTAGGGGAAGGAGGGTACGGTTCGTGTGGATGCCTTCCCCACTGGGTTCCGGTCTAAATTGGGTGGCACTTCCCGGCCGTCCAAACGGTTATCTTACACCTTTCTGGTAGGTCGGACGGTCTCAGTCTCAACAACAACAACAACAACACGTTAGATGGTCGATAACGAAGAATCTCGTTAAGTCGCTGCTGCTCTGAGAATCGCTCTATCTTCCCGTTCTGTTGTCGCTCTAGGCCGTCCGCTGCCCGTTTGCATAAATCTGCCATTCCGGACCCATTCCTACCAACATGTCAAACACCACCAAAAATCGTAGAGTGCCATGGATTTTGTACGCTATTATTCCACACTGAAAGAAATAAAATCATTTTATTATGTAGGGAAATAATGAGCTGTTCATATCAGATTTTTATGTTTGACTTTGTTTGAATCGGTCTGTTCTGAGTGTTACTCATTAAATTTCATTGTACATTCGTTTCAAACATGTGTTTTCCAATGACACTTTAAACATTTATTCTTTTTCCAATTACAGATTTCCTAGCTTCTCTTACACACATAAAGATAAGAGGGGGATTGAATTCTATGTCGTCTCATCCCATTACTGACGTCGGAGAGATACTTAATCGCACTTGTTTCAAGAACTGCTTAGAAGATAACTCTCAGAACAATTTTTTGATGAAAGAGGAGCTTTAAGTCTTAATGGAGAGGCGGAAACGTCTCAAATGGACCGCGGAAATATGGGAACACTGCAGCTCAGGATAACGTGATATCTTCTAGTCAATAACAGGATAGATTTGGCCGGCAGTAACAAATGGTTGGGTAACTTAGATTTCTTCCAATAAGACAGAAACTTGATAAAAAAATATCTGACATGAGAAGCTCATGATTCCTTACAAGTTCGCATAATGGGCGTATGATATCAATCACCCTTAATTTACTCGCACGAGTGTATTTTATTACCATTTCTGCATTTCTTTTGTTACTTTCCGTATATGCATTGTGTAATGTATAAAGAAAGTATTGTGACGGAGTCGAAAATTCGAATTCGTGTTTTCGACGGGACAGCACGTTTCACGCATCCCTAATCACGAATCGAATATTTTTGAGGTGATATCTATGTGTGTATGTGTGTGTGTGTGTGTGTGTGTGTGTGTGTGTAAGTATGTGTGTGTGTGTGCAAGTGTGTGTATGTGTGTGCAAGTATGTGTGTGTGTGTGGTGTGTGTGTGTGGGGGGGGGGGGGGGGGTCAGCGAGTCCATGGAGACGATATCTCACCAACAAATGGAGCGATTTGAATGAAATTTGGTACAAAAATTACAATCCTTGAATACTTGAAGCCTTTTTAAACACAATCGAATGTACAGAACCCCCATATTTTCGCGCAAAATTTTGAAAAAATCATTAAAAAATCGAAACCTTTAATAATGTTGCACAAATAAACATTTCTTATGTAATTTTTCTTCTGAAAACGATTGACATACACTAGCATGAACCAATCATGAGATATTGCATATTTTTCAAATAAATTTAGCAAAAATCCCACAAATTAAAAAAAATATTAACTGCTGAGAAACATGTTCACTTTTCATATGTAATATCATTCGATAAATTTGGTAACATCATTCTCATGGATCTAGCTCGTTCCATTCATGAGAAAAGATACTTTGAGCAATACTCTTGTACTTGAACTCCAATAGTCATTTATCTTCTACAAGAATAACTTATTTCACCATCCATAACGCTTGGCGAGATTTTGGCGACGAATTTGGCGTAATGTCGCCAACTTGGCGACTTTTCGCGTTAATTTGGCAACATTTAATGTTGCCAAATTAACAAAAATCTCACCAAATGGATAAAATATGGATGACGCTAAATTAATGAACATGTCGACTCATTGACGAAATTTCAATATCTTGGAAGGAATATAAGTATCTACTATGAGAATAACCTCTTTTTTTACTGCAAAAGTAGTAAATTCATTGCATTATATAATGGAAGTCATGTGCTGTCCACATCAGATTTTCTGTTAATGTGATGACGCAAGACGCCGGATTTAAGTAATATCGGGCTGTATGAGAAATAAAACCGTATTGAATTATTTGGGAATACGGGCAACAAATGGAAAGACACAGTGAGCACTTAAACGCTACTTCAAATATGTGCTACAAATGAGTTCTGTGCAATGAAACTTAAGAGCTTCGGACAATTGCCAGACTAGTGTCCCTAGAAAAAAGACGGGTATATATTTCTCGAAAGTACGACATTGCAATAAAGGAGCACTGCCTTCCAGAATTCATTTCAAGAAAAACCCAACAACATAATTTCATTACGCTAGCAAGTATGGCCAAAAATCTGGCCAAACGAATCGAGAATTCGACCAATACCAATTCGACCCCCAAAACACTAATGTGAATATATATAGCTTTAAAGTCATTTTAATAAATAAATAATAGGTTTCAATAACAAAATTTTGGTAGAAAATAAATAATATTTATGGACTAAAAATTCAACGTATATGGACTAAACGTATATGGACTACGTATATCGATTAAAAATTTTACGTATTCAAAACATTCACATATTGCTTTTCAGTAGATTGTAGCATTTTAACATCTGGACATTTAAAAAGGTGGGGTATTGTGTATTCATTTATGTATTTTAAAATCACCACGAACCTTGTTAAGAAACGAGGTATTAATTATAGAAAACCTAATTGCTAATGCTCCAATCTAGTATTTATTATTTAACAAATTTAATAATTGTTTAACGTACACCTTTTTAACCTTTTTTGTCATCAGAATTATTTTACTAACGTTCTACACTGTCTATTCAATTAACCCAGTGTTTCACAAGTTTTTGTGATTACTACTCCTTACAGTAAAATTTATTTCAAAGGTTATCGTCTTCGTAATTACGGTAGAATCCCTGTTATCCGAAAAGCACAGGACCGAAGCATTTTCCGTGATCGAGGTGCCACAGGGATTTTCTGTTAACCGCGGAGAGGGCGTAAATTATGTCTTGAGGTTGAGCTGCAAATTTTTGAAACAGAGTTTAAACGTGAGGAAGCTGATTTGGTTGGAACTGTGGACAACAATGCAGTTCCTAATGCCGAAATGTTCTTGGACATGTTCAAGCGGCTTCTCAGGATATCTGATGTTGAGGTCTGGCTTGCCTCTAATACTGATGTTGTTGTTGTTGAGACCGAGACCGTCCGACCTACCAGAAAGGTGTAAGGTAACTGTATGGACGGCCGGGAAGTGCCACCCAATTTAGACCGGAACCCAGTGGGGGAGGCATCCACAGGGACCGTACCCTCCTTCCCCTACCACCAACCTCTCGGAAGGACTTACGGACCCACATGTTTAACGTGATCGTACTCCGCATGAACACGGCGGCATTTGTGGCAGCGTGCAAATCTAGCGCGCAAACCACGGGGATACCGCACCCGAGATGGCCAACAGCACGCGGTGTTCCGAGGTGGTCACCCACCAAGTACTAACCGCGCCCGATGCTGCTTGACTTCGGTGATCTAACGAGAACCGGTGTTTTCAGCACGGTACGGCCGTTGGCCCTCTAATACTGATGTGTCGAACCTAACCTAACAGATGCAGATAGTTGCTGCAGAATAGTTGTTGCAGTGAATAAAATAAATGTTGCCCGATCAGATAAAGAAATACCAGCAGTATGCAAATATCCTAGATGTAACACTTGAGTGCAAGATGGTGGAAAAATTTCTCATGCGCTCTTGTCTAAAATGTGCCGTTGCAAGGGCAGCTCCGAAGTGATGTTAAATTGAGCAGCAGACAAAAATCACTATATACTTTTTAATGCTATTTCATCAAATCATCTTTTTAACGTGGCGATGTCTCAAACGGCATTACAGTAGAGCGAGGACTAAGATATAAAATTTATTAAATTCAAATTCTTCCCAAGACACCAAAATTCATGGAAGCGATTTTCAATTCATGGATAATTACGTGGAACAGGATACTGTTTTTTACGAAATGTATAAATAAATGATGCGTACAGATAAGAGTTGTCCTCCCATTTGAAGTCTAAAGTAGGGATTTTTGAGTCTACTTCAGATGTAGAAGCAAAGGTTATCAGCTCAGTAGCTCAATATATTACGTGTCTTCTGACTAACAGAAGATTAGTGATCTGATTTTGAAATCAGACAGCAGTTCTTCACAAAATTTATTTTGATGAGTACTTTTGAAACATAACAGACTAATCGTATTTTCTGTGATTTAAATTAAATAATTCAAAAATTTTAAACGACTTTGAGGGTCGATGACTTTATCTACTAGTTAGAATTCTTGCAAAACATGATGAAAAGACAAAAATTGTTTGAATTGATTAATTCATTCGCATGCAGAAGTACACACGTTTACAAATGTACATGAATGCACAAACATACACACAAACCCACACATGCTGATATAATACAAAAAGCAGTCCATTTATCTTTAGTTTGCCAATTTTTTTATAGTTTATGAAGTCTTAAGTATTTGCTCTTAAATATCGTTCAAATAAAATAATTCAATTTAAATTATCTGTATGTTAGAATCGTAAAATGATATTACTTATTCGCATGGATTTTACTGCCAGTTCTAAATGAATGGAATGTTATCGTAAAGTTGTGTTTGAGTGTCTTTTTTCACCGCTGCTTTTAACTATTTTTAAATGTGGACTAAACTCTGAAATGAGAGTAATAAATCGAAAGTGGTTTTGTACGTAACAAAATTAAGGTTTTTAATGACTTAAAATATTTTGTGTTGTGAGTAATTACAAAAATATATTTGGATGGATGTTTTAGGATGTTTTGGGTGGATTGAAGTTGGATGTTTTAGGTAAAATTAAATATCTGTCGAGAGTGTAATGCTCCACTCGAGTTTCTAATGAATGCATAATTAATTATTTGTTTAGGTCTAATTGTATTAGTGACAAGCTTTCGTACGGAATATATAATGAAAAGTAATTAATTTCCAATATGCCGCAAACTTTAAATATTGAGAGCTTAATTTAAATAATAATAATTCCTAGAAGGACAGAAATGAGTTTTCCTGTGCTGAGATAATAAATAGACAGATAAAAGCACAGCTTACAATTTCATTTGTATAAATAATAACGATTTTACAATTATAATAACATTTTATGAATAGAAGAATTCTAAACGAGGATTTTTGGTAAAAAGTGTCACTATTTTATGCATAGAATATTCTAAATGAAGCTGTTGGTAGTTAAGAAATTACCCCAGTATTGCCACTCAGTAAAAATCAAATTATTAAAATTTTGATGTCGCTAAAAGGATACGTGTAAATATATGAGGGCAGTGCATCAAAGCCGGGTCCCCAATTATTTTCATTCTGTAACTTCGTTAACGTTAACATTAATTTTTATTTTAAAACACTATTTGTTGAGTTGCTGAAGAATTAAATCCCGTTGTCAGAATTCATGAAAGCATTTTTTTTGTAAAGAGCATTTTCGAATTTAGCAAAACTTGTTAAACATCGTTTTGAAAACGTGCTCCAAATTCGGACCCCGTCTTTTCATCCCAAATTTGGATCCCAATACAAATAAAAATTTACGTATAAAACAGACTTAAATTATGGCATGACATTATTTATTTGAACATATTTACGTTTTTAAGTAAAGATGTTCATTTGCAATATACTCATCTTTCTCTGCGCTTGAACATCCATATCTTACCCACAATTTACTCAGGTAATCAGATGACAATTTTCTGTCATGAAACATGCAGACATTGTCAGTCGGTTTATAACTAGCCTGAGTTGTTGAGGAAACTAACTTATGGCGAGACCATAGAATCGTCTTCTGACAATTAATTCATCTGCTTCTCCCGGAAAATGAAGTATTTTTCTCCCTTACTTGTTTTGTTGTGCATGGTTTCACAGCTGCTTCCTCCTCCTCGTCCTTCAGGTTTTTTTCTTTGTTCATTGTTTTTTCCATCATTCCTTCTTCTTTCTTATAATTGCTACGGCTTTAGCCATAGATCCTGGCACATGATCGTTTCATCTTTTCTTTCTACTATCTTCTTCCATTGTTTTTATTTTCATCCGTCTAATCTATAAGTCTAATCAGTCTATCTGAAAGTAATGTTTGAAAAAAGTAGGGTTCCAAATTTAGGATGCAGAGGGATCCTACATTGAAAGCTTAGAAAAAGGGGATATTTTTCTGTATATGGCGTCATTAATTTGTATGCATCAGAAACTGCTAAAAATGCACAATATCTGTTAGTTATTACTATGTATATACTTTCATAATAATAATCAAATTTTTACCTGTTTAGAAGTCACGTTATGACACCACTAAGTAACGCTTTAAGAATTTGATGAATAGTAAACATGAAAAACCATGCACCACTCATAGAAGACTGTGCCTGCTTCATTGCATAATTTTAACTCCACAGGTTGATGATGTCCTTATAAACTAGTTACATCACTTACTACTAGTCAGCAACATGTTCTTGTTTAAATAAGATAGGTGTCCTTCTCAGGGGGAGGGATGCGACTTTAGTACACTTCCCCTAGTAGTAATATATTACAGACGATAAAGATCTAAAAAATGCTTATTATTTTAATATTGTTTGCAGATTAATAAGTTTTATTTAGTTAATTTAAAAAATTGGTATAATTTTAGAGATAGATGTACAAGTAACGATTGGGTCACGTGATTGGATTTTCAATTGCATTTGTTATACAGAGGCTCAAAAAACTATTAGGTCACATTAGTTTGGAGACTTAAAATACGATTGGAATTCGTTTGTTTGGAGGCTCATATAACAACTGGGTCACTGGGTCAGGCTGAGAGTGAGAAAAAAGTCATTTGTACATGGAGACAGACAGACAGAAAATTAGAAGGAAGCCTAAATTTTATGTGTGACCATACCATAGCTATTCATCAAGGTTTTATGAAATTCGGCACAGTCGTTCTCCTGCGATAAGACAAACGAATTTTAAATTTTATTTACGCTACCTGACACAGAAAATGCAACGCAATGAAAAAGTGTGATGATAAAAGCTATACAGACAAAAATAGCATATATAGATAAATGATGTTAATTCCAGAAGGATAATGAAATACAGTAATGGCATAGACAGGGTGATCAGTAGGCAGGAGGACCATCTCTTACAGCGGTACAAGCAGAAACCTTTCGAGGAACAGATGCTATGAGTGTGTGAAAAGTTTCCTGAAGGATGGATGACCATATACTTTTAACCATCCTCCTCCTCAGGTCATCCTCTGTTTGAGGTGGGTGTAGGGCAATCAAACGATGGTCAATCACGTCCCATACATGCTCGATGGGCGAGAGATCTGGAGACAGCGGAGGCCAAGAAAGCATATCGCACAAGGCTTGTCTGCTGATAGTTGCCGTATGCGGTCGCGTGTTATCTTGCTGAAAAACAGCATTTTACAGCTGCTCAAGGTAGGACAGTACAACCGGCAAGTCCAATAAATCTTCAGTTTATAAACATCTTTTTCAGTATTTAAAGCCATCTACTCCTCGTAAAAAGCGATATAAGCGTGGCAAAGGTAAAAGTAACTTTTGTAAAACTATTGACTACAAAGTAGACATTTTGAAATTACAATATAATTATCCTCAAACTTTCAATTTCCATTCAATTAGAACTTGGTTATATAATATCAAAAATTGCGAATTAAATATTGTTTATGCTAACTTTTTAAAATTAAAATTATTTAATGAGCATTTTAAACATTTATTTTATGATTTGCTTATTTCTCGTACCAATTTCTTAAATTTATACCTACACCATTTATCTAAACCACTTACTAAAATTGCTTAACGTGTAATTTCTTTTAAACATCCAATTCTTAATTCTCTTAACTTTAATGATTTTTTAGCAAAACATCAGCACTTGTTACCAATAAGTGATATCAAAATACAAAAAACTTTCAAATATAATTTATTAATTTGTAGAACTATTCACAATTACAGAAGTGCCCAGGTCATTGAACTTTGAGAATCTTCCATCATGTGTATGCAGTGATAAGAATCTTTTCCCTTCTGCCAACTCTTCTCATGGACACATTGTAACTGGGGTTCTCAGTATAGTTCAGGATGAAATTCTGAAGGATATTATGAATAAAGGGTTCAAATTTTGCATTCCATTATGTTATCATCCCAAACTTCTTCTTCAATCCTCATCTTTTGATTTTGATAAATTTATATACCAACAAGCTTGTTCTCATTCCATTCCTATTGAAGTATTCCATCTATGGAAGTATACCACCCTGCATCTTCTTAAAAATGTAATTATAAACATTAAATTTACGAAGCCTAGTTATCCTTTTAAAAAACTCTTTTCTGCTATTGAAGAACTACAGTAACATTTTGTCATAACTTATGTGATAATACATCTACTAATTATGCCATTATTTCAAAAAAGTATTATGTTTCTTTGTTACAGAGTTATTTAAAAATAATAATATTTTTAAACCCATTAATAATCAGTCTATTAAAATCAAAACTAAAATGTTCAAATTATATACACAATTAAATATTAATTGTAAATTTTATAAATTTTCATATGTAACTTTGGTTCCTAAATTCCATGAATCACCTCTCTGTTTTAGAAGGGTCACTTGTGGACATAATACCTTAACCACTACTGAAAGTAAGTACTGTTAAATTGTTTAAATAGAATTAATGAATCTCTTAAATTTAAGGCTTTAGGATATTTCATTTTGAACAATTGTTTTGATTTAGTTAATCAGCTTAGCAAGCTTCCAATTATTCTTGGTTTCCATATCTTTGATTTTAAAGACCTATTTAATAATATAGATATTAAATATAAATATACAGTTATTGTCTCTCTTTATAACGATTATGTCTCTTCCAATCATGCTCCATTTAAAGTTAATAACTTTTCTATGCTACTGCAGTTTGTGTTATTCAACAGTTATCTTATCCAAGGTGATAACATATATTTACAAACATCTGGTGTATCTCAAGGGGGCTGCAGTAGCAGTATTCTAGCAAACTTATATATTTATTATTATGAACGTCATTTTCTCTCTAATTCTTAAATCATACAGGGTGTATATAAACTGTTTTGACCAAATAAGAGTACCCATCAAAACGAATATTATTTACAATGGGACCTAGGGTCGCATTCCCCTCTAAGTGTCAGAAAAGCGTAAAGTTAAAGTTGAACTTTCAACAGTGAAAATAAGGAGAATTAACGTATTCATAAGTTGCACAATCCCATTTATTTACACCAGAGAAAGACTCAGAGTAGATGCTCAAAGTAACGGCCAAGGGCGCCGTTGCGCAATTCACACCGGCGAATGAACGACTGGCGCACCCTTTTGAAGGCACCTGGTGTCGTGTTTATCCTGTCGGGTGCAACAACGATTCTCGCGACGAGATTTTCTACGGAGTCCACAGGCGTCTCGTACACGAATGATTTTATGTGCCCCCAGAAGAAGAAGTCCAGTGAGTTGAGGTCCGGTGAGCGTGGAGGCCAAACAACAGGTCCACTACGTCCAATCAATCGTCCGGGATATGTGGCATTCAAGAAATGTCGGATGACTAGAAGTGACGGTGATGTTCTGGAGATGTGATACAACTCCGGCACGACAGCTATGTCGTCCGAAGTGGCGACTTGTGCTTGTTGGACGTGTTTCGAGGTTGCTTTTTTCTGGCACTCAGAGTGGAATGCGACCCTAGGTTCCATACTAAATATTGTTCATCTTTATGGGTACTATCACCCCTCTTATTTCGTCAAAACAGTTTATATACACCCTGTATATCGATATGTTGACGACTTAATTTGTATTATCACTGATGATTCCGAACCAATTAATATTGATTTTTACCCTTCTAACCTAGAATTATTCCCTAATGAGTGTTAGTCAATCTGCCAATTATTTAGATTTAAATTTAGATATACGTCATAATCATGTTATTACCAATCTATTTGATAAAAAAAACTCTTATAATTTCACCATCATTAAACTTCTATCTTATCCTTCTTGTAATTCTATTCAATAATTTAGAAACATCATTTTAAACCAACTTTTTCGAATACATAGACTTTCTGATCCTCAGTATCATTATCTCCACATCAATTATCTTAAACGTATTTATCAAAATTACTACTCTCCGGAATTTTTTGTGCATAATATTATTAATAACTTCAAATACACCACGTAGCAGTTTTACAGTTGCATTATTTATCCTTGCAAGTATAATTCATTATTATGAATTTCTCCCATTCTTTTAACTTGACTTTCCACTTGTCCTGAGCCCTATACTGATTCCTATTTTTGAAGGTTTACTGTTAAAACTTTACCTTTTACGTTCACTCAGCTCATTCCGATTTCCATTCACTTTGACCGGGATTTTTGTGTAATCTGGCTGTACGTTTAGTTGGCAACCCCATGTAAGTTTATACACATATAAGTTTATATACATGTAAGTTTATATTTCTGTTTTGTAATTCCTATGGATTATATTATTATTATTCTTTCCATTAGTCAGTAGACAGTTCGAATGAGGTCTATAGTTAAATACGGTCACCATTATCAGAAACTGGCTATTCTTTCAGTTTTAATTCGGATTATATGGCTGTCCTGAAGAATGTGTAATTCCGAATTAACCATAATTTTTTGTGTAGTTTCGACTGATTGTTTTCCATGTCTTGATGTTTTAGCTTGAGCTAATTGTTAATGTCTTTTCTTTTTTTTTTTTTTGCCATGTTTGCTCTTTCATATTTTTATATATTTATCTATTTAATAATGAGTTTTGCATACTATTTCCCCTCATCCCCTTTTTCCATTATAGCGAAAAGTTACATACTATTTTTATCGTTAGTCTTAGTCTATAGTTACTTATTTTTAACGGATTTGCTAGAGATGGTTCTTTTGTATTTACTGTAGTTTATGCATAGTTTTCAATTAATATCAATTTATATATATATATATATATATATATATATATAAATTAAAATATTAAAAACGAAAGTGCAGGAGTGTAGATCAGTAAACACAGTATCAAACCGCGGGCAATATAAAAACGTGTATTTAATAACAGAAAGTAAAAAGACACGAGGAAGGGCTGGAAAAGAAGAGCACGGAAAGGCCAAGACAAGGAAAATAAATCAATGAATAGTATATCTGCCAGAAACATCTTCAGGGGCACATTCTAGACAGATATACTAAAATCCGTTGTTTCTATGATTGCATAAAAATACGTGGTTAAAATTCTATGCAATCATAGTTTATTATATATATATATATATATATATATATATATTTATTTATATATATATATATATATATATATATATATATACAGTATATTTTTAGATTTAACGATGTTTTTGGGACATTTCGCACATAAATGCATGTTTTTTTTTATCTGAATCATACCAAAATTTAATCAGCACCAGATTAACCTATAAGTGGTTTAACTACAAATTCTTGTGAATTTTGATTTATTAGTTTTTTAGCTGCAGATACAGGAAAATTTACTCCGAATCATACTAAAATCTAATCAGCAGCAGGGACTTACCTACCAAATTTTATGAAATTCGGTCAATTCGTTTTTCAGTTAGATATGATACAACATCTGCACAGACAAACAGATACACACACACACACACACACACACGCACACACACACACACATACGCGCGCGCGCACACACGCACACACACACACACACAGCCGTCACGCCAAAAATAGTTTTTTCGTGTTCTAGAGGTTCCAGAACGTGTAGATCCGTTGAAAACTCGAGTTACGATTTTCGGCACGATTCCAATACTTTCCCTATACATAACTATGTATTGCAGGGAAGTAATAATGCCATTATAATCAAATTTCGAATATTGCCCAGTTCTAATCATCGAAATTTAAAACATTCTATTTAGTGCATATCCCATGTTCATAAATAACCTTCCTAAAACTGTTTTTTTTTATAATTCAAGATTAAAATTATAGGTTAAGAAGGTTTTTATCCGAAGTACGTGTTATGTAGGTAGTGTTGTGCGTAAACTAATAGGCAGGAATAATGAATGCTATTAATATTATGTAAATAAGTCGAATTAGATAGAATATTTTGTAAGTAGCATTAGAAAGCGAGTTATGTGAAGTTTAGAATTATTATATTATTTTTGCCTATAGAGACCGCAGATAATTCCCGGATTAATAGTTGTGACACACTATCATGAAAAATGATAACTAACTACAAAATGGATATAAATGGTAATAAATTGTTATAACAGAAATCAAAGGAATACATCCAATTATTCAGCATGGCTGACGTGTTGCCAATTTGAAAGAGAAAAATGTTAAATTAAGTTTTTAAAAGAGTAACTTTCGAGCGGTGTATGAAAATTATTGATCCAAGTGGACTAAAGCAATATTGAATGAAATTTTCGAGAAAGCAGACCATACTGAATATATATTACTTTCCCTGCAATACATGGAAATGTATAGGGAAAGTATTGGAATCATGTCGAAAATCGCAACTCGAGTTTTCGACGGATATACACGTTTCGTGACCTCTAGAATATGAAAAAACTATTTTTAGCGTGACGTCTGTGTGTGTGTCTGTTTGTGTGTCTGTGTGTCTGTTTGTGTGTCTGTGTGTCTGTCTGTTTGTGTGTCTGTGCAATGTATGTATCCACTCTAACTCAAAAACTAATAGACCGAATTTCATAAAATTTGGTAGATAAGTCACTTGGATGTGACTCTGATGCTGGTTAGTCTTTGGTATGATTCGTAAAAACAGAACCCGTCTTTTTTTACGAAATGGCCAGCAAAAATTGTATGTATCCACCCTAGCTAAAATACTAATTGGACAAATTTTACAATATTTGGTAGATAAGTTACTTATAGGACACTCTGGTGCTGATTCGATTTTGGTACGATTCGGAAAATAACAACCTGCCTTTTTTTTACAATATGGCCCGCAAATATCACCAAAATCTAAAAAAAAAAAAAAAAAAAAAAAGACTACGTATGCTGAAATGTATCAATTAAATCCTTGTTTTATACGCAATTTTTGACGAGGAAAATAATATAACACACTCCCTTAAAGTTTAGGACTGACCGTTCTCAAGATATTTGAGATTTCTTGCATTTTTGTTACGCCGCTATCGGAAAAATGCCCAACTACCAAATAAAAACAAAAATTGAATTAAAAATGCAAATTTAGTGTTATTTGGTGCAATTAAACTCAATCTAATGAATTATTAAAGAAATAAAGAAAATATGAATTTAAGTCTGCAGGGAAAGTCATGTGCTGCCCACATCAGATTTTTTTTTATTGTGTTGCCTTATCAATTAAAGTATTTACTCAAGTAATGGGCATTTCTGATAATAATTTCACCAGTATAAAGACCCGAATATAATTTCGATGACCACCAATCCTGGAATAAATTTTAATTGCAGATACCAGCTTACATGGATCGGTTTCGCGTTTAACATGCGTTCGCCAGCATTAAAAACTCGAAACCTGTAATGACTGTAGGAAAACTTGCCATCTACCAAAATTTCGTAATATCAATGGGGAACAGCAAATTCAGTTCTATTATTCATCCGGTTTCAAATTTCGTTAAAATAGGGTTCAGGCTATACAGCGTTGAATTGCTTAAGTTCATATTCACACAGACCGTTTATAAAAGGCATTCCATAGAGGTTTGCAACATTCTGGATCATAGCAAATTTTCTTGAAGCAATTGCAGCCATTGGCTATTGAACGCTTTCTATAGTAGAGTCTCTGAATATGAATACAGTTGCAACTTGATGTAGCCTGAGATCAGTTTTGGATATTACTTTCCCTGCAATAAATGGTAATGTATAGAAAAAGTATTGGAATCATGCCGAAAATCGCAACTTGAGTTTTCAACGGATCTACACGTTTCGGGGCTTCTAGCCTTTAAGAAACGAAAGCACTATTTCTAGCGTAACGTCTGTGTGTGTCTGCGTATGTATCTGTCTGTGTGTCTGTCTGTGCAATGTATGTATCCACTCTAACTTAAAAACTAAGGGACCGAATTTCATAAAATTAGGTAAGTCACTTGTGTTGTTGAGACCCAGATGGTCCGACCTACCTGAAAGATGTGAGCTAACTGTTTGGACGGCCGGTAAGTGCCACCCAATTTAGATCGGAACCCAGGAAGGGAGACATTCACAGGGACCGTACCCTCCTTCCCCAACCACTAACCTCTCGGAAGGGTAAGTAACTTGTGTGTGACTTTGGTGCTGATTAGTTTTTGATACGATTCGGTGTAAAAGAACTCGCCTTTTTTTGCGAAATGACCTGCAAAAATTGCCTGTATTCACTCTAGCTGAAAAACTAATGAATCAAATTTCACAAAATTTGGTAGATAAGTTACTTGTGGATTACCCTGGTGCTGATTAGATTTTGGTACGATTCGAAAAAAGTAATCTACTTTTATTTTACGAAATGTTCTGCAAAAATCGTCAAAATCTAAAATAAAATACTACGTATGTTCAAATATGTCAATTAAATGCTTGTTTTATACATAATGTTTAACAATGAAAAGAATAAGACCAACCCCATTACATTAGGGCCAGCCATTCTCGAGATATTTTAGTTTATTTGCATTTACGCTGCGCTACCGTTGAAAACACTTCCAGTTACCAACTGAGCGCGAAAATTGGAGTAAAAGTGCCAATTCAGTGATATTTTAAATAATTGTGAGCGTTATTTTGTGCAATTAATTCCAATATAATGGATTATTGAAGAAATAGAGAACGTGAATATGAGTCTGCAGGGAAAGTCATGTGCTGCCTACATCAGATTTTTTTTTAATGGATAGGACTGAATTTGGCGGTCTCCGCAAAGGTTCGTAAAGGTTCGTAAAGGAGCGTGGTTCTAGCTTTGCGAACGTCCCATTGGTGGGTTCTGTAAGTATCCCCAATATTTGATTTCATGCTTCTAACGTTAAAATTATATTCCAAAGCAATGTCATTATTTTGTAAAGGCAGCTTCGTTTCAAACTTCAAATATCTGAGGTATGGACTTTTAAAAAATTTTTATACAATAAACTCTTAAGTAAATTTTAAAGAGAACAAACACTTCAAGAGTCACATTCTAGTCAATAGTGAAAGATTGATTGCACGGTACAGCAGACTGAACCGGCCTTAAAGAACATTTTTGTTGTGAAATGATTGATGGATACTTCGAAAAATTTTACATGGTGAACGATAAAGATGTATGAGGACGAAGTTGAAAATTATTCTGTGGCAAAGAATTTACTACAATGCTTGTTAAGAATTATGAAATTTATCAGCTCTTAAAACCAATACCAAAATACTAAACATTCAGATTTTAAAACTTATAAGTGAATACGTGATATAAGTATGGTTATTTGCTACATATGTCGTTCAATAAATTCTTTAAATATTGCGGTCATGGTATCGGATTTTTTTTAAGATTGAAAGGCTAGAAAAACTTAATAGTTCTTAGATATGATTACATATTGCTTCCCATGCGATGCTGATGACAATTTATGCCAAATATGCAGATTAAAAGAAGATTAACTGTAAGGTAGATTAGAAAAATAGATTGAAATCGAAGTCTCGGTTTCCAGAAAGGGGAGAAAATTTGAGTTTTCCTTTGGAGTCCGAACAATTCAATTAGTAGAGGGTTTGCCTCGAGATCCAGAGGTCAGGGTGGGGGTGGTAATGTTCGAATACTTCAAAGAGCATGACTTGTTTGGAATGAAGCTATCTGAAACAATATAATTTTCTGCTCAGAAGGTATGTGTAGGTTTGCTAAGTTGAATCATGTAACATAAACATACTAACATGTTCTTTAAAAATTCAGTTCTCATTGGAGGGCTTGTTTCTCGATAACGTATACAATTTCGTATATTCATATGTGGAATCTTTATCTTATTTTGAGTCTCAAAACACAACATGAAACAACCCGGAACCGGAAACCAAAATCAGACCTTTATGACACTGACTCGACGTGCCATCAGTTACACAAGCCATACAAAAATGTTTTTAAATTATTCTTGCATTCTCTCTTTCAAAATCACGGCCGGCATGCGAGGGTGGATATACGATATTTCTGATCGCTACTGTTCGGCTTTAGCTCGGTTTCAATTTGTAGAGTATTATATTTAATTCTTGGATTAAAAGATTAATCTGACAGAACCAAGGATTCAACTTGGATCATCTGATTACGGCCAAGATGCTACCAGTTACACTACTCCATCCAAAGTTATCCTTAAACACTGCTTAAATATCATTCAGATTTATTTAAAATATCACATTACGAATTGTTAGAGATATACATTATTATGTGTATTCTTTATAAACGCTATAGACTGGTATTTTTAAAAATAAATTTGTATAAATTATAGTGGTCATATACCCTATCGTACCAGATTTTACACATGGGAGCTCATAGAGTGTTCTTAGGAAAGTTCACATACCCCTTATAACTTTCGAAGCGCGTATTGTAACGCTGTGGAAGTAATGTGTGCCTATAGAAAATTAGCCATACGGAGTCGATAAGGCGTGCTAGTAGCGCCCTAGAGGCGAAATACGGAACTTAAGAAAACCAACTCAGAAACAAACTGAGACAGGCAAAACGTCCAATTGGAACACAAAATGGAAGAGCAGAGGCGCGACAACCCAGTGGTTTTGCGCGCAGGAATTGCACTCGGTCGGCACGGGTTCGATTCCCGCCATTGCCAAAAAAGAACTGTAATGTTTACGCGGAGTACGATCACTTTAACCATGTGGATCCGTAAGTCCTTCCGAGAGGTTGGTGTCAGGGGAAGGAGGGCACAGTCCCTGTGGATGCCTCCCCCACTGGGTTCCGGTCTAAATTGGGTGGTACTTCCTGACCGTCCAAACAGATACCTTATGCTTTTTTGGTAGGCCGGAAGGTCTGTGTAGAAGAAGAAGAAAATGAAAGAGCGATGTTTAGTTAGTACAAAACGTTACTTGGTTCAACATAAACACTTACGGAAAAGACCAGATGTATGTAAGTAGTAAGTATGTGTATGTAGACGTACCGCAAGTTCCGTGCAATACAGTTGCAACTAACTGTGCCGAGTAGCCATACACAATGTACAACTTCATCGACCATGCACATTTTGATTTGGGATAAAAAAGGTATCTAAATTAGCATGCAGAATCGCAGAGTTTATGGAAATACAGGCCTTGGCATTGCATTACTTAACACCTTGCTTGCTTCTTCTTCTTCGACCCAGATCGCCCGAATTATCCAAAGGTTTAAGGCATCTGTTTGAACGGCTGGGAGGTGCCACCCAATTTAGACCGGAACAGAGTGAGGGGGGGGGGAGCAGTGGCATATATAGGGACCATACACTTCTTCCCCTTCCATCAACCTCTCGGAATGACTTACGGACTCACATATTTAACGTTGTAAAGAACCTTGCTGTCCCAACCGGGAATCGAACCCTGGATCTTCGAATTGGGCAGCCGACGCTTTACCGTTGAGCTACTGGGACGGAATTGAAGGTTCTAATTGTTGAAGTGGACTCTGCATTCTCCACTCTCTAATATCAGATGGGCGTGTAGCTGACAACCTGGCTGACCACCTCCTGATATTTTTACCTCAGATTAGCTTCCTGATGGTACTTTTATCCTCCTTGTTAGCTTTGTGCGTAGTCGTTATCCTCTCGATTTGAAATCTGAACTCAATATTCCAGAGTCAGATGACTTTGTACTAAATTTCTGTTTTTATTTTCCATGTGCATATTTTTTTTCCTTTTCATATATTTTCCTTTTATATATTTTCTAAATTTTACTTTTAAAATTTTATTATTTTCTTTAATTTTAATCTATTTTCCATTATGTTAATATTTTTGAAAATATATTTGTTAAGTTCAAATATAATGTAAAATTGTCTATTTAACCACAATATTTTTCATCAATTGTTATCTTTTTAGACCTAAATTCGTTTGGCGGGAAGGTAGACTTTGGGCGCCTCCTGAGTGCAGGAGGTATCCTTTCCCGGCCGTGCAGCTAGCTACTCTAAACCCACTATGTGAGTGGCACGGTCTGGGGTCTTCAGATCTCCGATATCTTTGCACTAACTTACAGAGTTGATTTGTTCGGGCGCCATTGAAAAGAACCTTGCTGCCTCAACCGAAGAATCGAACCCTGGATCTTCGAACTGGCCAGCCGACTCTCTACCGTTGAGCTGTGACGAAATTGCAAGCTCTTATTGTTGAAGTGGACTCTGCAACGTGCTCTTACTCCTACGGAACACGGAGACAGTTTAGGTAGAGTCAGGAATCGAACTTGGGTCTTCCGAGTGCAATCTCCACTCGCTAACTACTGGGCTGTCCTACACTTACCTTGCTTGCTTCTTCGCATACCGTCCGACCTACCCGAAAGTGAAAAGTATCTGTTTAGACGACAGGGAAGTGCCACCCAATTTAGACCGGAACCCAATGGAGGTGGCATTCACACGGACAGTACCCTCCTTCTACCTCCAACATCTCAGAAGGACTTACGGATCCACATACTTAATGTGCCATTACTTCGCGTGAACATGGACATTGCTTGCTTAAACCAAGTATTGTTTTGTACTGAACTAGACAATTTTGCCAATTTCTGTTGGTTTTTGAGTTAGTTTTCGTATGTTCTGTATTTAGCCACCATGGGCGCAAAAATAAACTGCGTTCAATAGACTGCACGTGATCATTTATCTGTAGGTATATGTTACATCTGTAGAGATATGGCACGGGTTTTTAATGTCATAGGGGTATACGGGCTTTCTTAAGAATACTGTATACCAAGTTCTGAATTTAAGTGCTACTTGCATGTATTGTCAGTCTTTGCTTTATATATCATACTTGCCAGCCTTTGCTTTATGTAACCGAGAATTGATGCATTTCCCACACAAAGAAAATATTTTCTAACAGCGCAATCAATCAAATTATTGTTATAGCGGTCTGGTTTTAAACTTGCAGCGACTTAACTACTGGCCTTTTGAAAGTTTCCAAACTATAAACTCTTCAGTAAATTTGAAAAAAAAAAAAATAAAACCTTCAAGAGCTACATCCCAATCTATAGTGAAAGATTGATTGCATGATATGATATGACACACTTAAACAGCCACATTTGAAACAGTTTTATCACAAATGATTGATGGCTATTGTGCAAAGAACTTCATATGCAGGGATATGTGTGAATGTGATTCAAAAAGCTTCAGTTTTCACTAAGTTTACTAAATTTTGATTGACTTCTTAGTATGTAATTAAACGCATTTAATAGAAAATGGTGGTTAATTAGCTACCATATTTTCCACAATTGTCAGTTTTCATTTCTGTCATACTTTGTTACCATTTTTATAAGTAATAAAGTCTGATTTTCACAATCTCATACTATTGAATAAAGTATTATTTTCGTATAATTTTCAAATTCGAGATTTAGACAGAAAAACAACTAGTCTTTTGACCTACTTTTCGTTTGTGGGGGCATTTGTGTTTTTAACATATTGCCAATCTATAATCTATCTGCCTATCCCTGAGGAAAAATGACATTTGCAGGCAAACATTATTATTATTTCTCAGGGCAATCATTGTTAGATTAAGTTCTGGGTCGCTCGACCTTGGTGACAAATTAAGTGACCCTGCTGATAAATTTGGTAATATATCGCCAGCTTTGCGAGTTTTAGAAACTTTCTGAATTTTCTAATTTGATTAAGAATTTCAAAGTTTCTTTGATTTTATTCTGGAAAAGGGTCTATAAGACGGTCATAGTTCAATTGGAATTTGTTGGTGCGATAAACGTAAAAATGAATTGGTCAATGCACCAGTGTTTTTAAAACATAATTTTCTGTATTATGAATAAGTTCTTTTAATTGATGTTTCATTGTATCTGATGGTTGTTATGTGGCCCTGCAAGATGCTAGAGACTTATCAGCTGTTATTTTTGTTTAGGCTTATAGATAGAATTTTTCATAATTTGAACCAGCGGAAGTCGAATTATTTAAAATTAAAAGTTTTCTTATCTCTTTCTACTACGGTAAAACATAATAATTTCTGGAAAAATGCTAGTTGTATAATCTATAACTAAAACAGGTGGTTTAACGAAGAACGGGGATAACTTGTCAAGAGGGGAACTAATACCGCACGAACAAAAAAAAAATTGCTTCGCGATTATCGTTCGCAACAATGATTGAAACTATTAATTTACGTGATCATTGAGCCATAAAACACCCTTTTATGTATGATCATGTACAATTATGTCTTATGCTGCCAAGTTAAAAAAATCTGATGTGGGCAGCACATGACTTTTCTCTGCAGACTTATATTCACGTTCTCCTTATTTTAATTAAATTTAATTCACTTTTAATTCAATTTTCGTTCTCATTTGATAACTGGACTTATTTTCAAAGGTGGAGTAGAGAAAATACTAAAAATCTAAAATATCTCGAGAACGGCTAGTCCTAATGTAATAGGGTTTGCCTTATTCTTTCCTTCGTTAAAAATTACGTATAAAACGAGTATTTAATGGATATATTTGAGCATACGTAGGTTTTTATTTTAAATTTTGATGATTTTTGCGGGCCATTTTGCAAAAAAGGCAGGTTAGTTTTACCGAATCGTACCAAAATCTAACCAGCACCAAGGTGATCCATAGGCGACTTATCCACCAAATTTTGTGAAATTCGGTCCATTAGTTTTTCAGCTAGAGTGGATAGAGGCAAATTTTGCGGGCCATTTTGCAAAAAAGGCGGCGAGCTTTTTTTTTTATCCCGAATCGTACTAAAAACTAATCAGCACCATTGTCACACCCAAGTGACTTAGCAACCAAATTTTGTGAAATTTAGTCTATTAGTTTTTGAGTTAGAGTGGATACATACATTGAACAGACAGACAGACAGACAGACAGACACACAGACACACACACAGACGTCACGCTAAAAATAGTTTTTTTCGTATTCTAGAGGTCTCGAAACGTGTAGATCCGTCGAAAACTCGTGTTGCGATTTTCGGCATGATTCCAACACTTTCCCTATACATTACTTTGTATTGCAGAAAAAGTGAAAATCTGATGTGGGCAGCACATGACTTTCCCTGCAGACTCAAATTCACATTTTCTTTATGTCTTTAATAATTCATTAGATTGAGTTTAATTGAACCAAATAACATTAAATTTGCATTTTTAATTCAAATTTTGTTTTTATTTAGTAATTGGACATTTTTCCGAAATCACCGTAACAAAAATGCATGAAATCTCAAATATCTTGAGAACGGTTAGTACTAAAGCATAATGGAGTGTGTTATATTATTTTCCTCTTCCAAAATTGCGTATAAAACAAGAATTTAATTGATGCATTTGAGCATACACTACTTAGTCTTTTTTTTAGATTTATGTGATTTGGGCGGGCCATTTCGTAAAAACAAGCAGGTTGTTCTTTTCTGAACCGTTCCAAAATCCAATCAGCAGCAGAGTATCCCATAAATAACTTATCTACCACATTTTATGAAATTTGGTCAATTATTATTTTAGCTAGAGTGGATACATGAAATTTTTGCAGGCCATTTCGTAAAAAAAGGCGGGTTCTTCTTTTCCGAATCGTACCAAAATCCAATCAGCACCAGGGTCGACTACAAGTGACATATCTGCCAACTTTTACGAAATTTAGTCGATTAGTTGAGTTAGAGTGGAAATATATAATTTTTGCGAGCCATTTCGAAAAAAAAAACCGGTGGGTTGTTCTTTTCCGAATCGTATCAAAATCTAATCAGCACCAGGGTGACCTACAAGTGACTTGTGTACCAAATTTTGTAAAATTTAATCAAGTAGTTTTTGAGTTACAGTGGATAAAGGCAATTTTTGAGGGCCATTTTGCAAAAAAGGCTAGTTGATTTATTCCGAATAGTACCACAAACTAATCAGCACCAGAGTCGCATCCAAGTGACTTCCTTGCCAAATTTTATGAAATTCGGTTCATTAGTTTTTGAGTTAGAGTGGATACATACATTGCACAGACACACAGACACACAGACAAACACACAGACTCACGCTAAAAATAGTGTTTTCTTATTCTAGAGGTATTGAAACGTGTAGATCCGTCGAAAACTTGAGTTCCGATTTTCAACATGATTCCAATACATTCCCTATACTTTATCATGTATTGCAGGGAAAGTAAAAATCTGATGTGGGCAGCACATGACTTTCCCTGCAGACTCAAATTAATATTTTCTTTATTTCCTTAATGATTCGATAGATTGAGTTTTATTGCACAAAATAACACTAAATTTGTATTTTTAATTCAATTTTTGCTTTTATTTGGTAATTGGACATTTTCCCGAAATCGGCGTAACAAAACTGCAATCTCAAATATCTTGAGAACGATTAGTCCTAAAGTATAATGGAGTGTGTTATATTCTTTTCCTCGTCAAAAATTGCGTATAAAACAGAAATTCATTTGATATAGAGCATATATAGTCTCTTTTTTTCGATTTTGGCGATTTTTGCAGGCCATTTCGTAAAAAAAGGCAGGTTGTTCTTCTCCGAATTGTACCAAAATCTAATCAACACCAGAGTATCCCACAAGTAACTTATCTACCATTTTTTGTGAAATTGGGTCAATTAGTATTTTAGCTAGTGTGGATACATGAAATTTTTGCGGACCATTTCCTAAAGAAAGGCTGTTCTTTTCCGAATCGTACCAAACTCTAATCAGCACCAGGGTCGACCAGGAGTGTCCACTTATCTACCACATTTTATGAAATTTAGTCGATTAGTTGAGTTAGAGTGGAAATATACAATTTTTGCGGGCCATTTCATAAAAAAAGGCAGGTTGTTCTTTTCTGAATCGTATCAAAATGTAATCAGCACCAGGGTGACCTACAAGTGACTTATGTACCAAATTTTGTAAAATTTGATCGATTAGTTTTTCAGTACAGTGTATACAAGGCAATTTTTGAGGGCCATTTCGCAAAAAAAGGCGAGTTGGTTTATTCCGAATATTACCCAAAACTAATCAGCACCAGGATCACATACAAGTGACTTACCTACTAAATTTTATGAAATTCGGTCCATTAGTTTTTGAGTTAGAGTGGATACATACATTGCACAGACAGACACACACACAGACGTCACACTAAAAATGTTTTTTTCGTATTCTAGAGGTCCCGAAACGTGTAGATCCGTCGAAAACTCGAGTTGCGATTTTCGGCATCATTCCAATACTTTCCCTATACATTACCATGTATTGCAGGGAAATAAAAAATGTGGAGGAAATATACATGATTTTTCCTGTATAATGCAATAACTTTACTTCTTTTATAGTAACATAATAAGTAATAAAATCTTCTGCACAATATTTTTGGCATTAAACTTTACATTAATAATTAGCGCGTTTATGGATGACACGTAAAAATATTTCGAAGTACGAAATAAACTTTTATTTTCGCAAATCTAACTTAACGAGTACTAAAATGGCTATATAGCGCATATATAAAATGATTTTAATCATTATAAACCAATATTTCAGTATATGAAATTTAATTTATGACTTGAGTTGCAATCAATAAATTCCTGAAATTGAAAATCCAAATTATAATCATGTTGTTCATATGCCAATAATGTATTTAACATTTTGTACTTTTATTTGAAATTGCGAATCTGGTTACTATGTATATTTTATTTTTGCAATGTTTTCACTGTTTAACCATGTTTGTATATCCGTTTTCTTGTAGATGTCTTTGGAATGTTTTTAGAATGTACACTGTGATAAGAAGTATTATCAATAACGATTACATAGTGTTTTGTTCAATATTCGGAAGGAGTTTTTCCCTGAACCAGCTTTCATACGATTCACCGTTCATTTTCCGTGATATTATCATGCACATTTTTTACTTGTAACATTTTACAAGCGTTTAACACGGAACCACCGTTGTTTCCTGGGTGTATTAAAATAAATCTGGACACTTTTCCTGATGGGGCTTCTAATCCAGTTGACAAATCACTTGGAAATGCTTATTTCTCAGCCTGAATTGGGGGAAATGTTGGGAAAATAATCATGTTAGGTAAATAAACATAGAATATCAAATCACAGATCAAATAACAGCATGCCAAACAGGGCAATAGAATAAATGACTTGAAACTTGGTTGTAAAAGGAAAAATATCTTCGCCAATAAAACTTATCCCTATCTGCCGATAATAATAATGTGAAATAAATTTATATCATCTGTTTTTTTAAATTTAAGATAGATTTTTATCCTGTCGGGTATATATGTTGGGTGAAATTTTCTTTTTCAAATTCATTTAAATTTTGATTCTATCTTTAATAGATTTAAAATTAGAAATATTGAGTGAGAATAAAAACAAGAAAGATCAATCATGCTTAAAGCATTGATTATGAAACACTTTCCAACTTCAATGCAATTTTATTTAAACAAGTCTAAAATGCAATACATTCCTCGATAATATTTTGAAACTTATCACAATACTTCATTAATTTATTATATTTGAAAACTTAAACCTTCATCGAAAAAAATGAACTTCATTCAAATGACGGCATTGAAATATAAATTGCCTGGTTTAAACATCTCTAAAATGTTATACATTCCTCGGTAATAGTTTTAGAATTATCATAATACTACGATAATTTATTATATTTGAAAACTTCATCGAAAACAACTGAAATTAATTCAAATGACGTCATAGAAAAAATAACACGCCTGGATCTCTCTATAAAAACAGGATTTCATTCATAACTCTCTTCCATTCATTTCATTCATCACAATACTATAATAATTTATTTTATTTAAACATTTTGTTTAAGACCATGGAGCTACAAAAAATTAAACTCTATGCTTGAAACTTTATTGAAAAAAATCGTCCTTCTCTTTATGAAATCAATTAATATTTCATTCATATCAGCCATGCAGACTCCATGGACTAAATTATTTTGTGTTAAAAAATACAGGAATTCTAATACAACTCATTCTATATATTTTGCTGTTTACATTTTACATAGGTGAAAAATAGGCTTAGTTGTAGAAATAATCAAATTTAGAAGAGCATTTAAACTCAAATATATTGTCATTGCGTTGTTTCAGTATGTAGATGCACAGAATTTAAGCAAAAATAAAGTAGTTTTAGGACGGATACAACACTCAATATGAATTAAAAAGAACGTAAAAAAATCACGATTTTGAAACAAGATGGATACCATATATCATTTTGAAGTGGGTCATATGATCGTTTCATATCATGGTCACGTGATCGTTTCATATAAGAGGTGTAACTATTATTTTAATTTGTATTTAAAAAACTACTGAATATATTTCGCTGAATTTTTTTTTATATATTTTATGGAACAATTTAAATATTACCTAAAATTTTCGAAGCAATTTGTGAATTTTAAATTCGCTTAAAAAATGTTTGAAAAATTAGGTCCTATAGGGCTCAATGTATTTCATTTTTTCGACCCGGGTTCAATCCAAAACTAATTGGGTGATATTATTCATTTATATTTCCATAGGTTCTACAGACCGTCTGAACAGCATACTAAAATTTCATTTTGATTAAGTCATTTTTACGGTAGTTATCGTGCTAACGGACAGACAGACAGACAGACAGACAGAATGAACAAAGTCATAAACACTTTTCAACTTTGTTGTAAAGTGTTAAAAATAAATTTTAACTTTTGCAGAAACGAGTGCTATCTCCTTTTCCGCAGGACGGTATCTCGCCAAGACCAAGCCAACTAATTTTGCCATCTAAGCGAATGAATACAATATTCCACTTCACATTATATGTGAAAAATATTTAAATATTACTTTAATTCTATTTTATTTAATCTTTATATTTGTTTTGTAGTTGAAATATTAAAGAAATATAGTTTAAAAAATATTTTTTATCAACTTTTATGCCGCATTTTTTTTTTTTTTGGCGGAAGAATAAATCTCGTACCTTTTATCTTACTACAGGTTAGGTATTCGTCAAGTTTTTATTAATTATTAAATAAATTATTTACTTTTAAGTTCTGGAGAAACAATGCGTAAAGTAATTTAATTTTGATTATTCAAAAAATATTGTCCAAACTCATAAAAATATTCATTGATAGTAATAACAAACAATCAAAACGAATTTTTAAACTATTGAAATATCCCTCTGGCCTAGATTATTCAGGTTCATTCTTCTAATTATTTTCGTAGTGTGTTGTTCTGTGATTTTGAAAATTTACTTCAGTATATAATTTTTTTAACTAACATGTATAATAAAATGGGTCTTTTAAAATATTCCTGTATCAATGCGTATTTCACTACTCGGATTCATTACTCACTTTAAATTGTGATTGATGAAAATTGAGAAATCTTTGACTAATCTGGTTATATTATAATACTTTTATTGCTTTTGGAAAATTTATGTACACACTTTGGAAATGATGATTGGTGAGTGTAGCGAATAGGATGAGATGGAGCCTCCGAGGAGAAATAAATAAATACAATTTTCGTTTCATAATAAATCATTAGTCATCTGTTTCATTGCTTCGCGTCCAATACTTTATTCTGGCTCACAAATATGTAGTTAAATCTAGAGATGGGCGAATGCGATCGGCGAAAACTCGAATACTAGAAATTAGTCTAGACTCGACATCTGAAATATAACGCCACTAAAAATAATTCGAATACCCGAATATCGAGCCATGATTCCCAGCAGGTTCTGAAATAAAACATCAAGATACATCAGGAGAAGAAATTCGAAAGTATCTAGAAGAAAGTGTAACTCCACCAAGTGAAAATATTTTGCTAATGGAAACAGTATCTGTATCTTTTTTTCAAAGTAATTCTTCAGCACCTCTGGCTTAATTTACTACACACAAACAATAGAAGCATACTAGGTACTGAATGTGTTTATGTTTTTTCTTAAATAAAATTTTTATTAATTGCAAATAATTAAAAATATACTGCAAAATATGCGTATACCGCAAAATATGCTGCAAAATATGCTGAAAAATATACATATACTGCAACATATACACATGCTACAAAATACACTGCAAAATAATTGCATACTGCAAAATAATCACTATACCGCAAAATAATAAAAAATTCAAATAAAAGTTTTATTTCTAAATCAATGCGGTTTTATTAAATACTAGCAGTATACCCGTTCTTCGTACGGAGTATATAATGTAAATAATAAAATAAATCTGAAGAATAAAACATCCTGGTCCCATTTGTAAAAAAATTTCCAAAAAATATGAAGTTGAAACAATATATGCAAAATATAAGCGCTAAAATTGTATGGGACCCTTACTGCTTATATTCGCGAATATTAGAAGATATACCCGTGTATTAGTAGAAGATTACACGTATTACAGCATATGAGTTTCTAAAAGATTTGCCAAAATCCAATAGATGACGTAATAAATTGAAAATATTAATAATCCCGTAATCTTTAAAGCTAAAGACCGTAATTGATTCCAATATATGTTAAAATATGTGTCAATATACCAGTACATTAGAAGATGTAACCGTGCATTTGTAGAAGATTATCCGTACAATATATGAGTTTCAGCAATTTTTTAAAAATAAAACAATGACGTAATCATTTGACAATATCAATAATCCCCGAAATTATCAATAATAATAATGTTTAAACCTGAAGACGGTAATTGATATAATCGAGTCAAAAATGCAATAACAGTGAAATTTATTTTATATACATATTTTTACCTTCCCTGCAATACATGGTAATGTAAAGGGAAAGTATTGGAATCATACCGAAAATCGCAACTCGAGTTTTCTACGGATCTACACGTTTTGAGACCTCTAGAATACGAAAAAACTATTTTTAGCGTGACGTCTGTGTGTGGGTCTGTCTGTCTGTGTGTCTGTCTGTCTGTCTGTCTGTGTGTCTGTGCAATGTATTTATCCACTCTAACTCAAAAACTTATGGACCGAATTTCATAAAATGTGGTAGGTAAGTCACTTGGGTATGACCCTGGTGCTGATTAGTTTTTGGTACGATTCGTTAAAACAGATTTGCGAAATGGCCCGTAAAAATTTCATGTATCCACTCTAGCTAAAATACTAATTGACCAAATTTCACAAAATTTGGTAGATAAGTTACTTGTAGGATACTCTGGTGCTGATTAGATTTTGGTATTAATCGGAAAAGAACAACCTGCCTTTTTTTACGAAACGGCCCTCAAAAATCACAAAAATCTGAGAAAAAACTACCTATGTTAAAATATTTCAATTAAATACTTGTTTTATATGTAATTTTTGATGAACAAAAGAATAAGAGCAACTCTAGGAATATTACTCTAGGACTAACCGTTCTCGAGATATTTTAGATTTTTCGCATTTAGTTATGCCACTTTTGAAAAATGTCAATTACCAAATAAAAACAGAAATCAAATTAAAAATGCAAATTTAGTGTTATTTTGTGCAATTAAACTCAATTTAATGAATTATTAAAGAAATAAAGAGAAAATGAATTTGAGTCTGCAGGGAAAGTCATGTGCTGCCCACATCAGATTTTTATTATTTAAATCGGAAAATACTTAATAACAATCGTCTGCCGCATAAACACATTGGATTTAAATCCATTGCTAAGCGACATGATATAATTTTTTTCAAATAAATTGGCGTAAATATAGAGTCTGCATAATGCTATCTCTATGGCAGATTTAATTAATATCTAAACAACCCCTGGTTTTAGAAACTCGAAACATGAACTAAATTTTAAGTGGGATTTTGTCAAAGCTACCCGCAAAATTTTATTAAATTCAGTTCAGCCGTTCTCCCGTGACGATGAAACAAACATACAGACATGACAGACAGAAAGACAAGCAGATTTTCAATTTTATTTAAATAGATTTCCCTTTATTTATTTATAATTTATTTACTTATATTTAATAAATAATATTAAAAAATAAAAATATTATCTTATAAAGATTTAAAATAATTGGTGTATTCTAGGTATTCAAATATTCGAGATATGGTTAGTATCGAATTTGAGAAAATTGCTATTCGTACATTTCCAGTTAAAACACATTTCATTAGTATTTGGACGGTGATTGTATTTTAATAAATCACCGTAATTTGAATCGACAATTAGTTTTATTGTCTGTATCTTTGAATTATGCAGCCACTTCGTTGAATGGGATTACAAATAGCCCTAATAAGACTCTTCGGTAACTGTGAGTTATCCATTACTGATGAGTTGCGCAGTTGGATAGATCTGATGTTACCTATTCAGATTGAACATTGCTCTTTGATGCTCTTTATAATAGAAATTTAGAAGGATAAAGCGCATAGTTGTTGTACATGATTATTATAAAAGCAATTGTTTTACATCAAAGAGATGTGCAAATTAGCAACAAAGGCTGTTTTAAATTGAATTCGTCATTGATCTTGTCGATATAACATAAGTTCATTCGCATTAGCAATTCTGCATTGTCGCTTGCAGGTCCAGCTTCGCTACGACACCTTGGGGAAAAAACTTCAATTAAAAAAAGATGTCCTGTGCAGTAACTTCTCTAAATAAGAGAATTATGTAAAATTATCTGCAATATTAAAGTTATATGTGTCATGTCGCAATTCTGCGCCATGAGCCTTTTTGTATTTTCTGAAAGAGAAACATCCTTCTCTCCGTTCGTGCCAGTACAGTGTTTTACTAACACTTGTTTCCATTGAAATTACATTAAAAAGCGCTTTTCGTCGAGAAATCGTTGAATTGTCTGGACTTAGTGTCTGGCCGTGGAGCGTGACGTGTTGGCTGTGTAGTCGCTAGGAGAGCGCGCCGTCCAATCAGGAAGAGGCGCATTTTTGTTGCGAAGGAGAAAACTTTTTGCGTGGGCTCAAGCGACCCGCTCTTCGCTCTCTTGGAGCTGAAGATCCCGTGGAGGGAGGACGCTGGTGAATTTGTCGAAAGACTGAGACAAAGGAAGATTTGGCCGAAATGGCTAAGCTATCAGAAAGGGGCTTTTGGTTAAAGGAATCCCGCCCTGGTTCATCTGGAGCTGAAGAAGAGGAGCCTGGAACTTTTCATTAATTATCCTGATGCAAATCTATTCTAAATTATATTTTTTCCATTCCAGGAACTTATCCCATCGACTCTGGAAATTGAGATGAGTAACTAGCGGCTTAGTTTCAATTCGAAGCATTGTTTTCGGAAGTTCGGTTTCTAAAGATTTTGGATTCTCCGAAAATCTCCCTGTGATCTTTTCTGAGGTCCTGCATCAAACCGTGATTACCTGATGCGAATCTGTTGCTCCAAATTAAATAAAATTAAGAGATCAGGTAAATTTTCCTTTTACCGGAATCAATGATTCCGAGGCGGCACTGGCATGATGAAATTAAATTCTATAAGTAAAATGGCTCATATTAAAATATTTAAGGAAATTAGAAATGATTTAAGATCATATGATTATGAACAATGTGATTATTTGAATGTTATATATTTTTACCAGAGCAATTGGTTTCTTGAATGTCTAATATAAGTGAAGCTCTGAAGTTTATTTATTATTTGAAAGTTAAAATACTCATATTGAATTCTTCGAAAAATCTAAAATAAATCAATATTTAAGTTGTGTAAAAATGAGCCTGTTTATTTGTGTCTGTATATTTACTTTACTCACTGTACTTCATTTAGGGTTATTTAATTCCCCTAAACTGGGAACTCCTTTAAATCTTGAACCTGGTGTTTTGCTGATACATTTTTGAGAATATATTTGTTAAATTATGTCTCTTTGGCATTTTGAAATTAAGATCACGAAGTTGTGGGTGATGGAGTCAGTAGGTGCTGTTTTGTACTGACCCAGCTCCCACAAATTGGTGCCGTATCCCTTTCCCAGAGTATTACAGTGAGTGAGGTATAAATTTATGAAAGAGTGCAAATTTTTTATTGTGTAAAAAAATATTGCAGTACTAATATGTCGAAGTAAGTTTAAAAAGTTATTTTGTGGTGCAAAATATTTGAGTTTAATGGGCATAAAAATTTTGTTTATGTGTCATATTTTAAGAAAAAGTGCAAAAGCACATAAGCCCAGACGCTCCAGAGAATTATTTGCATGATTTAATTTGCATTTTACATGTTGAAATTGTGTTACATATATTTTGAGACAATTGACATACATAAATACACAAAATTTTATATGATATATGATATATGAGTAAATTGAAATTTCCAAATACACACACATTAAAAGGTAAATACATGAAGTGCATACATTTATTTTTGAAAAGTGAATACAAAAGTTCTGTGCACATGCAAAAGTGATTCGAAGTTCATGATAATGAACAAATAAGTGAAATAAGTTACACGTAGTGTTTTTCGGTGCTCTGCCTATACATAAATAAGTGATTTAAGCAAAAGTGAAATCAATTTTCCACAATAAACTGTGCTTCGTGATAATTCTGAAATTTTTTGGTGAAAAACCTTGTGCTGAAATGCCTAAATCTAGAAATACGAGAACAAGCAGGAGTAGAGACTCCTCTGCTCATCCAAGTGTGTCCAACCACCGGGTCCCTTCGGTGTCTCCGCCACGACTTTCTCCAAATTCTGGCAGATCAGCTTCCGCTGTTAGAGACTCTAACAAAATGAAAATCGGAGTTGGTTCTCAGTTCCTTGGATCCATTCCAAGTTTTGCTGGCAATGCAAATGAATCTTTTCAGGACTTTTTGGAGAAATTCTCTCTTGTCGCTGAACACGCCGAATGGACAAATAAAGACAGAATTTTCATTTTAAAGTTGAAGTTATCTGGTAGGGCTGAAAGACTGATAAAATCCATCCCGAAACTAAACCAAAGCACGAATTTTTCAGAATTAGTGAATACACTCAAGGACAATTTTACAAAAAAAGAAAATATTGCCAAGAACGTTGCCGCACTAGTAAACTGTAAACAAATGACAAACGAGAGTGTTCGTGATTATGCAAATCGCATAGAGGCTGAATCCTATGTTGCTTTTCCGCAAGATGTGGTGTCTGATAATGAAGATTCCTTGAGAACTGCTATTTTGCTCAACTCTTTTAAAAAAGGGTTGAAAATCCTTTTTAGAAAAGCTGTCTTGTCTGCTAATCCACAGTCATTTGAAGCTGCGAAAGAAATAGCCATTCTGGAAGAAGAAGTACAGAACGAAGAGCTGGAAGAAATGACAGAGGACATAAATGCTGTGAGAATCGAAAAAGACACTAAGCAGGAAATGGAAGAGTTGAAGAATGAATTAAATTTAAAGAAGAAAGAATTTGAGAAATTAAAAAGAAAATATAGTGAAAATTCAGAGAAAAGGAAGAAAAGACTGAATGAAATAAGAGAAGATCTGGAAAAGAGCAATTCCAGTTTCGAGGATTCCTTCATGGATACGCCCTCTACAAGCAGATACAATGAAAATGAATTGGAAGAGGAAGATTGGGAAGATATTCCAGTAAAGAAGAAACATAAACCAACAACATCTTTCAGAACTTCTACACCATCAAAAAGATCTGAAAGTAGAAACCGTTTCAGTCAAAGAAGAATTCCAGTTGCCTCACAGGAAGAAGAGTGGTACGTTAAAAGTCCATATCAAAATTATTCACCAAGAAAGAATTCCTTATTCTTTAGAAGACCTTTTCGTAACAGTTCATATAGAAATTCAAATGTCCAAAGAAGATATTTTTCAAATTTTAGAAATTCCTTTGATAATTATAAATTTCAAAACTTCAATAATTATGGATATAGAAGAAATAACAGATATTTTAATAATAGATTTGGTAATAGAAGGCAATTTAGAAGACAAAACTTTAGAAGACAAAATTTTCAATCTCAAAATTTTAACAAACCAAATTCTGAAGTTAGTTTTATGACGGAAATTAAAGCTCCTTACCAGAAAAATTTTCCGGTCATCTCAGTTTTTGTTGAAGATGTCAAACTGAATGCATTAATCGATACTGGAAGTTCCATAAATATTATCTATAGAGATGCTTTACAGAAAATTAACCCTAGGAAAGTGAAATTAAAACATACATCCTTTATTGTGAAGGGAATTGGAGATCAGGAGGTTTGGGCTGATGAGAGTGCTTCTTTTCTTTTGTCCGTTGGAAAAGACAATGTTGTGATTGAATGTTGCATTTTAAACATACCTGCACCTAGCGAATACAACATGATTTTAGGAAGTACTTTTCTGCATAAAAGTAAAGTGACCATTACCTTTGGACACAAAGATGTTCAACCTGAAATATCTGAGTGCAATGCTATAAATTATAAATGTGACAGAAGAAATTACAATTTTACAAATGATGTAGATTATAGATCCAAAGACACAAATTTTTCAAGAAATTATGAAAATAGATGTAATAATGGATATTTATTTGAACAAAACAATTTTCACAATGAATTTAGAGATGTTGATTTTAGAGATTTTGATGCAAATGGAAATGAAAGGTCAAATTATGAATGTGAAAATGATTTACATGAAAGACAAATGAATGACAATGTACATACAGACAGATTTTTGACAAAAGACAATACCAGTGACAATGAAATATTTCAGACAGATTGTGATAAACATGATGAAGGAAGTTCACAACAAAATCAGGCAATAGGGATTGCCAAAGCTTTCAACAAATGTGTTCTAAAACCATTTTCGGAAACTTTTATTAAATTAAAAAGAAATTACAAAATTGAAAAAGACACGACAGTTTTGCTTGAACCTATCAATAATAAAGAATTTTCTGCAAACAAAATTTTTGTAGCCAGAAGTATCCACAAAATTCCTGAAAATGACTTTTTGTATGCTAAAGTTGCAAACCCATCTGAAAAAATTGTTTACATTAACAAAGGAATGAAATTGGGAACTTTCGAAAACATCCATGAATCTGATATTGACATAAATAATAGAGTTGACATTGAAAACTGTATTGAAGAAAATGAAACATTTGATGCATGGGGAGGAGATTTTGATTTGAAACATATGAACTATGCACAAAAAACCTTGCTTTTGAAATTACTAAGTAAATATAAACATGTTTTTGCTAAAAATATGAAAGAATTGTCTGGATGTGACACTATTTTGCACGAAATTAATCTTGAATCTAACATACCTGTTAGACAGAAGCCATACCGCATTCCACACAATTTACAGAAAGAACTTTCACGCCAGGTAAACGAACTCCTTGATGCAAAAATCATTCAGCGTAGTACATCACCTTACAATACTCCAGTGCTTTTTGTGAAGAAACCTGATGGAAGTTACCGTTTGGTAGCCGATTTTCGAAAGCTCAATAAGATCACTATTGTTGAGAACTTTCCGATTCCAAATATATCGGAATTAATCGATAACTTGTCTGGAGCCTTGTATTTTTCTACCCTGGATCTAACCAGTGGATTTTACCAATTGTGTTTACATCCTGATGATTATCCGAAGACTTCTTTTTCAACACCTGATGGCCACTTTGAATGGACCAGAACCCCATTTGGTCTTAAGAATGCGCCTGCATCCTTTCAGAGACTGATGTCTCTGGTGCTGGCTGGCATATCTGGAATTTACATAGATGATATTATAGTTGCCTCAAGAACATTCGAAGAACATTTGAAAACACTAGAAGAGATTTTTGTAAGATTAAGTAAACATGGTCTAAAATTAAAGCCAAGCAAATGCCATTTTTTCAGAAAAACAATTAAGTATCTTGGATTTTTGGTATCAAATGGAAAAGTACAACCTGATACTCATAATTTGGAAGTTGTAGAGAAATTCAAAATTCCTAAATCAATTAAGAATGTGAGACAATTTCTTGGACTCACCGGATTCTACAGAAAATTCATAAAAGACTATGCAGAACTGACCTTGCCATTAACAGAATTACTGAAAACTAAGAATAATGAAAGCAAAAAGAAATTTATTTGGACTAATGAAGCTCAAAAATCTTTTGAAATTTTAAAAGGAAAACTTCTATCAAAACCTATTTTGACCCTTCCAGATTTCAGAAAACCATTTATTTTACATACAGACGCATCAAATCACTCTTTAGGTAGCTATTTGTCTCAAGAAGATGAGAATAAAATTTTGCATCCAATATCTTACGCAAGCAGAAAGCTTAGCGAAGCAGAATGTAAATACAGTGTTGTCGAGAGAGAAGCATTAGCGGTTGTTTGGGCTACAAACTATTATAAACATTATTTAATTGGAAAACCTTTCACAATTTTTTGTGACCAAAAATCTCTGTCCTTTGTATTTAAATTAAAAGATCCTACATCTAGATTGGCTAGATGGATTGCATCCTTATCACAATTTGATTATCAAATAGTACATAAACCAGGAAAATCAAATGTTGTTGCTGATTATATGTCAAGAAATGTAGATGAATGTACAAATACTATTGACAATATTCCACAAAGATTTGTGTCACAATATAAAGTTATAAATCAAAATGTTAATCAAAATTTTCCAAGTGTAAATCAAAATTCTCAAAGTTCTAATAATGTAAACAATACTAATAGTAGCAATAGAAGAGAATCAGAAATCAATTTGAATCCAGCAAATACAAATGAAGAAAATGAAATTTGTGCTGTTAATAATAATGAAAGTGAAATGCAAAATGAAAATAACTTACAAATTGGTCAATTGGAACAAACATTTACTTGTCCCACCTTGCTCATAAGAATTAAGAATGCTCAGAAATCTGATCCAAGGTGCAATAAAATTATAGATCTCTTAGATAAAAATATAAAACCTTACCCACAAACTTTGGTATTTTTTAGAAAAGATGATATCCTGTGGTGTACTCACAAACACCCAAAGCGTAGACATCAAGAACAAGAAAGAGTTGTTGTTCCACAAGAACTTGTGTCTGAAATTTTATGGTTACATCATGACTGTCCCACTTATGCACATTGTGGATTTAGAAGAACTTTAGCCTCTGTAAGTAGAAAATATTTTTGGCAGGGAATGTATTCCCAAACACAAAATTATGTATCCTCATGTGAAATTTGTGTGGTAAATCGTGGCTTTAGAAATAACAAAGCACCCATACAAAGATTTTCGAAGTCCACATACCCATTTGAGCGTATCGCCATGGATTGTGTCGGACCATTACCTATATCAAGATCTGGAAATAAATTCATATTGGTCATAACTGACTATTTTACAAGATGGCCTGAAGCATATCCCTTGGCTTCAATTAAAACTGAAGACATTTTAAGTTGCTTAGAGCACTACATGGCTCAGCATGGAATACCTAAATTCATCGTCTCGGATCAAGGGACGAATTTTGTTTCTAGAACAGCAAGATGCTTTTATAAGAAATTAGGAATAATAAAGAATACTACTACTGCCTACATGCCATCTGTAGACGGTTGTGTTGAAAGATTAAATGGTACTTTGATCAGATCCTTGAAAAATATTGCATATAACGATAAAGATAATTGGGACAATCTGATACATTTTGCTTTATTAGCACATAGAAATGCCATACATGCTTCTACGGGTGAATCGCCTGCTTATTTACTCTATGGTAGAGATTTAACAGTTCCAAATACTTTGATCACTGGATTTAAACCTCCGACATATGAATCAACATATGATTATGGAGAAGACATGAGATTCAGACTTAAAAGAACATATGATGTAGTAAAAAGTAACTTAGAAAAAGCTGAAAATTCACAAATTTTACAACAGCATAAGAAAGCAAAGATGCCCAATATAAAAGTTGGTGATTTAGTGTATCTTTACACTCCCTTTTTACCTCAAGGCCAGTCAAGAAAACTGAGCTCTTTTAATAAAGGTCCTTTTAAAGTGATAAAACAAACATCTGCAGTGAATTTCTTAATCAGACATGTAATGAATCCCAAAAATGAACAACTGGTTCATGTGAACAGACTGACTCTTTTACCTCCAAGAAGAGAGGAATTGCAAAAATTTTCAAAACAAACTCATGAAAGTCAAAAATTGAACTCTAAGACAAATAAACTTACTCCTGTGATCACCGCTGAGAAAGACTCTGTGAAACTAAAATCTTGTTTGACAAGATCTGGAGATAAATCTCAAAACAAAAAAACTGTGAAACGAGTAAGATTTAATTTGCCAAATAAAAGGGTAAATGAAAATGCTGTTCATACTAGATCAAACTTTCATGCTAATAGAAGTCAACAATATGTTCAGAGAAATAATTCAAATAACTTTGATAATAGAGGAAATGGAAGAATCATTTACAACAATAACTTTAGAAATAGTTATACACCACACCAAAATCAGTATTACATAACAAACAGAAATACACGTACACCCTATAATCTTAGGAATCAAAGATTTTCACAATATTAAATTTTGGTTGAGTTCACAATTTTACAGAAATTAAATTTTGCAAGAAAAGATTTCATTTTAAGTTAAAGTTTACACTTGTTTAAGTTATATTTCAATATTGTCTTTTAAAATAGAATTTATGAAAAAAATTGTTGTGATTTTAAAATTTATTGGAAATCTTGCATTAAGAAAAAAAAAAATAAATAAGTAATTGTTTTGTGAACTATAATTTATCAATGTTTATATTATAATTTAAATAATAAGTAATTTTGTTAATTAGTAAATTTGTTAATTGACTCTCCTTGGACTTTAAAATTTTTCGAGAGTCCTGTCTTGATTGACTTTGATTATATTGATGTGTTTTAATGTAAAAAAATGTTTGATTATTTGTTTAAGTTCATTAATGAAAATAATTAAAATGGTGTTGGTAAATTTATTGTTCCCCTAAGTAAAAGGAGGAAAATTTTGAATATTGAAAAAAAAAAATATATAAATAAATAATGGAAAGTAAATGATTTATTAAAATAAAATTGAAAGTAAATATAAAGTAAATAAAGTAATTGAAATAATTTAAGTAATTTGAATTTGAAAATGAAAAGTTTGAATTTGAAAGTTTTTGAAAATTTAATGAAATTTTTTTTGAAGATCAAAAGTAAATGATCTCTTTTGAAAAATGTTTTGAAACTTTGTTGCTGAGAGAGGTGAAATTTTTGGTTGATGTGTTGTTGAAATTCTGTTCTCTTGAAATTCCATTTCACATTGTTGTTTTTTTTTTGACCAGCAGTTTTCAAACATCTACACAAATTTCAGTTAGACATCATATTTTTATGCTGCAACCCCTTTTTCTGAAAGCTGGCTGGTGGACGCAAACATGGACATATTTACATTGGATCACAGATGAAGATGCAGCTTAGCAAATTAATTGTCCGAACTTTTGTGGCAGGACTGGAGTCCTGGACTACAACTTGCTCCGAGCCTACCTAGGACGGTTGTGATTGGCCAGGTGGGAAACTGGTGAAGCTATGAGGATGATGATGACGAAGAAGATGATGATGTTGGGATCAGCGCATGCTGTCCAAAATTTTTGAGGATATCCGTGCTTCTGAGGCATGTCCTGGCGTCCTGTTTCTGCTGCAATCGCTTCCTGCACGCGAGTATTTTTTTTTCCTTTTTTCTACACCCCCTTTTTTTTAGTATTGGCAACTCGTTAGTCCCCGCCGAGTTTGCTCTTTTGATGTGTTCCTGCTCTTTTACATAACTGACGTGAATTTCAGGAGAAACTTTTCTCCTTCTCTCTCTCTCAGTAGACAAATGTATGTAAATGTAAATTTTTCTTTTGTGACATGAAGTTGTCACTTGTTGAGTTATTTCAGAGTGAAAGTTGTTAAAAGTAAAGTAAATGAAAATTTTAAGATAAATTAAATAATGTAAATAAATGAATAAATTAAAGTAATTTATGAAAGTGTGTCAGAATAAGAAAATTCTGAATTGTTTTAATGACAAAAATAAGTTGAATTAAAGTTAATGTTAAATTTGTTGAATAAATGATGAAAAGTTTAAAGGTTGAAAAATTGGAAAGAGAATGTAATTTAAAGTTAATGTGTTAAAATGAAAGTAATTTAATGTGAAAGTAAGATTTTAATGAAAGTTTTGAAATTAAATATTGAAATTGGAAAATGTAAATATTGAAAGTGACCTTGTTCTCAAAGAGTGAGACAAATTTTGAATGAGTAAAGAATCTCATTTCCTGAATATGACAAATTTAATTTAGAAATTAATTTTCAAAATATTTAACCTTTGATGAAAATTAAAAATAATTGTTTTGTGTCACTCATGTGTTTTGAAAGTGACAATTGTTTGAAATTGTTTGAATTTTGAATTGTTTATATTGTTAAGTTTGTAAATTCATATTATATCATATTTTATTTTTCACATCACCTGGTTGATCTCAATGTAGATGATTGAGATAGTGTGTTGTCAGGCAAATTGCCTTGACAAATTTTCTTTTGAATTTTAGTGTAATAAATGTGAATTTTTGTAGAGGTTCCTTTAAGATGTGGTGACGTCTTGTCATCCTTTTGGTTTTCTTTTGGTCTTTACCTGTGGTGATGAGTGGCTTGGCCAGTCATTCAGATCTACAGTGTTGTTGCTTTTGAGAGAGGTGAACGATCGCACTTTTCTCGCCCAAAATTTTGTATTAAATTATTTTACACTTACAGGTTCCTAAAACTCCTTGTAAATTTTTGTGTTTTTGTGTTTTGAGTGAGAGAAAAATTTTCCTCACTGTGTTCTGAAAATTTTTGCCTCCCAGAAGGGGAGAGCTGTCATGTCGCAATTCTGCGCCATGAGCCTTTTTGTATTTTCTGAAAGAGAAACATCCTTCTCTCCGTTCGTGCCAGTACAGTGTTTTACTAACACTTGTTTCCATTGAAATTACATTAAAAAGCGCTTTTCGTCGAGAAATCGTTGAATTGTCTGGACTTAGTGTCTGGCCGTGGAGCGTGACGTGTTGGCTGTGTAGTCGCTAGGAGAGCGCGCCGTCCAATCAGGAAGAGGCGCATTTTTGTTGCGAAGGAGAAAACTTTTTGCGTGGGCTCAAGCGACCCGCTCTTCGCTCTCTTGGAGCTGAAGATCCCGTGGAGGGAGGACGCTGGTGAATTTGTCGAAAGACTGAGACAAAGGAAGATTTGGCCGAAATGGCTAAGCTATCAGAAAGGGGCTTTTGGTTAAAGGAATCCCGCCCTGGTTCATCTGGAGCTGAAGAAGAGGAGCCTGGAACTTTTCATTAATTATCCTGATGCAAATCTATTCTAAATTATATTTTTTCCATTCCAGGAACTTATCCCATCGACTCTGGAAATTGAGATGAGTAACTAGCGGCTTAGTTTCAATTCGAAGCATTGTTTTCGGAAGTTCGGTTTCTAAAGATTTTGGATTCTCCGAAAATCTCCCTGTGATCTTTTCTGAGGTCCTGCATCAAACCGTGATTACCTGATGCGAATCTGTTGCTCCAAATTAAATAAAATTAAGAGATCAGGTAAATTTTCCTTTTACCGGAATCAATGATTCCGAGGCGGCACTGGCATGATGAAATTAAATTCTATAAGTAAAATGGCTCATATTAAAATATTTAAGGAAATTAGAAATGATTTAAGATCATATGATTATGAACAATGTGATTATTTGAATGTTATATATTTTTACCAGAGCAATTGGTTTCTTGAATGTCTAATATAAGTGAAGCTCTGAAGTTTATTTATTATTTGAAAGTTAAAATACTCATATTGAATTCTTCGAAAAATCTAAAATAAATCAATATTTAAGTTGTGTAAAAATGAGCCTGTTTATTTGTGTCTGTATATTTACTTTACTCACTGTACTTCATTTAGGGTTATTTAATTCCCCTAAACTGGGAACTCCTTTAAATCTTGAACCTGGTGTTTTGCTGATACATTTTTGAGAATATATTTGTTAAATTATGTCTCTTTGGCATTTTGAAATTAAGATCACGAAGTTGTGGGTGATGGAGTCAGTAGGTGCTGTTTTGTACTGACCCAGCTCCCACATATGTATGATAGAAATTACGCAGAAAGATGAGAAGATTGTAATTGGGGTTTCCCTTGAATATGACTCCTGCAGCAGTTTCTGACTGCAAATCGAAATCAGACTTCGTATAAAAACTATCTGACCAGTCCTTTTGTTTTGATATAGCCCTGGTTTGTAAGGGATAATTACCCAATTTTTTTTAAACTCAACAAATCGCCTAATATTGTAAATGGTTGTTTGGGTTTTTTTCTTTACTGCGCAACTTTTCTATTTAAACTCTTTTTTTTTCAAGAGAATCATATAAAATTTAGGCCCTCTAATTTATGTAAATACTACCCACAGGAAAAAAAAATCTGATGTGGGCAACGCATGACTTTCCCTGCAGACTCAAATTCGTGGTCTCTTTATTTCTTTAGTAATTCATTAAATTGAGTTTAATTGCACAAAATAACACTGAATTTGTACTTTTAATTCAATTTTTGCTTTTATTTTGTAATTGGACATTTTTTAGAAGGTGAGGTAAAAAAATGTAAAACAACTCAAATATCTCGAGAACGGTTAGACCTAGAGTAATGGGGTTAGTCTTATTCTTTTCCTCTTTAAAAATGACGTATCAAACATGCATTTAATTGATACATTTGAGCATACGTAATCTTTCTTTTTATTTTGACGATTTTTGCGGACATTACGTAAAAAACGGCAGGTTCTTCTTTTCCGAATCTTACCAAAAATCTAATCAGCACCATGGTATACCACAAGTGACTTATCTACGAAAATTTTGGAAATTTGGTCAATTCGTTTCTTAGCTAGAGTCGATACATGAGATTTTTGCGGACTGTTTCGAAGAAAAAAATGCGGATTTTTTTATTCCAAATCGTACCAAAATCCAATCAGCACCAGGGTCACACACAAGTGATTTGCATGAAATTGTATGAAATTCGGTCAGTTAGTTTTTGAGTTAGAATGGGTGCATTGCACAGACAGACACACAGACATATAGACACAAACACGCAGACGTCACGCCAAAAATAGTTTTTCGTGTTCTGGAGGTCCAAAAACGTGTAGATCCGTCCAAAACTTGAGTTGCGATTTTCGGCACGATTCCAATGTACATTACCATGTGTGAGATCAGATTAAGACCACGAATATGTGAGATAGTTTAATTTTTTTTATTTATTAAGGCTGTAATGTTGGACAATGGCAGCAGATGTAAGGACGTCAGTTTTTTCAACACTTTGACCCCAGAGGTCAATTAGGCCATAAACCTAAGAGGCTAAAGTGTAGCTACAAGACTGGATAAAAACGTTGAGTAATATGGATGATATCTGATCGCGTTGCCCTAAGTCCGTCAATGGTAGCCAAATGGGCGTTACAGACCTTAGGCAAAGGGGGCGGCAACCGAAAGGCGCTAAAAAGGATATGCAAGAAGGCGCTAAAAATAATATGCACGAATTTGATGACAGATTAGACAAGATATTCTGAGTAATAATCACATAGATTAGAAGATAGATTTAGAGTAGAATACCATGATGATTCCGTAAGAGTGTGTTCCACAGAGATTCCTAAAAAAGTCCACAAAAATGGCCTGATTTAGACTTCAACGAAATGAGCAGATGCAGTACGAGTAGGAGCACAATACTTAGAGTTAGTGCCAGTACGATAAACACGATTTCTACACGAGATTAAAGATCAATTTCATAGAGAGAGTTCCAAAGAAATGCCCTGATATAGAGTTGTTCTAAAAGTATTCCCAAAAGGATGTCCAGTAGTACGATATGATCAATGAGTACGAGTGGGTGTACTACACCGCAAGTTAGTTCCAGTACAATATGATCGACTTAAGTACGAGCTGTGTGACAAAATCTAAAAACAACCAGCAGGTATGTGCGAGTTAAGTATTAGAGAAGGTCATAAATGCAATTTTGGGATTTTTAATTTACCTGGTCTCACATTTGCAATCTCCTCCGCAAATAGTAATATGATAATTGTTGTAATGAATTTATTAAGTAATCAAACGTGCTTAATAAATGATTTTATTTTGAAGTTAAATTGGTGCAATTAATTGTGGTAGTATGTTAATGTGTTCTATTCCAGAAACTCGCACTTCAGATAAATAAGGTGGGTTTAAGCGGCACACAACACAATGTGTTTTAGTGTTTCACGATTTACGATCAACGGCTATGTTTAGATAATTTTAGTTAAAGGTATGCTTTGCATTATATTTCTTTTTGTGCACCACACCATATATTGCAGGAGAAGTAATATACGAAAGAATGTCATACATAAGGAGCAACGTAAATGAGCACAAATAACACAATATTGAAACACATTGTCCTTACTTGCGGTGCTCTTGTTTTCCTTATTCTTTTCACAATGTATTTTACTTATTGATTTCGCGTATATAATTTTAACAAAATTTCAAATTCAAAGTATGTGACAAAAATCAAGTTGGAAAAGTGATGTCAACTATATTAAAACACCTTGTATATTAAACTCTAATGCAGAATATATTTAATCATTGCATTACATTTTTTTTTCAAATTCATCACGTGAATTTAAGATATTTTGTTTTCCTATTCCTTAAATTTTGTACGCACACATTCATGTATGTCGCGTTAATGTATTATATACTGAAAATAGCATTTCTGAAAGAGCAAGTGAACAATTAGTACAATGAATTAATTTCATTAATGTAAGTTTTGTGTCCATTCTTCTTTGTTTGAAATAGTAGTTTCTAACACTTTACAACAAAATTGAAAGGTGTTTATGACTTTGTTCATTCTGTCTGTCTGTCTGTCTGTCTGTCTGTCCGTTAGCACGATAACTGCCGTAAAAATGAGTTTATCAAAATGAAATTTTAGAATGTTGTTCAGACGGTCTGCGGGACCTATGGGAATATAAATGAATGATATCACCCAATTAGTTTTGGATTGAACTCAGGTTGAAAAAATGAAATACATTGAACCCTATGGGACCTAATTTTTCAAACATTTTTTAAGCGGATTTACAATTCACAAATTACTTCGAAAATTTTAGGAAATATTGGAAATATTCAAATTATCCCATAAAATATATAAAAAAAATCAGCAAATATATTTAGTAGTTTTTAAATAAAAATTAAAATAATAATTACACCTTTTATATGAAGCAATCATGTGACAACTATATGAAGAGATCACGTGACCCACTTCAAAATAAAATATTTCATCCATCGTTTGTCAAAATCGTGATTTTTAAAGTTTTTTCTAATTCATATTTAGTGTTTTATCCGTCCTAAAACGGCTTTATTTTTGCTTAAATTCTGTGCATCTACATACTGAAACAACGCAATTATTCACTTATGGAAAATGTAAATACCAAAAGATATTGAATGAGTTGTACAAGAATTGCTGCATTTCTTTAACGCAAAACTATTTAGCTCATGGAGTCTGCAATATAGCTGATATGAATGAAATATCAATTGACTTTACAGAGAGAAGGACGATTTTTTTCGATGAAGTTTTAAGCATAGAGTTTAATTACTTGTACCTCCACGGTATTGAGTTTTTAAATAAAATAAATTATTATAGTATTGTGATGAATGAAATGAATGGAAATTTGTATATGAATGAAGTGCTGCTTTTATAGAGAGAGCCAGGCTTGTTATATTTCGATGACTTCGTTTGAAAAAATTTCATTTGTTTTTGATGTAGTTTTCAAATATGTTAAATTATTGTAGTATTATGATAATTTTAAAAATATTATCGAGGAATGCATCGTATTTTAGAGATGCTTAAACCAGGCAATTTATATTTCAATGCCGTCATTTGACGTTCATTTTTCCGATCAAGTTTTAAGTTTTCAAATATAATAAATTAATGTAATCTTGTGATAATTCTAAAAATATTACCGATCAATGTTTCGCATTTTAGAGATGTTTAAATAAAATTGCATTTCAGTTGGAAAGTGTTTCATAATCAATGCTTTATGCATGATTGATCTTTCTTGTCTTTCTTACATTGTACTTGCTCGTATGTTGTGCACTTATTATTAACACTTTACAACAAAGTTGAAAAGTGTTTATGACTTTGTTCATTCTGTCTGTCTGTCTGTCCGTTAGCGCGATAACTGCCGTGAAAATGGCTTCATCAAAATGAAATTTTAGTATGCTGTTCAGATGTTCTGTAGAACCTATGGGAATATAAATGAATAATATCACCCAATTAGTTTTGGATTGAACCCGGATTGAAAAAATGAAGTACACTGAACTCCATGGGACGTAATTTTTCAAACATTTTTTAAGCGGATTTAAAATTCACAAATTGCTTCGAAAATTTTAGGAAATATTCAAATTATCCCATAAAATATATAAGAAAAATTTCAGCAAAATATATTCTTGGGTTTATTATAAGTACTTGGGTTTATAATAATTACTTGGGTTTATTATAAGAGATTAGATTTAGTTGTGAATTTAAACGAGGACATATTGCGGCATAGGGTACCTTCTGGTCTCACAATTTGTTTTATACAGGTTTTAAAAAAATTCGAGAAACACGAAACAACGCATCAGGAACAAAGAACGACTTTTCCCTCTCATTTATAGAATGTGTTGTTGGGTGCCGCTCGAAGTAGAGTTCAAAATGCACATTTCTAAAATCTTATGAATTTGAAATTTACAATATAAGATTTTAATGTTATTATAAGTATTCCTTGAAAAAATCACGAGACTTCGATGAATTTGCTAAAAAATTGATTGCTGCAAAAACTGGTTTTAATATATTTAGTGACTGATAGTCGTCAAAGTTCACTAGTGTATTCATTAAGATGAGCTATTGTTTGCTGCTCTTACGTCAAAGCAGTTATATAGTTGCAAAAGAGAAGGATATAGGGGGGGTCGAGACTTCCAATCAAATGCAATGCAGTGTAAACAATTGCAGTGTAATGTTAATTGCAGTTAATTGCAGTGCAATGATATCGCTTCAGTTTTTAGCTTAAAGGTGGTAATATTTTACAGAATGTACTGTTATACAAATCAACACAAAGTTTGACAAATTCAAGTTGCGACATCCGGTAAATTTTAACCTATTTCGGTATGATATCTACTAAAGAATAGGTACCAAAATGAAATACATATGTTAAAACAAAGATATGTGTTTATTATTTTAAAATGTCTATTAGGTCAAAAATAGGTCAATGCATATGCTCAAAATACAAGGTGACAGGCAGAAAAAGAGTATAGGCTATTAAAAATACACAACAATAGCCAGGTAAACAGTAGACCACCATTCACCAGACAAGAACGTTTAAAAGGGCATCACAGTTGTCTTATTACGGCAAAGATATAATCTGCTAGGTGGAGAAACAGGAACGTTATGGAAGCCAGGCGCTGATGATGATGCATCAAACATAAGTCAAAACACTGACGGGAAAAAAATCCAACAATACGCATGCAGAGTTTAAACAGAAAAGTTGCAATGAACCATTGAGGCATCATCTTATTTATTCAACTGCCAAAATCGTCGGCGTATTCTCTATATCAATTTCGACGCACTCATAAGCACTAGATCGTTTCGTCCAGCCATTGCTCACCTAATAGGGGTTTCCCAAGACTACTCACCACTGTTTAGAACTACCCTCTTGCCACGCTACGCTGGGTTTTTAAACAACTGGCTGTAGCCGGAATTTGTATATACAATTTGCATAAGTTCCGTTTCTGGCTAGATAGGTCGCGCATGTTTATCAGCCAGGTTTAAGTATCCCGTTGGAATGAGACTAGAATAGAACTCGATCTTGCTACGCTAAGGATTGTGGTGTATTGTGACAAGACCATCATACAGTTTCATAAATTAATAAGAAAAGTGTACTATTCTTGCTTTCAATTGCATTAAATTAAAAGTTTGAATGTGATAAATGCGCCTATTACGATGAAAATAGTGAACACTGTTCTTTATCTAATAAATTATTATGTCTAACAATTGTAAAGGTGTCTTTTACTTTATTTTTACTTTCCTTATATACATAATGTATAAGGAAAGTATTGTGACGGGATCGAAAATTCGAATTCGAGTTTTCGACGGGAGAGCACGTTTCAAGCATCCCTGATCACGAATCAAACATTTTTGAAGTGATGTCTTTGTGTGTGTGTGTGTGAAAGTATGTGTGTGTGTCAGTGAGCCTGTGGAGACGATAACTGACGAACGAATGGACCGATTCAAACGAAATTTGGTACAAAAATCATAATCCGTAAACTCTGGAAGCTTATTATTTTTATACGCAATCGAATGCACAGAACCCCCTAAATTTTCGAATGAAATTTTGAAAAAATCGTTAAAAAATCAAAACCGCTAATAAAGTTACGCAAATAGACATTTCTTATGTCATTTTTCATTAGGAAACGATTGGCATAAATTTTAGAACGCTAACATGAACCGTTCTTGAGATATTGCACATTTTTCAAAAAAAATATCACAAAGTTATATAAAATAAAAATTAAAAATATTTCCTATTGAGAAACATGTTCACTTTTCATATGTAATACCATGCGATAAATTGGGTGACATCATTCTCGTGGATCTAGGTCGTTCCATTCATGAAAAAAGATACTTTGAGTAATACTTTTGTATTTGAACGCCAATAGTCATTTATCTGCTGTAAGAATAACTTATTTCTCCGCTCATAACGCTTGGCGAGATTTTGGCGACGAATTTGGCGGAATGTCGCCAACTTGCCGACATTTTTAATTGTTGCCAAATTAACAAAAATCACGCCAAATGGATAAAAATGACGTTAAATCAATGAAAATGACGGCTCATTGACGAAAATTCAACATCTTGAAAGAATATAAATATATACTATAAAAATAACCTATTTTTTACTGTAAAAATAGTAAATTCATTACATTATATAAGAATAGTCATGTGCTGCCCACATCAGATTTTTGTATTGGAAATCATGCAAGGGTTACGGCGGCGCTCCCTCCTATAATAAATTATAGAACTTAAAATTCTTGACAAATATATTCAATTATCGAAAAAATTCATTGTATACAAAATATCTACAAGATTTTACTGTGAATTGTTGAAATATATATCAATTTCCCATATGTCCATGCCTACATTTGTCAACTCCCATTGGATTCATAGTTTTCTTAGGCGGTTGAAATGGTGTTTACTTGCAATAAATATGAAAGATGGGATAAAGTATTAAGCAGGCGGTTTTATTCCACATCACTATATTTGCAGGTGCTAAAATAATCAAGAAAAATACATGAATTGATATAACTTTTCGGTGTGGATTTTAATATTGGCAATAATTCTGCCATTTCAGGTGCGAATTTCATTTTATTTCATTTATAGTCCGACAGGTCATAGGTAATTTTTAATGGATATCATATGGACAGCCTTAAGTTTGAAAGGTATAGCATCATTCTCCCCCCTCCCCCAATAGAGTATGAGATTGCACAAAATTAAAACGAAAATATTGTTACTTACCGTCCATATGTATCGATAATATTTAGAAAGTTTTCTTTATAAAATAAATGATTTCATTTAATCTTAACGAAGTGACTCAATGGTTATGCCTTTAATCCAGAAATCTGCGCCACATATGGTTGCAGATAAGATGTATTTCACATCAAAAGTCCATGCCATGGACTGTCCTCTTCGGATAATATATTTTGGCTATATAGAAACGAGTTATATGTCTTATTTTTAGTTGCGTGCCCACCGGCAAGCTGTATCCGCAATGTGAAATAATTTTATAACCCGTCAATGCAACACAGCATACTAATTTAGCCCTTTTGTGATCCAGCTATTTTCCAGACGTTTAGCCATAGAAACTTACGTCAAAACATTTATAGTTATAAATCTAGTCATTGACATTTGCGAATTACTTTGTCCTTAGCCCTTTTGTTCAGTCAAAACTTTAGATACTTTATTCTGAACCAAAGAAATTTTCAAATTTATTATATAAAATCAAATTAATTTTTGTTTGTATATTAGATAAAACTTCAAAACAAGGTCTGGAAACTGAGTGACAATATTTTCTTAACATTACATGAAAATTGCATTTCTAAAATTTTTATAGTGAAAAAAGAATTAAACTCTTCAAAGAAGGTGTGTGCGGACAACGCTTCATAAAAGAACCACCAAAGTCAATTTATATTTCCGCGGAGGATACAATTATTCTACTAGGATTCATGTTACTCATATCCTTTTCAAGAAAGATGCACGAAGTATAACAATTTTTAAGACTTAGGCGTTAGGATATTTATTGTTTAAAACTGTATTAGGTTTTTGGATAGAATTTTAAGTGTAATTTGGTTTATTTTTGCCAATTTAGGATTATAAATATATTTGAGGAATTTTGGTTATTGAAAAATATGAAATAACTTTATTATAATACTGTAAAACAACTCTGATTAGTTTACGATGAACGAGGAAATAGAGCATTGTGTGTGTGGTGTGTGTGTGTGTGTGTGTGTGTGTGGTGTGTATGTGTGTGTGTGTGTGTGTGCAAAGAAATATGATTTAAAATTTGAAAGTCAGGCTACGCCCTAAGTAGAACACGCCTATGCTTTATATTTTAAATCGGAGATTTGGTTTGAGGTTTTCTTATATTTAAGTATTATGTATGTGTGTGTTATAAATAATGGTTTAGTGCAAGATTTTATAAATTTTGATGAAAGTAGAGGGAGGAGGTTCTATTTTTCAATGACTACTGCATGCCTGGCTTAAAATATCAAGGAAAAACTAAAATAAATATGTTTCAAAAGATATTTAAAACTCTCCTCTTCCAAAGCCTTTAAAATTGTGAAACTCTACAAAGTCTCTTTGGAGTAGTAGAAAATACTTCCAAATGAAATTTGAGAAATCGAAAGTTAGAGGAAAATTTAAACTTTGAGGGAAAAATTTAAACTTTGATTAAGTGGTCTGATGTGAAGGTTGCATACTACAGATGACTTCTGAGTAGAAATAACAGGGCTTAAAAATTTGAATGATGAATAATTGACCTGATAACTTTGTGTGCTAACTCTATTAGTTAATTCGCATAATATTGATGAAAAATAGTGCACTTCGAGTCAGATTATTATTTTTAAACGTACATTTTGTAATTAAAGGAAATCAGGTATGCTTAATGCAATCTAATCATTCGAAGTTAACTTAAAATGAAAGAAAGCTTTGTACTCATTTCAAGTGCCCAGGTGACACATTGAATGTGCATTCGACACACCTATAACGTCTAACTTTTTGATTTTGATGACTTTGACTCATATATGATTTTAACTGTTCTTTCTGGGTCTATACTTTTACTCCCCGTTTATGATTTTCATTGTAACATGTTTTGTTTATTTTGAGAAATAACAAAATTATAAAAAATGTATTGAACATTATGTTACTATCTTATATGAAAACTGATAAATAATATATAATAATGGGAAGAACAATGTGGATATAAAAATCGTGTCAGTAATAAACCAGCAAACCTACACAAGAATGGGAGTCAGACTGGAACTAATTGCAACAGAAATTAATCTTTTGTTATTAGGTTCCATTTATCCATAGGAACAATATATTAAAAATAAAGAACGATATATGTAGGAGGATACTTTCAAAATGGTGTCTCCAATATGGCATCTGTTTCTTAGGAGTCTTCGACCGTTTGTGCTAAATAATTTTATTTCTATCAATTTAATCATAAAATTTGTTATAAAATTTTCTTATAAAACATGGAAAAACAAATTTATTTTCAAATTATATGTAGAAATCCAATATCAATTAAGCCAGTTTCAAGTAAATGCATTTTTAATATTAAAATTATTGGTTTTCGAAGGTATTCAGAATGTTATTAATTAAGTAATTTTATTCACAGGAATATATTTTATTTACGTTGATCCAGTATTAAAAATTTTTACATGTAAGAAGTCATGGTTGTATAGTTGCTTAAGGTTTCCCTTTTTGTGATCACCGAGGATTAGAAAGATGAGAGACTATATGCTCCACGTGGTAAATCTTCTGATGATGCAGAACTTGCAAACATTCTTACAGCAAAATAAGTTGCTCGAATCAACATTGCATGCTATATAGGAAGTGTTAGCATTAATATGCTGGATTGTGTGTTCATCATGATTGTCGCCAGAAATACCGTCATAAGAATGAGATTAAACAGATAAACCGTCACAAATGGAAAACCGACAGAACAATCTTCAAGTTTATCTATAATTTTACGTTTGTCTCTTCCACATTTTAAGCTAAAAGAATGTTGCCAGTTTTGGGGAAAGCCATCGAAAATATTTTGCGGAAAGAAAGAGGATATAATTTCTGTATTCAGTTAGAACTATCGAATGTAAACAGAATCATGTAAACATCTGTGAAAGTCGAAAGCATACATAGGAAAATGAGGTTCTGCCTGGCATTTTAACCGTCAGTGATCTTCTCGCCGCAGTAGAATTGTACCACCACGCATGCAGCACACATTTTAGGGCAATGGAAATCTTTGATGACACCACTTCTTTATGTTGGTATTAAAGTTCCAATGGGGCGACTTCAGCATGATTATGTGAATGAATTATTTTGTGATGGAAGCTAATGACAATGAGCAGATAACAATTAAAGAACTAGTTGACAAAATGAAAGAATAATGTGAAGAAAATACATTCAGTACAAATGAAGAGGAGAATAATTGATCACTATGTTAAGAATGTAATCATTACAGAGGAGGCTGCAGAAGAAGACTGTTTAAGAAGACTGCAGAAGCAATACTCTATGAATACAATAACTGCCAGATAACCATAAATTTTGGGGAGGAATTGCCAGAGATCTGGACATTGAGCAAGTCTGAAATCTACTTGGGGTCTGACTTATAGGAGAGAATTTGGGGATTTTCAAGGTCAGGTATGGCTCTTATTTATTCCTTCTTGCTCAGAGCTCAACAATATATTGCAGAAGTTGACATCGCTAAAGTATCACGTCAGCGGCCCAGAATAAAGGCTGTTCTAACTATCGAATGGAATGTGATAACAAGAACTTATACATCATATTTTCATTCCTTCAGAACAGAAATCCTTTTACTGATAATGGAGATAGAAGTTTGAGAAATATTGCAAATGGGGTAGCTGCAAAAAAAATTATTACTGTTGGAAAAGTGAATTGTGGGCAGGAAATCGTAAAGTCTATGGTTGGTAAAAATGTTTCAGAATATTCATGTACAAAATCAAGGCCAGCTGTCATTCTTAAGCAATTGTAAAGCTTTTTATTGGATAGTAAAAGGGTACATATTGATCCCCAAATAACATTCCAGTATTTCATTCTAGAGGCCAAAATTAAAGAAGATGTAGAATAAATATTTCTGTATGGGATTTGCGATAGATCAAGTTTGATACAAGATAGATCAAGTAATCTCCAAAGTTTGACTCAGTAGGTTTATAGAGTTATAAATAGGTATAGCTAAAACACTACAAAATTGATGAGATATGTAGATTACATCAAGAGAGTAAAGATTAAGTCGATAGTAATTCACTACTTTATCGCCTTTATCTCCCATGGACCAATGGAGAATCGAACGAATCAGTCGATAATCGTATGATAAATCGTATAAGTGATAAATATTTCCGATACTTACGTAAAGAGAAATTTCTGTGACACAATGGTTGTGTTTTATGAATATGGCAAAAGCCAATCAGTAAATGATGAGACAGACACTCGACAAGCGATCTAGAAGAATAGGAAATGTAACTCCAGTCTTCACTGAAGACTTTTATCACAAGAAAGGAAACTTTTTGAGAAATAAGCAAATTAGCAGAGTTTTATTGAGATGCTTAGTGAACATCTGATTGATTCTGATAGGAAAGTGAAATATACAGATAAAAAGGCTGGCCTGTTTATTCTTGAAACGGCTGTTGACGCATGACTTTCCTTATATAGTGCAATGAATTTACTACTTTTACAGTAAAAAAAAATCTGATGTGGGCAACACATGACTTTCCTTATATAATGTAATGAATTTACTACTTTTACAGTAAAAAAATAGGTTTTTCTTATAGTAGATACTAATATTCTTTCCAAGATATTGAATTTTAGACAATTAGTCGTCATTTTCATTGATTTAGCATCATTTTTATCCATTTGGCGAGATTTTCATTAATTTGGCAACATTTCAAAAAGTCGCCAAATTGGCGACATTCCGCCAAATTCGTCGCCAAAATCTCGCCAAGCGTTATGCACTAAGAAAAAAGTTATTCTTACAGCAGATAAATGACTATTGGCGTTCAAATACAAGAGTATTATTCAAAGTATATTTTTTCATGAATGGAACGAGCTAGATCCACGAGAATGATGTCACTCAATTTATCGCATGGTATTACATATGAAAAGTGAACATGTTTCTCAATAGGAATTTCTTTTTTATGTGACTTTTTCATAATTTTTTTGAAAAATGCACAATATCTAAAGAACGGTTCATGTTAGCGTTCTAAAATTTATGCCAATCGTTTTCTAATGAAAAATTACATAAGAAATGTCTATTTGCGTAACTTTATTAGCGGTTTTGATTTTTTGACGATTTTTTCAAAATTTCATTCGAAAATTTAGGGGGGTTCTGAACATTCGATTACGTATAAAAACAATAGGCTTCCAGTGTTTACGGATTGCGATTTTTGTACCAAATTTGGTTCGAATCGGTCCATTCGTTCACCAGTTATCGTCTCCACAGACTCACTGATACACACACATACTTTCACACACACACACACACACACACACACACACACACACACACACACACACATACACACACACAGACATCACCTCAAAAATGTTTGATTCGTGATCAGGAATGCTTGAAACGTGCTCTCCTGTCGAAAACTCGAATTCGAATTTTCGACCCCGTCACAATACTTTCCTCATACATTATGTATATAAGGAAAGTAAAATAGGTTATTCTCATAGTAGACACTTATATTCTTTCCAAGATATTGGATTTTCGTTAATGAGTCGTCATTTTCATTAATTTAGCGTCATTTTTATCCATTTGGCGAGACTTTTGTTAATTTGGCAACATTTAAAAAAGTCGCCAAGTTGGCGGCATTCCGCCAAATGCAGCACCAAAATCTCGTCAAGCGTTAGGAACGGCATAAATAAATTATTCTTATAGCCGATAAATGACTATTGGCGTTCAAATACAAAAGTAAAGTATCTTTTCTCATGAATGGAACGAGCTAGATCTACGAGAATGATATTACCAAATTTAATAAAATGTAATTAAATATCTCGAGAACCGTTCATGCTAGCGTTCTAAACATTTTATGCCATTCGTTTTCTAAGGAAAAATTAGATAAGAAATGTCTATTTGCGTTACTTTATTAAAGGTTTTGATTTCTTGGTGATTTTTTTCAAAATTTCACTCGAAAATATAGGGGGTTCTGAACACTCGATTGTGTTTGAAAACAATAGGCTTCCAGTATCCATGGATTGTAATTTTTGTATCAAATTTCATTCGAATCGCTCCATTCGTTCGTGAGATATCGTCTTCACATATTCACTGACTCACACACATACACACACACAGACATCACCTCAAAAATGTTCGATTCGTGATCAGGGATGCTTGAAACGTGCTCTCCTTTCGAAAACTCGAACTCGAATTTTCGACCCCTTCACAATACTTTCCTTATAGATTATACTATGTATATAAGGAAAGTAAAAACATCAAAGTGATACAGCATCCACCCTATTCTCCTGATCTTGCTATGTGTGATTTTTGGCTATTTTTACTTTCCTTATATACATAGTATAATGTATAAGGAAAGTATTGTGACGGGGTCGAAAAGTCGAATTCGAGTTTCCGAATTCACGTTTTGAGAGCACGTTTCAAGCATCCCTGATTATGAATCGAATATTTTTAGGTGATGTCTGTGTGTTTGTGTGTCAGTGAGTCTGTGGAGACGATATCCCACGAATGAATGGAACGATTCCAATGAAATTTGATACAAAAATTACAATCTGTGAATACTGGAAGTTTATTGTTATTAAACATAATCGAATGTTCAGAACCCTCAAAATTTTCGAGTGAAATTTTGAAAAAATAATCAAAAAATCAAATCCTTTAATAAAGTTACGCAAATAGACATTTCTTATGTAATTTGTCCTTAGAAAATGATTGACATAAACTTTAGAACCCTAGCACAAACCGTTCTCGAAATATTACACATTTTTCAAATAAATGTACCAAAATATCCCATAAATTAAAAAAAAAATATTAACTGCTGAGAACCATGTTCACTTTTCATATATAATATCATGCGATAAATTTGGTGACATCATTCTCGTGGATTTAGCTCATTCCATTCACGAGAAAAGACACTTTGAGTAATGCTTTTGTGTTTGAACGCCAATAGTCATTTATCTGCCATAAGATCAACTTATTTCTCCATCCATGACGCTTGGCGACATTTTGGCGACGAGTTTGGCGGAATGTCACCAACTTGGCGCTTTTTAAATGTTGCCATATTAACAAAAATCTCGCTAAATGGATAAAAATGACGCCAAATCAAAGAAAATGACGACTAATTGACGAAATGTCAATATCTTGGAAAGAATATAAGTAACCACTATAAGAATAACCTATTTTTTGCTGTAAAAGTAGTAAATTCATTGCATTATATAAGGAAAGTCATGTATTGGCCACATCAGATTTTTTAATCTAAAACAATTACGTAGGCGTCGTTTTTATTCCGAAGATGATATAAGGCTGTAAAAGCATATTTTTCATCAATTCCAAGAAATAGATGGCTTGAAGCATTTAATATTTGGAAAAGGGCTTGAAGCATTTAATCTTCGCTTGCAAAAGTGCATTGATGTTGAGAGTACTTTGAACACACCTAAGAGTAGGTAAGTTTAACTTGCACCACTTAGCCGTATCTCAAAAAATTTCAGTGTAATCCTCGTATTTTGGATGATTTGTAAACAAGAAAGATCAATCATGCTTAAAGCATTGACTACATAGGTGAAAAATAGGCTTAGTTGTAGAAATAATCAAATTTGAATGAGAATTTAAACTCAAATGTATTGTCATTGTGTTGTTGTAGTATGTAGATGCACAGAATTTAAGCAAAAATAAAGTAGTTTTAGGACGGATACAACACTCAATATGAATTAAAAAGAACTTTAAAAAATCACGATTTTGAAACAAGATGGATGCCATATATCATTTTGAAGTGGGTCATGTGATCGTTTCATATCATGACCACGTGATCGTTTCATATAAGAGATGTGTAATTATTATTTTAATTTTTATTTAAAAAACTACTGAATATATTTCGCTGAATTTTTTTTTATATATTTTATGGAACAATTTGGCTATTACCTAAAATTTTCGAAGCAATTTGTGAATTTTAAATCCGCTTAAAAATGTTTGAAAAATTAGGTCCCATAGGGTTCAATGTATTTCATTTTTTCAACCCGGGTTCAATCCAAAACTAATTGGGTGATATTATTCATTTATATTCCCATAGGTCCGTCTGAACAACATACTAAAATTTCATTTTGATTAAGTCATTTTTACGGCAGTTATCGTGCTAACTGACAGACAGACAGACAGAATGAACTAGGTCATAAACACTTTTCAACTTTGTTGTAAAGTGTTAAAAAAAGGATCCAGTTATCAAACATTTTCAAAATTGAGTCCAGTGCCTTTTTCAGTACAGCTTTTCAGGCTGATTCTAAAAATGAACCTCATATCTTTACGATAATTGGAAGTCACATTACAAATTTTGCTTTAATTAATTAAAACATAGAAAAATTATTTGAAGTTTCTGGATTGAAGGAAAATGTTTGATTTCTCATAACTGGCAACACACAGAGCGTAATAAAAACGTATCTCTTATTTGAGAAGCATATGGCAGCATAAATCCATTGAAAACTAAAATTGTATAGTTTGCGCTATAATGTCTATATACCACGCTATCTTGAAAGTAAAATTACCAGTAATTGGACCCCCTTTTTTTCTAAACCATTACATTTTACCGGATTAAAAAGTATACTGACCTCAGGATTTCTGTGTTCTGCGTTGCCAGACAACTACAAAAAATTACCAATCATTCATCATTAAGAACTGCGCTTAGTTGGACATTATTGATCAGCTAATAGTTTTGGGGTAACTCCTCGTTATTACTTTCCTTATATACATAATGTATAAGAAAAGTATTGTGACGGGGTTGAAAATTCGAATACGAGTTTTCGACGGGAGAGCACGTTTCAAGCATCCCTGATTACGAATCAAACAATTTTTGAAGTGATGTCTGTGTGTGTATGTGTGTGTGTGTGAGTGTGTGTGTGTGTGTGAAAGTATGTATGTGTGTGTGTGAGTGTGTGTGTCAGTGAGATTGTGGAGACGATAACTGACGAACGAATGGACCGATTCGAACAAAATTTGGTACAAAAATCACAATCCTTAAACACTGGAAGCCTATCGTTTTTATACGTAATCGAATGTTCAGAACCCTCCTGAATTTTCGAATGAAATTTTGAAAAAATCGTCAAAAAATCAAAACCGCTAATAAAGTTACGCAGATAGACATTTCTTATGTAATTTTTCATTAGAAAACGATTGTTATAAATTTTAGAATGCTAACATGAACCGTTCTCGAGATATTGCACATTTTTTAAAAAAATTATCAAAAAGTCATATAAAATAAAAAAAATATATTTCCTATTGAGAAATATGTTCACTTTTCATATGTAATACCATGCGATAAATTTGGTGACATCATTCTCGTGGATCTAGGTCTTTCCATTCATGAGAAAAGATACTTCGAGTAATACTTTTGTATTTGAACGCCAATAGTCATTTATCTTCTATACGAATAACTTATTTCTCCATCAGTAAAGCTTGGCGAGATTTTGGCGACGAATTTGGCGGCATGTCCCCAACTTGGCGACTTTTTGAAATTTTTTTATATATAATAATATTTAATTAGTTTTCGCTCATTATATTAGATTTATCCTGTTAAATGGTACAATACCACAAATAAATTATTTCTAAAACTATTATTGCAAGTACAAAAATGCGTTTTATATATTTATTTAAAAAATGTGCAATATCTCGAGAACGGTACGTGCTAGTGTTCTAAAGTTTATGTCAATCGTTTTCTAAAGAAAAATTACATAAGAAATATCTATTTGTGAAACTTTATTAAAGGTTTTGATTTCTTGATGATTTTTTCAAAATTTCACTCGAAAATTTAGGGGGGTTCTGAACATTCGATTACGTTTAAAAGCAATAGGCTTCCAGTATTCACGGATTGCGATATTTGTACCAAATTTCATTCGAATCGCTCTATTCGTTTGTGAGATATCATCTCCATAGACTCACTGACACACACACACACACACACAGACATCACCCCAAAAATGCTTTATTCGTGATCAGGGATGCTTGAAACGTGCTCTCCCGTCGAAAATTGGAATTCGAATTTTCGACCCCTTCAGAATACTTTCCTTATACATTCATATTATGTAAGTTAGGAAAATAACAAGTGGATTTGTTTTCACTATCTGTTTTCAGCAACAATTAAATCGAAGTATTTACGTGTAATGTTGTATTGTATTTTGTAAGCAATTTATGGTATTAGGGCAGAAATGACTATGAGAAAAATTTCCTATGTATTTAACCACCTGTAGTTGGTCGAGCTGTGAGTATATATCACACGCTTTGCATGTAAAGATAGCCGGTAATTCGGAAGTGATCTTAAGGGTTCCATTTTCGCTGTAACTGACTTTTAGAATCTTCTCAACAATATGTTATCAGTTCCAATAAATATTAGCGAACCTTTAGCCAACAAAGAGTCTGCTATGTATTTACCACAGAGTGCGGAGTGTGAGCATTTTTCTCATCAAGTGATCGCTGGCATTTACGTCCCATGACGGATTTTCTCGCAAAGCGACCACTGGCGTTTGTGTTTTGTATTTCTATAGATATCGCAATGATACTAGTGTGTTTATCATACAATACGATTTTTAATCCCTTTCGTTAGACTTGCATTTTGAGCAGCTGTACTTTTGATAACTTTTGAGCAAGATAGTTCTTTTATTGCTCAAAGAGCCGGAATATTCAGTTACGAACGGCGATCGATGCGGTTAGCACTACAGAAAAGTTGAAATCAAAAATAAATTTTCTAACCTGAATTCAGGAAGAATGTGATATATATATATATATATATATATATATATATATATATATATATATATATATATATATATATATATATATATATATATATATATATATATATATATATATATATATATATATATATATATATATATATACATATATACATATATATGAAATAAAGGAATTTTTTGCTTTGTTTGCTCTTTCATTTTATATATATATACTTTTATATATAACTAACTATTTTTTAATGATTAATATATACATTCATACTCATGTCCTATATATATATATATATATATATATATATATATATAAATATAAAATTGTAAATCCAATTTTAGAATGTAAGTAGTAACTCATAATACACTATCTTAAAATTTGTCTACAAAATACAATGAAATAAAGGAAATTCAACCATAAAGAGGAAATTATAAAACGTGATGCAGGTAATAAAGACAAAGATAATCAACAAATTTCAAAGGTGAGGAATAAAAATAGGAAAACAAAAAAATCAAGCAAAAAAGCTTGCACGTGGAAGAGCTCTAGGCTTAAGGATAGTTCATTTCGAAAAAATTATTTTTCAAGTCCATATATTCCTTCGAAATGAACACAAAAATGCTTGTTTCTAAACACAAGATAGATTTTATTTATAAACTTGTGTTATATGGACGACAAGCATAAAGATTGGAAAAAAATATAGGAAATATAAATACCTTAAAATACACCTCTTAAAGTTCAACCATGACGAGCAATATATATATATATATATGATAAAAAGATAAAAATAAATAAAAAGTAAGACTAATTTAAACATGATCAGTGTCATATCTTGGTTCAAAAACAATACGGAGGAAAATAAAGTAAAGAGGATATGAAAGGAAATATCAGACATAAGGAAAACAATGCTTCCATGTGGCAAAAGGAACTTAATTTTAAAATATCAATAATACACATGAATTTATCAACATTCAAGGGCGATACATGTAAATCAAGTTCAAACATCAAAGGATTAACAAAATCTGGAGGCTCAAAATATTAAAATAACAAAAATAAAAGTAAGAGAAAAGATGCAATCCGAAAATATGAATTTGGATAGAACCTCCGTAGATCCAGCTTTTCAAGGATCTTTGCATCCACAGAGGTTCCAAATGTGTTTCGCTCAACGATACAGCTACATGGCCGAAACATCGTCAAAAGATCTAATATATATATATATTGCAACTCGTTTCTATTGTTTAGAAATATTTTTCTTAATCAGTTTTTTAGAACATATAGATTATCTGATAAAAAATTCCATGCTTTACATATTGATAATCTAAAAATTACCAGCAATTTATATAAATATCCTTCTTATTTTGTAAATGGTATAGTTAAAATATTTAGAATAGCTGGATATTCTTGAATTTTATTTATTTAATATTGCTTTAAATTTTAGCCTGACTTCTCCCATCTCTTGTTTTAATATTTTATTATTTTATTTATGCGTCCACTTTGACATTAGCCTTTCTTTTATTGTACCTCTTGATGGTATATTATCTCTTGTACATGTGTCTTTTCGCATTACTGTTATTTATTTCTTACGAATGGCAACAGTATATTTTATTCCTTTGTGAATGGCAACACTTGTCACTTCTTTCTGTGTTCCCATGCTTATTAGGTTAGTGTGTTTTTTCAGTCCGTTTTTTGGTATCCATTTTCCTTTTATTTTTATTTTTTATGTATGTCGTCCAAGTAGAAATAGTTTATACATATAATCTGTCTATTTCTTCAGAAACATACATTTTTGTGTTTGCTTCTACAAAAAACTTGGGCATGAGTACGATTTTTGTGGAAGTGAGCAATTCATGATTTAGGCTTAGAGCCTTGCCCTCGTATATAGCGTTTGTGCATGATTTCGTTTGTTATTCTTTTTTCGAGTCTTTACCTTTGTATTTTGATACTTTTCAATGACATGTTGATTCGATATTTATTTTATTTATTTGTTTTTATTTTTTTCCATTTGCTTGAGGATTTGTTGATTTATACTTTTATTTCGTATGCCTGCTAGATATTTGAATTTTCGTGTTACAGATTCTCACTTTTCTTTCATTGGATCTTCAAACCTTTTTTTCTTACATATATATATATATAAGCGAAAAAGGGCTGCGGGCGTCCTATTTGTTCAGAGCATTCATCCTACGTGTGCCCCAAATACTGGGCCGGAAAATACGTCTAAGATGACATTTTATTTGAACCACGTACATTTTATTTGATTTACGAGACTTGCAGTCTAAGTGCTTATTGCACATAAATAATTTATATTTTGCTTTACAAAGTGTGTATTTGGTTTTTGCTTTTATATTTCCATCGTTTAATTTTGCTATGAAATACTCTGTATAACAATTGTGAAAAAATAATTTCGGGTGGAATTTACTTGTTCGTGATTGCTAAATATGAAGTATGTCTTAAAAAGAAATATTTCTGAAGCGTTATATTGTTGGGTTGCTTTAGAATTTAGGTAATTTGGAGGTTTGAAAATTTACTTTTATTTCTTTTTCCCTGGCTCAATATTCTTAATTTGGTAATATTTAAATAATATTTATTGGCTTTTTCATTTATTCTTTAATTCGAATATTTTTAATCTTCTAAATTAATTTTTCTTTATAATATTCTTAGTTAAAAATGTTCCATTCCTTAAATTAATATTACTTTTGATTTGTAAATTTTAAAAATTATTTATTTATTTGATTCCCCTTAAAATTCCCTTTAATTTGATGTCTCATTTTCCCATTTTGGTTAGAAATTCCGTTTGTTCTACAGTTTCAAGTTATTTCCATGTCTCACTGCAATTCAAAAATTTCAGTTGCGGCCATTTTCGGAATTCTGTTTTGCGGGCTTTTTACTGCGATTAAATGCGCCACCTAAGCGTTTTCGCGCCTCTGGAATTCGTGATTTATTTTAATTGGTTCGCGTTTTTACGGATCGTCTGCTCTCGGAATTATGAGTATTATTTTTGGCAATTCTAATTTCGGTAAGCGAATTTTAATTGCTGCCGTTTATCTAAACTCCGCGTTTTTGCCGCACATATAAATACGCGCGTAGAACTTTTCAGTTTCAGTTTTTTGTTGAAATCCTTCGTCGGTGTTAGCGCGAGAAGCGCGTTGTTTATTTTTGAATGGAACTTATGTTCCACGCGAGCTTTTCAATGGAACGTTAGGTTCCTCGCGTTTTTTTTTTTAACATTTGTAGTTTTAATTTAAATGATGGTTTTTCGAGTTTTTATCGCGAAATTCACGAAGTAACTCACGGAAAGATGTGTTGTGAGAATTTATTACGTGTGCTACGAGAATGAAGCGCCTCTAGAAACTTCGTCCGGTAGTTTTAAGAAGATCCGAGTGTACCAGAAGTAGCTGTTAGGTCTGATCTCCTGAGTTTACAATCCTTTTCAAGAAAAATGCTGAATCCTCTCCTGTTTCAAGTTTGGTGATTTCCAGTAAACCAGTCTACAAAATTTGTTTCCTACCAGTGCAGTTCTAATAAATTGGAACTTTTTCCCCCCTGTCTGATGACCCATCTGGTGAATATTGCTGTTATATTTAAACTCCTAATTTCTTAAATTCTCAATATTTGAGATGTATTTAATCAAATTTTATTCTGTAAATTTAAAATTCTAAACTTTATTCTGAGAGCAAATTTCTAAACCTTCATAAATTTTTAAGAGCCTGGGTAAAATTCTAAAATTCTTTAAATTTAATATTTTTGTTAATGATTTTTGATGAAATTTAAATAGATTGTTCTGAGTTAAGTTTTTATGCTAATTCCTTAATTTTAACTAAGTTGATAAAATTCTAATGTCTAAAATTCTAATGTTAACTCTTCCTGAGTTGCCTGCCTGTGAGCAGTGTTTTTGTATTTGTTAATTTGAATTAATTTGAAGTACTATTTAATAAACTAATTTTCTTTAAACTAAATATTATGTCTTCATTTATCTTTTTTAAACACAGCAGGTTTTATTCTATCTGTCAAACACAACAGTAGTTTTGGTGCCGTGTACCAGTCTAGAAATTGCTCTCATGTTTTATAATATTTATTAGTAGTATTAAACTTTCAATTGTATTGCAATTATGGATGATGTTAGAGAAAATAACTGTATGTATATTTCTGTATTTGGGTCAGACGAAACTGGAGATAGCTCTAAAGATAAGCCTTTTGAAACTTTATTATATGCAATGTTCTCTGTTGGTAAAGAGCCATTTCCTTCATTTCTTACAAATTCAAACGATGGTAAAGATTGGGATTTAATTCCCAGAAGTCAGGTTGCTAGTACCAAGAAAACTTGGTTATCCTTATTGGAAAGAAATTTACCTTCTAAAATAAACATTGAGGCAACCTCTGATAATGTAAATTCTGTTGGTAACAAAAATATTGATTCAAATGTTAATAGTAAACAATATGACTTAAATGAACAGGGATTAAAAATAGATTCTTCTAAATGTAATGTAATGAGTAATTTTAAAACAGTCTCTTCAATAGGAGACTTTTTAGATTCAATCCCAGTGTTTTCAGGAGAGGAATCTGGCCTCCCATTAGAGGATTACATAGATAGAATTAAAATGTTAGCTGACCATGCAAATTGGTCTGAGTCAGACAAGCTCTTAGTTTTAAAGTTAAAACTGTCAGGCATGGCTGCAAGATTTATTAGAGATAATCCTAAGTTAAAAGAAGAGAAATCTTTCTCTCAAATTCTTAAATCTTTACGCGACAGATTTTCCTCAATAAAATGTTTACACAGTAACTTGAGAGCATTTTTGCAAAGTTATCAGAGACCAAATGAATCTGTGCGTCAGTTTGCTGCTAGAGTTGAGGCTTCCTCATATAAAACTGTTTCACCTGCCTTACTGAATGACAGAGTGGCAAACCAGCAAAGACTTGATGTCTTGTGCTCGGTTTTCATTGAAGGCTTGAAGCCTCATTTCAAACGGCTAATCCTACCTCAAAACCACAAGAGTTTTGACTCTGCAAAAAGGCATGCTGTGGCAGAGGAAGAGGTGTGGAGCAAGCAACATGGGGATGATCCCCAATATGTAATGAGTCTTGGAGAATCTGAAAATAAGCAGCTCCATGATGAGCTTAAGAGAAATAAAATGGAGGTAGAGAACCTCACTAAAAGGCTTGCTGAGTTGCAAACTCAGATTAACACCAAACCACAGCTGCCTCAAACTAGAGTGACAAAGGATAGCCGAAGGTGTTTTTCATGTGGTCTATTAGGTCACATAAGTGTGGATTGTAGGAAATTTCCTCAATCACACAGGTTCAACAGAAATTCTAGGTCTCTGCCTACTTGAATGTATCAACAACCTTTTTCTTTTCCACAACCTACACAAATCAATCCATATAATTTTCCACAACAAATGCAAGGATTTCAACAACCTACTCAATTTTTTTACCATCAGCCAAATCAAAACTTTCAGCCTGACATTAATGAAACTAAACCTAAAATGAGTTACAACACTTTTTATGCACCTAGGGGTGATAAAAATGACAACGACAAACAAAATTTAAACTAAGTAAGGGTGAAGGGAGTTTTCACTCCAACTTACCTTCTGAAGCCCTTGGGGTGTTACCTGTGATGAAAAATTCAAATTTGATTTCATTACAGAATTTGTCTCTACCAGTGATTTCTGGTATGATAAATAATGTTGATATTCCTATACTTATTGATTCTGGTGCTTCTATTAATGTGTTGTTTACAAATGTATTATCTCATTTAAATATACCTGACAGTCAATTAACTAAATGTAATATAAATTTAAAAGGCATCTCTAGTGATATTATAAAAGTTTCCAAAAAATTGAATATTAATTTAAATTTAAATAACAAAATATTTAATGTTGATTTTTATATTATGGACTGTGATTCTTGTAATTATTCAGCAATACTTGGTGTGAAATTTTTAAAGGGTTATAAGATGTCAATAGATTTTAGTAATAATGTTTTATACAATAATATTGTAACTGTGCCTTTTGCAATTAAGGATGAATCTGTACCATTTTCATTATCTAATGCAACTCAATTCTTTAATAATTATGAAATTAACAGAGAAAATACTTTGAATTCTGAAAAATATAGGGATAATTTGTGCTATGCACTTAGGAAATACACAATTCCTCCTCTATCGGAGGCTTTCATACAACTAAAATTAAAAGAGATTGTTAAATTTAATTCACCTACTGTGATGATTGAGCCTTTAAACAACAGTAAAATTCTGGTCGCTAGATCAGTAAATAATGTATCTAGATCTAATATATATAATGTAAAAGTATTGAATTTGTCAACTGATGAGTTGCACATAAATAAGCATTCAAATTTAGCAAAAATTGTTCCTATCACAGTAGTATCTTCCTTTTCAGTTAACAATATTACTGAGTCAAGTGCAGAGAGTGGTGATAATTTTGATGTTTGGGGAGGAAATTTTGATCTTTCACACTTAGACTATACCGGCCGTCCAAATAGTTGCTCTTAGTCCTTTGGACGAGTCGGACGGTCTGGGTCTTCAACACTTAGACTATAATGAAAAAAGACAAATAGAGAGTTTAATTAATGATTATAAACATATTTTTGCTAATTCTATTCCAGATTTAAAGGGGTGTGATACAGTTTTTCATAACATTAACTTAAAAGATGATATTCCTGTTAAACAGAAACCTTATAGAGTTCCTTATCATGTAAGAGATGAATTAGATAGACAAATTAATGAGCTTCTTGAAAATGACATTATACAAGAAAGTGATTCACCATTCTCCGCACCTGTACTGTTTGTTAAAAAGGCAGATGGAACATTAAGATTAGTAACAGATTTTAGAAAATTAAATGATAAAACTATTGATGATATTTTTCCACTGCCAAATATCACTGAATTGATTGATAGTTTAAGTGGTGCGAAATATTTTTCTACATTAGACTTAACATCTGGATTTTATCAAATGAAATTGCACCCAGACGACACACACAAATCTGGCTTTTCTACACCTTTTGGCCACTATGAATGGAAAAGAGTCCCTTTTGGTTTGAAAAATGCCCCCAGCTCCTTTCAACGACTTATGTCCATCGTCCTAGCTAAACTTTCCCCTTTACAAATTTCTATTTACATAGATGATATTGTTATTGCATCTAGAACCTTTGAGGAACACTTAATGAAATTAAAGGTAGTATTTGATAGATTATCTCAACATAAATTATGTTTAAAGCCAAGTAAATGCAATTTTTTTAAATCTTCAATAAATTATTTGGGTTTTCAAGTTTCTGAAGGTATTGTCCAGCCTGACCCTCAAATTTAAAAACTGTTAAAAATTTTCAAAAACCCACCTCTAAAAAACAAATTCGCCAATTTTTAGGATTAACTGGTTTCTACAGAAAATTTATTGAAAATTAGTCCTTAAAAGCTCTTCCCTTAACTAATTTAACAAAGCAAAATATTAAATTCTCTTGGACCCCTGAAGCAGAAAATTCTTATCAAACCTTAAAATCCAAATTACTTAAAGAACCCATTTTACATCTCCCTGATTTTTCAAAACCGTTTTCGGTATGTACCGATGCATCGAATTTTGCTCTTGGAGCAGTTCTCTGTCAAGAAGGAAAGGATGGATTTTTGCACCCTATTGCTTATGCTAGTAAAAAACTAAAAGATGCAGAAAGAAACTATAGCACAGTCGAGAAAGAGACTTTAGGAGTTGTCTGGGCAACATCCTATTTTAAGCAATACCTTTTGGGAAAACATTTTACTGTTTATTGTGATCAGGCCTCCCTTTCAAATGTTTTAAAATTAAAAGACCCCACTTCTAGGATAGCACGGTGGATAATGTCCATGACCCAGTTTAATTACAAAATTATTCATAAACCTGGTCGCCTAAATTTAACAGCTGATTATCTATCTAGATGTGTAAATAATGTAACAGTAAACACTATAGACTTGGATGTTGATACAAACCTTCTTTTAAGAGTACGTAATTCTCAAAATTCTGACCCTAATTGTATAAGAATTGGCTCATGCTTAGATAAAAATATTGACCCATTCCCTAAAAATTTAATGTTTTTCTTAAAAGATGATGTATTATATTGTACTAATAGAAAACCTAAATTAAAATATCAAAGAAAAGAGCGTATTGTTGTTCCACAAAATTTGATCTCTGATATTCTAAATTATTGTCATGATTCGATCACTGCAGGACATGGTGGTTTTAGAAGGACTTTGAGGAAAATTCAGCAACACTTTTATTGGCCTAGGATGTATGTTCAAATTTTAAATTATGTTAAGAGTTGTCCTGATTGTTTACAGAAAAGAGGATTTAAACAAAAACAAAAAGCTCCTTTACAGAGGTTTCCAAATTCTACTTACCCTATGGAAAGAATAGCTATGGATTGTATTGGCCCCATGCCTCTAACTTACTCTGGCAATAAGTACATACTAGTGATTACCGACTATTTTACTCGTTGGCCAGAAGCTTATGCTATCCCCAATATTAAATCTGAAACTATTTTAAATTGTTTAGAAAACTTCTTTTCTCTTCATGGTGTGCCAAAACACATTATCACTGACAAAGGATCTAATTTCATTTCGAATGCTGCCATGAAGTTGTATGAAAAATTAGGTATTGAAAAACATACCACTACTAGCTATCACCCACAATCAGATGGAGTTTGCGAGCGTTTAAACAGTAAAATAATTAACACACTTAGTCATTTAGTGTCTGAAACACAAGAGGATTGGGATCGACATTTATCTTTTGCCTTGCTGGCCCACCGAACATCAATCCATTCCTCGACTGGTGAGTCTCCAGCTAATCTTCTCTATGGTAGAGAATTAATTTTGCCACATCATCTTCTTTTTAATTTAAATGAACAAAATTTTACCAATGTTAGTGATTATAGTCAGGATTTGGCAATTCGTATGAAAAAATCTTTTGAAATAGTAAAGAAGAACTTACTTAAAGCAGCTAAAACACAAGAGACATACAGAAATAAATCTGCTGTTATAAAAGATATAAAAGTTGGAGATTTAGTATATTTATACATTCCTGTTTTTCCAAGAGGACATTGTAAGAAACTCTCCAAACTTAATAAAGGTCCTTTTAAAGTTATACAAAAAACATCTAATGTAAACTTTAAAATTCAACATGTAAATGACACACGAAATATTCAGTTGGTGCACATTGACAGATTAACAAAAATTCCAGAAAGAGATTCTGTGTTCTTTTCTTGTGCACAATCTGATAATTCAGCAAGTAATACATCTCATGAGAATGATATAATTCCAACAAAAAGATATAATTTACGACAAAGGAAAAACTAGAATGACATTTTTTTTATTTTATTGTTGCGCAACATAATTTTTTTTAAGTGTATAATTTTTATATGTGTGTATTTTGTTATTGGTACATTGCAGAATGCTGCAAACTGGATTTAATTGGTGTTGATTTTAAGATAAAATTTGTTATTGTTGTTATTGATATTGCAGATTACTGCAGGATTTAGATAAATGATTGAGAGAAAAGATTAATTTGAATTATATGAATTGATGATAATATTTATAGATAGAAATATATTGTTACTTATTTGTTGTTATTGAGAGTGCAGATTTCTGCAAATATTTAATTACGTGGTCCATGACGTAAGTTCTGATCACATATGTTGATATTTTTTTTGGTATATATTTGATGTCGGTAAAAGTATTAGAGTTCTGCAAAGATAAAAGGGCAGTGTATATAAGATAACTTCAGAATACAGATGATATTGTTTGGTTTTGAATGGACATGAATAGATACTTGTGTCTTTGAAATTTTAGTATATTATTGTTACTTATTGATAATAATTGTTATTGTGTCAATTGTCATTTGACACTTCTATTGAAATTTTATTTATTTTATACAACTTATGTACATTGTTTTATTTTTTTAGATCACTCTATTTACACATTTTTTTTTCTTTCCAGCTGGTATTTATATTTTGTAGTGGAAATGAGAGTTGTTTCTCATTGGTTATTCAAGGTACCTTTTCAAAATTCAATGTTTCGATTCTTTGAAAACTATTTGGCTGGTCCAATGTTTTCGTAAAAATTTTTATTTTTATTTATAGCTAATGAGAATCAATGTCAAATCTACTACCTTTACTTTTGTCTACACAAATTTAGTGATCTGATGTACAAAAATTTATTCATTATATAATTCTTGTTTTAGTCTATAGTTTGTTAACAAACTGCTTATTCCGAAATAGAGGTTGAATTCGGATAAAAATTGCTATACTTAAATTGGTAACTTCTGATAGATATTTTATTTTTATTATAAAAAATTTTTCATTTTTCAAATGAAAAATTTTTGGGGGATAGGTGGAAGGAATGTGTTGGGTTGCTTTAGAATTTAGGTAATTTGGAGGTTTGAAAATTTACTTTTATTTCTTTTTCCCTGGCTCAATATTCTTAATTTGGTAATATTTAAATAATATTTATTGGCTTTTTCATTTATTCTTTAATTCGAATATTTTTAATCTTCTAAATTAATTTTTCTTTATAATATTCTTAGTTAAAAATGTTCCATTCCTTAAATTAATATTACTTTTGATTTGTAAATTTTAAAATTATTTATTTATTTGATTCCTCTTAAAATTCCCTTTAATTTGATGTCTCATTTTCCCATTTTGGTTAGAAATTCCGTTTGTTCTACAGTTTCAAGTTATTTCCATGTCTCACTGCAATTCAAAAATTTCAGTTGCGGCCATTTTCGGAATTCTGTTTTGCGGGCTTTTTACTGCGATTAAATGCGCCACCTAAGCGTTTTCGCGCCTCTGGAATTCGTGATTTATTTTAATTGGTTCGCGTTTTTACGGATCGTCTGCTCTCGGAATTATGAGTATTATTTATGGCAATTCTAATTTCGGTAAGCGAATTTTAATTGCTGCCGTTTATCTAAACTCTGCGTTTTTGCCGCACATATAAATACGCGCGTAGAACTTTTCAGTTTCAGTTTTTTGTTGAAATCCTTCGTCGGTGTTAGCGCGAGAAGCGCGTTGTTTATTTTCGAATGGAACTTATGTTCCACGCGAGCTTTTCAATGGAACGTTAGGTTCCTCGCGTTTTTTTTTTAACATTTGTAGTTTTAATTTAAATGATGGTTTTTCGAGTTTTTATCGCGAAATTCACGAAGTAACTCACGGAATCCGGTAGTTTTAAGAAGATCCGAGTGTACCAGAAGTAGCTGTTAGGTCTGATCTCCTGAGTTTCCAATCCTTTTCAAGAAAAATGCTGAATCCTCTCCTGTTTCAAGTTTGGTGATTTCCAGTAAACCAGTCTACAAAATTTGTTTCCTACCAGTGCAGTTCTAATAAATTGGAACTTTTCCCCCCCTGTCTGATGACCCATCTGGTGAATATTGCTGTTATATTTAAACTCCTAATTTCTTAAATTCTCAATATTTGAGATGTATTTAATCAAATTTTATTCTGTAAATTTAAAATTCTAAACTTTATTCTGAGAGCAAATTTCTAAACCTTCATAAATTTTTAAGAGCCTGGGTAAAATTCTAAAATTCTTTAAATTTAATATTTTTGTTAATGATTTTTGATGAAATTTAAATAGATTGTTCTGAGTTAAGTTTTTATGCTAATTCCTTAATTTTAACTAAGTTGATAAAATTCTAATGTCTAAAATTCTAATGTTAATTCTTCCTGAGTTGCCTGCCTGTGAGCAGTGTTTTTGTATTTGTTAATTTGAATTAATTTGAAGTACTATTTAATAAACTAATTTTCTTTAAACTAAATATTATGTCTTCATTTATCTTTTTTAAACACAGCAGGTTTTATTCTATCTGTCAAACACAACAATATTGTTAAGTAAACTACTTAAGCCAAATACTTAAAGCCACTTACACTACTTAAAACTTTCATGTGCGGTTACTAACGTTGTTCACATTGTAGCGGTCAACGACGAGTTAAGTTCTTCATCCACTTGGAGAGACTTTAATTACTACATTTGTTCCAACTGATTTTCAATGGTATTTTATCACGATCGGTTTTAAAGGCTAAGAAAGGTCTAAAATCTTTAGTTTCCAATAGAAAAGTATAGGATGCAGAAGAATTGAGAAGTTCTCTATTTAAACGTTCGAAAATAAAGGAAGACAAAAATCATAGAACGAGAAAAAGTTTCATACAAAAGAGAAAAACATAATGCCCTTAAGGTCCTGTAATGGTATAATGCCCATAAGGTCCTATATCTTATGTGGCAGATAGAAGCATTCAAGTTGCTTTGTTTCATTTGCTTTAGAGAGAAATGAAAGCACATTTTCAAAATTTAATTAATTAATTAACAAAATGTTACACTTTTATTTTATTACTTTCCTTATATACATAATGTATAAGGAAAGTTTTATGACGGGGTCGAAAATTAATTCGAGTTTTCGACGGGAGAGCACATTTCAAACATCCCTGATCACGAATCAAACATTTTTGAAGTGATGTCTGTGTGTGTGTGTCAGTGAGTCTGTGGAGACGATAACTGACGAACGAATGGACCGATTCGAACGAAATTTGGTACAAAAATGACAATCCGTAAACACTGGAAACCTATTGTTTTTATACGCAATCGAATTTACAGAACTCCCCTAAATTTTCGAGGGAAATTTTGAAAAAATCGTCAAAAAATCAAAACCACTAATAAAGTTACGCAAATAAATATTTCTTATGTAATTTTTCATTAGAAAACGATTGACATAAATTTTAAAACGGTAACATGAACCGTTCTCGAGATATTGCACATTTTTCAAAAAATTATCAAAAAGTCATATAAAATAAAAAAAATATTTCCCATTGAGAAACATGTTCACTTTTCATATGTAATACCATGCGATAAATATGGTGCTTCATTTTCGTGGAACTAGCTCGTTCCATTCATGAAAAAAGATACTTTGAATAATACTTTTGTATTTGAATGCCATTAGTCATTTATCTGCTGTAAGAATAACTTATTTTTCCGTCCATAACGCTTGGCGATATTTTGATGACGAATGCGACATTTTTAATTGTTGCCAAATTAACAAAAATCTCGTCAAATGGATAAAAATGACGCCAAATCAATGAAAATGACGGCTAATTGAAGGAAATTCAATATCTTGGAAAGAATATAAGTATCTCCTATAAGAATAACATTTTTTTAACAGTAAAAGTAGTAAATATATTGCATTACATAAGGAAAGTCATGTGTTGCTCACATCAGATTTTTTTTATTGCTGTTTGCGTTTAAGGTAAAATTTTATTTTGTTTGATAGGTTCAGTCTTCCTTATAAAGCTAAATTGGGAAATTTTGTTTAAAACAAAAATATATTTTTATATGTAAAGAATATTTTTGTGAAGTCACAGAAATATTTTAGAAAGACAAATAAGTTGCCACAGATTTTCACCGCAGTTACAAAGAACAGCCATTCATCTAGGAGTGCACCGTCATTCGCTCCAGGATTCCGAACGCAAAATTGGTGCCTTTTGAGATAAAAATATTTATGGTTTAAGGGCCACAAATTATGCATTGACGTAAAAGGCGCCCTAAAATTATTTGCTGCAGGGTGACAATAGTCTTGTTTCCCTACTGCATTCAAGAAGTTACTCCCTAGTTTTCAACGAACTGCATTAAACGAATCTACAAACTTTATTCACCATACACGACAATAGTTCATTTTATAAGAAAATTAGATATAGAATTGTGAACAGGCTGTTTGATATCGATGCTGCTGAAAGAATTTACTTACAACAATATTTAGTCTTAGTAGTTCATCCGGCCCTATCCTTAGTAATTCAATTACTTCTGGCCTGAGCTTACATACATAACACCAATTTAACGATCAATTTGTCTGGCTTTCTTTTAATCTAGATCGTCTGTCTTACACCGAAGGTGAATGTATGTGTTGGAATGTCCAGGAGAGTGCCGCATAATTTAGCCCAAATTTCGATGAGATCACAAAGATCGTACCCGCTTTCCCCTGACCCACAACCTCTCGGAAGAACTTTCGGATCTATGGATTTATCGTACTCATACTCCGACTAATTACGGGGATAAATTTGGTTGGTGTCGAAGATCGAACTTGGCAGTTTGTCTGTCTTCGAAATTTTCTTAATAAATGTAAATACATAGATGCCATATTCGCATACTTTACCGTTTCTAAACCTTAATATAATTACAGGCCTGTTATAAGAAAATTTGAAATACCATTGACTTTTTTGCGTGAATCTATGGTAGGTTGGTTCACTAATACCCCTAATGTAGAAAATTAAAATAAAATATTTTTAACCATAAATATGAAGCATTGATCCAAGTAAATTGAATAAAATATACTATGTAATATTATACACATTTTATTTATTAAGAAATAATAAAAAATTGTTCTTAAACACACGTACAATCTCTATTGTGCTGTCAAAATCGTCATATAATGCATTACGCCCCTCAACGCGTAATTGTCAGTCTAAATCATGCTATATGGCATGAATTATACCTCCACTATATTTACATATCTGAATTTGCCTTTGTGAAATGTGTTTTTGGCTGGTGATAATAGTGGTCGTATAGAATTATATATACTACCTACTAGCGTTATGCGTCGTGTTGACCATGTCCCATTCTCTGGCCAATTCTAGAAATTGGTTGGTCAACCATAGATCGATATTAAAGGGATAGGAGCTACACATAAAATAAACAAATTGTGGAAAGCAGAACAAATTAATTAAGTAAAGAAAATATTTTTTATTTTATTACTCTAAAATTTTTAAAGTAAAAATTGATTCTCAAGCAATTGACATATTATAAGCATCATCTTGACCAAAGGTATTTTACATTTTCTCTTATTGATGCAGATCATATTAAATATAAAATTGTACTGCCAATACGACAACGTACCCGGTAACACATAAAAAATATCCAAGAAGAGGGGAGGTTACAAAGGACCGAACGCCTTAAATATATTCATTTTTTTTTATCATTCCACGTGAACTTTATCACTAATCGTAGAAAAACACCATGACCTTTCGGTCGTCCACACTCCGCATCAATGTATAGTCAAATGCGTCATTCGACCAGGCCATACGTCACCTATCATCCAAACCCTCATTGACTAAACGACACCTGTAACAGTGACGTATTGTACTTAAAGCCGCAGCATAGGTCATTTTCTAGACACAACTGTCACACAACCATCATCGTGGAAGGCGGAGATTCAAACAAACTCGTGTTTTCTCATCTTAATCTATGAGAACAAAGCCGGAAACAGAAAATCTTTCGATAAAACGGCTCTTAAACGCCAGGAACAAAAAGGCGTTCCAAAAGTCGTTACGACATCTTATTGCTAAAACATATGTTTGTCTGCAATATCCCAAACTTTACTACTACCCATTTAGAATATAACGCCCCCTTCAAAAAGCAATTTGTGGGATTTTGAGCCTTTAGGGTAAGTACTAAAGATTTATTACATTCTTCATTATATCCTATAGTCTCCAAGTACTAAAGATTTATTGCATTCTTCATTATATCCTATAAATCGTTCGCGGTTTATGATTTTACGGAGTAATTTCCTAAAATGCAGATTTAGGAAACAATAGCGCAATTATTGTAGTTAACCAATTAATTTAATGTACCAGTTGAGACAAAACTGTCCAGATGGCGTCTTGCGAGAATATATTTGTTTGTATATTATAAACTCGGTGCACAAAAGAAAAAAAAATTAGAACAAATGAAAAAATGGCTATTTAAATGAATTAAAATGTGAACAAAGTTTATACTTCATAAATACCCATAATAGTTGCAAAAATCTTAACTCTAATAAAATATGGCGCATGACATTAATGAAATGCACGTTAGTTAGTTAGCAGAAGCACATATTTTGCAGCTATATTGCGTATCAAATATCAGCTATGTAAATTACTCGTGCTATTGAAATAGCCCAGGCAGACGATAACTGACGGGACTCGCTGGAGACAAAATGGCGGTTGTGTCAGCCTGTATGTTTAGGAGACGCAGTTCGTAGTGTTAGAGTTTAGAATAAACTTTTAGTTTTATAGTCAAAACAATCACTAAGTTAATTTTCCGACCGCTCATCCACTTACTCTAAACCTTCGGGTGAGTCGAGCGGTCTGGATTTTCGGCTAAGTAAATTTTAAAATTTGGTTGGTCAATCATTTAGCTCATAAAAATGTCGTTCACAGACTTATGTTGCTACTCTGCCATTATAGTATATTTACACATTTACATACTAAATTGTCATGGGAGGAAGAGTCCTCCTAATTAAAATTGAATTTTATGTATGTGGTTAGCGGCCATAAATTATTTTACAACGTTATGTGACTAGGCCGTATAATATTGCTAATAAACACATCCGATACAAAATATACGAAATTTACGTAATGCAGAAATACTTTATGCTACTAGTCTTAATAGTTTATTAAGATTTTTTTAAATTTATTCTATTCATGAAAGATATTATTAAGCAGTTTTAAAATAAAATTACGCAATTTAATGCTATATAAACTTAAATATTATTAAGAAGTTATTTTGTGATTCTACTATTCCTGAACGAAATTATAAAAGTGTTTAAAAATAAAATTGTCTAATGTAATGCTATATAAACTGAACTCTATGTTTCATAAAAGTATTTCTAGTTTGGATGAAAATAGAAAATAAATATATATATAATTAATTTTATTTTATTTATATAATTAAAATCCAAAATTGCTTCAATTTCAAAAGTTTTTAAAATCATTAATCTATATACTTGAAGCATATTATCTCTTAATGCATACATTGAAAAAGTTTTAAGGAGTATATTTAATGGCTGATCTTATTCCGATGAAATCATGCTTATGACCTCGAAAGAAAGTAACGTCCTCTAAGAAGTTTTAAATTTAAAATTTCCTTCAAGTACTTTTCAGTTATATCCCTTATTAATAACCTTTAATATTCCATCAGGGTTGAAAGCTATGAAACGATCTACATTTCTTATGAATTCAAGAAACGATTTTGAAACTGAATCTCAGATTATTGAAAGATTATAAGATAGTAACGTTAAGTTGAATAATTGGGCATGATAAGCCTTAGACTTGAAATTTAAAAACTGCTGATCGAGTTTTAAATATGGAATTTAGGATTCCTTTCAATTAAATTACATATAAGAAGAAATTTCTGAATCATTTTAGTTCCTTTTATCCAATTTTATTTTAATCCTTACTTTTCCCTATCATATATTTCAGACATATTCTAAAAGAAGTATAGAATGTGATTTTACATATAATTAACAAAGGACTACAAAGCTATTTAAGGATTATTTCGCTTATATTCCTTTGTTTTTGAGATAGAAATACTAAATTTCTCAATTCGCTGCTAAAGACGCTGCAAACTTCCACAATCGAGAGCGGATTTTCGCTTTCTTTATTAGAAGACCCTGCTTTTGTAGCTTTAAAGCACTTGGGTATAATGTTAAAGGGAATAAAGACTGAGTGGGAATCCTGTAAAAGCCGAATTTAATAAGTTTATTTAATTGATTTTTACTTTTCTTATATATATTTATATAATATATAAGGAAAGTATTGTGACGGGGTCGAAAATTCGAATTCGAGTTTTCGACGGGAGAGCACATTTCAAGCATCCCTGATCACGATTCAAACATTTTTAAAATGATGCCTGTGTGCGTGTGTGTGTGTGTGTGTCAGTGAGTCTGTGGAGACGATAACTGACTAACGAATGAACCGATTCGAACGAAATTTGGAACAAAATCACAATCCGTAACCACAGGAAGCCTATTGTTTTTAAACGTAATCGAATGTTCAAAACCCCCTAAATATCCCAGTGAAATTTTGAAAAAATCGTCAAAAAATCAAAACCGCTAATAACATTACGCAAATAGACATTTCTTATGTAATTTTTCATTAAAAAACGATTAACATAAATTTTAGAACGCTAACTTGAACCATTCTCGAGATATTGCACATTTTTCAAAAAAATTATCAAAAAGGCATATAAAATAAAAAAATATATTTCCTATTGAGAAACATGTTCACTTTTCATATGTAATACCATGCGATAAATTTGGTGAGATCATTCTCGCGGATCTAGCTCGTTCCATTCATGAGAAAAGATACTTCGAGTAATACTTTTGTATTTGAGCGCCAATAGTCATTTATCTGCTATAAGAATAACTTATTTCTCCGTCAGCAAAGCTTGGCGAGATTTTGGCGACGAATTTGGCGGAATGTCACCAACTTTTTGAAATGTTGTCAAATTAACGAAAATCTCGCCAAATGGATTAAAACGACGCTAAATCAATGAAAGTGACGACTAATTGTCGAAAATTTAATTTGTTGGAAAGAATATAAGTATCTACTATAAGAAAAACTTATTTTTTTACTGTAAAAGTAGTAAATTCATTGCATTATATAAGGAAAGTCATGTTTTGCCCACATCAGATTTTTTTTATTTGTATCAAATTTTTTTCATTTTTTCTTACTCGTCCCACTTAAGGGAAGTATTTTTTTCATGACAAATCCCTTTTCTGAACTCAGAAAATCTAGAAGTTTAGACCGGAGCGAAATTACAAATTCTAACATTGTTCGAGTGTATGTGGTTGCATCATTTCCCGATGTCATTTAACAGGGATATTTTTTTAAAACTACTTTACCTATGGAAACAAATTTTGCAAAAATAATTTGTCCAATTGTTTATTATGTTGCATGATGCATGCTAAATCTTTACAATAACTCAAGAGTTCTACAAGGTAGGATAGAAAAGTTCGTAGACTGCGCTGATATCTCCGACCCTGATTGTAGGAGAGGGGAACTATTTTACCGTGACGTAGAGGCACATGTGAGATGTGAAATGGAAGAAGCAGGTCCAAAGTGCACGGTTTTTCCAAAAAATGCGTGTCTGTGAACTCTAGTCGTTCGCATTCGTCGAAAACGGAAATAGAGTTTGAAGAACAACGTGCGATTATCAAATTCTGCCAACGTTTGGTGAAATTGCCGGCAGAAACATTGCACCTGAATAATAAATGTATTGTTGAAAAATAAATATATTGTTAATGTGGTGAAGGAAAAGGAACATTTAATTGGAGTTCCCTTCTTTTATAAATATAATTCTATTTTGTGGATTAAATTATTTTTCTTAATTAATTGTGGTCATGAATTGTATAGTTCGTGCATTTTTTTATCGTGGCAGCAATAACCCACCATTGCCTCCTTGCACGAGTTCTTTAAAATAATCATTAATTAAAACACTACACATTAAAATCCGCATTTTTAACTTTTGAAATAAATTATTATTTAATCGCACATCGTATGGTTATGATTAAATTACATTAATTTTAAAAGCTTAAGGATGAGAAAAGCACAGTGTGAGATCAGGTCTTTAGAATATTATTCCCAAATCAAAAATTGACCTAATACAAGGTAGGGTCAAAATTTCGGAGACTGTGCTGATATCTCCACCCCAGATTGGAAGAGAAGGGGACTATTTTACCGTGGCGTAGAGGCACATGTGACGCGAGATGTGAAAGGGAAGAAGCATGTGTTTTTCAGACAGAAACATTGTACCTTCTGCAGCAGATGCAATGTTTCTGTCGGCAATTTCCCCAAAAGTTGGCAGAATTTGATATTCGCACGTTGTTCTTCAAACTCCATTTCTGTTTTCGACGAACGCGAACAACTACAGTTTTACTGACTCGTATTGTCTGGAAAAACACCTGCTTCTGCCTTTTTACATCTCGCGTCACATGTGCCTCTACGCCACGGTAAAATACTCCCCCTCTCCCCTAATCAGAGTTTAAGATATCAGCACACTCTCCGAAACTTTTGATCCTACCTTGTATTATGTACAGTTTGCCTCATTGTGACACGAGTGCACTTAAGCAATTTGAAATTTGAATTTAAGAAGTCGAATGGATATTCTCATTCTAGACATTTTTTCCAGAAATTATGAGAAAAAAAAATCTAACCAATAAGCAGTCAGTTTAAAAAATTCAATACAAATAAAATTCGCAACGAATTCTTCACACATTTTATCGACAAATTTGAATTCAATTTAAACAATTCTTATTCAATTTAAACAATGTTTATGAATTCTTATTTTCCTCTTGGCCAAATCTTTCTCCTTTACTTCTCGCAATCCCTTTCCGGACGATCTCCCACCGAGTAAATACATCTTCCTTTTCTCTATGCTGCTTATAAGTTAGTGGTCTCCTGGAAGCACTGAAAATAGATATTCTGAAGAATAAATGCTTTTTCTTCCACTAAGTTTCTGCAAGCGCTTCAGGACGATACAAAGAAAAGGATCACGCCAAAAGGTATGAATTTCAAATACGATTTCAAGTTGAATAATGATTGTAGATATTACCTGATAAACGGAACTTTATTCTAAATAAATATTTTATATACCCACAGAAACAGTTATAGGGTGCGCTTCCCAAGCCAGAATCGTACCCCCCCCCCCTCCTATTGCAAGTGACAACGCGTATGGGCTTATACTAGCTTTTAACACTTTATAACATAGTTGAAAAGTGTTTATGACTTTGTTCGTTCTGTCTGTCTGTCCGTTCGCACGATAACTACCACAAAAATGACTTTATCAAAATGAAATTTTAGTATGTTGTTCAGACGTTCTGTGGGACCTACGGGAATATAAATAAAAAATATCGCCCAGTTAGTTTTAGACTAGACCCAGGTTGAAAAAAATTAAATACATTGAACTCTGAGGGACCTAATTTTTCAAACATTTTTTAAGCGAATTTAAAATTCACAAATTGCTTCCAAAGATTTAGGAAATATTCAAATTGTCCTATAAAAATATGAAAAAAATTTCAGCAAAATATATTTGGTAGTTTTTTTAAATAAGAATTAAAATTATAATAACACCAATATTATATGAAGAGATCACGTGACCCACCTCAAAATAAAATAAGTCATCCATCTTGTGTTAAAATCATGGTTTTTAAAGTTATTTTTAATTTATATTTAGTGTTTTATCCGTCCTAAAATTGCTTTATTTTTGCTTATTTCTGTGCATCTACATTCTGAAACAACACAATTACAATATATTTGAGTTTAAATGATCATCCAACTTTGATTATTTTTACAACGAAGCCTAATTTTCACTAATGGTGAATGTAAACTCATAAAGATGTAGGATGAGCTGTATAAGAGTTGCTGCATTTCTTTAATGCGAAATTATTTAGCTCTGAAGTCTGCAATATAGTTGATATGAATGCAACATTAATGGAATTTATATAGAGAATCAGACGATTTTAAAGCAGACTTTTTCGATGAAGTTTTAAGCACAGAGTTAAATTACTTTTACCTCTATGGTTTTAACTTTTTAAATAAAATAAATTATTCTAGTATTGTGATGAATGACAGGAATGGAACAACACTGAATGAATGAAATATTTACAGCTTTTACATAGAGAACGTCATTTGAATCAAGTTAATTTTTTTCGGAGAAGTTTTATGTTTTCAAATACAATAAATTATTGTAGTATTGTGATAATTTTAAAAATATTACCACTGAATGTATCGCATTATAGAGATGTTTAAACCAAGCGAATTACATTCAAATGACAGCATTTGAATACAGTTCATTTTTTTTTTGATGAAATTTTAAGTTTTCAAATATAATGAAGTAATGTAGTATTGTGATAATTTAAGTTTTCAAATATAATGAAGTAATGTAGTATTGTGATAATTTAAGTTTTCAAATATAATGAAGTAATGTAGTATTGTGATAATTTAAAAAATATGACCGCTGAATATATCGCATTTTAGAGATGTTTAAATAAAATTGTATTGCAGTAGGAAACTGTTTCAAAATCAATTAATTTGTTCCATAATTTTATGCATGATTGATCTTTCTTGTTTATGTATTCATCAAAGTGAAATAAATCTGCAGTGTTGTTTAACTCGTTATGTGTCACAATTTTATAAAACTCACAGCGACAACAACAAAAAAAACTTTATGAAATTTGATAGACATCTGATGATGCTCAATTTTTATGAAATTTGCTACGGACGACTAAATTTGTCAGTTTTTATTGAGGTTTGTAAAATCATGGTGCATATTACAAAACAAACTTCCTTGCTGCCATTGCCGATATCGATTGTTAAATGCTGATAAACGCATAAAAAGAGCAAAACCGGTCCATGGATATTGCTCTCTGAAATAGGAGCGCGATACTTGATATTTTATAATCTAATTTACAAATTCATACAAGAAATTAAAGAAGCAACCTTCATATGGTGGCAAATAGTGTGTACGTATAATTTTTATGGAACTATTAAGCATTTTTATTTTCTTAATTATTTCGTAAAAGCCATACAAATAATTGGAAAACCATCAGTAAACACTCTACTTCCCTTAAAATTTGTTGCCAAATCCATATCAGTCATTATCTAAGCCCTTTTTATAGACACTCTTGAGAAATAGATGCTTCAAGAAAATTTTTCGAACCGTAAGTGGACCAAGTAAATAATAAAAAAACACTTCATCTTTAGGGCAAAAGTTTTTATTTATAACACGTCATGAACCATTGTTATGAACTTGGTTTTAATGTCACTTCAGAACCTTAGAATTAGCTTTATTCACAAGTAATTATGCCTTACTCGCTGCTATAGCTGTTACTTTTGCCAGCATTTCCTTATGCGGATTACTTTATATTAGCAATTTATGATATTGCAGATATTATTTTAATTTTTTTTGTGAGTAACCTTTGTAAAAGAATTCAAGTAAATTATTTCTATGCTGGAATGGCGTATAGCTTAGAATCACTGAAAATAATCTTTCTGATAGAAATTTTACAGTTTCTGCTCTCTGAGTTTTATAAACGAAAAAGGTTTAATGTTTTGCAGGTTGTCTTTGCAGAATTAGAGTTATGTCTCTTTTTACCAAATTAAAACATTAACTATTTTGATTTTGTCTAATATATTTTGTAAGACAATAAATGAAAAGCATTAAATGATTAAATAGTTTGTTCTTTAAAATTGCGGGTTAGTTCATAACATATTCTTTAAACTATTTTCCAACACATGTAAACTAAATCTCATGAATAATGAGTTGCACAATCAGTATTTTAATATAAAATATTCATTAATATATTATATTTTTATCTTCATTGTTCTTTACGTACTTACAATTCTTTTCCGAAATGTCTCCCATAGAGTAAATGCATCTTGTCTCAACTCTTGCTGTTTATGACCGAGTTAGTGTTCCCTTGGTGGCATTAAAAACATCATTATTGCGAAGAATAAATGCTTCTTGAAATTAATTTCATCCTTAGGCGGTTTAGGACAATGCAAAAGAAAAGAATCAGAACAGAATGTATGAATTCAAATACAATTTTAAACGTTATTTATTTCACATAAGTATAAAGTAATTTGTTTTATTTAAATTTTTTTTTAATATTATTCACTGCGAATGCAACCTTTAAATCTTAAAGTTATGAATTTTTACAAACCTCTTCATTAATTACATATGTGTTCAAATGTAGTTTTTCTAGAGAAAAAGAAATGAAAGGAAAGCAGATTTTCTGTAGTTATGGATAATGAAATACCATGTCAATAAAACACCATCAAAAGTATCATTGTGTGAGGGACAATGGTAGTTTTGACAATACCGATATTTTTAAACGAACAACTGTTGTTTCTGTTTGATTGGTTTCGCGTCCTTCGCGTTTCTCTGCCTTGTATGCAAAAAAGTCTAGCATACAAAAATATAAAATTTGGCACATTTGTAAAGGAATGCTAGGAAAGCACGCAGAAACAAGCAGTTTTTCTATTTATACTTTAGATTATGAGATATTTAATATCAACCTTAAAGAAAGGATTTGAAAGACAATCTAATTGCAGATACTAGTATCCATTTCGCATTTACTATGCGCCCGTCAGCATAGAATAGCTGATATTCGCAATGGCAGCAAGATACTTGCATAAATAGCCGTAATTTTTGCAAATTTCTGTGGGAGCTAGCAATTTCAGTCTGTCTACATAAAATCCATACACAATTTAACTCAGGCCATACGAAGCTGCAAAGGCAAGGTCACATTCGGCGGACAGGTTTTGAGACTATAACAAAAGAATATTTGAGCTACGAGTTGGGTAATAGCAGGACCAATATTGATCGATATTTGGAAAGCATGTTCTTATACATAGTAGAATGTTTGCATAATAGTACGCTGTTTTAAGTTTAGTTTATGAGTAATACTTTTTATGCAATTTTGAAGTGAAAAATTTATATATTACATCATTTGTCCTTCATTTACTTTAAAATCTAACATCTCATTGTTGAAAACGCTTTTATAGTTGCCCAAATAAAGATTTCAATGATTTGCATAATTAAATATAAATTTGTTATTCAGAGCTCTAAAACTGAAGCTATCGACCCGATTATCTTTTTCCTTGGTTCAATAGATTTTAAATATATGTATATGCCACAAAAAATGTTGTAATACATGCAATTTCGTAAACATTGAAATCGGGAGTTGATGAACCGTACGAGCGAACCGTACGAGAGCCTCCGTAGCGAACGGTACGAGAATTCCCAGTAAATGAAAAAAATATTATTATGGATTGGTTCGTAGCATACAACATATGCGGAATAAATTTTTTGAACAATGAGATGAAATCCATATTTTAACGGTAAAGTATTTCTTCTAAAAATCACATTTTTTTTCTTTATAAAAACTTTCCGGTTTACGTACTTGCAATTCTTTTCAGAAAGTCTCCCTATGAGTAAATACATCTTCCATCTTCCCATGCTGTTTACGACCAAGTTAGTGGTCTCTGGGAAGCAGTAAACGCATTGTATTCGAAAGAATGAATGCATTTTCTTCATCTGCAAAGCTCCCTCAGGCGCTTCAGAACAATGCAAAGGAAAGGAATCTCTGTAGAATGTTTGAATTTCAAATATAATTATAAGTAAAATGAACATTCTATTTCCCGGAAAAAAATATTGAACAGTGCAATTGATTTTCTTTTTAATAAACTTTTTAGAATCTTATCCACAAAGTTATAAACCTTTTATGTTCCAGGTTTTGAATTTTTATATAATTAAATATGATACATATCATTAAATTTTGTAACGATATTTGATTTGTCGCAAATGATGCCCAATATACGACACTTTTCAGAATCCACTTCGACGATAAAAATTTGCAATTTCGTCCCAGTAGTTCAATGGCAGAGCATCGGCCGGCCAGTTCGGAGATCCAGGGTTCGATTTCCAGTAGGAGCAACAACGCTCTTTACAATGACGCTCGAACAAATCAACCCTGTAGGTTAGCGCAAAAATGCCGGAAGACTGGAAGTGACCCTAGTACGACTAGCACGGATTCAGTGGGCTCTGAAAGATTGAGCGACGATTTCAAATCTAAGAATATAACGTCCACACAGGATGCTCACCTGGGTAAAAATAGTAATAGCAGGCGGCTAACCTGAGGAAAATATAGCAGAAGGTGATCAGTCAGATTGTCAGTTGTCCACCAATATGGCATTAGAGGGTGGAGAATGCCGAGTCCACTTCGATGATAGGAACTTGCAATTTCGTCCTAGTAACTCAACGACAGAGCTCCGGCTGGCCAGTTCGGAGATCCAGAGTTCGATTCTCGGTTGGGGCAGCAACATAGAACCATTTTCTTTCCCTCCTTGACAAAGAATCTCTTTCCATCATCCAAGATGCATTGCGCGAAATGAACCCAACGTCCATCGAGAAGGAATTTTACTCGAAGGGAATACCCCTGTACGGTTACTTCTCCTTTTAACATCTCGTCAACAGTAGCCAGATGGCGATAGTTAAGTGTTAAGGCAACCTTCCCACGTTTGGCAGCAACGCTCCTTATAACTTTACTTTGAATATTGGACATCAGAACGTATAATGTATTAAGTTTATTATTTTATTCCGGATAACAGAGTCTGTTAGCCGGTGTCGCGTATATTATTATCGATATCTTCATTTGCAGCAAGAAAACTTGCTACGCTCCACAAGTTTGCGTATTTTCATAGAAACCTACAAGCGCAACCGTGTCACGCATTCTTTTTTACAATTTTTTCCAAATTCAGTTCAGACTACAGGACACCACAACGATCAAGTTCATACTCACAGAACCTGCCTATAAGGGGTGTTCTGTGAGTAGTATAAACTTAACTTCTGCAGCTTTGTGCTGCCTGAGATAAAGTTGGAAGATAATAGAAGCCGCCTACATGGAAAACATGAGTCGAATGGTTCTCAAAATTTCGTAGGACTATTATGCACAGCAAGTTTTCTTGCTATCATTACGGATATTGGGTATTCATTGCTGATATGCGCAGAATATGTGAGAGACGGGTTTATATGAATGCTGTTATTTGCAATGGAAGCGTAGTTTTAACTTGGCGAACACCCCTACAGTCGGATTCTGTGAGTAAGAATTTCTCGAACCTCGTATATTATTGCAGCAAGAATATTTCGCCTGTGATAGAAAGTGCAGAGAACGGCAGTACTAAGGCATGCGTCGATAGAAGGATTTCAGCGTGTTGGTAACACATATTATAAAATGAAATTTCAAGGATTTACTCATAGGACGAGCTCAGCGGACTTTGAATTCAAAATACGTTCAATATTTAGCCACACAATTCAATTAGGTGTTTTATAATTACGAAATACTCGGTTTGTGCTTTGTTGCTTCTAATTTTGTAAAAGCTATTTTGTTTAGAGCAGAATGCAATATTGTTGGGTTGCTTTAGAATTTATGTAATTTGGGGGGTTTGAAATTTACTTTTATTTATTTTTCCCTGGTTCAATAATCTCAATTTGGTAATATTTAAATAATATTTATATATTCTTAATAATTTTAAATAATATTTATTTATTCTTGGTAACATTTAAATAGTATTATAATATTATTAATTAAAATGTTCCATTTACTAAATTAATATTACTTTTGATTTGTAAATTTGTAAAAATGATTCTTTATTTGATTCCCCTTAAAATTCCCTATTTGATGCCTCATTTTCTCATTTTGGTTAGAAATTCCGTCTGCTCTATAGTTTTCAGTTATTTCCATGTTCAGTGCGTTTCAAAAATTTTAGTAGCGGGCATTGAGGAATTTTTGGTTTTACGCGCTTTTTACCATGATTGGTGCGACGCCTAAGTGATTTTCGCGCCTTTTCGGAATTTGTGAATTATTTTAATTGGCTCGCGTTTTTCCAGATCGTCTGTTATCGGAGATTTGAGCTTTAATTATTTTGGCAAATCTAATTTCGGTAAGCTGATTTTATTTGCTGCCGTTTTTCTAAACTTCTCTCAGTTTCCGTTAGTATAAATACGCTCGTGGAATTTTTTTCAGTTTCAGTTTTTTGTTGAAATTCTCCGTTTTTTTTTTTTTTTTTGGTTGCGCGAAAATCGCACTTTGCCGCCCTCGATGTTTCCTATGGAACATTTTGTTCCTCGCGGTATATTTTAACACTTGTTTCCTTGTTTTTTTAAAGTGAAGTTCTTTTTTATTGTTATGAATTAAATACTGCGCGATTTTTGGAGTAATCCGTCTTTAAAGAGTTATGTGTGTCGATAAGATAATTGAGCTCCGGATTGATGATGTCTCATGTTCGGGAGTTACCAATGGCTGTCTACGAAGATCCGAGCTTTCGCGTAGTAGATGTTAAGCTACTTTTGGTGATTCCTCTGAAGTTTGCCGGTCATATAAAGTATGGTGTTCACAAGAAAACCCGTCTGGGAAATTCTGTCTCCTTCCGGTGAAACTCCGGATTTGGAACTTTCTCCCCGGTTTTTTCGCCTTCTACCTCCATTTTGTAATCCTATCTGATGACCCGGTTGGGTGAATTTGAATATTGAATTATTTTTTTTAAACTTTTAATTTCTTGAATTCTGAATATATGATTTCTTAATATCTTAAGTGAATGATTTTAAATTTATTCTTAGAATTTAAAATTTTAAAGCTTTATTTCTAAGAGAGCAATTTTCTAAACCTTCCCAAATTTATTAGAGCCTGGGAAAATTCTTAATTTTTAAATTTAATATTCTATTGTTAATATTTTACGATGGGACTTAAATAGGTTTTTCTAGAGTAAAGTTCTTATACTGATTCTTTAATTTAACTAAGTTGATACTAATTCTAAAATTCTAAATATAACTGTGATTAAATGTAATTTAAACTTCTTAATTCCTCTTGATTTGCCTGCCTGTGGGCAGAGTTTTGTAATTTTTTTAAATTTTTTTATTTGAATTAATTTGAAGTATCATTTAATAAACTAATTTTCTTTAAACTAATTATCATGTCTCCTTTTATAATTTTAAACACAACAAGGTTCAATAAAAAAAAACCCAACAATATCAAATGAGCCAAGGCACATGTTTTGAGCATCGATGAAATAGTCTCAACATATGGATGATAAAAATGGTGAAGTAAATGTTTTAGAGGTACGTTTTCGTTCTAGAAAGAAATAAGTATTTGCTTGAAATATACTTACAATTGTGAAGAATGAAAAAATACGTAAAAGGCATTCTCCTCATGAAAGATGAGAAACATAAAAATTTTCGGAACAAAGGTGGTAATATAATCTATCTATTCTGGAAAATAATGGTTTAAAAGGCTTCATGTATGTAAATAACATTAAAATTGTATACATGGTTTCCAGGAAAGTCCTTTAGCACACCAATAATTTTGATTCATCATTCGTTCATGAGTGTGCATGTTAGGTCCATCTAAGTAAAGTGCCCATGAACTTTTGAATAAAAGTGATTGTTAAAGGGCTTCCTTAGAGGATATTTTAAAATGCTTGCATAACGATCTCAGTAATGAAGCAGGATAAACACAAATAATCACATAGTTGTACATCATTGTCTAAATTTTGAGAATTAACACAAGGAACAAACGAAACGCGTATACGTAAGGCAATAAATAATTGTCATGAAGGAGTATTATCAGGGCCTGTAACACGGTGACAAGTCCTATTCTTATCAACTTAGCGGTGGTATTCTTTCTGGAATTCTAACATGCAACATTGCAGACAGAGGGCATTTGGAACAGACGTAGGGTATTTTGAACAGGCTGGATGTATTAGATTCATGTGCATGTAAGTATTTTATTTTTTGGCAATCCTGAATATGACAGCAATTTGCCAGTAATTTTATTGTGTCAAGTAAATGCCTTCTATAACAGTTTTATTGTCGATTCCTGCTCATTGGACTAGAGTTTTCTAAAGTCTGTTACGCAACGTGATAGTTTCGTGTAATTTTTTCAGTTAAACAAAAACCTACGCAAAACTTTGAATGCATAATTTATATCCCAATGAAATTTTTCTCATTTTTGGGTTCCGCCATCAGATTAACTTCCAAAAAAGTTTCCCAGCTAAATAAGTTTGAAAAACACTGCATCAGACAATGATCTACAACTATTTAGTTGTTTTTTCTCGTCTATCTCTCTTTATTGCTGTGTTATTTTATTGTTAAATTCTCCGTTAGGTCTAAAATCTTCCCTCAAATCACTTCGATCAATTAATCATTCAAACGGGCATGGTGGCTCATGATCTCCTTTTAAAGATATTGGAATGCTTAAAGACTTTCTTACGGTATGGACGCAAATAAGCCAAATGCATCATATTTATTGGCATCATTAGGCTTTGTTCATTGAAATAGCGTAACTGTTACAGAATTTTTAAGAAAAAATTTCAAGAATTTTTTTCAAACAACTTAAGAACAATAAGGTTCATAAATTATACATGATGTATCATTCTCATACTGATTACGATGAAAGTAGATCTAGACAGTAAAGAGAATATGTCTGTATGAGAAAATCAAGTGGAATTACTAAAACTTCATAGGTTTTTAAATTTTATGTAATAGTTCATATAATTTAAATTCCACGCAAAATTTGAATAAGGCAATGAAAACCAATCATTGGTCGAAATTACTACGCTGTAACTCCCTTCTTTATATTTGGTAGCCTTTATTAACACTTTACAACATAGTTGAAAAGTGTTTATGACTTTGTTCATTCTGTCTGTCTGTCTGTCCGTTGGCACGATAACTTCCGTATAAAAAAAAATTATCAAAATGATATGAAAATGATATGAAATGATATGAAATATAGATGATATGAATGAAACATTCATTGATTTTACACAGAGAAGCAGACGATTTTTTTAGTTGACGTTTTAAGCATAGAGTTTAATTACTTGTACCTCCATGGTCTTAAGTTTTTAAATAAAATAAATTATTATAGTATTGTGATGAATGAAATGAATGGAAAACGGTTCATGAATGAAATGCTGCTTTTACAGAGAGAGCCAGGCGCGTTATACTTCGATGACGTCATTTGAATAAATTTCATTTGTTTTCGATGAAGTTTTCAAATATAATAAATTATTGTATTATTAGGATAATTTTAAAATGATTACCGAGGAATGTATCGCATTTTAGAGATATTTAAACCAGGTGATTTATATTTTATTGAGGTCATTTGAATAAAGTTCATTTTTTTCGATGAAATTTTAAGTTTTCAAATATAATAAATTATTGTAGCATTGTACTAATTTTAAAAATATTACTGAGGAATGTATCGCATTTTAGAGGTTTTTAAATAAAATTGCATTGAAGTTTGAAAGTGTTTCATAATCAATGTTTTATGCATGATTGATCTTTCTTGTTTCAATCATCTCCTAGTCCCAAATATTTTCTTTTTCCAAAAAAATGATTATTATACCTCTAATTTTCTTGATGTTTGCCAGAAAAGAAAAATTCTTCTTTTTATTATTATTATTATTATTGTCATAATTCTGAATTGTATTAGTTAGATTCTTGTTTTGTATTTAATTTATTACAGCAAAAATCAGATCTGTTTTACTATAATTGGAGAAACTGTTTTTGAGATATAACCATTTTTAACAATTTTGGCGTCATCAATAAAATCGTTAAGACGTCCATAGAAAAACAATTTCTTTAAAAACTGCAGTTAGTTAAAAAAGCTAGTTGTTTTTTGTGCATAGTTTAGATGGTAGTTGGATAGTTCTAAGCATCGCTTTTGTTTGGATGCTGGCTCAGGCTGGATAATCAGGCACGAGTAGCTTATGCAGCAGTCAAATTAGTAAAATTAGTATTTAATTCAAATGTAATTGAATAGGATGAAATGAATATATTTTATTTTATTTAATGCAGTCTAAATAGTAGGTGGTAAAACTAAAACAAATTGAGTCTAGGAAATATCAGATCTTGCCCACATCCTTTGGCTTTGGTATTTTCATTTATTACATTTAATTAGACATTAGTTATAAATAATTAACTGCAATATAATCACTTTTTATAACGTCCTTTTAAAATAAACGGTTTCTTGTGGTTTTATTATAGAGGGTAACTATTGATTAATTTATCATTACAATTTAATTGTCTAAATTATTTCGTTCGGATGAATATATTATATTAGATATTAAATGCGTCATATGACTAGATGCATAATTAATATGTTGTACTAGATATTAAACGCATTCCATGGCGTGGCACATAATGAATATGTTGTACTAGATATCAAGCGCGTCATATTATGGCGAGTGAAAAAGTTTCGGTCAAAAATTACCGTTTCAAACCATACGGATAAAGTTGGAGTTTTATTATTTCTTCTAACGCAATTTTGGCAGATTAACAACTTTGATATACTATATAGTACATGATTAACATTTTATCATTAAATTGTGGACGCATCGTCAATTTCTACTATAAATGCTCTGTACTCTTCCTCCTGTTAAAAAGAGCTTTTAATAAAATGGCACATAAAAAAATTGAAAGAAGATTTATTAGCCAGGGATTCTTGATAATTTATTTTATTTGGAAAGCACAGTATTAGAAAATTATACAAGCATTAATTACATTAATACGTCGTACAAGCATTAATACGTCGTGAATTTTAGAACCTGTTCAATTCATCACCATTCATTTTCCAGTTCAAGAATAATGATGTAAGCTCTCTTCATTTCAAATTTGACATAATGAAGTTACGTTGGAATTTTTCGATAGGTTAAAAACTAATGTTTTTAAGATATATATATATATATACAGGGTGATTCAAAAGTTCGGAGCAAAAGTAAAACGCTATAAAAATATATCTATGGGTCGGAGAGACATGCTGTTTGCAGATTAATATTCACCGTGGTGGGGGATTTTGTATGGCATGAAAACAAAATAGTTCAAAATCTCGACATTACAGGGTGCTGCTGTAGATAAAGCCATGGAGGTGACTTATGCATATCGCTCACGCAAAATTACAAAATGATAAAAACATTATTGAATACCACCCTACTCAGCACGTCAAGTGATGGAGTTACTACGGTCAACATTTGGCGCTGATCGCCCACTGAGCTGGAATAGCACACATGAATCGCCTGCGAGATCCTCAGATCTTAAACCCTTTGATTTCTGGTTGTGGGGATACCTAAAATCATGGGTCTATAGAGGAAATCCCCATTTCTTATCAGTACTGACAGACGCCTTACGGCATTAGGTGGCAGCAATTTCCGTTGATATGGTGTTTCATGCTGTATCACCCGTAATACCGCGACTGCACTCAGTACCGGAATGTGATGGTGGACACATTGAGCACTTGCAGCTTCAAATCATGCTAAAATAAAATATATCATTTCACAATTATTACCTCGCACTGTTTTCTTTGAATCAGCTCTCCCTAGTATCTATATTTTGAACTATTCTTTTTCATGCCATACAAAATCTCCCATCACGGTGAATATTAATCTGCAAACCGCATGCATCTCCGAGCCATAGATATTTTTTATAGCGTTTTACTTTTGCCCCGGACTTTTGAATCACACCTGTAAATATATATATATATATATATATATATATATATATAAAAGTCCAAGTAGAAATAGTTTATAGATATAATCTATCTATTTCTTCAGAAACATACATGTTTTGTGTCTGCTTCGTAAAATGCTTGGACTTGAGAACGAATTTTACGAAGTGAACATTTCCATTTGTTTAGGCTTAGCCCTTTTCCCACGTGTATAACGATATAGCTTGTTTTATTAAGTTTTTCTTTTTTTCGTTTCCATACCTTTGAATTTTGTTAATTTCTGTAACTTGATAGCTTGTGTTTTGTATTTTTTATCCATTTGATTGATGATTTGCTGTATATTTTATTCTGTGGGTGTTTTTAAAAGTTAGGTTTATCGTGTTACATCTTCTTACTTTTCGTTCATTGGATTTTCAAACTACTATTATATACATATATATATATATATATATATATATATATATATATATAAAGAATTGATTTTAAAGAATTTGATTTTAAAGACCTATTTAACAATATCAACTTACAAGATCTCTTTGAGATTTTAATGGAAATTTATTTTACATCAGATTTACACAAACATGTGGAAACCAACAAGTACAAAAGCCTCCTTAAGATTGTCATATTTGAGAATATTCTATATAATGGAATCGCATTTTATAGACAAATCAAAGGCATCCCAAAGGGAGGGGGGATGTTCCTCGTTACTTGCGGATTTTTACTTACATCATTATGAGAAAGGCACGCATTTAATTAGTGAAATACCATTCTTTAGATTCGTTGATGACGTCATGATTGGAGTGGATAATCAATGTACTATATTTGATTTTACATTCTACCCGCCGTGTCTTGAACTAATCGAATCGGAGTCAGCGAAAGTAGGAACAGTTGATTTCCTTGACATCACTATTTATTATAATTTGGAACAGAAATTATGTTATAAATTATTTGATAAGAGACATCTATATGATTGCAAGATCAATTATTTTACCCACTGGAATACCAACTTGAGTTTAAACGTACAACGTAATTTAATCGTAAATCACTTGAATAGATACAGATTATTAAACTCATCTATTACAGAATTTAATAAATGCATGATGCATTTAATCAACGGAACTCGGGAACAATCATATCCCTTCCGCTTTGTACAGCACTATTATGATGTTTTTTGCAGAAATTATAGTGATAAAAATTATGTTAATTTATCCGACATCATACAATACAACTCAACTCTTACCTAGGATTATCTGATTGATGCACATCCAGATGGCTCTATAAGTTAGACGCGACTTTTTTTTGTATGCTTTCCTATTCGAAGTTTATACGCTTTATGCAACTCTTCCATGATTCTCGTCTTGCTGGTTAGTAAAATTTCCAATTTTTGTTATTTTAATCATTTTTATGTTGTCTGGGATTCGGCCATTTTTCCCCACGGGCATGATCGATTGTTGTTTCGGGCGTGCAGAGTCTCTGGGAGCGTTTTCATGAAGTCAAAGCTAGCTTCTAACCAGGAAATAGGGGTCGCAATCCCCCTTGACCTTTCTGCAGCCCTGTAAACACAATCATTCCACCTATATATTTTATTTTTTCATTTTAAATATTATATATATATGTATATATATATATATATATATATATATATATATATATATATATATATATATATATATATATATATATATATATATATATATATATATATAAGATTTCAAATGAAGACATATGAACAAAAACAAATGAAAAAGGGAACAAAATCAGGGTTGCTTACGGGGAAGTAGAAAGGCTGAGGGGGATTGTGACCCCTCATTCCTGGTTGAAGCGTGCTTTGAGACCCGGGAAACACTCCTTGAACCACTACATGGCCGAAGCAAATACCCTTCCGTATGAGTAGGAAAAGCAGAATCCATACACTGAAACAACACAAAAAGTGGAATTGAACAAGATTCCGTCATCAAATATAACAACGATCATCAAAACAAAACCATCTGCCAATGCTGCATATACAACGTGCCACGATACGATTCATGCCCGTCAATGATAGTACGTATGAGTTATGGGATAAGGTTACAGTGAGATCCCTTTGCGTAATTCTGGTTTATGGCAGCAATTCATAGAAATTTGTATAATTTTCTTTACCAAAGTTCCTGTATGAAGTTTCGTAATAGTGCTTCGAGAATCGAATTAGAAACCCTTGTTCAAGAGCTTCTATTATCAAATGCTTTTCACATTTAATACGTTCTTGTTTGGATGTATTCAAACGTTTATATCTTGTTAGGTGGTTAATGATTAAGTTTCGTTTTACACCTACACTCAAGTTAGTCTGCCAGCTTGTAATGAAGTTGATAGTATTATTGAAAGATCTTCTTTTATCATACCATATGGTCCCCATTGCGTGCTAATACGAAGGCACCCGGATACGGAAGAACAAGACCAACCAAACAGAAGGACACTGGACCAAAAGTTAATCCTGCCCAACTCGCTATCCCATATATGTTCATCTTACGCATGCGTGCAATCCTAGCAGGTACGCATAAACTTCATTTACTTGCAGATTGATGGAGTAAACTGTCAAAATCTACATGATCCTTGAAAATCGATCTATAACAATCCTTTAATAAATATAAAGGATAATGTTTATATAAAGCTTCTAATATGATTTTAATGTTGCTATTATTGCACTCTTTTTTAAAAGTGTTGTAAATTTGGATTCTCTTGAAGTGTCCGAGTATGATATTTCTGAAATTAGTTTTGGTAAGATTTGTTTTCCAATCTATGAGATGATTGATCTTAATGCTATATAATTCTCTTTTGTCATATAACGTTGTATAATGACCATATAATCCATGTTTTTTTATTGAGGTGTCCAGAAAATTTACCGCTTCATTTTCTTCTTTACAATTTTCTATTAATTCCAATTCCGGTGGGTAAAAAGTGAAATCGAAATTAGTGGTGTCTTCATAACACCCCAATAGCACATCGTCAACAAACCGGAAATATGGTATGTCTGACAAAATATGGGTTCCTTTTTCATATGTTGAGAGGTATATATCAGCCAAGATTGATGAGCAGGCTCCTCCCATTGGAATTCCCTTTATTTGTCGGTAATAATTTTTTCCGTTATGTAGAATATTTTCCTTTAATACTAGTTTAATAAGGTCAAGGTATCTTCGATAAGTAATAAAATCCTTCAAATTAAATTCTTCATGTAATTTTTCCAAGATTGAGTATAAATTTGATAACATAACTTTTAAAACATATATTTTTATTACAATGTTTTAAGCGATCGATAACTTCTATTCCATTCTTGATCATGACATGATTTTGTTTTTTGATGTTTTCCATCACAAACTTGAGGATGTTCAATAGTCGTTTATTAGCTATTGTCAGATATGATCCACAGCCAACGGTAACAGTACGGAATTTTACAGGCACTCTATGCATCTTTGGAATGAGGATTAAATATGGAAATTTAACAGATTTTATTTCATTACAGATTCGTTTGTACATAGCTTTAATCTTTTTGGATAGAACATTTCTTTTATTGTGTACTGGGGTATACATAGTACTGTCTTGATAGCAGTGGAGAAGTGTATCCATGTAGTGTATCCAGAAATATTATAAATAAAGCAGGTACTAAATTGGTATAAAATACCCCTTTTTCCCTGTTCCATATATAAGTTAAGGAATGGAATAAGAATTACATGTGAAGGATGGGTGAAAAAATGTTTTGTAACTACACATTAAGATGAAAGTATTTTTATATAAATCATATATGTAATGCAGATACTTAAGGTACTAATCCCCTTATTATCTGCATAAAGATACATGGTGTAAATGCAAGAAATGTGTTTAAGATGAAAAGTTGCAAAACAGAAACTTTGTTCTGCACGATGAGCTAGGCCTTTTCTTGCTCCCAAATTTTTTTTTGAAACTGAATAAGTTGAATAAAAGTGAACAGCATTTCCGAAACTATGTACGTTATCAAGAGCCATACATGTTTCGTTAATGCGTATTCTACGTTTCTGTGTGCATTACTGTAAATTGTATTACAAAAATAATGCACATGGTCCGACGTAGAAGAAAATATAAATTGGATCAGATATATAAGAAATCTAATATAAAAATCCAATATAATCAAATATACCAGCGTGTAGCTAAGTATTTATGGGAGAATACAATGTAATGAAAAGGTATAAGAATATATAATAATATAAATGTATTTACCCTTGTGCTGCTTAATAGTGTAGATTACGTGATACTGACTAAGCATTTTAACTCACAACAGGTTACAGTTAATTCTATATACTAAGATTTCAACTTTTGGAAGTGAAACATGGAAATGAAAAATTTTTTGAGAATGATATGTCAATATGTTGCTGTAATTGTAGCAAGGTGTTGAATTTAAAATTAAAATGTGTTTTAATAAATGAAAAAATAAGGTTTGGCGGGTAATTTAATTATTTGCATGAAAGCTTTTAAAAATCCCCAAAATAGTAGTTGCAATAAAGAAATGTTATGTATTTATGTTTTATTTATGCAGATAAACCTCATTGTTTTAAAATTATCCCATCCTTAATTCATAGAGTTGCAAATATTTTCTCACATCCGCTCCAGTGTACACTCTTAATATCGACAGACACATGCGAGTCATACACCTTGCATTCAATATTACTATTTTTTATGCGATTTCCTATTAAAACTTACATACTGTACACTATCCCCTAACATAACACAATTAATTTGCGCTCCCCTAGACCGTAAAAAAAAACGCAGCTGCTCCACGAACAAAGGAACTCATTATGTTTTGAATAAAGAATATTAAACTAAATTTCCTTAAAGCGATGTGGTATATCAAATAGATTAAATTTCATTTATAGTGAAAGATATTTTTAACTATTGAATTTTCAAGAATTTGGCAACATTTTCGTCGATTTGGTGACGTTCTGTCAATTTCACTGCATTTTCCAAACGCAATCAAGTTTGCAACCTAGGTCACAAAATGTATCGCCAAGTGGGACAGACGAATAGATAGTAAGGTCCTATTGAAACATAATTATTATACTATCCATTTATTAATTACTTTGAATTTCTATCCACAGCGTTTCGCCAAAATTCGCCTTGCAGGATCACCATCTTGGAATATCTTCATTCAAATGACCTATCAATGATCTTTTTTTGACACGGTTTCCATCAAAGTATACACATTTGATGATTGACGATCGTTTGCACATATTATCACATAATTTGTGCAAAGCACCAGTTTAGCACGTAACAGCCATTATTTGCATAGGAGACCCAATGTAACGATTAGAGTTTTCTAACTACGCCATTCGTTTCTACAAAATATGTTTTGTTACTAATTCAATAATGATCTACAATTTTTAAATTAACATTTTTTCTGAATCTCTCACAGTTTTTGAGACTAGAGTGCTAATTTTCAAATTTATCCACCAGAAGCGCTGACGTTAGTCTTATCTGGTAGCGCATAACCACTTTACTATACCCATACCGTACTTTCACAGCTCTAGCTACTACCTTTCAAGACTTATTCGGCCTACTTATAACATTATTGGTCACCTTGTATAGGAGAAGATAGAATCACAAAACAAATAATAATAAAATAAAATATTTCGCGTTATCCTATGGTTTTTTAAAATACACCATACATAAAAATATTTTTTTTCTTTCTATGCTGATAATTTTCATAAAAATAATACTTCAGTTAACATCACTTTGAATGTGTTCTTTTATGTGCAGTTAAAACAATTAGCGTCATTTTACTGATACACCAAGAGAGCAAGCACATTTAAATATTTAGAATCCATACTGCATAGTCCCCAGCAGAAATTCGCGTTACATTTATTTTTGGCAATTACATAAATTGCAGTATAAAAACAGATAACATCAGCCTGCTGTGAACTAATCAGCAATATCATCTATATTTCGTAATCTTAAATGGTACAAATGCTTTGGGATATTTTTTACGAACGTGAATTTGCGATGAGTTTATGCTAATGATGAAATGTGTTTATGCTAAATAAAAAATATATTATGCTATGATACATTTAAGCTTAGATTTTGAAAGTAGTTGGTAATCTTAACAGAAAGGAATTTAAAAATATGAAAATATATAAATGTGAAGTCGGCATCTTTATTAAGGGATATAGTTAATTAACAAGTTGAAAACTTTCTCTTTTTTGTACGTTTGGACGATTTATTTTAATTAAATAATGATTATTGGATTAATTTCTTTCTTTTTCAAAATGAATAAAACAAACACTGTTACATGCAGTCCTTATAATTCATAGTACATGTATAGGGAAAATATTGTAAAATAATCTAAAATTCGAAATCCCGTTTAGACAAGACAAGCAAATTTGCGTAAATATGTATAAAATGTAGGTATATATATGAAATTTATATAGCACCTCTAGCTTAAGAACCATATTTTGGAGATTCTTAGAAAATTGGTTGGTTAGGCGATTTATGGGCTGTTTTAAAATCGAATACTAATTTGGTATCATTATTCATGGATTCAGCGTTCCAAAGATACTGATGGTGTTTAATTTTCACAAATTGGCGTCATTTGCATATTTATCAAGCCACAACATTAAAACTAAAATAATTGCGAAAATATAAACTCGATGTAATTTTAAATAGGTATTTATTAAAACGTGTTCGGCCATCTATTTTACCATACTTTATTTACATTGTTAAAACGTGTGCGGCTATCTACTTATCTATGCTTCATTCACATTGTTAAAACTTGTGCGACCATCTATCTATATATCTATCTATGTTTTATCTATATTAATAAAACGTATGTGGCCATCTATCTATCCATTTATGTATGTCTTATATATACGACTAAAACGTTTGCAACCATGTATTTATTTTTGTCTACATTAAAAAGTGTCGTGACGAGATTTCATAATCTCGCGCCACTAATGTAAAAATCGTAATTTATATATCATATGTCAAGATTCTATATTTTTACATCAATTTAAACTCTGTTTTAATTATCCCTCTTGTCTAGTAAATTCATTATTATACAAAATATTCTATACTGAAAGAACAGTTTTTCGCCATTTTATTAGTCTATGATAACTGCACTCGGAGAGAGAAGTATTCGTTATTTGACAGTTAAAATTCAAGGTTCTGTCCCGGGCAGAGCAGATGCCTGGCTTTGCTCGCGGCCTGGTAATATTTGCGCAAGACATGCACTTTTTCACACAATAGTTTTGGAGAGAAACTTCTGGATGAAATCGAGACCTCGCGTCGAGGGTATGCTTCCTTTTTCGGAACTCTGCTGTGAGGGTGTGCCTTTGAAGTTTTCTATTGGTCGGTTCAGATAAATAGCTTTCCAATAGGTCAGAGTTGGATTAGCAAGGTGATCATCCATTTTTGGGTATAAAAGCAGAATTCTGGATATTTCTGGACGCTCTTTCCTGTCTGGTTGTCGACACCCTCAAGTCGGCCCAGACCATTTTTAATGTTGCCCACCAGGGTATGCGGGAGTCGGCACAAGTCGAATCCTGGCCTCCCGTGCGCATGGGAAGGAGTAGCCAATCATCGCCGAAGAACATCGATGAAGAGCCCGACAGCGAAGCCTGACTGAGAAAGTTACGACGATGATGTACGATGGGGCCCGAGGTCTATGTGCTGGGTCGAGTTGTTGGAATGGTACGGAATGCAACTATGAAGCTAAATTCTCTGCGGTATGAAGCGGATGTTTAAGTCCGACTCTTCTGCAACTCCGACTAGGGAGGTAAGAGTTGATTACTCTCTGCAACTACTCCGGTCTTACGGAAGCATAAATAGAAAGATTCTTCACATTAAATACGTAAACCCTGGCTTCCGTATTTCACTATATATCTGCTCTAATCAAGTAAATTCATAATTAATTAATAACTGGTAATCTAAATTCGTTCTTAAATAATATTTCTCTGAGTGCGGGTTTTCTTCCTTTCGTTTAAGACCATACCATAAGATTATTAAGTGTATTAATAAGTAATTGTTGTGTGCTCTGTCACTTTGTTATATTATTGAATAACGTATTATTATTTCGTGGCATCAAATAACTGAACTTCGATCCTGAGTCCAGTGTACAGTGTTACATAATGTTGAGTTGATAATAACTCAGTTTTCCATTTTAATTATTTCCAATCTGAATTACAATATTAATAAAGAATAATGATTTATCCTTAAACCTGTGTGGTTATTCATATTTTTGTCTTTGTGTTTTGATATTGTGCACTAACGTGTTTTCAGACAAAGATGACGTCTACTAGGTAAGGACTTAATTTATACTATTTACCTTTGAATCTTGCAACAGGTCATCCTTGAATTTATTCCTGGACGGGAGAGCTTTCGACATAGAACTTGGATTGAATTAAGAAATACCACGGCTTAGCATTTTTGCTTCTTATTAACTTCAGACATAATGTTTACCTTATTTACTTCGTATCACAAAATATGTTGGTCCGCACCTGTCCGCGTGACAATAATTGTCCGCGTGACAATTTAGTGTCATGACCAAGATTCGAACCTGTGTGGTATCTATGACTTTTCTACGCTATTAAAACGTGCGACACATCTATCTATCTATTTATGTCTCATCTATACAACTAAAACGTGTGCGATCATCTATCTATGTAATCCCTATATCTCTGCACCGAGTTTTTCTTAGTTAATTCGAGCTCCTTAAAATGGTGGTTATTGTTCAATAAAATTAGCATTTGTATAAAAAAAACGTTAGCTACCAAGAAATTAAAAAAGTTCAGTAGAACTAAATATAGTTGTATAAAAACGACTCGAGTACTTTAAAAATAATTTAATTTGGTTCTTAAAGAAAATCAGACAGTTTATGTATTCTCTGCCGTCAAGGTTTTCAAAATTTCAAGTCTTGTTTTGTGTGGATGATGCATAAGAATGCCAATGGCAAACCATTATCGCCTTGTGTAAAAGGTAGAGTGGTGGGTTTTCAGAAAAATTTTAAACTGATCCTTGAATATTACATTTAAGCTAGAAACAATATATTCCGTGACTTTTAAGAGTATTTGTTTTCTTATTAGAGCTATAATCATAAATAATATAATTAGAAAATGTTTTAAATTTAGAAATATATAAAAATATTCTATGCACAGAAATTTCTAACACATATGTATTAAAGTCAGCAGTTGCAATTTAATTTTCACTGAGTACCGGTCCTTTGGCAAAGGTATAAGATAATGGTATTTTCTTTTTAACAATAGAAACAATATTTTTGTACATTGTAAATGTAAAACAATGCACAAAAGAAATAATGAATTAATAACAAAAAAACTTGCTAAACCCTTTCTGAATCATGAATAATTTAGTGTTTATTACATACATGTGTTAAGAAACAAATTATTAAATATATAACTTTCATATGCTTTATTTCTTTAAGGGATTAGAAAGTTTTATTCTCACATCAGTTTTATGTATTGTATTATCGAAATATTAAAAAATAAATAAAAACTACTCATAATTTAAAAATAAATAATTAAATATTATATTAATAGTGTTTAAAAAATGCCTGTTGACCAGGGTTGGATAAAAGGGGTGGGTTTCTTTTTAACCGAAATCCATGGTTTAATATAAAACATGGTTTAGATTATAAAACAAAGGGGTTTTAATTAGACAATACTTCTGCTGAAAATTGAAAGGGAAATCTAAAAGATTCTTGTTTACCCCCTATAGTACGTAGTTAGAGAGGAGTGGGGGATTACACCGGCAGAGGCGGTGTGGGGTATGGCCGCCATCTTGGATTTCGTAACCTTGGATGGGGGATTAAAATTGGAAAATTGGAAAATTTAGGGTGTTTTAAGAGTTCAGAAATTTTTTACGGGTGGCAAAGGGTGTCATGGTCTTATACGAGGGTATTGTTTTTCACTGAATGAGTTTTTGAATGAGATAAAGAAGGTGTGCCTCTAAAGTTTTTGAAGGGTGGCAACGCTTGGGGTTCTGCGGCAAAGGCGGTATGCGTCACCTAGCGGTCAAAAGGGGAACTAACCAAGACGGTACTTAGGATTGTTTTTGTTTAACATTCGGGTTGCTATGGCAAAACCTGAGGTTCTGCTGCAGAGACGGTATGGAACCATCAGCGCCACCTTGCGGCGGAAAGGGGAACTACCTAAGAAGATACAGGAGACATTTTTTCAAAGATTCATAGACACATTTTAAGGAGTGGCAACGTTTGGAGTTCACCCACAGAGGCGGTATGGAACCATCAGCGCCACCTAGCGGCCGAAGGGGAAGTACTCAAGATGATACTTAGGATTTTTTGCTTAGCATTCGGATTGCTATGGTAATACCTGGGGTTTTGAGGCAGAGGTTGTATGAGCCATCAGCGCCACCTAGCGGTGGAGAAGGGTACTAACTGAGATTACACTTTGGATTTTTAGCATTTGGATTGCTATGGTAACACTTGGGGTTCTGCGGCAGAAGCTGTATGCTCTACCAGCACCACATCATGATGGAAGCGGATATTATGTTTATATAGTTTTAAATATTTAAAGACGGTTACAAATATTTAACTGTGGATTGAATCATTCTAACTGTGAATCGAAGCATTTTTTAAAATAAAAACACTGGAATAGACATGTATGAATGTTTATCATGCGAAAATGTAACAAATGTGATTTTTAACCACTTCAAACAAGTACTTACTTACCCAATCTTGTTTAAAGATGTAACATCAGACATAGGATCATCATTAATGCTAGATGTAGCATCTCCAATATTACTAGTTAACCAGTTGAGCGGCTATGACGAGATAACTCGTTTGAAAAATTGTCATCGTTCGCCGGCCGGAGACGAGTTAACTCGTCGACACATTCTGTGAGACCACCAGCTTCGACAGCCCCTTCAAAGGGGCAGACTAGCTTTCTTACAATACAACAGTTTCATTGCCCCAAATGTCGGAAAGAAAAGAGGATGTTTTGGGAATCTGATTTATGGCCGGTCATTGTAAGGACCGAGACGCAAAGATCGCTTATCTTGCCTGCTCCCCACCAACAAAGCTCGGACATCTTTCTCAACGTTTCGTTTTCATGCCCATCGTTCGATTTCACGAGCAGCAATTGCTGGGAAAATAATTCTTTGAGATGGGTATTCATTCGGTTATATATTGCAGATTATTGCATTTTTTAAGTGACGGTCACAAAAACAACGTATTTTTTCTTAATTGCCCTCTTAAATCCTCTAACCAACAGCTTAATTATTTCTTAGAAAAATAATTTGCAGTCGGTAAAAAAAGCAGTCAAATCTTAGGTAAAACATATTGGAATCTTCTACCTTATACTATTTATTTTAACAGCATACTAACAAATTTTTATAGTGTACTATAACGTCTATTTATAGTATACTATAATAATAGACATTTTCATATTTAATAGCTAGCTTTCGCGACATGTTTGAAATTGGATTCTTAAATTATAAAAGTTAAATTTTTTAAATCATAAATTACTTATCAGATATTTTAATAATACAAATAAACTAACATATTTTGTGAAAAATCATTCAAGTTAACATTTTCATACATTTTATATATTGGGATAATTATTACAGATATTTGTCAGATTCCTGGTTTCATCTGATTAGTTTATTTTATTAACAATTCATAATAGTTTTCTACAATTGATTTAATTTAGCTGTATTAATATAAACTCTTTCAATACGATTTACAAAATTATAAATTTCCCTCCAGGACTAGGTAATTAGTTCTTAGTATGGGAGGGACATCCTCATTGTTTTTAAAGAAAATGCTATGGTAATTTTAAAATTTCAATAATTGCACATCTAAAAGTTCTTTAGTTTTAATTTTTCACATAATGTATATACACTTAAAATTTCATAGAGGTATTATTTCTTGAGTTATTGTGACTACACCCGACAAGCATATGATCACACTCGACATGCATATACTTACAGATCTTTTTTCAAAAGTATTCAAAATACTTTCAAGGAATTTAAACTTGTTTATCCGACAAAATCTCGATTTTTTTATAATAACAATACCTTTTCTTTACAGTAGCATAAGAATGTAAAAATATGTACAATAATATATATTATTTTCCAGGGAAAATTGGAATTTTAAGTTTTAACACAATAAAAGAAATGAATGTTTTAAATGTATATTTCTTCTTGTTAATGAACGTTTTTGGAATATAAAGAGTAATATGTTATTCCTCGTATCACTGCAGCTATACAAGTTTTAAAAATATTTTTAATAAATATATGAAACACATATTTCAAATATTTTTGTTTGGAGTCACACCTTTTAAAATTGAAAACTTCAAACAATTAAAAACGATCACTTTATTTCACCATTTTAAAATATTTTACATGTTTATCTCACACATAACGTCATTTAAAGAAATACATTTATCAAACCAATTGGTATTATATGTATTTCATGATGAATTTTCAAGGAAATAGTAATTTTTTGTATTCTAATATTCTTAGCTAAACTCATTTTTTACATTGTCTGGATTACAAAATTGTAAAAAATACAAAGTAAGTTTAGGGGGATCGCACTCAAATAAATCCATCAGTAAACTTTTAGGAAATGAAGGGTACAAAAAAAACTTATCCTATGCAACACGGAGCTGTTGGCAGTCTGTCTAATCGCAACTTTCCCTGCTATTTCTTTTCATTATCCACTTTCTCAGGAACAACAATACAAATCTTGAACAATAAGTTAAAAGGGGGCATTTGTACGCTTCATGAAAGACTGTCTCCTCTCATTGTCAACAGATTTCCCAACACCAAGAGCCCCTGGCAATCGCCAGGGAGGGATGGAGTTTCAAGGAGCTAGTCATCTATGAAGTGGATTGCATTCTTCTGGTTGATACGACCCCACTAAAGTATTTTTCTATTTAGGAGACCCCATGCAATCCTATAAAATTATACTTAAATATTCATTTTTATAATGGCGTTTATTTCACAGTCAACAACATATATTTTTGAATCCACCGAAGGACTCGCAGATCAAATGAATTCTACTTGCTATTTTAGCAAAAAATTTCAAATAAGAGCTCCCCCCCCCCCCCCCCCAAATCTTCGCGACTTTCAATCGCATTTGAGGAGGCGAATACAGTACTCAAAATGTTCGACAGTCCTAATGGAAAATTTCAGGTTAAATTTATATAATAAAACAAAAGTAAACCCCGCGTTTTTTTTTTTTTTTGTATTCTCTCTGTCATCCCTAGAAAATTTCAACGACCTTTTTATAAACCTTCTCGCCTACAAATGGGTCGTAACCTAAGGTTTGTACACCACTGATCTATGAAACACTCATTATCAACTTTTTTCATTAATATATTATATCAGCATATATATCAGCATTAATATATTATATCAGCATATTCCATTAATGTATTACATTATTTATTATATCAGTACGGGAGAACTCACCTCTTTCCTTTTTGTGCGAATTATTATAAAATTTTAAAGAAAGACCCCCAAATATTAAAAGTTCACCGCAAATTTATTTATATTAGATACAAGCAGTATATCCGTTCTTCGTACGGAATACACATTATAAAGAAACTTAAAATTCACAATCATGAACAAATTCCTATAATATTTCAAATGGCATTGTTATTCAAAACATTATATTAAAATGTTTAAATTAATTTTCCTGAAAATAAGTTTAAGAATATCTGTGCTCGCTTTACAAAATTATCTTCACAGACAGGTCTGAAGAATAAAGCATCCTGGTCCCGTTTTTTTTTTTACAAATTTACAGAAACTATGAAATTGGATCAATATATGCCAAAATGAAAACGCCAAAATTATATGGGAATACATACCCGTACTACTTGTATTCTCGTAGAAGATATACCCGTGTATTAGTAGTAAATTACGCGTACTGCAATATATGAGTTTAAAAATATTTACTGAAATAAAACAGTTGACGTAATAACTTGAAAATAAAAATAATACCCAAAATCTTTAAACCTAAAGGGATCAATTGATTCCAATACTCGTATATGCCAAAATGAAAGCTCTGAAATAGTAGAAGATATACCCGTACTACTTATAATCTCGTAGATTAGAAAATGTACCCGTGTATTAACGGATAACGTTGCACTTCAACAATTTATTTGAATTGAATAAAAAAAAAATCGAAACCCAAGAAATGTATATGATTACAGAGCAGGCCATAATTTTCTTGCCTATAGCCACTTTCTCAGAAGACACTAAAAATATTCGTTCTTAAAGATAATTATCCTTTGAAACTTCCTAAATAATGTACACATGGAAACATAATGACACGAGTTACAAGGATTTTTCTTTTAATCTCCATCTTTATATCAAAGTATATGTAAAAGTGAGCCTACCGAAAAAACTTTGTCGCAAATGCATTATATTTGTGAAAACAGTTTTTGCATGTAATATTTTATTAACCTGAAAAGGCGGCAGCAATAACGTCATTAAAACATGTACGTTTTTTCATTGTAATATGTTTTAAATTATGGGGGTTCACCATGGATACTATATTCTTGCTGGCTGAAAGCCCTATATTTACTAAGCATAGACAATATTATATAGGATCGCGCTCTCACTGCAAAAAACATTATTTATGGACAAAGTTAATTCTACTCTAGTCAGCATGGAATAGTCAATATTTGCAAAAGCAGTAGGAAGACTTGGTATGTTTCATAATTTTATGTTTACCATATTCAATCCAACCATGCAGACAGCTTCACTCCGGTTACGTGGAACATTAACGCCGCAACAAACGGCTACTAAAGTATGTAAAATTATGTAACAGCACACATAATTAAGAAACATAGTACATTTTTTGCTGAAATTGCAGTTATCGAATATTAACTGTTGACGACCACATAAATGGGAAAACGATCCATGGACATGGATAATGTAGTTTGCAATGGACACACGATGATCATTTTAAGAGAGTTTCTCTGTAGGCCGTAATATTAAAAAAAGTCTGATGTGGGCAACACATGACTTTCCTTATATAATGCAATGAATTTACTACTTTTACAGTTAAAAAAAACTGTTATTCTTATAGTAGATTCTTATATTCTTTCCAAGATATTGAATTTTCTTCAATTAGTCGTCATTTTCATTGATTTAGCATCATTTTTATCCATTTGGCGAGATTTTTGTTAATTTGGCAACAAATAAAAATGCCGCCAAGTTGGCGACATTCCGCCATATTCGTCGCCAAAATCTCGCCAAGCGTTATGGACAGAGAAATAAATTATGCTTACAGCAGATAAATGACAATTGGCGTTCAAATACAAAAGTATTACTCAAAGAATTTTTTTTTCATGAATGGAACGAGTTAGTTCCACGAGAATGATGTCACCAAATTTATCGCATGGTATTACATATGAAAAGTGAACATGTTTTTCAGTAGAGAATATATTTTTTTTTATTTTATATGACTTTTTGATAATTTTTTTGAAAAATGTGCAATATCTCAAGAACGGTTGATGTTAGCATTCTAAAATTTATGTCAATCGTTTTCTACTGAAAAATTACATCAGAAATGTCTATTTGCGTAACTTTATTAGCAGTTTTGATTTTTTGACGATTTTTTCAAAATTTCACTCGAAAATTTAGGGGGATTCTGAACCTTCGATTGTGTATAAAAACAATAGGCTTCCAGGGTTTATGGATTGTGAATTTTGTACCAAATTTCTTTCGAATCGGTTCATTCTTTCGTCAGTAATCGTCTCCACAGACTCACTGACACACACACACATACTTTCACACACGCACACACACAGACATCACATCAAAAATGTTTTATTCGTGAACAGGGATTCTTGAAACGTGCTCTCCCGTCGAAAACTCGAATTCGAATTTTCGACCCCGTCACAATACTTTCCTTATACATTATGTATATAAGGAAAGTAAAAAGATGTTTGAAAAATAAGAGTTAAACATGTCTAACAAACAAGCATCTTGCATGCAACTTCGCATCAGAATACGAATGGGACTTATTTTAGAACACTAGAATGGATCCTCCTTAAGATATTGCGTAATTTTCAAATAAATTTATATAAAATATGAAATTATAAATATGTTTAAATTAGTGAGCATCGCCAACATTTTCATCCAGTTAGCACATTCATTTGTAAGAAAACAGACACAAACAAAAATTTTCTCACTGCAAACATTAACTTTTTAACACGATTATCTTTTTCTAGAAAATTGACAATTAAGGAATATTTGTTGGAATTATGCAATTTTAAACAGTATGAATTCGTAATAAAAATAATTTATGAATGTTTGTTATTTTGTAATTTATGAAGTTTACTCTGCCGCACATTAACATTGCCATTTCACATCTAATATACAGAATATGCAAAAGAAAGTAATTTAATCCCGTAGCTTGATGGCTTCCTTCTAAAAAATCAACAGTTTTTAAAAGATTCTGTTTAAGTATATAGAGAATGTATAAAATATTCTCTAAACCCCGATAAATGATAATCAAAGCTATATCAAAATTGATTTGCAAAATAAATTTATATATTTTCTTTGCATGCTTTACGACAAGAAAGAGGAAAATGAAGCAAAATGTTGTATAAACATTTTATTAATCAAAATACATTTATCATGTAATTTAAACTTCAAATAGCTTTTGCTTAAAAAATAAGGAGAAAACGACTATTAAAAAATTAGCTATGAACTTGAAAGGGATTATAAAAAAAGAACGCTACTTTGGCCAAACAAGATCCATCCAATTCTTATTTTGTAACTCATTTGTTTTTCTGTAACAATTCTATTTTTCCCTTTCTGAGGGGATCATGTCACGTGGTGCAAGCAAAGTGGGGTCGCCCGTCATTCCGTCACCTCCGAGACGGCTATTCAGACACCTGCAGAGCAAGCTAATGATCAATTAAGTTGTTGACAGTTTTCAGAGGGGGAACGGAAATGCTGAATTGGAAAAACAACATTTACGATGCCTCTCGGCCCTCAGTTTAGCTACAGACCTGCTTTTTGAAAGGGAACAAAACTTGGTCAGTGAGACAGAGTTTTCTAGGCCGGTCAAGTGGTTAAAGAAGACATATAAATACACAAATAGGAGAGAGTACTCAAACCACAACCTAGCGTCAGGAAATTATCGTCTACAATGATTTAATTACAGTCTGAAATCTATCTAGACCTCATCCGTATCCATCTCTAAAGAAAAAATAGTTCTTTGAATATCCCTACGCCAAGGTTGTAACATGGTCACTCTTTAAATGCACCCATATCTAAAGAAAAAAAATAGTTCTTGGAACAAACTTCTGCTAAGGTTGTGACAAGACACTGCCTTAAACTGAGTACAAGTTATCATAATTACAGACACTGAACCAATTAAAATAGACGATCTTTCATAATCGTAATCGATAGTAACTTCTTAATAATCGTAATCGATGCATTAAATAGGTCCTCGTAGGATTAAAACTCATTAAGATATATTAAAGTCCCGTTACATCTTATAAAAATAATAGATTGTAAAGAAATAATTCCCTCTCAATACTTTAAAAATTCACTAAGTACAGCAGGAAATCTCATATTTTTTTAAGTTAACTGAAAATTGAAGCATTTTCTAAATGTGAGTATCTCACATGAAGCATTTTTAAAAGTACAAACACTGGAATAAACATGTCTATCATGTGAAAATTTAGCAAATTTAAGTTTTCAACTATCAGAAAAATCGCAAATATAAGTTTTTAACTTTCAAAAAATCGCATATACGTGTTTTCAACTTTTCAAAAACTAACAAATGTGATTTTCAACTTTTCAAAAACCATCAAATGTGATTTTCATCTTTTCAAAAACAACATGTGTGCTAATTTTCCATGTGTGCTATGGAAAATAACATGTGTTTTCGCACGTGTGCTATTTTTAGCGAAAATGTAACAAATTAGGGGCTCCGCCCCCTGCTCGCTACCCTCGCTAGGCTTGCTTCGCGAGCACATTCGTACCGCCTTCTACGCAGGCGCAATACGCAAGTGGATGCCATCCTTGTTAACTGACATTTACCAGCGCTAGAACTCGCTCCGCTATCTCTTCCAATTTGGACGGCGTATATGACGGCCTACATGTCCCATGCTCGCCGACGCTCGCATAATCCCGGGGTTTTTCCCTGCATTGGCTGTCGCTCGTTAACCCCGTAACTTGATTTATGAGTCGTGAAGCTTTGCCTCCTAATCACTGACGCTCACTGACTCTCGCAGGACCCTGGGGCTCCGCCCTCCATTGTCTTCCTCTCATTTCAACCTCATATTGTCATATGGACTGAATGCGCCCATGAGGAAAAGGGTCTAGATTTCTTTTAATACACTCTGGAAGCGACAATGGTTTCATTAAACGTCTGTGAGATGTACTTCATTAAACGCTTGATGAGACACAGACATACACACACATACAGACGTCATGCTAAAATAGTTTTATATTCCAGAGGTATAATTCTCAAAATGCGTAGATCCGTCGAAAACTCGAGTTGTGATTTTTAGACATTATTCCAAAACTGTCCCTATACCTTACAATGTATTGCAGGGAAAGTAAAATTGTTGAAAACTGTAACGTAGTCCATCATTCCGGCAGTGATATTCCTACTGCTTCTTTCCCTTTAAATCAATTTAAACTAAACCCGTTTCTTTTCAACCAGATCGAGTTATAGAAGATGTTTAATTTATGCTATTGATGTTCCCCAATTTCAAAATTCGTTAATCTAAAAAGTAGCCATGTGATGAACACATTAGATTTTGCATATTTGCTTAACTATCTTTCATTCATACACATTTAAAGTTAATATAAATTTAAAATTTTGAATCTTTAAGTAGCAGATTCTTCAATGACGATTTCACAGTTAAAAGTGGCTTTAGCGAAAGCTCAGGGAGTCGCGAATCTGATCAATAGTTGGTGATTGATCGTGCGGTGGCCTCGCCTCAATCAGTCATCAATATTCTATTTTCTTCTGGAACAAATGATGGTTTATTCATGAAGACGTTGATAGAGTCCTCTACACAACTTCTAAAAATAGAAAACATACATGTAATGCGTTGAGGAGTTTAAAAATAGCTAAGTGAAGAGCTTTAAAAGGATTACATTTGTAAATAAAGATTATATACATGGTAATAAAAGTACGTTCCTTTTGCATTTTTCCTGGTTTATATAAAGTTCCTAAGGAAGTCCTTAAGCACCCAGTTAAGTTTGCAAGGAAATATCCATGAGTATACATGTTAGGTCTACCTATTGTAAAGTGGCCATGTCCGATCGAATAAAATTTATATCAGAGTACTTAGTAAAATATTAAATAACGAACCGGAAACAAAACGAGATTGAATAATGAAAACCCAATTACAAAGTTGTAGATTATTGTCTAATAAGTAGGAACAGACACCAGTAATGAACTAAATGCAAATAAATATAAAAGCAATGTTTATCTGTCAAAATGTTGTATTATCAGAGTCTCTAGCAGGTTGCACCCTCAATGCTTGTCAAAGCACTCCGAAATATTCTTTCTGAAGTTCAAATGTGCATTGCCTCTGGCGGAGAACATTTTAAACGGGTTCTATTTTGGATTTCCGATCATTTAAGTTTTATTTATTGTATCATACCTGAATAGGATAGAAATTCTAATTTTCATATTGTGTCAAATAAATGCCCTACCCGTTAGACAAAGTTATACTATTTCGCAATTGGCTTTTTCGTCTATCTCGATTTGTTGCAGAACTGTTCATTAGTGCTACGGTCTTTCCTAAAATCGTCAAAGATGAAAATTTCAATACACGTAATATTGATTCAATGCCAGTAGTATTATTTTGTAAGTCTTACACGACAATATAAATAAAAAGTAGTTTGTTTGAGTTATGTATTAGACAGTTGAAAGTACTTAAACTGTGTATGTTTTCCTATTTGAGAAATGTTACGCCCTGCCATATCAGATATTATTTAATGCAAAATTGAGAGTTTGTGGAAGACAGTGTAATATTCGTGTAAGAAAAACGTCTTGTTTTGAGATAGTTTTCATGCTCTTTAATACGAAATTTTAAAGCACGTTTAGCAGAGTATGTCAAAATACAAAAATTCAACAAATCTTGAATTACTCAACATTGCTACCAATTTGACCACCGTTTTGAGTTTTCTTCAGCAAGGATTATACAAAAATGCATATAGATCTATGATCTTGATTTTTTAAGCCTACTATATCCAGAAAAATTTTAGTAATTTAGTTAATGACTTGTCCAGTACTTCTTTTTTGTCCAGCGTCAGGCAGAGTGCATTGTATAATCCCTCTCCCTCCCATTTTCTTCATTCTATTCCTCTGAATCTCTTTGTATGGTATTGTTCGTATTGTTCGTCTCATTTATTCTGGTTCGGACTTGACTCCTTATATCGGGATATTGTTTTTGTGTTTTGGCGCACGCCAATCTCTTGTTGTTTCTTCTTTCCTATTACCTTGGCTGTTCTTTATGTTGCTTTCAGTTTGGCTCTTTTTTAATCCATGTCTTGTATATATAATCCTTCTTTGTATCTTCCTTTGCACCTATTCCTCATCTGGACTTCGGGTTTGTTGATTCTCTTGCACTGACGAAGGGAATCCAAAGTATCCTCGAAACAGCTGTATGCTGCATTATCCTTGTATTTGTACTTATACACGTTGCTCAAGTTTTCCTTATCCTTTTGCACAAAGTGTATGTTGCTGATTAATATCCGCATCCTTGATGATATACTTAACTAGTCAAAGGTGACATTTTACATATAATTAAGTATATCAAATTTATATTATAATATTTCCGATCATGTAAGAATATATGTAAAAGTCGTAACAATCTACGTTTCGACTTTAATTGGAATACTGGAAACTACATTAAAACTATTTTTTATTAAATATGTTAAAACTTTATTTGGTGTCCACAATACCAAACGGTGCATTTTAATTTGAGAATTTAAAAAAATTCCGAACAAAGACTAGCCATTATGATGAATCTCTGACACAATCGTATTTTTAGAATAAAGAAGTCTCCAAAGACTCAAAACATTGCAAAAATCAAATAAATCAAACAAAATATTTTTTAAGATAAAACATTTCCCCCATTTTATTTTTAATCTTTTACAGTTTATTTCGGGAAAAGCATTTTAATTTTGTTTGTCGACAAATTTTATGTGTTAAAAGAAGCATTTATTTTGGAAGATTATCGTGGAACTGAGCAATACAAATAAAATATCAGGAATTTTCACAACATTAACAAAAAATTCTGATGTGGGCAACACATGACTTTCCTTATATAATGCAATAAATTTACAACTTTTACGGTTAAAAAATGTTATTCTTATAGTAGATACTTATTTTCTTTCCAAGATATTGAATTTCCTTCAATTAGTCGTCATTTTCATTGATTTAACGTCATTTTTATCCATTTGGCGAAATTTTTGTTAATTTGGCAACAATTAAAAATGTCGCCAAGTTTGCGATATTCCGCCAAATTCGTCGCCAAAATATCGCCTAGCGTTATGGATGGAGAAATAAGTTATTATTACAGCAGATAAATGACTATTGGCATTCAAATACAAAAGTATTATTCAAAGTATCTTTCTTCATAAATGGAACGAGCTAGTTCCACGAGAGTGATGTCAATTTATCGCATGGTATTACATATGAAAAGTGAACATCTTTCTCAATAGGAAATAGTTTTTTTTATTTTATATGACTTTTTGATTTTTTTTTGAAAAATGTGCAAATCTCGAGAACGGTTCATGTCAGCGTTTTAAAATTTATGTCAATCGTTATCTAATAAAAAATTACATAAGAAATATCTATTTCTGCAACTTTATTAGTGGTTTTGATTTTTTGATGATTTTTTCAAAATTTCCCTCGAAAATTTAGGGGGGTTCTGAACATTCGTATAAAAACAATAGGCTTCCAGTGTTTACGGATTGTAATTTTTGCACCAAATTTCGTTCGAATCTGTCCACTCGTTAGTCAGTTATCGTCTCGACAGACTCACTGACACACAAACATACACACACATTCACACACACACACACATACACACACACACGCATACACACGCACTGACACACACAGCCACACCGGAGCCAACGGCCGTACCGTGCTGAAAACACCGGTTCTCGTTAGATCACCGAAGTCAAGCAGCATCGGGCGCGGTTAGTACTTGGGTGGGTGACCACCTGAGAACACCGCGTGCTGTTGGCACATTTCGGGCGCGGTAGCCCGGTAGGTTGCGCGCTGGATTTGCACGCTGCCACAACTGCCGCCGTGTTCATGCGGAGTACGATCACGTTAAACATGTGGGTCCGTAAGTCCTTCCGAGAGGTTGGTGGTAGGGGAAGGAGGGTACGGTCCCTGTGGATGCCTCCCCCACAGGGTTCCGGTCTAAATTGGGTGGCACTTCCCGGCCGTCCAAACAGTTACCTTACACCTTTCTGGTAGGTCGGACGGTCTGGGTCTCAACAACAACAACACAGACACACAGACACACACACACACACCAGACATACACCACACATACACACCACACACACAGAGATATCACCTCAAAAACGCCTGATTCGTGATAAGGGATGCTTGAAACGTGGTCACCCGTCGAAAACTCGAATTCGAATTTTCGCTCCCCTTCCGTCGCAATACTTTCCTTATACATTATACTACGTATATAAGAAAAGTAACAAAACTCGGTGTAGCCGCTGTCCAAATCCTTTTCAAGTAGAGAAATTTTGTGTCAGGACTAGCGCTGGACCTATGGCATCAACTGATTTGCAATTTGGCTTGAGAATTTATAATGCATTGCCATCTGTCGCCACCTATTTTAATTTCTCTGTTCTATCTTCAGATTTCAATCTTTCACTGTTAAAAATGATGTTGGCATCTCAAAAAATTAATATTTAGATTTTTAACTATTCAAAAGACATAAATGACTCAGAGCTTTATTTAAATAATTGCTTTTTTGAGATGGCAACAGCGTTTTCAACAATGAATCGTACTTGCTCATGACAATAATAATTGAGAAGCGCTCTGTTTGTTCATAACAGCAATTCTTGTGAAACTTTGTAAAAATCAACAATTATGAATCAACATTTACTACAATGATATACGTTTAACGAAATTAAACTATATATTTTCCCATACTTTACAGAAGTTTGATTTTTGGTAAGTGATTAATTACATTTCAAATTGTATCTTATATGTATAATAAATAAAAGGAAATCTGCGACGTTACCATTTATGCTGTATTGTAGCCAGTTTCCTGTGCAATTAGCTTATGCCTTGACGATAAACAAGGCTCAAGGTCAAATATTTGACAAACATGTTGTGTAAATTATTTATTTGAAAGTAGAAAGTATGTCTGTCATACGGAATTCAAAATTTGCAAACCATTACATCGCATTTGGCGTGATTTTAATCAATTTGGCAATGGGTCTGAAATTGCTGTAGCGATTTCTTCTCAATTTGCAGTCTAAACGTTTTGGTCTATTCTTTTCGAATGTTTTAAAAATATTCCTAACTTTGACGTTCTCGCCATCTTCTCACACTTTCTCTGTTTAACCGAAGTTTCTTTTCTTTTCTGTCCTCTCCATTTTCCATTGACCAACACGTTTGTGAAATAAAATGTGTTTTGAATGTCAAAAACTGGTTTCTTTTTGTTCAATCTTTTTAAATATGAATTTAAATCTGCTGACACCACTCAAAGAACAAAATATGAAGAAAAGAAAAGAAAAATGAACCGCGTTCAAGCAAAAATTTAATTAGCTAAGAAGAGACCGAACCCTCCGCTTTTTAATATGAACACCCATCGAGTACATGGATGAAACGCATACCAATTGCTAGCTTTTTATAAGAAAGATGCAAATATTCAAGTCAATCCAAGGTGATATCAGAAGAAAAAACACCGATTTTTCAAACGCGAAGGCCCTCTTCCGAATCGTAAGATCGCATTTCTGCAGAAAATCGAAACCTTTGTTTCAGGAAATAGAAAACATTAAATCATTCAATATAACAGTAGTTATAGAAATAATGATAAACATTAAAGTTATGTTAAATAATTTCCATTATGTTGTTCATGAGTTGATTAATAACACATATGCATGAAGTGGACAATATACACTCATATCCAAATGTTAAGCATAATTCGTAAAAAGCAAAAAAATTGAGTTAATATGGATAAAATGGTTCACAATCAGTTGTGGAGAATCGTGGGATAAAGGTAAACCATTGTGTATATGGAAAACAGTTCAGTCGACATGCGCAAAGAACCGGCGCACGTCGGAACGAGTGTAAAACGGCCTTGAGCGGTAGGGCCAGTTGAGGTAGAATGTCGCAATTGTTATGGTACAGAACGTTGTTAACAATAAAAAAGGACGAAAGATGTCACAAAGATGCCAACTGGGCATGTTTTTTAAGGGACGAATTATTGAAATGCTGGAATCCGGTCGATCCCAAACCGCAGCGTCTCGAATTCTGAATGTGCCTCATTGGTGATCTCCAGACAATGGCAGAGGTTCCAAACCACTGGATATGTTACCCGACGACCAGTACCAGGTCGGCGAAGGGTAACAACCGCTTGGCAAGACCGATATTTGGTGGTAACTGCGCGACGTCAGAGGAACTGTTCTGCCAGACAACTGGATTGAGCCTTGAAAGTCGCCACGGGAGTCACTGTTTCGAGACAAACTGTTTACAGGAGATCCAGACACGTTAGTATCTATGCCAGACGACCAGCAGTTTGCTTCCCACTGTCGTCTGCAGAGAAACGCTCACGTTTACAGTTGAGTTTGGAACATAGGCAGTGGAGTGGACAACAGTGGGGCAATGTCATGTTCAGTGACGAGTCCAGGTTTAGCCTGCAAACTAATTCTCGTCGTATCGCGATTTGGAGAGAACGGAGAATGCATTTTCACCTGGGAACACCACTGAAAGACATAGTTTTCCGTTTAGGGGAGTCATGGTCTGGGCATGCATCATGATGGACGGCCGCACAGACCTCCACATCTCTGACACGGGGTCGGTTACCGGTCAAGGATACAGCTACGAAGTATTTGAGCCTATCGTTCGATTGTTCCGAGGTATTCTTGGTACTGATTTCATATTCATTGATTATAACACGCCTCCTCGCCGAGCGACTTTGGTCGACGACTTCCTTCAAACTGAAGATATTCATCACATGCAGTGTCTTGCCAACTCTCCTGATCTGAATCCAATAGAGCATGTGTGGAATATGCTCGGGAGGCATCTTGCAGCCCTCCGCTATGCACCAAGCTCCGTTCCGGGATTGAAAACTGCTCTCCGGGATGCTTGGAACGCTTTGAGCATACAAATCATCCAAACCGTCATCGAAAGTATGGGTAATAGTTCTGCAGCGTGCGTGGCTACCCAAGGTTCCCACACACCATATTAAACTGCAGCATGACATTGTTTTAATCCTGCTGTTTCGCTGAGTTTGACACTCGTATTGTGACTCTTTCTTTTTCAACCCTTTTGTTTGGATAATAAAAGTCGTTATTATCCTTGTTTTGCATTGTTTTCTTCTATAACTCTGTTACGCGCGCATACCGCGTTTCATTCCATTCCGATGTAGATTTCCTGAAATTTTCAAATAAACAGCAATGTTAATTTGGCAACATTTAAAAAAGTAGCCAAGTTGGCGACATTCCACCAAAAAAGTCGCTAAATATCGCCAAGCGTTATGGACGGAGAAATAAGTTATTTTTATAGCAGATAAATGACTATTGGCGTTCAAATACAAAGTATTACTCAAAGTATCTTTTTGCATGAATGGAACAAGCTAGATCCCGACAATGATGTCACCAAATTTTTCGCATGATATTATATATGAAAAGTAAGCATGTTTCTCAACAGTTATTATTTTTATTTAATTTATATTATTTTTTGATAAATTTATTTGAAAAATGGGCAATATCTCGAGAACGGTTCATGCTAGCGTCCTAAAGTTTATGTTAATCGTTTTCTAAGGAAAAATTACATAAATGTTTATTTGCGTAACTTTATTAAATGTTTTGTTTTTTGATGATTTTTTTTAAATTTCAATGCTTGTCTATAAGCTAAAGATACATTTTTAAAACATCGGGCGCAATAAGAGATTTTGCGCCAAAAAAGTCGCCAAATTTGGATCGCACCGGTCTTTGGGAAAATGCCGATTGCTGTTAAAGGGGGGGGGAAGAATACTATTTTTGGTAAAGTAGTATATTGTGTATGAGATTGTAAATCCGTAATGATGAAAAATATTTATAATAACTAAATAAACAGTAAATAAACAGAATAGTATAAATTTAATATTGTCAATAGTCAAGCACTTTGTGAAATTAAGATAAGTTGAGAACGTGACATATTATAAATCATGATGAACTCAGTATTAGATATGGATGACATTTAATAAAATAAATTAGTATCATGTAATATTATAAATATTAGTTGCTACGGTGAAATTCTAAGGATTTTAAATTGAATATACTTGAAAATGAAAATTTTAGTCTTGCCACCTAGAATAAAACTTTAGCCAGGATTGGTTATCAAGAAAGAAATTGGAAATAACATTTTAAATATAACAAGGCTTTTAATACAATATATTTTTTAAATATAATATTAATAAAAATATGGGAGGAAATTTAATGAACATTATGTAGAGATAAAACTATTCAAAATTAATGTATCTAAGAAATATATAAGTAACTTAGAAAAATGAGTTAAAATAGAAATATTAGAGTATATAATGTCACTTATATTCAATAGCTTTACTAAGTACAGAATACAGGAAGAGCATAATATTATAAAAAATAGCACTGTTGCAGTAAAAAAATAGAATAAATGATAATGTGAAAAATAGAATAAATGATAAATTAACTGAATTTAAATAGAATTAGGCATTATTTATAAAGTTATCAGTTTGTAAATTGTTACAATTCACTTATTTGACATAGCAGTCAATTGTTCTAAATTGACATTGCTGAAATATTAAGAAGCTCTACATTTTAGATTTTTGTGCCGCATATCTCGCATTTCTGTTTTATTCAATCGATATTGTCTGGTCATTACAGTTCCAAGTTATATGTTATTTCTTTAGTTACCGCACTGTTATTACTTATGTACCGCAACCTTCTAGATGCCAATATTAACCTCTTTCACTGAGACTTGCTTGCTACTTTACCGCAAGTCGCGCATTTCCTTTTCAGCCAGTCAATACTGTCTGGTCAGTACATTCCCCCGATATATCTTTAACTTATTTGAACTACATTCTGCTTTGTGCAATAGCTGTTCCTGTGAAGAACAATCACTGGGAATCAGGTTTCATGCACAGCAGATATACCGAGATATTGTTTAACCGAAGTACGAAACTGAACGAATTTATTTTTATATAAACAATATTATTATAAAATATTATCAGTACTTATTATCGTCATCCTAATAAAAAAAAAATATATTTCGAATCAAACAGATAATCTGTTGGTATATTGAATGATTTGGCTTATCCTAGAGCTTTCCCAAAAAATTATACCTATGTTCTGTCGGATTATAAATAAAATAATAGATTATAGCAGTCAATTGTTCTAAATAGACATTGCTAAAATATTAAGAAGCTCTACATTTTAGATTTTTGTGCCGCATATCCCGCATTTCTGTTTTATCCAATCGATATTGTCTGGTCATTACAGTTCGAGGTTATATGTTATTACTTATGTACCGCAACCTTCTAGATGCCAATATTAACCTCTTTCACTGAGACTTGCTTGCTACTTTATCGCAAGTCGCGCATTTCCTTTTCAGCCAGGCAATACTGTCTGGTCAGTACATTCCCCCGTTATATCTTTAACTTATTTGAACTACATTCTGCTTTGTGCAATAGCTGTTCCTGTGAAGAACAATCACTGGGAATCAGGATTCATGCACAGCAGATATACCGAGATATTGTTTAACCGAAGTATGTAACAGAACGAATTTATTTTTATATAAACAATATTATTATAAAATAATATCAGTACTTATTATCGTCATCCTAATAAAAAAAATTATATTTCGAATCAGACAGATAATCTGTTGGTATATTGAATGATTTGGCTTATCCTAGAGCTTGTTGCTTTCCCAAAAAATTATACCTATGTTCTGTCGGATTATAAATAAAATAATAGATTATAGCAGTCAATTGTTCTAAATTGACATTGCTAAAATATTAAGAAGCTCTACATTTTAGATTTTTGAGCCGTATATCCCGCATTTCTGTTTTATCCAATCGATATTGTCTGGTCATTACAGTTCGAGGTTATATGTTATTTCTTTAGTCACCGCACTGTTATTACTTATGTACCGCAACCTTCTAGATGCCAATATTAACCTCTTTCACTGAGACCTGCTTGCTACTTTACCGCAAGTCGCGCATTTCCTTTTCAGTCAGTCAATACTGTCTGGTCAGTACATTCCCCCGTTATATCTTTAACTTATTTGAACTACATTCTGCCTTGTGCAATAGCTGTTCCTGTGAAGAACAATCACTGGGAATCAGGGCTCATGCACAGCAGATATACCGAGATATTGTTTAACCGAAGTATGTAACAGAACGAATTTATTTTTATATAAACAATATTATTATAAAATATTATCAGTACTTATTATCGTCATCCTAATAAAAAAAATTATATTTCGAATCAGACAGATAATCTGTTGGTATATTGAATGATTTGGCTTATCCTAGAGCTTGTTGCTTTCCCAAAAAATTATACCTATGTTCTGTCGGATTATAAATAAAATAATAGATTATAGCAGTCAATTGTTCTAAATTGACATTGCTAAAATATTAAGAAGCTCTACATTTTAGATTTTTGAGCCGTATATCCCGCATTTCTGTTTTATCCAATCGATATTGTCTGGTCATTACAGTTCGAGGTTATATGTTATTTCTTTAGTTACCGCACTGTTATTACTTATGTACCGCAACCTTCTAGATGCCAATATTAACCTCTTTCACTGAGACCTGCTTGCTACTTTACCGCAAGTCGCGCATTTCCTTTTCAGTCAGTCAATACTGTCTGGTCAGTACATTCCCCCGTTATATCTTTAACTTATTTGAACTACATTCTGCCTTGTGCAATAGCTGTTCCTGTGAAGAACAATCACTGGGAATCAGGGCTCATGCACAGCAGATATACCGAGATATTGTTTAACCGAAGTATGTAACAGAACGAATTTATTTTTATATAAACAATATTATTATAAAATATTATCAGTACTTATTATCGTCATCCTAATAAAAAAAATTATATTTCGAATCAGACAGATAATCTGTTGGTATATTGAATGATTTGGCTTATCCTAGAGCTTGTTGCTTTCCCAAAAAATTATACCTATGTTCTGTCGGATTATAAATAAAATAATAGATTATAGCAGTCAATTGTTCTAAATTGACATTGCTAAAATATTAAGAAGCTCTACATTTTAGATTTTTGAGCCGTATATCCCGCATTTCTGTTTTATCCAATCGATATTGTCTGGTCATTACAGTTCGAGGTTATATGTTATTTCTTTAGTTACCGCACTGTTATTACTTATGTACCGCAACCTTCTAGATGCCAATATTAACCTCTTTCACTGAGACCTGCTTGCTACTTTACCGCAAGTCGCGCATTTCCTTTTCAGTCAGTCAATACTGTCTGGTCAGTACATTCTCCCGTTATATCTTTAACTTATTTGAACTACATTCTGCCTTGTGCAATAGCTGTTCCTGTGAAGAACAATCACTGGGAATCAGGGCTCATGCACAGCAGATATACCGAGATATTGTTTAACCGAAGTATGTAACAGAACGAATTTATTTTTATATAAACAATATTATTATAAAATATTATCAGTACTTATTATCGTCATCCTAATAAAAAAAATTATATTTCGAATCAGACAGATAATCTGTTGGTATATTGAATGATTTGGCTTATCCTAGAGCTTGTTGCTTTCCCAAAAAATTATACCTATGTTCTGTCGGATTATAAATAAAATAATAGATTATAGCAGTCAATTGTTCTAAATTGACATTGCTAAAATATTAAGAAGCTCTACATTTTAGATTTTTGAGCCGTATATCCCGCATTTCTGTTTTATCCAATCGATATTGTCTGGTCATTACAGTTCGAGGTTGTATGTTATTTCTTTAGTCACCGCACTGTTATTACTTATGTACCGCAACCTTCTAGATGCCAATATTAACCTCTTTCACTGAGACCTGCTTGCTACTTTACCGCAAGTCGCGCATTTCCTTTTCAGTCAGTCAATACTGTCTGGTCAGTACATTCCCCCGTTATATCTTTAACTTATTTGAACTACATTCTGCCTTGTGCAATAGCTGTTCCTGTGAAGAACAATCACTGGGAATCAGGGCTCATGCACAGCAGATATACCGAGATATTGTTTAACCGAAGTATGTAACAGAACGAATTTATTTTTATATAAACAATATTATTATAAAATATTATCAGTACTTATTATCGTCATCCTAATAAAAAAAATTATATTTCGAATCAGACAGATAATCTGTTGGTATATTGAATGATTTGGCTTATCCTAGAGCTTGTTGCTTTCCCAAAAAATTATACCTATGTTCTGTCGGATTATAAATAAAATAATAGATTATAGCAGTCAATTGTTCTAAATTGACATTGCTAAAATATTAAGAAGCTCTACATTTTAGATTTTTGAGCCGTATATCCCGCATTTCTGTTTTATCCAATCGATATTGTCTGGTCATTACAGTTCGAGGTTATATGTTATTTCTTTAGTTACCGCACTGTTATTACTTATGTACCGCAACCTTCTAGATGCCAATATTAACCTCTTTCACTGAGACCTGCTTGCTACTTTACCGCAAGTCGCGCATTTCCTTTTCAGTCAGTCAATACTGTCTGGTCAGTACATTCCCCCGTTATATCTTTAACTTATTTGAACTACATTCTGCCTTGTGCAATAGCTGTTCCTGTGAAGAACAATCACTGGGAATCAGGGCTCATGCACAGCAGATATACCGAGATATTGTTTAACCGAAGTATGTAACAGAACGAATTTATTTTTATATAAACAATATTATTATAAAATATTATCAGTACTTATTATCGTCATCCTAATAAAAAAAATTATATTTCGAATCAGACAGATAATCTGTTGGTATATTGAATGATTTGGCTTATCCTAGAGCTTGTTGCTTTCCCAAAAAATTATACCTATGTTCTGTCGGATTATAAATAAAATAATAGATTATAGCAGTCAATTGTTCTAAATTGACATTGCTAAAATATTAAGAAGCTCTACATTTTAGATTTTTGAGCCGTATATCCCGCATTTCTGTTTTATCCAATCGATATTGTCTGGTCATTACAGTTCGAGGTTATATGTTATTTCTTTAGTTACCGCACTGTTATTACTTATGTACCGCAACCTTCTAGATGCCAATATTAACCTCTTTCACTGAGACCTGCTTGCTACTTTACCGCAAGTCGCGCATTTCCTTTTCAGTCAGTCAATACTGTCTGGTCAGTACATTCCCCCGTTATATCTTTAACTTATTTGAACTACATTCTGCCTTGTGCAATAGCTGTTCCTGTGAAGAACAATCACAGGGAATCAGGGCTCATGCACAGCAGATATACCGAGATATTGTTTAACCGAAGTATGTAACAGAACGAATTTATTTTTATATAAACAATATTATTATAAAATATTATCAGTACTTATTATCGTCATCCTAATAAAAAAAATTATATTTCGAATCAGACAGATAATCTGTTGGTATATTGAATGATTTGGCTTATCCTAGAGCTTGTTGCTTTCCCAAAAAATTATACCTATGTTCTGTCGGATTATAAATAAAATAATAGATTATAGCAGTCAATTGTTCTAAATTGACATTGCTAAAATATTAAGAAGCTCTACATTTTAGATTTTTGAGCCGTATATCCCGCATTTCTGTTTTATCCAATCGATATTGTCTGGTCATTACAGTTCGAGGTTATATGTTATTTCTTTAGTTACCGCACTGTTATTACTTATGTACCGCAACCTTCTAGATGCCAATATTAACCTCTTTCACTGAGACCTGCTTGCTACTTTACCGCAAGTCGCGCATTTCCTTTTCAGTCAGTCAATACTGTCTGGTCAGTACATTCCCCCGTTATATCTTTAACTTATTTGAACTACATTCTGCCTTGTGCAATAGCTGTTCCTGTGAAGAACAATCACTGGGAATCAGGGCTCATGCACAGCAGATATACCGAGATATTGTTTAACCGAAGTATGTAACAGAACGAATTTATTTTTATATAAACAATATTATTATAAAATATTATCAGTACTTATTATCGTCATCCTAATAAAAAAAATTATATTTCGAATCAGACAGATAATCTGTTGGTATATTGAATGATTTGGCTTATCCTAGAGCTTGTTGCTTTCCCAAAAAATTATACCTATGTTCTGTCGGATTATAAATAAAATAATAGATTATAGCAGTCAATTGTTCTAAATTGACATTGCTAAAATATTAAGAAGCTCTACATTTTAGATTTTTGAGCCGTATATCCCGCATTTCTGTTTTATCCAATCGATATTGTCTGGTCATTACAGTTCGAGGTTATATGTTATTTCTTTAGTTACCGCACTGTTATTACTTATGTACCGCAACCTTCTAGATGCCAATATTAACCTCTTTCACTGAGACCTGCTTGCTACTTTACCGCAAGTCGCGCATTTCCTTTTCAGTCAGTCAATACTGTCTGGTCAGTACATTCCCCCGTTATATCTTTAACTTATTTGAACTACATTCTGCCTTGTGCAATAGCTGTTCCTGTGAAGAACAATCACTGGGAATCAGGTTTCATGCACAGCAGATATACGGAGATATTGTTTAACCGAAGTATGAAACTGAACGAATTTATTTTTATATAAACAATATTATTATAAAATATTATCAGTACTTATTATCGTCATCCTAATAAAAAAAAATTATATTTCGAATCAGACAGATAATCTGTTGGTATATTGAATGATTTGGCTTATCCTAGAGCTTGTTGCCTTCCTAAAACATTATACCTATGTTCTGTCGGATTATAAATAAAATAATAGATTATAGCAGTCAATTGTTCTAAATTGACATTGCTAAAATATTAAGAAGCTTTACATTTTAGATTTTTGTGCCGCATATCCCGCATTTCTGTTTTATCCAATCGATATTGTCTGGTCATTACAGTTCGAGGCTATATGTTATTTCCTTAGTTACCGCACTGTTATTACTTATGTACCGCAACCTTCTAGATGCCAATATTAACCTCTTTCACTGAGACCTGCTTGCTACTTTACCGCAAGTCGCGCATTTCCTTTTCAGCCAGTCAATACTGTCTGGTCAGTACATTCCCCCGTTATATCTTTAACTTACTTGAACTACATTCTGCTTTGTGCAATAGCTGTTCCTGTGAAGAACAATCAACAGGTGGTTGGAATCTTGGAAACCGGTTTGTCCGGTTTCCGCGCCCTGAACCCCCTTCTTTTCCCCACCCTCCCAAAAGAATCGCCTGCCTTGAAGCAGCGTCTCTCACCGCTCATCCTCAGTTTCTTGCCGTTCGCTTAACTGAGAATGTACTTTTGCTAAAACCTGTGTTCTGTTTCGAAAGTTCATGTGTTCCCTGGCGTGTGTATCGGAAATGGATGTGTTGTGTGTGATTTGTGGGGATGCTTTACTGGGTAAGCGTACAGTGTTTGTAAAGCGTGGGTTGGACAACCTTATTGCCGCGAGTAATGAGAAACAAGATGGACAAATTTCATTATTCCAAAATAAAACTTCAATTGAACTTCACGTGCACTGCTGGAAGGACTATATTCGCAGTACAAGTTTAGCAGCATTTAAAAGAAAACGCGATGTTGAGGAAGCAACCTCGTCAGCTAGTCCAACGAAAACAAGAATGCGGTCGGCATCAGGATCATTATATTTTAATTTCAAAGAATGTTGCTTGTTTTGCGGAGACGAAGCAGTAGAGGATAAGGAAAAGAAGAAGCGGCAAAAGTTCCAAAAAAAATTAAAATGGTTTCAACATTCGAATTAAAAATACTGTGATGAACATGATACAAACAAGAAAGAATGATTGGGCGAAGGTTGCAAGGCAGCGCATCGTTTATGAAATTGATTTGGTCACAGCTGATGTTAGATATCATGATACTTGCTTTGTTAAATTATCAAAGAAAGCATCAGAGGTCCCTGCAGGTCGACCTATAGACAAGGGTATAGTTGAGGCCATGGACAAGATTTTTTCGTTCATTGAGATTAGTGATGACTGTCAGTTTACCCTTTCTGAACTAAAAGATGTACTTGAGGATTTCAACTGGAAGCCTGATGACAAGACGATTAAAAAGAAACTTGCTGAGTGATATGGTGTTAAGCTTGTGATTACCAACAAAGAGAAAGGACCAACCATTCTGTGCTTTCGAGACACAAATTATGATGTTTTATCCAAATCATGGTATGAAAAGAGGGGATCGGATCCAGAAAACGAACGACTGAGAGTTGTACAGAAGACAGCTGAGATAATACGTCAAGATATACGCTCTGCAGTATGTGAGGTGGATACTTATCCTCCCAGTACTAAATTGTTCTCTGATGTCAACGCCAGTGTGACCAAGTCATTGCTCTTTTTAATAGAAGACATTATCTTCAGAAATAGAAAAGGCACTGTAGAACCTTTAAAAAAGAAGTCTACTGCTATCTGTCATGGCATCATGTCTGCAGTTCGTCCCCGATCATTCATATCGCCCCTACTCCTTGGAGTATCTGTTCATTTCCATAGAAACTTTGGCTCCAGACGTCTAATAGATATTTTGTCATGCTTAGGGTTCTGTGCTTTCTATAAAGAAGCACTCCTATATGAATCCACCAATGTACTGTATCATCAGCCTACAGATTCCACTCCTGAAGAAGGGACGACGTGGTTGTCGAGTGGTCAAGGTGAGCGTTTCCACAGCAATCGCTCGACCGCCGCGTTGTGGGTTCGAGCCCCACGTAAGGCATGAAAAGAGGGGATCGGATCCAGAAAACGAACGACTGAGAGTTGTACAGAAGGCAGCTGAGATAATACGTCAAGATATACGCTCTGCAGTATGTGAGGTGGATACTTATCATCCCAGTACTAAATTGTTCTCTGATGTCAACGCCAGTGTGACCAAGTCATTGCCAAGTCATTGCATGTTTGTGTTGTGGGCGCAGTGTGTTCCGCCCTCCTCTGGTGCGCCTGGGGCAACGTCATAGGACACGGCTAAATGGTTCACGTTCTGGACGCAGACAAAGGCGAATGATGAGAGTCAAGTGCCTGGCTATTTGATAAAACTTCAGTACGTTGAGGACAATGCAGATCATAATGTTGCAACAATAGATGGTTTGAATACATTTCATTCCATGGGAATCATCAGAGTTGTTGCTCCTCATGATAAAGTTAATGATTCCTTACAGACAGTACCAAGGCTAAAAGTGATGCCAACTGTCTCGGAGCTAACCAAAAATACATAGATACCAATCAAACTTTACGAAAATTGTGGTGTGCAAGGACTGAAAAAAATTATTGTCGAAAAACTTGATTGCAGCCCAACAATCATATCCTGTCTCCGCAATGCAGATGTCCTGTGGATGTAGGCCAAATATAAGGAACTACAGTAAATTCCTGGGTGGAGTGGGTTTATGGAGCAGTTGACAGAACATGAAGAGCACTACAAATCACGTGTCATGTACCTACCATTCATAAACCATCCTCCAAACAATTATGACATCATTTACAGCACACTGCTATACGTTCTCGAAGATGGTCTCAAATATGGTCACACTACTTCTGTAATAACGTTTGATCAAACACTTTTCATTAAAGCAAGGGGAATCGTTGCTTCAGCCGATGAAAATTCACGGGTCTCCAAAATAATTGTGAGACTTTAAGGTTTTCACAAGTGCATGTCCTTCCTCGGATCGATTGGCTTCATCATGGCAGGAAGTGGTCTCAAGGAAGTGATGAGCACTATTTGCGCGCTTCTCATTCAGTTGACAAAATGTTGGCGGGCCATGCTTACTTTCGAACTGTCAGAGCTCATACAATTTTGCAAATAGCTCTATCTAAAATAATATTCAGTGAACTGTCTTTGACCAGTGACGAACAAAAATTCATGGATACCTACCTTAAAAACGTTCATGAAACAACACTTTCATTTTCGGAGGTGGAAGGATTGAGGATCTTTAGTGATGTCAAAAGTAAATTTCAAGATAAATGTTCCAACTTGAGAGATAGTGGACCAGAGTCAAAGTTATGGGTCCAGTATTTGGACATGGTGTTAATCCTCAAAGAGTTTATTAGGGCAGAGAGGATGGGAGATTGGAGGCCATATTTGACTGCAATGAAGAGAATGTTTCCGTATTTCCATGCTGCAGGACATTTTTTGTACGCTTAAAGTGCCCAGTTGTTTATACAAGACATAGAAAAGTTGGAAAGCTGAATGGATGAGGACACCTTCATAAAGTTTACTGCTGATTTTTTCACCATTAAGCGATCGGACAAATATTTTTGTGGGACTTCAAGCGACATGATAATGGAACAGGCACTCATGAAGTCCTCAAAGATGCAAGAAGACTTCGTGCATAGAAGGAGTACAAAACAGAGTGTTTTAACTAAGTTTGTTGCTGGTTTGGTAAGTGCAAGCAACGTTACTGAAGGACTTGAAAAGTTTTGTGAGGTTTCCTTTGCTAGTTGAGCACAACATGTGGATGCACGGGAATTTTGAGTAAAGAGAGACCAAGAAGACGTTAGTAAAGTATTAGAGTGGTTTTGTGCCCCCAACCCTTTCCCAAGGGTACAATTGATCATGTCCATTGCAACAGGGGATACAGGTGATGTGGAAAAGATAAACTGCTATGATGCACTAAACATTGGTGCAAGCATGATGGGAAAAAAGGTCGGCGACAATTTTCACGATATAAAATATTCACGTGCTGATAGAGTTCTTTCTCTTGAAACAGTGAACAGTCATGTGACAGTCCATGGTGTTACTGTGCCTGTCGATCCATTGAAGTTGTTTCAAAGAATAAGTGTAATGGAAAGATCAGATGATGAGCTCCGTGAATGTTTGAAGTTTGAACTGGCTCCCTACCCAGTCGCCCTTTTCGATGAAATAGGAATGAGGAAAACAACCAAGGCATCATTGTTCCACAGTTTTATTCACATGGATGTTAATTCTGATTTTGGAAGCGCGAAGTACGTTATTGATGGAGGGTACCTTTTTCATCGCGTGGTGTTGCATCAAAACGATTCTTTCTGGGTGATTTGTGACGAGTTTGTGAGGTATGTCGAAAAGCACTACGGTCAAAGCACTGTCATCGTATTTGAAGGTTATACGAATCCTGAGAACAGTGCCAAAACCATGGAGCAACTTCGGCGATGCTCTAAAGCAGCTTCAACGGAGATATTTTTTGATGAAAACATGACTGCAACCGTAAACCAAGAAAAATTTCTCGCCAACGCAAAGAACAAAAGTAGGTTGATTTGTTTGCTTATTGAAAAATTTAAAGGCGTCAATATACGTGTCAAGCAAGCAAAGGATGATGCTGATGTCCTCATTGTTGAAACAGCACTCATGATTGCCAAAACTAATAACAATGCTACTGTTATTTTTGGGGAAGATGTTGATATATTAGTAATCATGTCAGCTCGAACTCCACCCAACGTGTAAGTTTTTTTCCTCAAGCCCGGAAAAGGCAAGGTGGAGCAGAAGATTTACTCTTCAACAAGTTTGGAAGGAAGTTATAATAAAGAGCACATTTATTATTGCATGATTTCTCTGGCTGTGATGGAACATCTGCTATTTTCAGGAAAGGAACATCAGCAGCTATGAAATTACTACAAAAACGTCCAGATTTACAAGATGCCATACAAATTTTCAATCAAAGTAATGTTTCCCAAGCACTTATAACTGCCAATGGCATACAATTTTTTCTGGCCATTTATAATGCTTCCTCAAAACAGAAGTTACTAGATGATTATCGGTTTTTACACTTCACCAAATCGGTCACGAAGAATACTGCGGCGAATTTAAATACCTTGCCCCCCACTTCAAGCGCAGAACAGCAACATTTGTTTCTTGTTTATTACCACGTACAAACATGGCTTGGTAATGACTTGAATCCTCAGGAATGAGGTTGGGTTATGAAAGACAATTTGCTGTTTCCGATTCAAACAACACAACTAACCGTCCCAGATTCGCATTTGAACATGATTTTCTGTTCCTGTTCTAAAGGTTGCGGCAATGCTTGCGGATGCCGAAAGTTGGGGCTACATTGCTCTCTAGCGTGCGGAAATTGCCATGGACAGTCCTGCTTTAATGTCGCACCAACAGAGGGAATACCTGAAAGTGAAGTAATCATTGGCACTGAAGAAATAGAAGTGACAGATGAGATGGACCCATAATAACGTTATAATGTGATTTCTATAATGTAATTTTTATAATGTAACTTCTATAATGTAATTTTTATAATGTAATTTCTATAATGTAATGTATGTCTAATGTTCTAATTATAATGTTTGTAATGTGCGTTTAGAGTTATAAGAAAATAAATTCTATTAAAAAATACTTGTACGTAGGTATGGGATACAATTGACTGATTTTAGCATAAAACCCATTCTAACCCAGAAACTATTGATTGTATCAACTTGGTTCTGTTTTCATTCGATTCAGCATGAAAAATACATATAAAACGACACCCCACTTGCCTATGTACTTAAGTTAAGGTTTCCACTCCTTTCCACCCCTTCCCCCCCCCCCAAAAAAAAAGGGGAAGCGTACAGCAGAATGTCGGGGACTTTTGAGATCTCACTTAGAATGGCATAACAAAGCTCTGTGTGAAAAAAATCCGTGGCTTAAAATTACTCCGAAGAAAAAAGCTAAAGTTACTGGATTATAGGTTCACCGCGCCAATGTAGCCACGACCGTAATGAAGGAGAGAAGCGAATAGGGGATTGTTAACGTTCGTTTTCACTATTTGGGTGGGTAACCACCTGGAAACACCGCGTACTGTTGGCTCATTTCAGTCGACGTGGTGGCCGAACGGTCAAGGCGAGCGTTTCCAGCGATTGATCAACCGCCACGTTGTGGGTTCGAGTCTCACGTAAGACATGGATGTTGTGTGTTGTGGGCGCAGTGTGTTCAGCCCCCCCCTCTGATGCGCCTGGGGCAACGTCCTTGGACGGCTAAATGGTTTACGATTTCGGCCGTACATAGAACAAAAAGACGTAAGTCTAGTGTCTGGACATTGAGAAAGAAAAAAAAGTTCTCCTTCACACGACTCCTTGAGAAAGCACATTTCGTGGAGAATATACTTTTGACACTACTTTTTACTATAACGGTATTAAGTATATGACAATTATTATTGTCTATACTTGATATTTCATAATAAGCTGAAGGTTAAGTGCAGGCATGGGCAACCCCTGGACTACGGTTAAATATAGTCTGCCCCATCATTTTGTCTGGCCCGCAATCCTTTAATATTTAGTAATTTTTTTTTAGAAACTTGCGAATTTTACAGTGAGATAGACAGACATGTATTAAACGTTTCTCTGTCCTTATGAAATTAATTTTCCAGCTGAAATCAATAAATTTTATAAGTACCCCTGGAACCCGATGACTACAGCGTTCCCAATGTAACGATGCTAATTTTAGGATTGCAACTATAGAAAGGTTTTGTGATCAATAACTTAGTAACGCATTTTCAACTTATCCAAATATAAGTTTGTGATCAGGTTTGCCTTCCAATTATAAATAACAGAATCCATGAACTGGTTTCGCGTTTATTATGCTTTCCATAGCATGGAATATTCGTGAAAGCAAGAAAAGGTGTGCCAGTAAGGCGATATTTTGTATAATCTTGAAAATGCTAAGGGGAGCCGTTGCAGCTTAGTACATCCTGAGCTCACCCTTTAAGAAATTTGACACAAATCGAATAATGAGACTAAAGTTGATAGTCTCCATGAAGTTTCTCAAAATTGTGGCACATATCAACTCTTCTTGCAGCTATTGCAAGATCGACACAATTTTTACTTTGAGAACAACTTTTACAGGCCGATTCTTTGAATACGAAATTAGCCGTTGCAGCCTAGTACATCCTGAGATCACTCTAAGAAATTTGAGACAACTCGAATGATGAGACTGAAGTTTATAGTTTCCTTTGAGTTTCTCAAAATTGTGTTCTCAAAATTGTGACACATATCAAATCTTCACAGTTACCTTACACCTTTCTGGTAGGTCGGACGGTCTGGGTCTCAACAACAACAACATATCAAATCTTCTTGCCGCCATTGCAAGATTGACGAATTCTTTCCTTGAGAAACACCTTCCTCAGACGGACTTTTGAATTTGAAATTAGCCGTTGCAGCCTAGTACATCCCGAGTTTAATATTTAAAGATTTTGAGGCCAGTCGAAAGCTGGGACTGAAGTTGATAGTCTCCATGGAGTTTCTCAAATTTGTGGCATATATTAGCATTTCTTGAAATTGCAGGATCAACTATGCCATGTTGACGAGCGCATAATAAGCGTGCCTTCTATGAAAGTATATGTAATACATTTTTAGATTTAAAATAATGAGGAAACTTTGACAAAAATGTAGAACTTGTGTCATATTTAAGAAATAAGGCCCAAATTTTGTCCAATCGATTCATTCCGTTACTTAGTCTTTCTCAGCATGTATGGCTGATATGAAAACAAGGAATTTGAGGCAGCAGAATGACGTAATTTTTATTTTAGCATAACAGCGTGTTAAATATGTTCATACTATAACCATATTTGGAAGATTGTTCTATATTTCTATGAAGAGTTTTTGTAGTCTGTAGTCTAGTATTCTGTTACTAGTGCACAGAGTTTTTTCTTCAATCTCTCTACATTATGTCACGCTTATAATATATATATTAATTACGCTTAGTTTTAATTTATTTGTTAGATTAGGTTATTATAACGGCCGTCATACTGAGATAGAGAAAATTCCTATATTTGTTCTCTTAAAGATTTGCATTTTTTCCTGATCCTTTTTAACACTTTACAACATAGTTGAAAAGTGTTTATGACTTTGTTCATTCTCATCGGGCGCTGTTAGTACTTGGTGGGTGACCACCTCGGAACGCCGCGTGCTGTTGGCCATCTCGGGTGCGGTATCCCCGTGGTTTGCGCGCTAGATTTGCACGCTGCCACAAATGCCGCCGTGTTCATGCGGAGTACGATCACGTTAAACATGTGGGTCCGTAAGTCCTTCCGAGAGGTTGGTGGTAGGGTAAGGAGGGTACGGTCCCTGTGGATGCCTCCCCCACTGGGTTCCGGTCTAAATTGGGTGGCACTTCCCGGCCGTCCATACAGTTACCTTACACCTTTCTGGTAGGTCGGACGGTCTGGGTCATCAACATCAACATCAACCCCTTATATGAAGAGATCACGTGACCCACTTCAAAATAAAATATGGCATCCATCTTGTGCCAAAATCGCGATTTATAAAGTTCTGTTTAATTTATATTTTGTGTTGTATCCTTCCTAAAACCGCTTTATTTTTGCTTAATTTCTGTGCATCAATGTTCTGAAACAAGACAATTACAATCTATTTGAGTTTCAATGATCATCACACTTTGATTATTTCTACAACGAAGCCTAATTTTCACTTATAGAGATTATAAACATATGAAGCCGTGTGATGAGTTGCATAAGAATTCTGAATTTCTTTAACACAAAATTATTTAGCGCTGGAGTCTGAAATGTAGTTGATATGCGTTGATATGAATGAAACAGTCATTGAATTTACATAGAGAACAGACGATTTTATTGCAGACTTTTTCGGTGAAGTTTTAAGCACAGAGTGAAATTTCTTTTACCTCCTTGTATTTAAGATTTTAAGTAAAATAAATTCTTGTAGTATTGTGTTGAATGAAAGGACTAGAATAAATGTTTATGAATGAAATTTTTACTGAATTTTCTTAGACAGCCAGGCAATTTATATTTCAATGACGTCTTTTGAATAAAGTTCACTTTTTATGAAGTTTTCAAATAAAATGAATTATTGTAGTATTGTGATAATTTTAAAAATATTACCGCTTAATGTATCACATTTTAGAGATGTGTAAATAAAATTGCATTATAGTTGGAAAGTGTTTAATAATCAATGCCTTATGCATGATTGATCTTTCTTGTTTTTATATAAAAAATGTTGAAATAAAAATTTAAAAAGGAAGAAATTAGAAATGATTTTTGTATTACATTCAAGAGTTTAATGTTTTATAATTTTAATGATAATATAATTTATGTCCCTTTTGGTGATGCACTGCTCAATAAAAACAAGAAAAATCAATCATGAATAAAGCATTGATTATAAAACACTTTCCAACAACATTGCAATTTTATTTAAACACCTCTAAAGGGTTCATCACCTCTAGGTCTACACAAAGTGAACACATCAATATGGCGTTGGTAACATCTGGCCTTGATACAAACTGTTACTCGTCGTGACACTGATGCATACAGTTGCCGGATGGTGGCCTGAGGTATGTCGTTCCGAATAGTCTCCAAATGACGAGCTAATTCGTCAATATGCTGGGATAGTCTTTGGCGACGCCTCATCTCAGCTGTTGGGTTGTTCTCAGGTATTTAATAATTTTAGGAATTTTGTTTTTAATCTAAACGGGTTCAAGGATCTTATTTACACAGTTATTCTCTTTATTTTTAATTTAATTATCCATTTCCCATATGTTTAGATTTTTTATATTCTTCTGTTCCAAATACTTTCTATTCCATAGTTTTGTGTTCTAAATGGCGAAAGTTCGTTCGTTTAAGGTTTAGACAATATAAATTCATTTACATTGGCTAATTTGTGAGTCCATTTATCTCCCTTTTTATACCCTTTGATTTGATTCTAAATTTGTTATTTTCAGTTAAGAATTCGTTAATTTATCTCGATTTTTCATTTTTATTCTGTTCTCAGCTTTTTAAATTTCTCAGAATTGTCCATTTTTAAATTATTGCCGAACTCGTATATTCCAAATTGTTTCACTTCATTTCTTTTTAATTGTCCCTTGCTTTAAAATTTCTATTCTCTTCTTTAAAATTTTGAGTTTTTGATTGGTTGGCCGTAATATTAAAATCGTCTATCATTAATTATTTTATCGTTCATCGATAGTTTTGTTTACGATGTGTGGCAGCGATTTTTGACAGTATATAAATAGATTCGCGCTCTTTTTCATTCCCTTCTCTTTTTGGATTAGATGTAAGCTATTTACCTGTCTCTTGCCAATTAATCTTTGTCCAATTAATTTTTCTGCGGTGGAGGCGTTTAGTCTATACACTCAAGGGCCTCTGAATGGGTTGTGTCCTAATGGCAGAGACTTGTTATGTCTATAAAGACTAAAGGATGTTTTGAATTCCTGCCTCTCCAGACATTTAATAGTAATCCACTGTATTCAGAGCTGTTTACGATGTCTGCCGAGAAGGTTTAACCGGCCATTAAAGTGTTTGTTTCTCCTTCCTGTCTTGTTCTTACATGAATAATGGAATAGACATTCCCATGATTTGCTAAACGGATATATGCTTTGCATTCCATTCTGATGCCTAAAATCCTCTGCTACTGTTTGGAGAAATCACGTATTCAATTTCGGCATTACAGGACGTCCGGCTTATTTGGAGAATCTCCCTTGAAGTTGGACTTCGTGGAACGGTCGTTTTTCCGGATTTCTGCTGGATTTAAATGTCATTCTGTGTCATGGATTTCCACTGGTTTTCTCTGGATCTGCAGCACGTCAGGTGATTCCTCTGATGTTTATGTCTCCAGCAGATCTCTGAAGTTTATCTTGGAGCCTTGGTGAAATCCTTTTTAATTACATTCCCCAAGAGTTAAATAAATATATATTATAATTTTGTATGAATAAGACCCCTTGACTTATAAATTTTAAGTTTCCAGTTCCTGGTTTATTTTTATGTGATTTTTCTTTGCTTTTTAAATTTCTAGTTGGGATATTTATCATGTTCTAAATTTCCGTTTTGGCTAACTGATGTTCTTTTTTATTACAAATTGTAATTTGGAAAATAATTCAATAATTTAAACATAAATTAAACATTAAAAGGTGTTATCTTCAACTTTTAGTATTCAAACGTTTTGTATACCACTACTATACGTTCGGTCAATTTATTTATTTAATTTATTTATGATGTTTAATTTGACTTGTTTGGTTAATGAGTTGTTAAAAAAAAGTTGTAATATGTTGTAAAAGATTCTTTAAAAGTGATGTTAAAATTTTAATAAACGTTAGATTTTGAAAACTTAAACTCTGTGTTCTCTCTCTTGTTTTGGAATTTTAGAATGCTTTTTAGTATGTTTTCAGAATTGAATATCCATGCCTTTCGATCCCCCTCCGAAAACAACCCAAATGTGTTCAATAGGCGAGAGATCCGGGGATCTGACTGGTTAAGGAAGTATGCCGTGCGCAAGCAGACAATCGATAGAGAGACCTGCGGTATGTGGCATGGCACTTTTCTCTGTATTTTGTGAATAAACTATTATATATTCGAAATTATTTTATAGCTTTCTTTTATATGTGTAGTATTAATAACCCTTTGTGGTAGTAGTTATTTCATTTATCTAAACGAATTATAGAGGATATTGCTTTTATGCCCAAAATACCCATCTTTGTTGCTACAATTAAATACTAAAAGGTTAATTTCATTAGTGGGGAAGGTCAGTTAATTACACATAATGAAATTAAATCAGTTTATTATTCTCATCATCATTAACATATTTAACATTTATTCAATTTAGGACTATATGTGATGCCATTATCAATTGCTAATTTTGTTAGTTTAATCAATTATTATCTCAATATACACATTAAGTTGATAAGGTTCATATTCCTATTTGATCATTTCTCTCCACTGAGACTATAAAGTTCACAATTTTTGTGAGATTTCAATACTTTTTGTGTTAATATTTATCAACGTGATTATGGAATAGAAGTCATTATAAATTGTATTTAACCGCCAAGTACCATTCATTCACGTTTTACAATTTTTTGAAATTCTAAATAAAATTTTTATACAAGTTTTGAAAAAGAAAAGTATATATCTCTCACCAGAACACTCTAATTGAGCCATCATTGATAAAAAACGGTTCAGTAGTGAACGCTGTAGGTTCGTCAACTTCACATAAAACGGTCAACGAAAATGTTTATTCAATTTTGAAAATTCTAAATCAAATTTAATTTCAACTCTTTTTACTAAAGTTTGTATTTCCCATTAGAACACACAGAATTATTTATCAAATTTAGGTCAGGTTGTAAGTCTTTCAACACTGAAGATTAATAGTAGCCGGGACCACAATATTAAATTGTGCTATTTTAAAACCAATTTTTCTCGGATGTTATAGTACCAACTGTGAACAATTTTGTCAAAGTTTTACATAGAAAAAATTATTGCTTAGCTATAATTGGGGATCAGCTGCAGATACTTAAAAATCGGGGCTTGTTACCTCAGATGTACGAGTAATATACACTTGATAGTTATGGATTCGGACATGACAACTTGGCCGGAATGTTCCTACAGCAACAGAAGTGTTTACAGTGTCTACTTCAACAATAAGAGCTTGCAATCTCGTTCCATCGGTAGAGCTTTGGTTTACTAGTTCGAAGATCCAGAGTTGGATTCCCAGTTGGGACAGTAAGGTTTTTTACAAGTTACAAATAAAGAAGTATTTTTTACTATTTTATGAATAATTAAATACTTTCCAGTTAAATATTAACTACAATTATGACAGCGATGTTACAAATATGCCAGTAATTTTAGGCATTTGTTTCACTCACTCTACTAAAATTCTATATATTTTCAATACATTGAATTTTTGCAAATATACTTTTAAATTACATACATTGCATTAATACCATAGGATTTAAATCCTAAATAATATTAGTTAGTTTAACACTGTCAATTCCTGTCACTGTAATGAAAAGAAAGTTGTTTTTCAGTAAAATAAAGAATTAGCTTTTAACAATGAATTTCTTTAAAATAGAGTATCTTAAATTCTCTGAGACAGTAATCGCAACGTACATGGTTTAGAAAAAAAGACAGTTACAGTTTTTTAATTCAAAAACCATAGCCATGAAATTGCTTTTAAATTGCTTGGTTAAAGTTTTTTGTAACTATTTTTACTTTTATCGTCGTTCTTAATTTCTTTAAATTGATATTTCGACCACATTTGTAACTGTTTAGATTGCTAGAAAATCTGATGTGGGCAGCACATGACTTTCCTTATATAATGCAATGAATTTACTACTTTTAGACTTAAAAAAAATGTTATTCTTTTAGTAGATGCTTATATTCTTATAGTAGATACTTATAAAGAGTAGATACTTCCAAGATATTGAATTTTCTTCAATTTTTCGTCATTTTCATTGATTTAGCGTCATTTTATCCATTTGGCGAGATTTTCGTTAATTTGACGACATTTAAATATCTTGCCAAGTTGGCGACATTCCGATAAATTCGTGGCCAAAATCTCGCCAAGCGTTATAGACGGAGAAATAAGTTATTCTTACAGCTGATAAATGATTATTGCTTTCAAATACAAAAGTATTACTCAAAGTATATTTTCTCGTGAATGGAACGAGTTAGCTCCACGACAATGATGTCACCAAATTTATCGCATGATATTACATATCAAAAGTGAACATGTTTCTCAACAGTTAATATTTCTTTTCAATTTATGGAATTTTTTGATAAATTTATTTGAAAAATGTGTGAATATCTAGAGAACGGTTCATGCTAGCGTTCCAAAATTTATGTTAATCGTTTTCTAAGGAAAAATGACATAAATGTCTATTTGCGTAACTTCATTAACGGTTTTGATTTTTTTGATGATTTTTTCAAAAATTCACTCGAGAATTTAGTAGGGTTCTGAACATTCGATTGTGTTTTAAAATAATAGCTTCCAGTATTCACGGACTGTGATTTTTGTATCAAATTTCATTCGAATCGCTCCATTCGTTCGTGAGATATCGTCTCCATAGACACACACACACACACACACGCACACACACATCGACACACACACACACATCGAAACACACACACATATCGACACACACATACACACACACAGACGTCACTTCAAAAATGTCTGATTCGTGATCAGGGATGCTTGAAACGTGCTCTCCCGTCGAAAACTCGAATTCGAATTTTCGACCCCGTCACAATACTTTCCTTATACATTATGTATATAAGGAAAGTAATAAAGTTTTTGATGTGTGTTATTCATTCTAAAGACAATTTAAAAAAACTCTCCGGTTTCATCTACCGCAGTTAAAACTAGAATAGTTTAACAATTGTATTTTAAATTATTTTTGATCTTGATGATTTTAAGTCTGTTACAATTTCTTCTATCTTAAGTCTAATTGTAAATAAATCATGAGGAAAAAAAAACAAGTTCTTCGTTATCCCCACCTACACAAGAATGGCGCAAGGAGAAATAGAAATTATATTTCAATCACACACGAATTTAAACCAATTTATGGTTGCAGGCAGATTGAATTCAAAAGAGTACTATAAATCATCATTATGCAAAATTGTGGAAGAAAAACGGTGTAGGCAGATGAACTAGTTTCGATAATTTTGTATATTAGTTTTGGATAGGGATAAAATATATGTAGTATTGATTTGAATTGAATCTACTTATACTTTCAATCTGATTGATTTTTGTGTGTGATTAAACTTTATTTTCTACTTTCAATGTGCCACTGTGTAGAAAAAGACATTAAAAACTTATGTTTTCTCCTAAATTGTTTTTACTTTTTTTTTTCTCACTTTTTGTAGTTCTATACATGGATTGAGACGAGAAAACAAAGGCAACATTTCATCTGAAGACACTCGTACGTAAATAGTGTAACGACGTCACGTAATGACGGAAATATTTGATAGATAAAAATTTTCCCCGAGGTAACATTGTAATATATGAAAATGTTTTGCGAGATGAAACGGAAAGCCGAGAATGAGTCCACCAAAGATTACGTACGTAAAAGATGTAACGACGTAACGTAATTATACGAAAATTTGATCGACGAAAATGTTACACAAGATAAAACTGTGGGCCAACGGCCGTACCGTGCTGAAAACACCGGTTCTCGTTAGATCACCGAAGTGAAGCAGCATCGGGCGCGGTTAGTACTTTGTGGGTGACCACCTCGGAACGCCGCGTGCTGTTGGCCATCTCGGGTGCGGTATCCCCGTGGTTTGCGCGCTAGATTTGCACGCTGCCACAAATGCCGCCGTGTTCATGCGGAGTACGATCACGTTAAACATGTGGGTCCGTAAGTCCTTCCGAGAGGTTGGTGGTAGGGGAAGGAGGGTACGGTCCCTGTGGATGCCTCCCCCACTGGGTTCCGGTCTAAATTGGGTGGCACTTCCCGGCCGTCCATACGGTTACCTTACACCTTTCTGGTAGGTCGGACGGTCTGGGTCTCAACAACAACAAGATAAAACTGTGCCGAGTTTCAGATCTCTACATGCTCTGGGAGTCAAGAATGCCGTAAAATATGACGCGAGCAAACGAACAGTATAACGTAACAGTATAACGTAATGAGTGACAATTTAATAGATCAAAATGTTTCACGAGAGAGAACTTTGTGACAAGTTTCAGCTCTTTACGTGCTCTGGAAGCCGTGGACAATCCCGTCAAAGATAGAAGAGACAAACAGAGTTCATGTGAGTTTAGTAAGTATTGCGTAAGGAATAGGGAAGTCCAGCTGTCCTGTAGGCTGGGGAAATCAAGCTACCCTGCAGAGAGCAGAAAGTTTTTGATACATAAAATATCTAACAAAAATCATTTCATTGGTTGATGATTGCATCTCTCGGATTAGATAGGGTTCGATTATTTGAGCTCTACTAATGTTTATACACACGAAAAGAACTGAGTGATCAAGAGAGAGAAACATTCCAATACTGATGATAAATTAAGTATATTCAAGAATTTTGTACTGAACCCTGGTTCTTATGAATCTGAAGGTCATTGACTGAACCGTTTGCTCACAGATAGGTCTTGGAGCTGGATATAAGTTCTCAGATAAAATTTCCCAGTTGACAACTAAATTAAATGTTTTTCTAAGTGGTTTCTGCACTCGAAACAATTTGTGCTTCATAAAATAAAAAAAATTACTTTAACTTTCCAGTAAAGAAATCTCAAAGGAATGTCTTAGTGTATGCCTCTAGAATATATCTATCTATCTACCTATGTATATGTACAATAGTTAAGCCAGTCAAGGATAGGGAGATTAACACTCTTAAAAAATTCAGTCGCAAAATTTTAATAGGTTTTACTTTGTAGAGTTCACTTGAAAGATAAGACCTTGCAATTTCGTTCCAGTTCAATGGCAGAGCGCCAGCTGGCCAGTTCGAAGCTCCAGGGTTTTCTATTCCCGGTTGAGGCAGCAAGGTTCTTTACAACTTTGTTTAACTATATATGACTCTTAGCGTTGAAATACTTGTCATTTACAAAAACTGATTCAATTAGGTTCTGTTCCATAAACGATAGTTTAAGAGAGCAAAGATACACGCTTCTAGGTCACCGGACGGTCTTATTAAAAGTATTTTCTATAAAATACCCATTTTCTCCAAAACTAGAACAGAGGAATAAAACATTTGGTTCCGTTAGGGTTTATTCTGTGGTTTCTGGTCTGTTAAGAGTTTTCAAAACCTTCATATTTTTACCGTCTCCAAGAGTGAAATTAAAAATTTGGCTGATTAGTTTCTGTAACATTTGGCAATAATTATGGGAACTATATGTTATAAAAGGAATAAGTATTTGATACGCAATATGAGATTCAAAAAGTGAATAAATTAAAAAAAAATTAACATACGCTGTTTCCGAAATATTTGAAAATGTTTAAGTAATTCATTAAAAGTTATAAAAGCTTAAATTCACCATGAAGGTAGATGTTTCAATTTTTTTTAATTTATTATTTTTTTCTACAAAACGATTGTAAGACTGTTCTATGCATCATAAGAATCGCACTATAATGCATTAGTTTTACAGAGAATATTGTAGTTTATAATAAAACAATCAGATACAAAGAATTAAAATATATTATCCAGAAATTTTTCTTAAATTTAAAATAAATTATTTTTCAAGAATTGTGACCTTATTACTTTCTTTATATACATAGTGTAATTTATAAGGAAAGTATTAGGAAGGGGTCAAAATTTGAATTCGAGTTTTCGACGGGGGATCACGCTTCAAGTATCCCTGAACACGAATTAGCTGTTTTTGAAGTGATGTCTGTGAGTGTATGTATGGTGTCAGTTAGTCTGTGGAGACAACATCTGACGAACAAACAAAGCGATTCGAACGAAATTTGGTACAAAAATTACAATCAGTGAATGCTGTAAGCCAATTGTTTTTAAAAGCAATCGAATATTCCGAATCCCCTAAAAATTTGAAATGAAATAAAGTTACGCAAATAATCATTTTTATGTAATTTTTTATTAGAAAATGATTTGCACAAACCTCAGAATGCGAGCATGAACCGTTTTCGAGATATTGAACATTTTTCAAATAAATGCATCAAAAATTAACATAAAATTAAAAAAAAAGTTTTAACTATTGTGAAATATGTTCACGTTTTATATATTATTATGTGATAAACCTGTTATCATCATTTTCGAGGAGCTAACTTGTCCCATTCACGAGAGAAGATACTTTGGGTAATAGTTTTGCATTTGGACACCAGTCGTTTATCTACTATAAGAATAGCCTATTTCTCCGTTCACAACGCTTGGCAAAATTTTGGAGACGATTTTAACGGAATATCGAAAATGGCGAGATTTTGCAAATGTTGCCAAATTGATAAAAATGTTGACAAATTGATAAAAATGATGCTAAATTAAGGAAAATGACGACTAATTCATGAAAATTCAATATCTTCGAAAGAACATACGAAAGTACTATAAGAGAAAATACTTTGGGCAATAGTTTTGTTTTTGGATGTCATTATCGTTTATTTACCATAAGAATAACCTATTTCTCCATCTGTAACGCTTGGCGATATTCTGCCGACGAATTTTGGAGGCATATCGCCAACTTGGCTAGTCCTTCTAAATTCTGCTAAATTGACGAAACTTTCGCCGAATTGATAAAATGGACGCTAAATCATTAAAAGGAAGACTAATGAAAATTCGATATCTTGGAAAGAACATAACAAAAGACCGTATGAATAACCAAATTGATAAAAATGTCACCAAATTGGTAAAGATGATGCTAAAGAGGAGGCGATGCTTTCAAATTCCGTGGCGCCTCCTCTTTAGCATCAGGTCGTAAACACAATGGGTCTATTCCTCGCTTACGGTGATTGATTGATTGAAGCAATGCTTTGCATATTTTTAATTCCGTCATATGACGGGTATACCTTCTAGTATATAAGAAATGCGCTTCTCTTCGTTTGTTTTTAACATTTAACGATACATATGGCGAACTTGGCGAGTAATACAGCGAAATATTGCCAACTTGGATATGTTTAATTCCATATTGACGAAAATATCGTCAAAATTGCAAAAATGACGCCAATTTGATCAAAATGTTCCTAATAGATGAATTTATCATTACACTATTTTAAGATATGGAGTCTATTGCCTAGTGTGGATGCTATCAATATTGATAATTTCTAATTTAGAGTTATATAAAATATATGTTAATTGAGTACGAAATAGCTTTATATGTTGTCATCCGGAAAAACGCCAAATGTACAATTCAACGTTTCAAACACTATGCCGTGAATCTTTTCATAATTTTTTAACTATGAAAGAAGAAATTCATTGCGTTATATAAGGAAAGTCATGTGCTGCCCACATTAGAATTTTTATATATTATGTAAGAGAAAATTAAAAATTCTTCGGAAATTAATTAAAAGGATTTAATTGCTAGCGTGAAATGTCATTATGCCAGTGAAAGTACTATTTCTTTCTTCGTTCAACGTTCCATGAATTCTATCCCCATTGTTACCTCATAAAAGAACCTTCATATTGAAAATATACAGGATATAGAAGAAAGAACTAATTAATTTTTCTACATATTTCACTTTCATATGCAAGTATTTTAAAGGAATCTCCTTCATTGAAAAAATTATTTAAGCTTTTCTGCAGTTAATATATCCATTAATTTTAGCGGATGCAGTGTGTAGACCATTATTTTTTAAACATTCATATCTGAAGATGTTTGACGTGGTCGCTAAAAGAAGTTACTGCGTTTAAAAAGGGCATAGTTATTGGCTTGCATCAAGCAAAGTAAACAACTACGGAGATTTCTGAAATTACTGGAATTGAGGTTAGAGCTCTATAACGTATTATTAAAACATGGAAGAATTCTGGTGAACTGTCATTTTTATCACAACTAATCGCACATATGGTTGGAAAAAAGTCGTAAATGGTCGCAACCGGAGATCACTGAAAAGCTTGGTGAAGTCAAATCGTAAAAAATTGACAGTAAAACTTGCGGCTATGTTTAATAAGGAAAGGAAGAACATTTTCACGAGCAAAATGCGACTAGAACTAATAGGATCAGGTTTAAACAGGTATGGGGCAAAATGAAACCACTTATTCTTTAGACTTATGAAGAAAAATCAGATTTCAATATGTTGTAAAGTATAAAGATGGGATTGTAGAGAAAATGGAAAAGTCTTTGTGGTCTGTTGAGTCCAGATTCATCCTATTCCAAAGCGATGAATGTATATACGAGAACAATGAGCCTCATGAAACAACTGACCAGACATGAATAGTGCTCACTGTACAGTACAAGCCTCTAGAGGCAGTGTTATTATCTGGATTTGCTTCAATTGGTTTGTACTAGGTTCAGAACTATGTAATGCAGCAATAAAATGAAGTCGGCTGATTATCTGAATGTATTGAATGACCAGGTTATCTCATCAATGAATTTTCTCTTCCTTGATGACACTGGTTGCAATTTGCGAAAAGTATTTCAAGGAGTATGAGGAGTCATATTCATACAGTAATTTCCCACTGCAGAGTTCCCATATAAAACCCATATAAAAGTCTTTCGAATGTAATAGAGAAAAGTTAATGGTATGGTTGCTCACGTTGTCGATACAAGGCCTCGGTGAAAATAATGATAAGTTGGGCATATAAATATTGAGACATTGCACAAACTCGTAGGATTTATGACACGATGAATGTGTGACGTAATTAACGAAAAAAGGCCGTTCAATTGATTATTAAAGTCTTAGTAAGACTTCCTTTTGGCCAGATAGAGAAACAACAAAGGCAGAGAATAATGAAAAATTTGCGTTGTAAGTAAAATTTTATAACGGAAACAAATGCGCAAGGTAATGTTATAGACAATGACATCTATATAAAAGTGAATCTACTTTTCAAAATACTAATTTATTTATATTTTTCTAGTTAAAGTATTAAAAGTAGTTTATCAAACTTATAAAAAAGTGAAATAAATAAGTTATATGAAATAACAAGCATTCGATGCGCAAAATTTTTTTGAAACTGATCAGAATCTACGGATTTTTAATGCTCTCACAGAAGATCGATTTCTTTTCTGTCAAATGCCCATTTCGTTCAAACCTCTTTAATTATTTTTGTCCTCTGATAAAACTTGATGGATATTTTTCAGTGTATTATTTGTGTTTTATTATCACAACTAACAGATGGTGCTGGCTATTCGTTTAAAAGATCAGGTAAAAAACAATAAATAAAAGCCTCTAGTTTTGAGAAAGGGAAAAATAGAAGCGAAAACTTACATTAAGTACTTCTGATAAATGGATTATTGTAGCAATAATTATTTACTACAAAGTGTTAAATTCAGCTAAGTCCCTCTTTTGACTTGACATATAAGTATAACACTATAAAATGAAGTAAATCTAGTGTATCTATACTCCCTATACTGCGCAAAACTGACAAGTATTCTGCGGAAGCTTTGAGTGAGTTTTACTACATTTTGTCTTCTTATGTCCATTATATATATTAACTCGATGGATAACATACTAATGGAGTAAAAATAATTAAATATAAAAATAATTAAATACAAAATATTAAATATAAAAAATCTGATGTGGGCAACACATGACTTTCCTTGCATAATGCAATGAATTTACTACTTTTACAGTTTAAAAAAATGATATTTTTATAGTAGATACTTATATTCCTTCCAAAATATTGAATTTTCTTCAATTAGTCGTCATTTTTATCCATTTGGTGAGATTTTTGTTAATTTGGAAACAATTGAAAATATCGCCAAGTTGGCGACATTCCGCCAAATTCGTCGACAAAATCTCGCCAAGCGTTATGGACGGAGAAATAAGTTATTCTTACAGCAGATAAATGATTTTTTGGAGTTCAAATACAAAAGTATTACTCAAAGTATCTTGTTTCCTGAATGGAACGAGCTAGTTCCACTAGAATGATGTCACCAAATTTATCGCATGGTATTACATATGAAAAGCGAACATGTTTCTCAATAGGAAATATTTTTTTATTTTTATTTTATATGACTTTTTGATAATTTTTTTTAAAAATGTGCAATATTTCAAGAACGGTTCATGTTAGCGTTCTAAAATTTATGTCAATCGTTTTCTAATGAAAAAGTAAATAAGAAATGTCTATTTGCGTAACTTTATTAGCAGTTTTGATTTTTTGACGATTTTTTCAAAATTTCACTCGAAAATTTAGGGGGATTGTGAACATTCGATTGCGTATAAAAACAATAGACTTCCAGTGTTTATGGATTGTGATTTTTGTACCAAATTTCTTTCGAATCGGTCCATTCGTTCGTCAGTTATCGTCTCCATAGACTCACTGACACACACACACACAAACTCACACACAAACACACACACTCACACACACACGTACATACTCTCTCTCTCACACACACACACACACACACACACACACACACACACACACACACACACAGACATCACTTCAAAAATGTTTGATTCGTGATCAGGGATGCTTGAAACGGGCTCTTCCGTCGGAAACTCGAATTCGAATTTTCGACCCCGTCCCAATACTTTCCTTATACATTATGTATATAAGGAAAGTAAAAAGAATGAGTAAAAATTTGGATTTTAATTTTAGCAATTGATTGTTGACATATAATCGTTTCATACAGCAAAATTTTAAGTTGTTATGATTCCTAGCGTCTTATCTGCTATATTGATTAGAAGAAATTCGCAATTTTCTCGTTATCTCTCTGTTACCAAGTTAGCTATGTGGGTTGTATAGATATATCCTTATTATATATTGCATGTACTGCTATTTGTTTTCTTCTATAGCCAAATGCAAAATATGGATCAATATTAATAAAGCACAAAGTTAATTATTAAAATATGATACAATGTCAATAAATAAAACTGTTGCTTGGGAGAATGTAACTTTCTAATGCTTTCCCGAAGAAAGCAGGCATAAGAAAATTAGGTCATTACGATTGTTTTGAGAGACTTATAAGAAGAGCCACTTGTAAAAGGAGAAAGATATGAAGAAAGAGGGCATGTAAAATTTGGTGACTACAGTTATTTCGAGGGTGCTATTAGCCAGCTTTTAACAAATATTGCGACTTTATCTTTCTCCCTTTACAAGGATTTGTCTACATGTCCCCCCTTTAATTATCATCATCTCATGTTTTGCCAGAACTTTAACGGTACAAGAATTTATCCATTTTTGCTCTTCCTTAATTTCTCATTATTATCTCATTTTCACTCCATAATTTTATTTTTAGTCGCATTTGACCAAGCATGTTGCGATAGCTAAAATTAATTTTTACTTTTTATACATTTTGCGCTTTTGCTATTTTGTAATACATTTTTAATCAGATATCCAATCAAACGTTTATTATGAGAAATGTCTAGAAATTATTTATATATAAAAGTATTAATTCACAGTTCCCCATGAACTGTATGATGTGTTAATTTTTTTTTCTATTTATGAAAGCGAGGTTGAGTATTGAGCGCTATATTAACTGTTTTACAACAGTGGGATTTTTGCGGAATTTTCTGGACATAATTCCTGAGTCAACTCAAATTTGATGAAATATTGCATTGAAACGTGTGCAAAGTTTCATTGTATGTGTGCAAAATTTCAGGAAAATTGGCTCTTTAGAAGTGGATAAAAAATTGATTTCAAGGTTTAATCCAAACAAACGAAGATACATAGAAACAAACAAATAGAGAAATCAACCTAAATAAAATCGTGTAAAAAGCGTCCATATACCTGTACATGATTTAAAGACGAATTTTAATGTGGAAGAGTTAAGTACGATAAAATCTTTAGAAGTCAGCGCCAATCCAATCAATAGTGAAATATTGATAGCGTGATAGTGCCCACACAATCAGTTTTTCAAATTCTATTTTCTTCCAAGGCTGATGGATAATGCATGTAGAAAAGGATAGGCTATACCACGCAGATACTTAAAATAGAAAACATTCTGCTTTCCGTGTTTAAAAATAATCGATGTATTAGTATGAAAATAACTTTGCAGGGGTAGAAAAAAAATCTTTATAGAAGGGGTTCGCGTTGTAATAGTTGTAATAGTATTATTCCTTTATAATTTGTTTAAAAAAACCATCGAATTATTGAACATTGACCCTATAACATACACGAGAATGCTAATCCTTAACTTGTGCTGATTATTACATGGAAGTTGCATAATGTAATTTCGGAATATTTTTGACTACATTTTTATTATCATAGATATAATAAGAGTTCAAAAATGTAATTGAACTATTGAATACCATATTAGGAAAAGTTGAGTGGCCGAGCCTTATATAAACTAGCCATTATCACACACGCTTTGAAATGGCTAGTGGTCATCAAATATGATATTTACACACTTAATAAAAGTTCTGAATATCAAAACCGCTTCAAATTTAAGCATAAAAAATGCCGCTTTTTATAGTTATGTTAATATAAAAATTGTGGTATGTGAAACAATATTTCATTTACAATCACTGTATGTTACCATTTTTTCAACGTTTTCAGACAAATAAATTCATTCTAGAATTTTTTCATTGAACGATTTCGGTATTTCAATCGTTACTCGATTACCATAGTTACTACAATGGTGTCAACAACTATATTAGATCCATTAATACAATATATTAAAAAATTGCCTGCTGTATTTATAAATTAAAATATCTCAAAAACAGTTGTTTGTATACTAGTTAATTAAGAAAATTTGAATTATATTTTTCTGCGTATAATGGCAGGGCCCAACTTAGACTAACTGGGGCCAACATACTCGAGACTAACTGGGCAACATCCTCTAAATTTTAAATTAGTATAATCTTATATATCCCTAAATGAATATTTTTACTGGGCACACCTATTCCGATGGAATAATTTTGTTTTCAGGAAGTAGTCGTTAATTGTTGGATGATGCAATTGTTTAATATGCGGCCACTCTAATGCGGGGGCCCGGGGTAGCTGCTTCGTATGTTCCTGTGTTAATCAGACGCTGTATAATGGTTTAAACAAAAGTTTTCTGGGTATAACGATTCTCGAGTTATAATTAAAGGAATAATAGAACAAAGAATTCAATAATTTATATATTTATCGAACAAAATTTCAAGAATTTAGATTTTTTCCATTATTTAGAGGTTAAGTCCCACTTGTTTACAAAATTTCAAGTTTCTACCTTCAGTAATTTGGGCTGTATAAATGCCCCTTACTCATATGTTTTACCTAGAAAAATAAACAATTTTTTCGAACATCAATGACAAAATTTTAGATTTTCCCCATTATTTAGAGGTCAAGCCCTACGTGTAAACAAAATTTAAAGTTTCTACCTTCAGTAGATTGGACTGTATAAATGCCCATTACTGAGCTGTTTCACATAGAGAAATAAATTCTGTAATTTTCAATTTTATTGAACAAAAATGCCAAAATTATAAATTTTCCCCATTACTTTAGAGGTCAAGTCCTACGTGTATACAAAATTTCAAGTTTCTACATTCAGTAGTTTGGGCTGTGCAAGTGTCCCTTAGTCGGCCTCACTCAGCTGCATGTATATGATTTCCTTTTAAAGCAAAGTAAATCAAATATTTTCTTTTTTTTGCTTTAATTGTGGTCAGATTTGGGGCGTCACATTATAATTATCAATTTATTAATAAAATTAAATTGATTTACTTAGCTTAAAAATAGAATTTTCCGAAAAGTAGATAACTTGACTTTACTGATTATTGGATCCGAACGCTGAATGATCTAATTCAAAAATATATTTTATAATATGTATTACAAGAATCAGCAATATTTAAATATGAATGGTAAATTTACGATTAACAGTTCTAAAGTCAAAATTATGTTTCTCTCAAAAATATTTAATTTCGTTGAGACAATTTATAAGGATTTCTTTTGGCATCAAGCGTTACTGCATGCTGCGAGATTATTGAGGTTTACAAGTGTGACTTAGCACTTGCGATTCGTGACAATAATAGTGGCAAAGCAACAACGAATTATATATTGCTTATAGGTAGAGCAGACTAGAATTATTTATTATCTTGAACTACTATTTACCAATAATGTTTTTATTAATATTAATAGAATCCAGTTAATTGCGAAATTTGTTGATTAATCATATGTATTTATACCACTACCACCATTACCGTTTATTTATATCACTATCAAAGCTTTCGGTATTTGTTTAAACCACAGTCAAGGCAGTCGGCATTTGATTGCTTGACCCACTGGTAAAACAGTCGTTGTTTGTTTTAAGTTGATTATGAGAGTATTCCTTCCTACAATTGTGACTCCGCGCTTATGATTTGCAGAATTGATAATTGTAAAGCAACAGAGAATTATATATTACTTATAGATAGAGTGGACTAGAATAAATTATTAATTATCTTAAATTGCCAGGTATCCGTTCACTAAAATTGCTTCGATTAATTTTAGAGTTCAGTTGCTTGTGACATTTGTTGATTGGTTATATTGTTAGTTTAAATTTATTGATTGTCCCAGACGATAGATTTTGTATTAATAAGTGTAAGTCACCCCTTAAAATTCGCAATGTTGACAGCTCTGCAGTAATATACAATTTTGTGTTCTTTGTAGGAAGAGTAAGCTAGAATTATTGATAATTTGAATTATCACTTATTTGTTCACAAATATTGCTTTGTTTAATGTTAGGATCCTTTTAATTGAAAAATTTGTTTATTAATTCTATTGCTTGTTTAAACTACTGACAGTACAATTGGTATTTATTTGCGGTTGAAATAACAAGTTTTATCTACCAAGTTTTTTATCCCCCAATCTTTGAATTTTTATAGTGTTTTCATTTGCTGCTGACTTCAATTAGGCTGCGGTTTTTTCGAGTGACCTCAGGAAAATTGAAAGTTTAACTCCCGGTTAAAATAAGTCCACTTTACAATGTATAATACAATTTCATTTTTGTACCACAAATTATTCTTATTAAAGTTTCTACATCAATAAGAAGAATTATATTTTCCTTAATTCTTCAATGTGGAACATATGCATTAATAAGGACAGTAAAAAGAAGTGAATAATTTCAACATCCTAAATTATAAAGTAATTCATAAGAGCTTCGGATGCAGTTACTTTTCATCCTTTCAGAACTAGAAATTCCCGAAACAATTAATGAAAGTGGACTTAATTACCTTTCCAGAACAAAATAGTTTAACACACTATTGTTTAAACAATGCTGGACTTTAATTCAATAAATTCTATGACCTTTTGTTTGCCAAACAAAGCACTTTTATCTTTGAAATTATGTCCAGTTATAAGGATAAAACTTATATTTTAAATTTACAATGAGTTTGTACTTTTATACTATAATTTTTGTTTTAAGATTTTGGATAATTATAGGTGGTAAATAGAAAAAATATTTGAATTTATGGTAGTTTAATCTGAAAAATTTGAATTTGTAATCAAAAGTGTGTGTTTCCGATAGAAACCACAAGTGGATGCAAGGTCATTTATGAAGCTAAGCCCTTGGTAATTTTATTTGGATAGTGTGACAAGGTAAATTTTTCATATATAACATAGAATTACTTCCCATAGTGTCCAATCAGATTAGCTCAAAGAAGGATATTGGTGCTAATTAAGTCAGCCAAAAACACTGTGTTATGTTTAATAATTACCAGATAATTTTGTGGCGTACTTTTATTAACACATATGTATTTAGAATAATAATCACATTATAAACATTACATATACAATGGACACCTATATTGACTTCAAGAGATCATGGGGTCCAACTGATATGTTTTGGCTTTAAATTGTCTTATATTCAAAAAGTTTTAATCAATTAACTTTACTTAAACTTGATGTTCGCTCATATAGTTAAATATGCGCTTGTAAATAACATGAAATAAACAGTTTAAGTCGGAATACCTTCTTCACTCTATCACTAGGGTATAAGTGCACTGTCCTTAGAGGAGCTATCCTAAGAGTCTCCAGAGGGCTTGAGTTGGAGTAGAGACTCCTTCATCAGGATGAGCAAACAGAATCAAACTTGACAGCATTCTGACAAAATACTGCCTGGTTAGAGGGTTAGAGGCTCTGATGACTGGAGTTGGGAATTGCTCATACTACCATGGCGGTCTGAAGAGGTCAGGGCTCGTGGGGAATCGGAGTCTGTCGGAGCTAGTGAATCGGCCATACTGCTAAATCGAAATTGGTTCGGAGAGGTCCGGACTGGTAAGGAAATGGCGATGTATAACGATATCTCTTGGAAGCGATTATATACTAGCAGGTGCTGAATATTATGTTGTGTAGAGGCCTAATGTTTGGGACCTCGCAAACATGCCCCTAGTGCAGAGCAGTCTTGGTACTGCGCCATAAAAACTGAGAAGTAACACATTCTTTCAAAAAGTGTAGTTCACAACAGTTGTTACGGCCCAGGTTGTGATAAATTGGGTCCCGGTGGTATTTCAGTAAACAGGCCGTTTATATTCAGAGCTGTGTGGTACTGCGTAGTTTATGGAGAGAAGCCATAGTTGCTTTCGATGACAGTCTTCCAGCCGAGGTAGTTTGTCAAATTTGTCCTGAATTATTTCCACTTAATTTGCGTAAGGCAGCCATAGACTGCATCGATTATGTATTTATTTCTGAGTCTTCGACTAGAGACTTTGATTGTGCAGACGAGATTCAATACATAAGTATGTAAATTTGCCTGTTCCTTCTGTACGACACTTGACAGCCGCTACAGCTAAGTAGCTGGATTCAAGCTCCTCGATTACGATGTCAAAATGCGTATTAAGATAAAGGTCTGGATCAAGTGACGGAAATTGAGATCCTTATCTAAAGAGATCAAAATGGAATCTAATAGAAACTTGCAATTTTGTGATTTTGCTTTTTTGTAAGGGGTGTAAACAAATGGAGTGCAACATTTTTTTGCTCGGTCATTTGTTCCGTTTCTCGTGCGATATTTGGGTGGGGCTAATTTCCTTTTTTTTATTGGCTCCAGAAATGATGCTCATTTTATATGTGAGCTTATATTTGCATATATTTTTTTTCTCCAAGTGAGGGAGGTCTTCCTTTGATTTCTTGTAATTGCTTTACAGCTTGTCAGGGTCCCTAATTTTCGAGAAATTTGTCGTTCCAATTTTGTCATTTTTTATGATGTCTCATTTTTTAGTTTTATGACGTATCCTTCTCGTGTTTGCATATTTCATAGGCAACAGCATCTATCTCATTGTATAATATGAGAATCATGGAGGTAAAAGTAAGGAGTTAAAACTTCCTGTCAAGAAGATGCCAATATCGTTTGAGACAATAGTTTAGGTGGCGCTGGGGGTAAGATAATTAGTGCGTTATATGTATTTCCATGGCGAAAGACCTAAAATATTTATTTAAACTGCCAATATTGTAAAATTAAATTGTTAGTGCAATGCAAATTAGAAATGAAACAACGAAGAATATTCCTACGTATTTAAAGTCATTTTAACTTTCAATTTATTTTTATCCCTATACTCTGTACTCTATCCTATAAATATAAAAGAATACTGGTTAATTATACTCACAATTAGGAACCCTTCATTTTAAAATAATCAAAAACACATATACGAAATACCACGTCTTTCTGTTGTGTCAACTAACAATAGTAACTAATTTACTAGCACTAGCAACACATAGATATCATTTTTCAAAGCATTATGGCATTTTTAAGCGTTTCATCTTCAGAAGTTTCATCGCCTTCTTTCTAACTACATGATGAGGAGGTATCGTGACAGCAATAAAAAATACAAAGTAACATTTGACTTAAGCTCAGGTAGTGCTCTCCCGTTTACATGGTAGGTAAGGATGCGCACAGACGGGGATTAAATATACTGAATATTGTGTTGAACATTGTATTATACTTTATAACAGATAGCTTGCTGATGTGACTGTCCTTAAATTGCAATTGGTGTTGCCATAAACATGGGTACCAAAACTGTCTTTTCTGATGACAACTCGGCGACGCCATTCTATCATGATTCGGTACACCTCTGCTTATACAATAGAACATTTTATACCTTCATTTCTATATTATGGCATCACAGAATGGCAAAGTTTAGGTGATGTAGAACGCTAATGTAGAAATTCAATTAAATTGTAGTTGGTATTGCCATAAACATGGATGTATTTTCTGAGGACAACTCGGCGACGCTATTCTATCATGACTCGGTACACCTATGCTTATACAATAGAACATTTTATAGCTTCATGTCTACATTATAGCATCACAGAATGGCAAGGTTTAGGTGATGAAGATCGCTAATGTAAAATTTCAATGTCATTGTAATTTGAAATTGCCAAGTTAGACAGTTTAAAGACATTGCTTATAATTGACAAGAACGATTGTATATAGCCAATGTAGCCACTTTACAGATGAACTAATTTTGGTGTTTAGACACCTTGATTTGAACGAGACCACTACACGTAGATAGTACCTTCTACACGTGGGTAAGATTTTAGGTCTGGCGCATTTCTCTTATTTGTAGAGAAAGCAAGAACGATCAGAATATTCTGATGAATAGATTGAGACGAATTCATTTGAGGCCATGGAAGATTAATTGCCGCCGCAAGATATTTCCGTTATATACTGAATGTAACACCGTGCATACCTCCCTCTTTTATATTATATACCGAATTCGTACTTCCAGAGATATTCTCTTTAGCAATTTCACACCAAATTCAATACGACGTTCAAGAGAAAAGAAACGACTGATTTATCTTTAACTACATTATCAGCGCTGAAGTAAATAAAAGTTCCATCCAAAATATGTAGTCCAGTTTTAATAAGGGCATGAGGGATGGGTGTTGCTTTAGAACATGTAAATGAATGGTTTTAATATCACTTGGCTTGAGAAACCCTTAAATTAAAATAAGAATTGTTGAGATATAGTAAATCAAATTATTTTGTACACAAAATATCGAAATAATATATATCAATTTTGAAGCTTTAAAAGAGCCTTTCGACAGACTTTATAACGTTTTGTTATAAGTTACCATAACTGTATTCTTTTGATATTCATCCTACTTTAGTGCATTTGTAAATCTTTCCAAAAATTTCTAACTCTCTGAGATTTCTCAGGATGAACCACTTTAAAAGATGAAGGAATAAATTTCTGACTGTTCGTGATATATATTCACATATTTTCAGGCACAAGAGAATAGCTAAATATTTGAAGAGATTTGTGTAACTTCAGAAGAAAATTTCTTTTGAAAGCAAACAAAACGAGACTTTGAATCTCTTGAGCTGAAATGTAGTGTTCTGCGCGGTGAAAGTGAATCTTCTGTTTTGTATAATATCTCAACTTTTACTGTGTACTATTTTAAGCGTAGCATTCCCTTCTAATACCCTATACAGGGATTGTACCTTACTATAGAATTATAGATGTAATTATAGATCTGTGAGCTTTCGAAATATATTCTAATTTAAAACTGTTTTAACCATCAAAATGTTCAATCGTGACAGGACGCTTTCAGCAGAATTTTCATAGTTGAAGCAACTTAACTGTATGTTGCAGTGAGTAAATGTTTATTACACTGAGTGAATGTTTATTAGCAACTCAACTGTATATTACAGTGGGTGAATGTTTACAGTGAGTGAATGTTAACTTATTTTCAACTTTTTTTTATATCGAATAGAAAAGTCGGTTTTGGGGTATATTTTTCCCATATATGCTTTGCAATAATTCATTATATAGGCGCCTTCTGCAATCAGCACGCTTACACGCGTGCTATTTGCAAATATGTACACAGAGGATGAAAATGAGGTCAATGTAAAGCTATAATTATGCAAATATCTCATTTACTACAGAAGTATTTCTTAAGAAAATAACGTGAAATGCGCATGGAACAATAATAACCCATGTAATGTAAATTTTAATTTATTTGGAGTTATCCTTTCTCCATGGCATTTGCAATGGATAATAATTGTTATATAAAAATGGCAAACAAATGATGCAATACATTAATTATCCTATTTTGTTGGCCACCTGTTTGTATCGTCAGCTATGTGCAAACCACATGTCTTTCCATGCTAAATAGGGAATTTTTTACAAGTTTATAATTGATAATTTTCGCTTATTTTGCTTCGTTTACGAGATGGAAATTCAAAATTTTTCAATTCGCTGCTGCAGGCGCTGCAAACTTTCTCAAACGAATAATCGCTTTCCTATTATTAGACCTTGCTTCTGCAACTCTAGTAAACTTCATTTGAAAGTTATAGACTACTACTGAGGGAGATACTTACGAACGAGAAATTTTTTAGTTCAATGTTAAGCAGATTTTATTTTACAAATAATTGAAAATGTATTAATTGTTTTGAAATTTTGAAAATTTAAATCTTCTACATAAAAGAGAATATAATTCTCTTACGTACATGATACGTACATGATGTTCGAAATACGTACGAAATACGTTTCTCATATACGTACATGATGTTCGAAAATGCTGTAACAGGTTCTTTTTCCTGAAATATTGATGTATTTGCAATTACAAAGGTTCTTAGATAAAAGTGCAGAATTTTATGAAATGTGTCTCAACTCTGTGGGTGATATTCCTGGAAAATTTCAAACTCCAGCTTTTTATGTGGACACCGTCGATCGAAAGTTCCAATCGAGTTTCGAGAGTAACATCTTCCTTAACACTGATTCAAATCTGATTGTGTACGAGAGTTTCGTCAACATAGTGAAGATCAAATGATTCGAATAACATTTTGCACGTACCTTGAACTTGTCATATTAGAGGTCATGAAGAAACCCGAATTCCAATTTTAGATCTATGTAATAACGATATATCTGAGGTTAAAAGTCAGATAATGTGATGCCCATGGAGAAAATATAGAAAATTCGAGAAACAAACGTAAGTTTCCATTTTTATTTCGTATAACTTGTACAATTGTATAAGTTCCTAAGTTGCTTTGTATATTTATTACGTAATATTTTGGATTTAATATTCAGAATTTTTACTACTTTCTTGAGATAAACGGCTCAGTTATTAAACACGTAGCTAGATACTATTCTTCGCTTCAACTTCGGGTTACGAATGATATCCCTGTAAGTAGAATGAATGTTCCTTATGCCTTTAATGCTAAAAAATCTGATGTGGGCGGCACATGACTTTCCCTACAGACTCAAATATTCATTTTATCTTTATTTTTTTAATATTTCATTAAATTGAGTTTAATTGCACAAAATAACACCACTAATTATTTTAAATTACACTGAACTTGGCCTTTTAACTCAATTTCCGTTTTCATTTAGTAACTGGACTTATTTTCAAAAGTAAAGCAAAGGAAATGCGAGAAAACTAAACCATCTCCAGAACGGCTAGTCTTAGAGTAACTTGGTTGAGTCTTGTTCTTTTCATCCTCAAAAATTACGTATAAAACAAGTATTTAATTGGTATATTTTAGCAATAGGTTTTGACGATTTTTACGGACCATTTCGGAAAAAGAGGCAGGTTATTTTTTTCTGAATTATACCAAAGTCTAATTACCATCAGGGTAACCCACAAGTGACTCTTGTCTATAAAACTATATGAGATTGGGTAAATTAGTTTTTGAGTAAGCATGGATACATTAATTGCACAGGAAGACACACAAACATACAGACATCACGGTAAAAAATTGTTTTTATCGTATTCTAGAGGTCTCAAGACGTGTAGATCCGTCGAAAACTCATGTTGCAATTTTCGACATGATTCCAATACTTTCTCTGTACATTACCATGTAATAAAAGCACGAAATTGTTAAAATAGATATCCACGAAGGTATTAAGTAACGGATTTACGAACTCAGGTCATATAAATTATAGATCAGACTTCAAGATTTTTTAGGATTTTTGTTAACCTCCTATATATGTATTGTATATATGAAGGAATATATTCTGATGAAATCTAAACTTGATTTCGATAATTTCAGAAGTTTGTATGTTTGTTGCATAAGAATCAGCTTTGTTTTATATGTCTGTGTATGTTTTAGTCAATTTGGGAACAGGATGAAAATAACAAAGTGGGCGAATGATATAAAATTTAGTGTTTTTATTTTCATCTGTAAACAGAAAAGAATTATAGATCTTCAAAGAGTTTGAAAAAGTGAAAGATCAAATTTTTTGAAGTTTTGTTTTTAATAGTGAAAAAACAGTATAAGATAGTTATGTTAAAAATTTTAAATAAATAACTATTTTATATGTAATTTTCATTAAAAAGTGAATGACATCATTTACTTAAACATTAAACGAAAAATATCACAATAAAAGAAATTAAATATTCTCACTTTCATAGAATATGCTTTGTTCATGCTTTGTAAGTATTTGTAATGGAGCTTTATTTTTTAAAAATTATTAGCATTATTGTTTAGAACAGCTGTTCTAGAAAAAATTTGGAATTTTACTGTTTTATAAAGATTGTAGAATTTCTCGAATGAATGTATGAATGAATTTATTTGAATGATTTTATTTTGAATGATTTTATTTTGGATGAATTTATTTTAATGAATTGAATAAAATACTGTTGAATGATTGTTGATTGATAATTGTTGTTTCATTGTTAATCGAATTTTTTATTGATTTTATGAATGAATTTATTTTACTTAAATAAATTTATGTTAATTGCTGGTTATAATGGGAGCATTAATTTTAAGCAAGATTGAGTCACGAGAAATCTCTCTTTTTTCTATCGTCTCCCACAATATTGATGTTTAATAATTTGAGGAGAAGGGTGAGATAGTTTTTTTTTTGAAAAATTTAAAAATCTTCAAAAATATTTAAAAAATTAATTTGCACTTTGCGGTATAAGTAAAATTTAAACAAAACTGCATGGTAATCGAAGCAACATTGAGCCTGCAACAATGAAAAATACCTATACCACAATAAGAATTTCTATTGACACTCTTGTTAAATAATGTAAGTACTGCTTGTTCTTTTCTGAGAGCAAAAACAAGAGATTCCCGTATTTCCTGCTATGAAGCCAGAAAATTTTATTTCAAATGCAGATCAAACAATTGAATTACTTAATAATTGAATTACCTAATAAGTATCATGAAAAAGTGAGTGTTTAAATTTCAATAATTCTTGATAAATGCTGTTTCAAGGATTGATTTCATACGTGTGAAAGTGGCTATTATAATGGTGAAAATCATCAGCATTAAAACCGTAGGACAAATAGAATGATAAATAAAGTTGCACATGAATATTTTCTTTAAATAAAAAGTCCCATATATGAGACAGGGGCTTTCTGAAGAAATAGTTATGTATAAATTATTTTGAATATATGGAATTTAATCTTTAAAGTGGTTTTTCTCATATCCATATGTTTTTATTTATACACAAGATTAAGACAATAATTATTGCCTATTGTTGTAAAATTTTACATCCGACCTTATTAATCAGTTTTATTCTGGGAACCATGATTTTGCCATTTGAACGAATAGTTTTAATTTAAGCAGGAAATAACTTTATAACGTTAGAGAAATTTAAAATTTTTTTTGTTTATAAATTTTGAATTTTTTTTTATTTAAAATGTTGGTTCACAGATAAAAGCCATATGTTAGCTTCAAGTTGCAAAAGTGATTTTCTTAGTGATATTTTATTTAAATAAAATTATCCTGCGGGTACTCATAACTGATATTATTTTTTAATTTAGTTTTTCTTTAATTATTTAATTAGAATTAATAAATTATATTGTACATTAAATCAATGAAATTATTTTTATAATCTATTGGCTAATACATGCTAGAATAAATATATGGCAAAATATACATAAGTGACTGAAATATACATAACTGACACAGCATTAAAAACAGCACATAATACCATCGATTTCCCAGCTAAAAAGGTGCTATGTTATCTATGGAACATATTTAATTCATACATATATTTTTTTAATTTACCGTTAATATAGTTCAAGAAAACCCGTAACATTTGGATTCTCATGGAAACCTCATAAAGACATTATCTCATCAGGACATTATTTATATTTGTTTTCTGATCCTAAACAAATATAAAACTTATGTATTCGGGACTGTATAAGTAAAATATTAAATTTTTTACAACATTTAACATCACTTTCTCCGTATGACTGTAGACAAAATAATTTCTAAAATTTCAAAACTATATCTTTTGTAAAATAGCCAAATACGAACTAAAATCCGATAAGTTCCAGACCACCGATACCTTTACTTATGATACATAAACCCTTTTGGAGAGTAGATGTGTCAACCTAAGTATGTATCATTTTTTATTAAGGTCTGGCACCGATTCTGTAAATCATTCGTATCAAAAAGAGAAAAATCTTTCATAATTTATCAATAGTATAAGCTCCGATTACGATATTTCAGAAGAGAACAAACATATCGATAGTGCGTAGACCAATAGTAAGAAGAGATTATTTTGACAAAAAGCAGCTTAGATATAGAAGATGAATCATACGGTCAAACTATTGTAATATATATCGAATAAGTTTTAGTTCCCCTACAGTACATAGTATATGCAAAGGGAAATAATTTCAGAATGGGGCAAAAATTCGGTTCCCGTATTTTCCAGGATTTACATCTAATTTGACACTCCTGAATACGAATTCACTAATTTTTACTTTCTTTACAATGCATAGTGCATAGATGAGAAATATATGGGAATGAAGTTTAAAATTGTAATTCGAGTAATTACTGATTTTACTTGTTTTGGGCACCCTAAATACGCATCAACTACTTCAGAATCCACTTTGATAATAAGAGATTGCAATTTAGTCCCAATAGCTCAATGGTAGAGCAACGGCTAGCCAGTTCGGAGATCCAGGGCTCGCTTCCCGGTTGAGGCAGCAAGGTTCTTTACAAGGTTCTTTACGAACTCTGTAGATTAGAGCAAAGATGTCGGAGGTTTGTCTGATAGTGACGCTAGTACGACTTGTACGGATTCAGTTGACTTTGGAAGATTGAACACCGATTTCGAAATTGCGAAGATAACGACCACGCAGGGTACTAACCTGGGTAAATTTAGTAGAGGCAGGAGGCTAAACTAAGGCAAAATTAGCAGAAGGTGGTCAATCAGATTGTCAGTTGCCCGCCAATATGTCATTAGAGGGTGGAGAATACAGAGGATATTCGACAATAAGAGCTTGCAATTTCGTCCCAATAGCTCAACGGTAGAGCGTCGGCAGGTCAGTTCGAAGATCCGGGAAGGGATTCCCTGTTGGGGCAATAAGGTTCTTTACATTACTCTTAGCGTGTCCTAATCCGTCTATCCGTGTATTATTTGTATCCATGAACAATATACGACCACATTTGATGGGAGTGTTAAGTTAGATTATGCGTCAAAATGGTGCTGATTAAACATTGGTATTAATGTGAGAAATAAAGCTGGTCCTTTTAAAATAGTCTGTAAAAGTTGATAAACAAATGAATAAAAGTGCTAAAATATGTTAATTAAATGTTCATTTTATAGTATTTTGTTATAAAAAATGAAACACTGGGATTAACGGTTGTTAATATATTTAATTTTTTTTATTTTGGCGACGGCGTTATTTGAATATGAGAAATACTCGCTAAAGGAGAAATGAAATTTTATTAAAACTTCAAATTAGGTACTATGTTGAAATAATTATCCATTTCTTATGTTATCTTGTGTGTTTAAATTCAAAGTATTATATGTTGAAAGTTGAAAAATTTCCGACCAATATCATTGAATAGTTTAGTCTGGTTTATGCATTGCAATAGTATTGATTAAGTTTTAATACAAAACGGAGAAATAAAACTGGTCCATTTTTAATATGTCAGCAGAAGTTGATAAAAACTAAAATAAATAAATAAATATGCTAAAATGCAATAATAATAATAATAATAAATACAATAAAATAGTTGTTTTATCCGTCATTTGTTATAACGAAAGGAATAAGACCACCCCTAATCCGCTGAAATCGTTGTTGAAATATTGAAATTTTGCTTGAATATTTTTTTATTTTTGCGACTTTTACGGAAGGAGACTAAGAAGACTTTAAAGAGTTACTTGGAAATGGAAAAAGCTTGCCAAACAAAAGTAAAATTGCATGTCATTCTTCATTTTTCTTGTTCTATTTATTATAAAATATCCGGCTTTGATAAACATTAATTTGGGCCATATTGTGACTGGTGATCTAAATCTGTTGGATGATTATAATTTGAAACATACCTTTACATTGGGAACTAAATACAGATCCGAAGATTTTCGAGATATTGTAGATGGTATCGTGAATGACATTGAAAAGTTTATATATAAATGTGCTGTAAAATACAGCCTACCGTCTCAGGTATTTGATGAATGGAAATCTTGTTTAAAACAATGTATAGGGTTTGAACATGGAGTTTTGGAAAAACACGTTAGATATGGGAAATACAGTATAAAAAATTTGGATAAATTACATCAGGATTTCGTGATAACATACGTAGATAAAGTTACTTCTAATTATGCTTTCACTTGCCAACAATTTTACAATAAAAAGATAATTGAAAGTTACCTTGATATAAATGCATATACAAAGCTCAATCAATCTAAAACTGAAATAGAAAATCGTATCAAGGCTAAATATAAAATTTTAAGTTACAACCTGAATACCATCAAATTCCCATATATAACTCTGATACCTAAACTTCATAAGGACCCCATAAAATTTAGACCAGTTACTAATGGTTTTAAAACATACTTAACTTTTGCAAACGCAAGATTATTAAAACTTCTAAAAAATATATTGAAAAAAATAAAAAATTCTGGTGTATTTTTCATTAACAATAGTAGTGAGGTAATTGAGAAACTTAGAGACATATATGACGATTTACAGTATAGAAGTTGTGATTTCAACGACCTTTTTTGCAATATAGATATAAATGATCTGTTTAGCATATTGACGAAGATGTATGAAAAGTATGAGATGCAAAACCTCATTAAAAACATATATACAAATGTCTTGTCGAAATGGTTTTGTTTGAAACTGTGCTTTATGATGGAACTGATTTCTACAAACAGCGTAATGGCATTCCGATGGGGGTGCATGTTCCTCTATACTGGCTGATATATACTTGAACAAATACGAGGAGGGAACACATATTTTAAATGAGATCGTATACATACGTTATGTGGATGACATATTATATGCATGCCACGATGACTGGGATCACTTAGATTTTACTTTTTTCCCTTCAAATTTGACATTAACAGAAACTTCCCGTAACATTGATAATACTATTTATTTTTTGGATTTGACATTATATAAACTTTCTAATGGTAAAGTTGGTTTTAAATTATATGATAAAAGAAAAGCATTTAATTTTAAAATAAATTACATGATTAATTGGAATTCTTGTCTGCATCGAAATGTTTTCAGAACATTATTATAAATTTTTTAACAAGAAGCAAACGTTTAAATAGCAGTGCTGAAAATCGTTATATAAGTGATCTGGGCTATCTAAATGAAGCAATCGATATGGGTTACCCTCTACATTTTCTCAGTGACATTTTATGTAAATTTTACGGCATAACCGTAACTGAGAGCTACGACTTGTATTTGAATGGGAAAGCACTTTCAGTCTGTGATGGAAATGGACAGCAGATGTATTGCGGAGGTCAGGGTTAACTGTCTGAAAGAGGTCTTTTTGTACAAAGTAAGAGTCTTTTGCTTTTCGGTGAGATGTATGCGTGGCTTGTTTTTCTTGGTATTGGTGTTGGATGTAGGTTATTTTATAGTATTTAGTGTTTCTGATTGGATGTGGTAATGCTCGTTGTTATTGTATAGGTGTAGGGACTGTATAGGTTTTTCAAATCTTTTCTTTTTTACATTTAAAGTTTAAGTATGTGTACTTGGCTGGCGACATTGTATCCGCTTCCGGGAGTGTCGTCATGAGATAAAGCTGGCTAAATCGGGAAGTGGGGGTCACAATCCCCCCCGGCGAAATTTTGATACTATGTCATTCTTCATTTTTCTTGTTCTATTTATTATGTAGTATAGAAATGCACTTGCTTGAGCAGCTTGCGCCTTTGGGTATATTTTCAGTAAATTGTTTTAGATGAGATAAAAGTTATATTGATAAGTATATATATATATATATATATATATATATATATATATATATATATATATATATACATATATATATATATATATATATATATATATACATATATATATACATATATATATATATATCAATATAATTTAAGCATTTTAATGTTTATATCAGTGTTATTACGTAGCTTTCTTCCTAGCTATTTTAGTAATTTTTTTGTTACATTAATATGAAAATATCGGAAAAAATATTTTCTTAAACTTTGGTTATACATGAAAAAAATTATTGTTAACCTTTATCTTGAATATCCAAGATTCTAAATAAGCAGCGTTATAAAAATAATAAAGATGTGCAAAATTTCCTGAATACGGAACAACAAAACTTAGAACTTTGCTTTCCTTCGGAACTTTAAAGAAGAAACTGTACTTTAATTTATTAAGTCGCTCATTTACTTTTCTGCATAGTCTATAAAAATTTACCAACTTTATACTTTTTGCAATCAAAGATGCAAACGAGTACAGATCAAATTAAATTTTTTAAGACAACCACAACGCTAACACAATATTTACTTCTTGAAAGAAGAGGTATCTTTAAAATTTGCTCAAGAATAATTTTCTATGGTTTATGTTTAACCTGGAATTCCAGAAGGTAGTTGAAAAAATATAAACTCTGACCCCATCAACATTTTCAGTACCCGTATGGTAGAAGTTACATATTTGTCAATTTATCTATTGTTTTTCAAAAATATCTTCATAAATAAAATAAGGCAATAAATTCATGCATATTCTGATAAAATGCACGAAACTAAAAATGTTTGTAAAGAATATTTTTTTGCACTCTGTTAAGCATATATTACGTGTAAAGTAAGAATATTTCTAAAATGAAAAATTATGTTATGTTGGAATTTAAATAGACAAAGATTGGGTAAAAGAGTGATTCAACCGCACAGTTTAATGCAGCTATCAGAGTAATGTGGTTTTAAATCTGGATATTTTATGAGGATTAAAAGTAAATAATCTCTAGTTAAACTTTACTTATGACTGGTAATTGTTAACCAATTAAGTTGTTTGTCAACTCTTCATTTAACAAACAGTGCTTCCGAGATGAAAGTTCAGTGCCAAAATGGTGAAAGTGTTTTTAATGTTGTCGGAATCCTACAACCTACTTTTAAATCGTTAGACAATTCTTTGTCTTATCGATCAGCTGTTTAAATGGAACGTTTCTGAAAACTCAAACCTTATTTTCACACTGTAAAATATGCATCATAATCAAACAACTATCAGGTGGTGAAGACAATGTTTCTTAAATCTTATTCGGTAAAATGTTTATGATTTATATTAGAAGCAGTCTCAAAATGATTTTTGCTTTTCTAAGATTTTTCTACGCTAAATGATGGAACTTTAAATAATACTTGAAAACACTCCATTACTGCCATCACATCTGGATTTACGGTACAAAATTCTTGTTTATAGAACAATTAAGAAAATATATGCAAAAATAATCAAAGAACATATGCCATTTAAATGGTTGAAAATTGCAAAATGTATAAGAGTAAAATTGTTAGTTAAATAGTCAACACCGTAAACTGTTAGAGGACTCAGCTGTTATTTCTGGTAAAACTAACATCTAGTTCAAATATCTCGCAGCTCCAGTTCTGGTTTATGAAGATTACATTTCACTTTAATAAGTATGAAGCATCAACATTTATTACGATAAAACAGTTATTTAAACAGCTTGAAAATGTAAATAAAAATTCAGTGTTGCAAATTTTATGGCTTTAAACTGTGTGTGTTTGTGTGTCTAAATTATAGTTTAATATTCGTAAAGTACTACTAGCACTTAAATACTTGCGGCGATTTAGCTCAGCGCTAAAGTACTGGAATTCTACGATATGGGCCAGCGTTCTGTCGCTGGTGCTTTCAAGAATAATGGTTGTGCTTTTGGACTGTTTACAGATTTTAATTATCAAATAACAGTTATGCGTTTGTAAATTATATTGCCTTTAGTTAGTTAAGCAACAGTTAGTACATGGTAAATTTTACATCTCCATCTAATGTAATGCAGGCATCTGTTTGTATGTCTGCTTGTTCGTCTGTTAGTCGTGTAGTGAAAAATCTAAGTGGCTTACAGTTACGAAATTTTGTACTGTGATATCAGGCTCCAATGCATCTCGGAGCAATTTTTTAAAAATTCAAATTAGTTTTTAGTTATTTCATGTTATTTTGAGGGATTTGCACACAAATCAGTTTGTTAGCTCCCGATATTACAAAGTTTACATCTTGCCACCATCCGAAATATGGAAGAACGATCTTTTCAACGAGCTTCAGCAAATCCATTATAATTACATTTCTCTTTTGAAAATTCATCGAAATATGCGTAATTGAAGCAATTTCATTTTTACTTTTGCACATGGGTAATTGAAGATACACAGGATTTTAATATTGGGCATGAATATGAAGTGGCACTCTAATATTTTTTTTTTAATTATTCCGTTTCTGAATTTTTATGAATTTTTAAATAGGTCCATAAAAGTTGCGAATTTTAATTTCGATTGATGTCGTAGAAAGCAAGATAAGTTTATGCGTCTTGACGTCACTATAGGAGGTTGCGTTTAAATTGCCGTTGGTTTCATGAAGAATAAGGCTCCTAAATATGCAATCTGATGCAACCGCCATTTTGACTCCAACCGATTTAAACAGTTATAGTCTGCTTGTGCTATTTTAAAGGCGAGCGTATGTGTTACATGGATGATATATGATATGTAATTTATCTGTATAATAGGTGTTTCTACTTTCAAATTTGTATCAATGATTCAAGAAAATATTCTAGAATGTTTATGTTTTCTCGAGATCCTGAGAAATGGACGAAAAATCTACTCTTCTCGCCATGTACAGCCATTGCTTGTGGCCACGGTTGTGCTAGCTTGTATATAGTATAAGAGCCTTAAAGAAGAAGACAGAATACGTTCTTTGAAGTCGGGACGTCACATGTTTTTTTCCTAAATGGGAGTATGTATTTTCAAAGCGTTCGTTGCTTTTGACAATTTGCTTTGAGTTCCGGTGCAATTTAAATCAGAAGTTTGTATCTCAAATCCCGGGTAATTCTGGGTATTCGTTCTAGTGTTATAAGCGTGACGAATTTGCCTCTATAAATTTTACAGGGAGAAAACTCTAAACTAAACAGATATTTTTTCCAGTAAATCCCATTTATGTGACAGTATATGAATGGCGTATTAGAGGAAAGTCATAATTACATATAACAAGTTTTAAGCATTATATCCTAGAGCAGGAAGGGGGAATGTTTGGTCGTGTGGGCGACTTGCATATATTTGAGTCTGTGGAGAAAGGCTTGTGCATAAGCATTTTTAACACTTTACCACACAGTTGAAAAGTGTTTATGACTTTGCTCGCTGTGTCTGTCTGTCTGTCTGCCCATTAGCACAATATCTGCCGTAAAAATTACTTTATCAAAATGGAATTTTAGTATGTTATTCAGATGGGCTGTGGGACCTATGGGAATATAAATAAATAATATCGCCCAATTAGTTTTAGATTGAACCCAGGTTCAAAAAATGGAATACATTGAACCCTATGGGACCTAATTTTTCAAACATTTTTTAAGCAAATTTAAAATTCACTAATTGCTTCGAAAGTTTTAGGAAATATTCAAATTATCCCATAAAATATATTAGGCAATTTTTCAGCAAAATATATTCAGTAATTTTTTAAATGAGAATTGAAATAATAATTACACCCTTTATGGGAAAATATCACGTAATCATTATATGTATAGATCACGTGACCCACTTCAAAATAAAATATGGCATCCATCTTGTTGTTGTTGAAACCCAGACCGTCCGACCTACCAGAAAGGTGTAAGGTAACTGTTTGGACGGTCGGGAAGTGCCACCCAATTTAGACCGGAACCCAGTGGGGGAGGCATCTACAGGGACCGTACCCTCCTTCCCCTACCACCAACCTCTCGGAAGGACTTTCGGACCCACATGTTTAACGTGATCGTACTCCGCATGAACACGGCGGCAGTTTTGGCAGTGGCTGGAATCGAACCCGGGCCTACCGAGTGCAACTCCAGCGCGCTAACCAATGGGCTACCGCGCCCCAGGCATCCATCTTGTGTCAAAATCGTGATTTTTAAAGTTCTTTTTAACGTATATTTAGTGTTGTATCCGTCCTAAAACTGCTTTAATTTTGCTTAAATTCTGTGCATATACATTCTAAAACAATACAATTACAATATATTTAAGGTTAAATGATCATCAAACTTTGATTATTTTTATTACGAAGCTTACTTTTCGCTTAAGGAAAATGTAAATACCGAAAGATATAGAATGAATTGTATAAGAATTGCGGCAGTTCTTTAACGCAAAATTATTTCGCTCAGGAGGTCTGCAATATAGCTGATATGAATGAAACATTCATTGATTTTACGTAGAGAAGCAGACGGTTTTTCTGATAAAGTTTTAAGCATAGAGTTACATTGCGTGTACCTCCATAGTTTTAAGTTTTTAAATAAAATAAATTATCGTAGTATTGTGATGAATTAAAGGAATGGAAAAAAGTTATGAATGAAATGCTGCTTTTATATAGAAAGCCATACGATTTATATGTCGATGACGTCATTTGAATAAAGTTCATTTGTTTTCGATGAAGTTTTCAAATATTATCAATTATTGTTGTGCTATGATAATTTTAAAAATATTACCAAGGAATGTATCGTTTTTTAGAGATGTTTAAATAAAATTGTATTGAAGTTGGAACGTGTTTCATAATCAATGCTTTATGCATGATTGATCTTTCTTATTTTATTATGGTTCATAATGCTTTCAGTTTATATGTGGCAATCCATTTATGAAACCAATCCCAGGGACTTGAAATCTTTAACACATTCCACCAAATTAGGGACTTGGGTTTGAATCTTGGTTTTAGGGTCTCATTGGGATCTCATTTGCGGCCATTTTGAATGATGGTAACGATTAAAATAAATACCTCAAAATTTCAAAATTATTTTTGAATATGAAAGATCAATTTGACTAGAATGTCGGATTTGATGTCATTTGATTTGTCCCAGCTTTCAGATCAGAAAAAAAATAAAAAAAAAAATATTTAAACATTCTAAATAAATGTGACAATACAATGGGATTTTTAAAAAAAACTTAAACCTCTTTGCTTCTCAAAAATGGGCACTATTCCATTTTTACTTTCCCTGCAATACATGGTAATGTATAAAGAAAGTATTGGAATCATGTCGAAAATCGCAACTCGAGTTTTCGACGGATCTACACGTTTCGAGACCTCTAGAATACGAAAAAACTATTTTTAGCGTGACGTCTGTGTGTGTGTCTGTGTGTCTGTCTGTGTGTCTTTGTGTCTGTCTGTCTGTCTGTCTGTGCAGATTTTGTATCCACCCTAACTAAAAAACTAATGGACCGAATTTCACAAAATTTGTTAGGTAAGTTACTTGTGAGTGAGTCTGGTGCTAATTAGTTTTGGGTACGATTCGGAATAAAAGAACCCGCCTTTTTTCGCGAAATGGCCTGTAAAAGCTTGTATCCACTCTAACTGAAAAACTGATGGACCGAATTTCACAAAATTCGGTAGATGAGTCACTTGTGGGTTACCTTGGTGCTGATTAGATTTTGGTACGATTCGGAAAAAAATGACCTGCCTTTTTTTGCAAAATGGCCCGCAAAAATCGTTCAAATCTAAACTAAAGAACTACGTATGCTCAAATATATCCATTAAATGCTTGTTTAATACGTAACTTTTATCCAAGAAAAGAATAAGACCAGCCCCATTACATTAGGACTAGCCGTCCTCGAGATATTTTAGTTTTTCATATTTCTCTACGCCACCTTTGAAAATAACGAAAATTGAATTAAAAGTGTATAAATTTAATTAAAATAAGGAGAACGTGGATATAAATCTGCAGGGAAAGTCATGTGCTGCCCACATCAAATTTTTATGTTTAAATTTGAAACTGTTTTTATTCTTAAAACATTTGTTAAGTGTGTTGGTATCACATTTAGTGACCACTTCTTATTGAAGAGCAGGTGAAATGGCTAATATTATATAACCTATGTGATCTTTAACTTTGAGGATATCCAATTATACTTTTCACTATTACCTAAGTATAATTACCTTTAACTGTCGTGGCCTATCATCTAACAGGTCTTTAACCATGGTGGACTATAGCTTAAGTAATCTTTCACGCTTATTTCAGGCAAACATTGTTTCCTACCATGTTGTATTCGATTTATTTTTAGCGTCTAAGCCTGACACTTTGTCTGATACTTTGCAATTGGCGGCCGAATTTAAATATAGTGTTTTAGCAGACGCAGACTTTTGGGCAATGCCCCACTTAAAATTGTTTCGTACCGAGGAGTATGGAGGTTAATGAATGCATTTACTTACAGAGCTAGAGTTGTGTTATAATAATAGGTCTGGCCGCAAAACAGGAGGTACACTATAACTATCAAATAATTCCTTAACTAAATCAGGCATGCATGCTTTCTTTAAAAAAGTATTTAAAAATTATATTTTCACAAGCAGCAGTTTTATTTATTGTGCAGGAGCTTCAAGTTTGATTCCCTGCAGTCGGTTGTATTTTCAAAGTTGAAACTATGAACAATGTTTTACACTTATTTATTTAAAATTAAAATAAATATAGTTACACTAGCATTTAAACCTGCCAAAGACAGGAAAACTAATAATCTTAAAAAACATGTTGCAAATGTTTTATTTAAAACACATGTTGTTAATGTTTTATTTTGAGTGACAAAGTTCTAGGGGCTGAAAATGGTCGTGTTCATCGAAATTTGTTCAGTTCTGTTTCATGGTCAGTGATATTAAGTGTTTAAAATTTCAGTGTTCTAGGTCCCTAGGAAGCTTCTGGAGGGTCTGAAAAGACTTTAGAAAATTTAACATTTTCTGTGCTCCCAGAGGATAATCAAAAATTCGACTCTGTAAGATTCTGTCACGTGGTTGATACAATGAGTGTGCAAAGGCCTTCTAGGTCATAGGGGTGGGGAGAGACATCTGGTGGATCTTGAAAGACTTTTCGAAAAACTTCCATTTCCCCCGTCCCAGCAGGGTAAAGGAAATCTGCGGTTCTGCTAGGTTTTGTCCCATGGTTGATATGAAAAGTGTTAAAAAAATCCAGTCTTCTAGATCCCTGGGGAATTCAGGAGGAACGAAAACGATACAAGCACGTCAGACAATTATTATATAGATTTATGTATATAGATTCGTGTTTTGAATATTTATATGAAAGAATTTTGTTCTGATTGGTAATATTAGTTGACATCGAGCATACAATACAGTAAAAGTGCCGCTTGAATGGGGGAAAATACTCGTGACTATTATTCTCAATGTTTTTAACACATTCGTCTTTTGCGTTGAACTCATTATTTACGCCTGAATCATTTATTATTTTCAATAAATAGACTAGAGTTTGAGAAAGAATCCTGCCATCGTTATCTGAAGACAAATATCTTCCCATTCACTGCAACTTTAGCATGCTTTAATGTGGCAGTAATATAAGTTTTTACAGAAAAAGGTCTGCCATTTCGTAAAAGGAACTTTTTGGAATGAAATATTTGAGAGTTGTGTAGCATTTATTTTATTTGTAAAGAGGTCAAAATTTTTTCAGTTAATCATTGCTATATAGAAGATGAAACTTTACTATTTAAGTCGTCGTTAAGCGTGGTAATGCTCGGATTTTCTTTTTCTATTAAAATGTGGAGCTTATCAATAATATGTTGAATTTCATTTATTTATATCATTTATCCATACTAACGCTAATTTTACTATTAATTAACTATTAATATTTGCTTCGAATTTCCTAAATTCGTCTCATCATTTATTCATGGTATGAAAGTAATAACATGTATAAATTATATTTTCAAGTAAATTAATCTACCATTATTTAGGTTTAATTTCACACCCTTATTTAATGTAGTTATTAATACTTTACATTACTTTATTTATAAGTTTGAAGTCAATTGCTTTATATTTTATTGTTTAATACTAGTATTTATTACTTATTTCGCTCGTCAGGATATAGTCAGTAGTACATTCGTATTGATTATATTTCTTGTTCAATATACATATTTTCTAAGTCCTTAAGTACCCCAAAACCTTCTAAGGATAGATCCATGAATATAAACGGTAGGTCTATATGTCGTAAACTGATCCTGCTTGATCTAATAAAAGTAATAGAAATGCCTCTAACGGATAATTTTAAACGTTAAGATAACGAACTCTGCCAAAAATTGAGATTAATTATAGCTTAAAACGTGCCGTAATTTTAGCTATATCTGGGTGTGAAATTTGTGTATTGAAAGAGTTTCTATTTTAAAGTGCACAGTTTGATATCTTAATTTTTCTAACTCGCTTCTTATATTTATAAAAAGTTATAAATGTGAGTCGTGATAAAAGTTAACTGTAACATATCAATTATGAATCATTAACGCGTCATGGTGCCCAGATGACTGAATCGAATTCATGTTATATTCACGATTTCTTTCTGCTTTTGCGTTTTTCTCCAATTACGAACTGTCTCAATTTACCGATGACCCAATTAAGCCGAATATACTGCATTTTATTTTAACTTTTAACAAAAGAATACTTTATCCATACTACACCACGAGAAAGTAAAAATAAAAAGACCCAATCGCAAATTAAGCTTCTTAGAATAAATTAAAAGAAATATCTTCTATAATATAAGGTAATAGACATCCATGGAAATACGCACATACACAAACATGCGCTTATAGACGTAAAACCTTCTATTCATTAGATATATCCTCTTTTAAAATGAGAAAAATCAACTAGGATTTAGTTTAAAGAATATCGCTGCTCTTGCTTCTCAGTCTTCTTATTTCAACAACTACAAAAATAATATATATATACTGCATGATGCAATGTAAGACTCATATTTCATCACAGTGTGATATATGACCTCCTACAGTGAAGTAGACACGGAAGTTTGCTTTTTATAGCAAGGAAACAAAATACACATGCTCTTTAAATCTCTATAAATAGTTTTTCATATATAAACTTAGTGGAAGTGCGATAAATCACTTTTACAGGGAAACGGTTTAGGATTTTAAGTTGGAAAAGTTATATCCAATGAAATGGTAAGTAGAGATATATGAAATGTAAGAAATCACTTATCATGGTATTTCAATCTTGCTGATTTTATACTTACATGTTAGTAGAAAAATTTAGAGAGATAGAGAGAGAGAGATAGAGATAGATAGACAGATAGAGAGAAAGATAGAGATAGAGAGATAGCGATAGAGAGAGAGCGATAGAGAGAGATAGATATAGAGAGATAGATATAGAGAGAGATAGATAGAGAGAGATAGACAGAGATAGCACTATATCTTAACGTCTGATACAATTCGGAGGTTAAAACTTTCGAGTTTTAAAATAATATCGGACAGGTTTCTTAAGCACATTTTAATACTTCACGTGAACACTTGAAATAAAAAGTTAATAAAAATATAAATATATTTAACCTTACTCTATTCCTTAATAAGGGTTTTAGGATCAAATTTAATTTCCCTTCTCTTAAAACACCATGTAAATTTTCTTAATTCAAAACTCCTCAATTATTTTTTTTAATATTACCGTCTGTTTTCGGTAAAAGTTCAACCAAACCATTACTTCTAGGGTCATACCGAGCTTTGTAAATAATAATTAATTGGGACAAAAACACAGATTAAACGGACTCTGTAAAGCACCTCATATAAGTTCAAGGTGTTGTGCCAATTAAGAGGAGATAGAAATATATCCAATCCAGATGAGTTTCAGGCTACTATCAATAAAATTTACCCACGAATTGTGTGGAAAGTTGAGAAATACCTACAATCTCTAGTTTTTAAAAAGAAAAACAATGATAAAAGAAATTGATAAGGGATGCATATTTAACGTGTCTATTGAGGAAGATAAAAACCTCAGAATGACAAAAAGACTCATGCAAAAAGAAAATATTGAGAATCCAAAATGTTCCTCTGTGCACCACCTTATGGGACAGATATAACCCTTTAAGTCACTTCACATTTCATTTATTTTGTAGAGATATAGAAGGAAAAAATCAAAAAGATTTATTCTTTATGAACAAGATATTGTATTGCAGTTCCATATTATTTTCCTTTTTACATTTCAGATATAATTTGGCTTTTAGTAAGTCTTCCTTACATCATTCCCCCTAATATGTAAAACCACTTTTTAATGATTTAGCTCCAAATCTTAAAGTGAAATCGCTTTCTATTACAACATACTTTCATTTTATAAAACCATACTTTTTCTGACTTGTAAACATGCTAATAATGATCTCGTTCAAAGTATAAAATATATTGTATATTTACATTAAAAATAACATGATGTTGGATAATATTGTTTGCACTTCGTTCAAACATCCCAGAGGTGCTCGGATGAAGAGTAGGCAGGACATAATATAAAAGCAGTGAAGAACGTCAGCAAGTATTTAATAATTTTTAATCATAAAAAATATGTTTTTTAAAGGCTCACAGGGATTTAAAAAGGATTTGAATAAATAATGTAATTGTAACTTTGCAAATAAATGGAATATTGGAAAATTCACTGAGTTCAATGTTAAAAACTAATAATTCAATTCAATTGTGAAATTCAATATTTGTTAATAAAAACATGTACTTGATATAAAATGAATTTAAGATTTATTATTTAAAAAATGAAAATGAGACGAAAGCACATATCAATTTTGATAAATATTGCTTACCTGATCAGTAATATTTAATCAGAAATAGGAAAACCTGGATCTGTACTAATATGATGGTGCATTGATCCTTATAAAGCGTGTAACTTGAACTTTAAAACGATATTGAAAAGACAACCAAGTTATTTGCTGAAACAGGTCTTTAATATAACGTACATTATTGCAACGTACATTATTTTTCTATGACGTACCTTAAGTTGCAACATTAAATTAATTTGTAATTTAATGTGCGCTATAGATGGTGCTGACATTAAAAAAACATTTTCACAAAACAACTTGGTTGTACTTATTATATCGATATAAAATTTTTGCTTAATTGGCGTGTTTCCATACTTATTGACGTATAACTTTATTTTTTTTTAATAGTTTCGACAAAATTGAGAAACTGAAGAAGCATTATTTCGCAAATTAAAATAAGTAAAATATGAATAATTATGGATAATTTTGAAATCTCGGAATTTTATCGGTTGTATACCCGGGATTTCAGACGTTTGGAACTTTTGAGCGAGAGTCTGGGATTCTGAATAAGGAAGCCCGAGGTTTATCATCCCTAATGTGTATATTCTGGGCAAAATGGATTCTCCTTCAAAACGCATCACGTATTTCTATTTTCATGTAATGAACATAGAACGCTGTCTGTACTTTGCGTAATACTATGACATGTTTCATATTCTTTGCGCTCTAGCTAAAACGTGGAGACGCTTTTCTGTATTGACAATGCGTCCATTAATAGCTATGCATAATATGCCATCCTTTTGTTGAAAACTCATAATATTGCTCCTAATGTGCATGTGTGAGTGGGTCATCCAATGGATCCGCTCTGCTTTCAGAGGTAATGACGTCATTGGACCGTTACCATAGTGACCGATGATTATTTTCAAAGCATTTTCTAGCCATTCTAATGTTGCCCCATTCTTCTTAGGGGAATTTAATTAAGTTTGTTTGAGCCCAAATTGAGAACGGATAAGAAGCCTTATTGCAAATGCATGGCAAACTAGATACATATCCCGAAAAGAAACTCCTTATACAATGTATTGTTGTGTTTTTGCTATTGAAAATATTCCGAATGTGATCTTATATTTGTTGCTCTTATGAAGTGTCGAATGACAGTGCTGTTAAAGCAATCTTCTTTTGTGTTGGCAGTTGCTAGTTAATGAAAAGTTGTGTTAGATTTCAGGCTGTATGAATGAAAATCATTTAACATTTTTGACAAGGTTGAGAATGCAAACTTTCAAGTCCAAGGTGCAGCACACAGTTAATTTTCCAGTGTAAATAATTATAATTCGTAAAATTAGAAATATTAATAAATGTGAATTATTCAGGCAAAGCGGATTCTTTAATTGATGAACAAGATGATATACCCGTCACACACAACGTCAAGTAGAAAAAATAACTGAAATTTTAATAACATGCTAGTGAAAACCGTCACGAAAATTTCACAATGAATATGAAAGTGTAAAATAATTTTGGCAAGCAGGAGAACAATATCTTTCAACACCCATGGAACCAAGATGTGACAACATTAATGCAAAGAAATTATCAGGCATAAAAGTCAACATCACTTAGGCAGAAGATGACGCAAGGTTTCGTGATAAAAATAAACTAGCACTAGGAAACCTGCATAAAGCCAACGAGAAGACTGTGTTGGCTACTGTTTTAAACGATATGGTCAATAAAATTTTACACTGTTCCAAATTTTATGTGACTTTTCCCTTTAACTCAATGCATCATTTGTCTGAAATAATTTGATCTCTTTGCTGCAGCAGGATTGATCATGGTCAAATTGACAACTACTTAATGAGCGTATTTTTTTCTGGTTTTAGGCTGTTTCTGTAAATTTCTCTATTGTTATAATATATGTTTTTTTAATGCGTTTAATAGTATTTTGGTGCCTCTAATTTAATCATAATTTGTTATTTAAAAGGAGTTTTAAAATTTTGTACTTTTTTATTTAAATTGAATTTTTCTTGCAATGGGGATTTTAAAATATTTGAATTTACCACATTTTTTCTATCAATACCAACTGTTTTAAAAGTGTTTTTTTTTCTTTGTATGTTCTTTTTTATGTTATTTTCTGTCTGTATTGTATATCTATGTATATTGTATTTGTATGATTATGTATAGTTATTTCTGTGTTTTCCCCGACTGTCCCCTGTATCTGCTACACACCCTTTGGGTGAACTGGACGACCTGGGTAATAAATAAATAAAAAGACAGGTAAAAAGATAGCCAATAGAGAAAAAATACGTAACAGTGAAAATTTACGACGGGCGATAGGCGGAACTAGAACTCTATTTGAACTCACGATTTCTGAGAAGTATGGAATGCACTCTTAATCATTTAGAAATTGCACTTCACATTAAGTTTATTGATAATTTATAGTCTTGAACGATGATTTGATATTGATGTAGCGATTGCGAAAGAGCCCTAAATGAAGAGGACCAATTAGTATTCACTGATATGACGGGGAAGGACGGTATGGTCCTAAAGGTGAGATGCAAGTGTCTCTCAAGTATCTGTGCTTCCAGAGACTGGAGACGAACCCAAGCAGCCAAAAAAGTATTGTGCTCAGTGATAATTGTTTGCGAGAAAATGCTGATAGTAAATAACAATTTAATAATAACTGATATTGGCGTCCATGGACGCCAATGCCTGCAAAGGGGGATCGAACGGTTTGGGATAGAGTATGTCATATACCTGTTTTTTGTGGAGGTTCTTCGTTTGGGACTGACGCTGTCCCACCCGTAAGCAAAAGGTTAAGTTGTTATATAAAATATGGTTAGTAACAATCATGTCTCTTGAAAATATATCAACGCTATTTGCATGAAAGTATTAAACGAATAAATAAGTATTTTAAATCTAGCAATTTGCCTTATGGTTATCAGTACCCAATGTAAAAATTGTGATTTTTATTTAGTGTTGCATCCGTCACAAAATCGCTTTATTTTTACGTATTTCCTGTGCATCTATATTCTGTGCTAACGCAACTACAATATGCATTTAAATGATCGCCAAGCTTTGATTATTTCTACAACGAATCCGAATTTTAATGGATGCATAATGTAAACAAGTGATTGTAAAATTGGTTGTATAAGACTTGATGAATTTTTTTCACTCTGGAATTATTTAACTCTGGAGTCTGGAATAAATGTGTATCAATGAATTATTCACTTCTTTTACATGGAGAGCCAGACGATTTGTATTTCGATGACGTCATTTGAATAACGTTCATTTTTTTCAATGAAGTTTTAAGTTTTCAAATATAATAAATGATTGTAGTACTGTGATAATTTAAAGCGTATCAGCGCTGAATGTATCGCATTTTAGAGATGCTTAAAAAAACTGCATTTCAGTTGGAAAGTGTTTCATAATCCCTGCTTTATGCATGATTAATCTTTCTTGCTTTTTACAGCAATCGAAGCTGAATAATTTGCCCAGTGAAACAACATTCTCAGAGAAGCTGTTATTGATTTCTAAACCGATTAAATGCTCGCATCTACCTAATCATATATATAACATTGCATATTCTAAAATATCAGAAAGTTTTGTTGCACGCAATATTTTAAGTATTGGAATTTTTTATTGCTGTGAAGACGCTATAGTTAAGGTCTGGGTTACATAAAACAACTGTACTATCTTCCTTGCGGATATTAAAAAAAACTTTTTCTGACTGAAATCATATGCACCTCTTTCCCCTCCGCATAAAAAACATCTTGTAAAACATAAAAGAAAAATTTAAAACCATTGTAAATGCCCCATGCATAGTGTGTTTTTTCTCCTTTCTTCACAGCGAACTGATTAAAATAGATGCGGGCTTAAATGCTTTTAAAGTTTTTTTTCTTCCGTTTCGCAACATAATGTCAGTTTTTGATTTTTCTTCCATTTGGGAAACTTTAAATGTTTCTAGAACAATAAGATAAAATCTAAATGTGCCGTTTTTCATGCAGTGATTAATTTTTAATACTGCTTTTATGTAAATACCTGATCATTAAAGTTTTATGGCTTGAAAAAAAAATTATTTTAATTGCAAAGAATTTTGTCCTAGTATTTAAAATTTGATTTAGCGTTTGTGAATAAAAATACATCGATTTTGATGTTTTCAATGATTGTTTCGCATGTGTAATGATAAATAAAATAAAAGTTGTTGTGGGCAGCTTTTGACTTTCCTGCATAATGCCATGACTTTACTTATTTCCCAGCAAAATCATAGTATGAAGGATCCACAGAATATTGATTTTGGATTAAAATTACGTAAATGTAAATTGGGCTCTTTTGGCGCCTTATTATTCTAAACAGAATGAATAATTTTATATCCACTATCAAAATCTTATCAAAATACAAATGTTATTTCATTACTATCTAGTGAAATAAATGATTATTACCAAATTTATTGGCTCCAAAATATAAAACTATTACAAAAGGTATCTTCTCTTGTGAATGGAATGAACCAGATACACGAGGATGTTGACAGATTTATCGCATAATATTGTATATGGAAGTGAACATATTTTATAATACTTACTACTTTTTTAATTTTATGTAATTTAAGAAACGTAAAAGTCTTGAGAACGATTTATGCCAGCATTCTAAAATGTATGTCATTCGTTTTCAAATGAAAAATTATGTTTTAAATGATTATTTATTTACCAAGATTGAAGGCCTTGATTTTTTTATCTGTTTTTTGAATAATCGACTGCTTTAAAACAGCAGGATCCCATTATTCATTTATTGTAATAATCGGATCAAAAATGGTTCTAAATCCCCATTTGTTCATGAAATACCACTTCCACTGATTCATGGACATAAACACACACTAACATACACATTAACATAAACACTCACACACTAACATACACACTCACACATTAACATACACACTCATGCACTAACATACACACATAGCTAACATACACATACACGCATAACTGATGTACATACACATTAACATACATACTCACACAATAACATACATTCACACACATAACTAACATACACACACATAACTGACGTACATAGATATTACCATGCAAACTCTCACACCGACATATATTCACACACATAACTAATATACATTCATAAGCATAACTGACGTACATACACATTAACATACATACTCACATACTAACACACATTCACACACATAACTGACATACATACACACACATAACTGACGTACATGTGAGACTTGACATAGATCTCACACCAGCTTTTTGTGAGACAGTTTTATGTGCGTTATTTATTGTGTCTGAATCATCAAATAGTATCTTCAGTCTCAATGACGCCAGTTCTTACAACACCCTGACCGAGAGGTCTGATGAAACCATAAATTTAGGGGCCTCAAGACAAGTGGGTCGAATGACTCTAAGGATAAGGTGAGGCCACGAGAGTAGTCAAAAATGTTGACCAATGTGCAAGATGTCTGGGCTCAGTGCCCTTTGATCACCCAATCAGAGCCAAAGAGGCGTTGTTGCTGTTGAAACCCAGACCGTCCGACCTACCAGAAAGGTGTCAGGTAACCGTTTGGACGGTCGGGAAGTGCTACCCAATTTAGAACGGAACCCAGTGGGGGAGGCATCCACAGGGACCGTACCCTCCTTCCCCTACCACCAACCTCTCGGAAGGACTTTCGGACCCACATGTTTAACGTGATCGTACTCCGCATGAACACGGCGGCAGTTTTGGCAGTGGCTGGAATCGAACCCGGACCTACCGAGTGCAACTCCAGCGCGCTAACCAATGGGCTACCGCGCCCAGCCAAAGAGGCGTTGTTGTTGTTGTTACCCAGACCGTCCGACCTACCAGAAATGTGTAAGGTAACTGTTTGGACGACCGGGAAGTGCCACCCAATTTAGACCGGAACCCAGTGGGGGAGGCATCCACAGGGACCGTACCCTCCTTCCCCTACCACCAACCTCTCGGAAGCACTTTCGGACCCACATGTTTAACGTGATCGTACTCCGCATGAACACGGCGGCAGTTTTGGCAGTGGCTGGAATCGAACCCGGACCTACCGAGTGCAACTCCAGCGCGCTAACCAATGGGCTACCGCGCCCAGCCAAAGAGACGTTGTTGATTGTTGAAACCCAGACCGTCCGACCTACCAGAAAGGTGTAAGGTAACCTTTCTGGTAGGTCGGACGGTCTGGGTTTCAACAATCAACAACGCCTCTTTGGCTGGGCGCGGTAGCCCATTGGTTAGCCAAAGAGGCGTGTCAGACCTCAGGCAAAAGAGCCACAACCAAAGGAGTCTAAAAAAGATGTAAAATTCAGTAGATAGAGAATATCGAATAGCAGAGATGGGGTAAGATAGAGTATCAGCAGACGTAGTTGGGGGGTTCGAGACGTCGAAGGGGCAGAGTTGGGGTAGTACAAGAATAGCAGTGCAGCCAGAGTATGGAGAATGTTAAGTGTGCAGTGAGCGATTACCGCATGAGACGACATACAACACTGCGAGTTGGTATTGTACGACGTACATTGATGGAACACTTACGATCTGTATATTAAGATCTCAAGACAACGAGAAGGTATGTGTTCCACTGCTATTGTATGCAGGTCATTGAACCTTTTGATAACTACATTTTAATGGTGTCACACTTTCTCGCTCCGGCGCAATTAATGATAATCATTGTTGTAATTGAGTTTTTAGTTGATCCATGTTGTTAATAAATAGTTTTATTTTAAAGTTAAAATGGTGCAATCAATTTAGTAGAATGTTAATTAATAATATTTTTATGAACTCGCGCTAAAGATAAAATAAGGTGGGTAATAGCGGCATAATGAAATGGATTCCACGATTTAGAATAATTACGACCATGTTTAGATAAATCGATTTAATATTATGCTTTTGCATAATTCTCGTATGATGGTTAAAGCTGTAATATTAAATAGTCAACGCAACTAGGAATAAATAAACTTTTATGTTTTATTCTCAAAGGTGCTGTATTAATTATAATCAACGCAGTAATCAATATATGAAGTGGCTTGATAAGTTTATAAAGGTGCGCCACAGTACATTCACATTAACATAAATACTCACACGCTAACATACATTCACACACATAACTAATATATACACGCATAACTGACGTACATGCACACGCTTAACTGATATAAATACACACGCCAAACTAACATACATACACACTTAACTAACATACACACTCATAAGTAACATACATACTCACAGACATTACCTCAAAAACTTTCGATTCAAGTTCAGAGATGCTTGAAACGTCGAACACTTGAATTTTCGCCCTGTCATAATACTTTTCCTATACATCATACTATATATGTAAAGAACTAATAAGATCTGTAAAATATTTCTCAAAATTTTTATAGGAAAAAAAAAACTTTTTTATGCGTATTTCTTTGTATGTAAGTAGCATTAGGGAACATAAAACTTTGAAAAAGACTAGGTATTTTTCATGATATACAGATTTGGGATACTAAATTAACAACATGGCAATGTTATTGCAAATTCTTAAAATTGGGTTCCTGAAATTTGGTTTCCTGATGTTTCGTTTAGTATGTATTGTATTTCATGCAATTATTTTATTTTATTTGAGAATCCCAACTACTTATAGAAATCAATTGCAACATCAGACCCACTTGTTCTCACAACTATAACTATGTCATTCCTAAAGATACTCATGAAATTTTGCATAAGAACGCCCTGTGATTAGTCCTTAAAATATTTAATGTTATACCCAATGAGCTTAAGTCTGAAAAGTCAGCTAACTGTTTTAAGTCTGAATTGAAAAATTAATAGTATATTTAGTAGTGTAATGTACTACTAAATTATACTACAAAGTAGTATGTTTTGTTAATGATCGTATTGTACCTGTTGCCGATCTCTCCATATTAGTTTAGCTTAGCGACCTCAATGGACTTGCCCTTTAGACAGCATTGAAACAAACTGGTTTGTGTTTTTCTGTCTGTTGTTGTGATTGTCTGTATTATCTTGCTTGCTGTATTTATAAAATTGATTTCATTTGATTTGATTTATGTACAATCAGTGTTGTGACTACAATTTTTGGGTTACCATGCAAAATTATTTTGATCCCCCTCCATTCTAGCTGAATTTTTTTAATGTATTCTGAACTATTTCACAACTGATGAATTTGGGGGCGCGGTAGCCCATTGGTTAGCGCGCTGGAGTTGCACTCGGTAGGCCCGGGTTCGATTCCAGCCACTGCCAAAACTGACGCCGTGTTCATGCGGAGTACGATCACATTAAACATGTGGGTCCGAAAGTCCTTCCGAGAGGTTGGTGGTAGGGGAAGGAGGGTACGGTCCCTGTGGATGCTTCCCCCACTGGGTTCCGGTCTAAATTGGGTGGCACTTCCCGACCGTCCAAACAGTTACCTTACACCTTTCTGGTAGGTCGGACGGTCTGGGTTTCAACAACAACAACAACTGATGAATTTATTTATTATATGGATTACATATAATTGTACAAAAGACAGAAAAATTGTTTTTTAGACTCTTTTGAGAAACAAACTTAGCAATAAGCTCTGTCATATTCATGGTTTCTCAGCAATAAGTTCTGCTATATTTGCGGAGAACACCAGAGTGAAATACAGCAATAATACAGAATACACAGCTGAAAAATCACTTTTCATAGATTTATATTTGCTAATTAGTATTTTCGTAAAATTTTTAACATCATCTCTGCTTTTAGATCATTTTCCAATGTTTCAATGAGAGTAAGTTGGATGAATGTCAGCCATACAAAATCTCCCAGTGGTGAGAAAAATAAGAAGACGCAGTGCTAAGCTTATTATTTTATGATGGCGATTGGCGGATAGTTCAGCCTGTGGCCCTTTCCAGTTGTAAGCTCCCAAAATATTACTTGATTTTTCTACCCGATTGTTAAGCTCATGTGTACAATAAAACGAATTTGTAACTCATTTGGACTTAACACTATGCTTAAAAAGGCAAGACCCTCAATTACAGAAGTCATAATAGTGCATGCTAACACAGATTGACGAAAATATTGTTAAAATTGCAAAAATATTGCCAAGTTAACCAAAATGACGCCAAATCGATGAATTAATTAATAAAACATTTTAAGATATTGACTACATTGTTTATTGTGGATGCTATCAATATTGTGTCGCCACTCCCCAAGCCCGGCCTTAATCATTCTGAACCTTCAAACTATCGTCCTAACTCTTTACTCTCCTGCATCTCTAAACTCTTCGAGTATGTCTTGGGCCAGCATCTGGATGAGTTCTGCAGCCTTAACGATATTGTCATACCGGAACAGTATGGTTTCAGGAGTAAACACTCCAAGCAACATCAGTTGCTTAGGGTTGCGGAGCTCATTAACGAGGCGCGTTCCAAGCATCTCAACACCACTGTTGTCTACCTGAATATCCAGAAAGCCTTTGATAAGGTATGGATATCTGGGCTCCTCTTTAAACTAATCGCTCTTCACTTTCCTGCTCACCTTATTAAAATCCTTCACTCTTACCTAACGGGGCGTAGCTTCATGATAAGAGTTTCTACTTCTCTCTCCTCTCCCAGGAATATTCTCAGCGGGGTCCCACAGGGTTCCCTTGTGGGCCCCAAATTGTTCAACCTATACATTAATGATCTTCCACGTCTCCCCGGTGTCACATTAGGCTTATACGCCGATGACACAGCCCTGCTTGCCCAACATAAACAAACACAAGTCGTGCACGACACCCTGCAAACTTACCTTGATTCCATGACGCAATGGTTAACTAACTGGCGCATCAAGGTCAACGTCAGCAAATGTGCCGCTGTCAATTTCCCCACCCCCCGCCGGACCCCCGCCACTAACTTAACTTTGAACAACGAGCCGATTCCCTGGCAAACTAGTTACAAGTACCTTGGAGTGTACTTAGATTCAAATCTTACGTGGAAACTTCACATCTCTGAAATCTGTCAGAAAGTGAAGTCTGCACTCGCCCATATGCGCCCTCTTTTGGCTGGAAACAGCCGCCTGTCTACAAAAAATAAGTTATTGCTGTACAAGTCCTGCATACGTCCAATTATGACGTACGGATCTCCAATCTGGGGAACCGCAGCTGAGATTCACCTAAAGAGGCTTCAAGTTGTGCAAAATATTGCACTTCGTACGTTTATTAGGTTTCCGAGTTACGTCCGGCTAGAAGTTCTTCACAGAAATCTTAACATTAGACCCTTTTTAGAACATATTCAAAAACTTGCTCAAAATTTCTTCAAAGATCTCAGTAGAGTAAATAATCCCACGCTAGATAGCATCCCGCGGTACAACCCAGCACATCCGAAGGCGCTCAAGCGTCCCAGGGCACTGCTGTGGCGACGCCCGAAAGATGCATTCTTCCGCCCCAAGCCGGGCCGGCCCATCTAGCATTGTTTTATATCTGCTCTACTCCTCTATCGTTTTTCATTGAACTCTAGTTAACTCCGTGCCCCTCCCTGGCATTTGGGAACTCGCGTGTTATCGACGAACCTTTTTTACTCTGTGGTTAGGTGTTTGTTAACCCCCCCCCCCCTGTTCTCAAGCTCAAGGCCCTGCGCCCCTGGCGCACCTCTATCTCCCCTCTTTCCTCCTTTCTCTCGCTGGGTACCTGCTTGGGCCCTAGTATTCTCCTCTTTCTGTAAGACTTGGGGAAGGGACGACCTCGGTCGCCCCCCCCCCCCAACCGAACTTTAGTTTTTAAACCTCCACTCATGCTTCTCTCTTGTAGTACTTCTTTTTTCCTTTTCGCTCGGAATTTAAAGGGGGGAATTCTTTCCCCTCCTGAGCACTCCGTAAAACCCCGTCCTTGAGATGCTATCAATATTGATAATTGCGAGTTGCGTGAAATATAAGTTAATTGGATACCTCAAAATCGTTTTACCTGTTTTCATCCGACAACAGCACCAAATATACAACTCAACATTAAAAGAATTGTGCCACAACATTAAAATGATCGTTGGCTAACATAATTTTTTTGCTGTGGAAGAAGTAAATTCATTGCATTATATAGTGAAAAGTGTGGGAACTAAATAGAAAGATAATTACTTGAACTTAAATTAATGATTAACATTATTTATCATTTATTATTATTATTACGTTGTGCGTTGTGTTTTGTAATAACCCTCCAATTATTTTATCATTAACATATCTATATCTCTTAACATTGCCGTAAATTCTCGTATTAGTGGACTTATTATTTAGTCGTACATTGCTTTATTTTGCCGCTATAAACCCTTCAATTATTTACTTTTTGCGTGAGTCTAGTAAAGGAATTATTCATTAATAAAATGCTAAATGGATCACACCCTTTTAACTTTAACAAAAATATTTATTAAAAACATAAATACTTAAATAATTCAATTACAATATTTAATTATATTATTTCAGCGGAGAGAACATATGTGACCAGTATGGAAAATCCTAAATAGTGGTTATGACGAGATATCATTTTCACTGGGCACATACCTTCAAGGCTGTCTTGGACTTTGCTCATATATCAAAATGCTTGCATCAGATATTCGTAGTCGCCATAACTCTCAGTGTGTGGCTCCTTCTCGTACTCTGATTGCACTCACAAAAATTAATAGATCTCCATTATTTTTGAATATCTACGGAGCACTCTACATTTCTAGTCGTCGTTATGTCGTTAGTAAATCATCACTGCTCTTGTCGTTGATCAGTGTCCTTCCTCTGTCACAAGTTGTGGTTCCCTCCATTTGTCGGGGTTGTCAATCCCCCCCCTTTGCTCTCATTCGAAGCATTGAATGTGACGTAACAAGCTTCATCTGAATTGGATAGCTTTCCATCCAATGCCGTTCTTTACATTATTTTAAGAGTTCGTTCGACCCCTTCTGGCCTGAGTCCCCTAATTCATGGTTTCAGTTTGACCTTTGGGTTCACATGCTGTAAAACTTGGCGTATTTTTGACTGGACGTATTGTTGCCGTTTCAGACACCATAAATTTGTACATAAAAGTGTCTTTAACATTACAAACGAAAATGACAACACATTTGACAGTTTCCCTTTAATTTTTGTTCCTTAACATTGCATGTAAACACAACAACACTCCTTGCCCCTGATGGCAGCTTAATTGATTGATTGACTTTCCAAAAGATTGTTAGAGGACCCTTTCGTTTCTAGCTTCGATACCGGAAGTTCGTACCGGAAGTGGCGTTCAAATATTTTCTCCGGATGGACCGAAAAACGATACGACTGACCCCCTGACTTCTCTTCTTTTAATCGTTTTTTGCAAATGACAGATTAGCAGCTAAGCATCCTCTCTTAATTTTTGAATGAGCGGGTATTTACAGTGCGATGACAACGTGAGGCGTGGAGCTTTTCAAGCATGAAGATTGAATGGCGCGCGTTCACAAAGGTTTTCAAATTCAAGTATTGTAACCTCTTTTATTCTACCATTCGACGTAATATATAAATGTCGACTTAGTCTTTTAAATATATATTTCCTCATTATTTAATTATTACTCATATCTGCTAATCACCTGTTTATAATAGAATGCTGCACATGGGCTTGTAGCACTATTTGCATTGTATAGCTTTTTCTTTTTTAAACTCAAATTTAACTCAATTTAAAAGAAGAATTTTTCTTTGATAATCACCTATTTAAATTTATTTAGTTGGTTCCTTGGGCTGACTTGGACTTTCATCATATATCAAAATGCTGGCATCAGATATTCGTACTCGCCATAACTCTCGGTGTGTGGCTCCTTCTCGTACTCTGATTGTACTCACAAAAATCAATAGACCTCCATTATTTTTTAATATCTACAGAGCATTCTACATTTTTAGTCGTCGTTATGTCGTTATTAAGTCATCACTGCTCTTATCGTTGATCAGTGTCCTTCTTCTGTCACAAGTTGTGGTTCCCTTCATTTATCGGGGTTGTCAATCCCTCTTTTGCTCTCATTCGAAGCATTGAATGTGACGTAACAAGCTTCATCTGAATTGGCTAGCATTCCTTTCAATGCCGTTCTTTACATTATTTTAAGAGTTCTTTCGACCCCTTCTGGCCTGAGTCCCCTAATTTATGGTTTCAGTTGACCTTTGGATTCACATGCTGTAAACCCTGGCGTCTTTTTGAATGGACGTATTGTTGCCGTTTCAGACACCATAAATTAGCACATAAAAGTGTCTCACCACAAACACAGCACTTCGTGTGAGATCTATTTCTGGTGTCACAAAAAGCATGTGCTGTCCACATCAGATTTTTTTCTAACTATTAGTATCAGAAAGTAAAAGTATTATCACTTTCAGCGGGGCGAGAAATAGAATCAAGAAAAGTTTTAAATCGATTTCTCTGACTCCCCGTTGAAGAATAAAACACTCTCTCCAAATCTGGGAAAGTATATATTTTTTTTTCTCCACCCTCCTTCCTCGGAGGCTATTTCTGATTTTCCTTTAAGTAACCTCGATCTTTCTGAAATACGTATCCGGTAATTGTGGAGTTTCACATTTAGAGGCAATCATTAATGCCGAAAATGGGTTGTTTTAGTATTCTGGAGACGTTTATTCAATTCCCAGCATCTATTAGTAACATGAAATGTTAAAAAAATTAGTTAGTGTTATTTTAATAAAATTGGTTGAAAGTATGTGTGCTTGATTGAGTTGAATCTGCGTCTACAAGGTGTTGAAGAAAATACTTTAACACTCTAATATCTTTGTAAAGATCGATCCATAACTGTACACGTCAAGATTATTGTAAAGAACCTTACTGCCCTAACTGGGAATCGAACCCTGTATATTCAAACTGGCCAGAGGACGGTCTACCTTTGGGCAACTGGGACGCACTCGCAAGCTCTTATTGTCGAAGTGGGCTCTGCATTCCCAACTCTCTAATCTCAGATGATTGGCGTGCAAATGTTAATTTGACAGACCATCTCCTGCTATTTTTATCTTAGGCTAGCATCCTGATGCTATTTTTCATCCTCCAGGTCATCTTCCTGCATGATCTTTATCCTCTCGACTTGAAATCAGCTCTGAATCCACGCTAGTCGTACTAGGTTCACTTTCAGACCTCCGACATCTTTGCCTTCAGGGTTGATGTGTTCGGGTGGCATTGCAAAGAATCTTGCTGGCTCAACCGGGAAACGAGCCCTAGATCTTAAAACTGAGCAGCCGACGCTCTACCGCTTAGTTAGTGGAACGAAATTGCAAGCTCTCATCGTCTAAATGTACTCTGTACTATATATAGTAAAAGGAATATAGAATAACAGTGATACCAACTCCAATAGCGCAGAATTTATAAAGTTTGGATAACGGACTCGATAACAAGTCTAGAAAGATGAGAAAATCCAAACGTAAAGTTGTAAAGCTTTGTAAAATTAGTAGAAAGCGATAATTAAACTGTTACAGAACACAATAACTCGACACAATATGGTTATAGACGAATGGCTCTCTCATTCAAGAAAGATGAAATAAACAACACTTATATAATCAATAAGTAAAATACACTTTGTGTGAAGAATACGGAAAAATTGAGCAATGTATATAAGCACAAATGAAATGATAATGCAGCATACAGCTGTTTCGAGGATACGTTGGATCCCCTTCGTCAGTGCTAAAGAGCCAACAAACCCGATGTCCAAAGTGAGGAATGGGTGACTCATTCCTCTTAATGTTATTCCTTATCGAATGATATCTTTGAAAATTTGTTTTGTGATTAACAATGGCAGAATAATGAGGGTTATTCTTTTCCCCCCAGAGTTTCACTTCTGCAAAGTAAATTGTAAAAAGTATCGAGTAAAAATTATAAAAAATAAAAAATTATAAAAAGCAAAGTAAATTGTAAAAGTATCGAGTAAAAATTATAAAAAATAGACTTAATACTAAATACTGAACAGAAATGTATCAAAAAATCTAATGAGCTTTTAACTCTAGTTATTTAATCATGTATTTGAACGCCAACAGAATAATTTTGACAGAAAAAAATTCAAGTGACTTTTAGAAGCCGGTATTGCATAGGTCATAAAATGCATGTGTGTCGCCCATGTGTATAAATACATTTTTTGATACAATCCTGCACATATTGGAACGAAACATTACTTATCTAATGCTTGTGACGATATTACATCTAAAACATTTTATTCTCGTATGTCTTTCTTGATGTTTGAGCTTCAGAATCTTACTTTGCCGCATGTAGCAATGCAATCACAAAATAAAAGACAAAATAATAGTCAGTTTCAACTGAGTAGAAGTAGAAGTAAAGATGTAGAAGATCAAGAAGAATTAAAATCGATTTATATTATTCCCCGATGCACAATAAAGCACCTTCCAGATTATGAGAGGTAGTTGTATTTTCTAAACCTCCCTCGAGGTATGTTACTAATTCATGTATAAACGGCCTTGAACTTTTGGAAGCAGATTTAGCGTTATTGCAAAATTTTATTTTTATAGTTCGCGTTAAAACTGAGGCTATATAACTCTGAAGAATAAATATATTGTTAGTGAATAGTGAAAGAGAAACGACCAATTTCGGAAGTTAGATAAGCTGGCACAATCAAAATAATAAAGTATTGTTACAATACTAGAGGGTAGACATCAGGAATAAAATGTAATTGACAGTCTACAACCAGTATCAAAGGGTTGCATGAATTTTATTCAATCAACTTTCTATCACGAAAATTAAAAACAAACACGAAAAGAAACGGATTTTAGTAGAACATGACACAAAATTAGAATGAAGTGACCGGAACTAACTCGGATAAATTAAATTTACTCAGGATCTAATAATTTTAAAACACCAATGAATAAGTTGCGAAATTAAGCAGAATACGATTTTGAAGATGAAAGAAGATATCGATATCTTAAGATTATTGTTTGGATCCTGTCTCGTAGTAATCAGAGCAATTGTTTATACCGTGAGCCTTACAGACACATATTATTTTAAATGTCTGTATAGTCTAATGCAAATATAGAAAAACAGACAATAATCTGAGTATCTCAATGGATCGAACGTTATCTAGAACGTCGGATTCAATGATTCCGTTTTCTAAAACTATGTCCTGTAAAGAACTCTCATACCAGCTGCGATTAAAACCACAGATATTTAACATACCTATCGGGTCTCTATTTATAAGATACATTTTCCAACTTTAATCGGAAAGTTAATCGGCAATCCAGTTAGAAGGATGTCATATCAAAGCATACAGAAAAGGCACATCAGAACGAATCAACAAAAGCTTTGTCACTGTGACAATGCGAAACTAATATTTTTATAATGTATAAAATGGTTTTAAGAACAATTAATAATTGTAGAAATTAAATCGGATAAATTTTGAATGTGTTCAATTAAGGAACTAGTAAGGTCAAGGACCGCAGAAGTCTAAGGCAAAACACGAAAGACTAATATATAGGACTAGAAGTCGAGATAAATGTTAGATAGGTTTACAAATTTATGATTCCAGTTGGAGACAAAATGCATCAAGATGCAACAAAAAAATCATGTAATTCTAATGTCACGTGACGGAAGGCCGAGAAATCAGGGGTCTACTTTCGGGATATTCTAACCAAATTATGCTAGTAAATATAGGAAACTATCGTCGAGCTAGAAGAGATCAAAGCCACAAAGCGACTGTTCTGTGTCGAAGTTGCCGATATCAGAGTGTTTTGAGATTTTAACGATTGAGAATGAATGCCTTGAGTCTCCGAGAGAGAAGGTCTTCACATCTGAAAGAGATGGTAACAAAATGATTCTGAATGTGCCCTGCATAAAAGTAACCACGCCATTATGTACCTAACGTTTAGGTTGTATTCAAGTCATTATGATATTACAAGAGCTCTCCAACTAACAGTATTGTGATATATATTTTATTATCTACAATGAGGAATGATTTTAATTAAATTCCATAGTGTTGGTGGATAATTAATTTCATATCATCGTAATCACATCGTTCCGCCCAACACTTAAGGTTAACAAACGTTGCTGTAAATTGGTCTTTTCAGAATTTTATAACGTTTATAATGAATAATAATTCCGAAGATGTTTGAACATTAGTTATATTTTATGAAAAACTAATTGTCTTTATTAAAGTCTCCAAATTATTTGCCTGTCAGAAATTTTTATTAGCAGCTATTAACATCCACAAATTTATAAGGTGGATTATTGTTTAATATTTTAAAATCATAGCGCATTTAAAAACATAAATACAGGAAATTTAAATATTTCTTATCAGCACAATCTTTTTTATCAGCACATCTCAATTTAGTTTAGCTAATTTAATTTAACCACAACGGTATTCCTTTGTATTAAAAATATTATACATAACGCATCTGTAAATTACACAAAAAAATAGTTGCATTTTTGAGGAGGTATCTTTGGATGTCTACCTCTTCAATGATTTTTTGTTGCACAACTTGCAAAATTATTGAACACATTAACTGTATATTTTACAATTAACTGTGTATTTTTTATTAACTGTGCATTTAATTCACCAAGTTTTCAAGGAGTAACATCTGATCCCAAAATAAAAGACAATAGCCTTTTTAACGGAAGTAAAATAAAGCATAACATGAAAATAAAGGTAAATTCAAAATCGATTTCTGCTATTACTTAATGACGAATAAGATATACTCCCCTGAACTAGAGAGATGGATAATTTTTTGCCCAGACAACCCCAGGGAGCTATTACCGATTCACTTTTAAGTGACCTTGATCTTTTTGAAATAGGTGTCCCGCAATTGTTAAGTTTCACTTTTAGAGCCTCCATTAATCTTGGAAATGGATGATTATTGTTCTAGGTCACTTTAATACTTAGTACTTACTTTGAAAATGAAATAGAATAGCAGAGAAGAAGTGATTATTATTACATACTTTTACATGGTTTAAAGGCTTTAATACTTTTATATGGTTTAAAAATTGTATATTAAATTATTTCTCAACATGAGTACACTGCGTAATTTATTACTATCATTTCTGAAAACATATTATTTTTTGTAAACTGATCGGTACTATATTAGTTTGCTTAATTGGATTCTATTAAATTTGTGAGGAACCTAGCTGTTCCAGCTCGGACAGTGTTTCTATCAGGACCTTTTTGCCGGGGGGGGGGCGTGTTTCTATTTGCCCTATATCTAAATGTTGTCAGATAAATAAAAACTAGGCTAATATAAAATGTCTCTGGGGAGGGACGAAGCACCCTCGGATGCTTTCCTAAGAGAAACACTGGGCTTGGACTGTTGATCATTGTATTGGCCAGACGATATACTCTCAATTGAGTTACTGAGATGGAATTGTAGTTCTTTTTATTGAAGTGGATGCAGCATTTTCCTTCCTCTAAAGTCAGATTGATGTGCAACTTGACAATCTGACTGACCACCTCCAGCTATTTTACGTCTTGTTTCCTGCTGCTATTTTTATCCTCCAGATAATCCTGCATGGACGTTGACCTCCAGATTTTAAAAGCGGCGCTCAATATCACAGAGTCTCCTAAATCTATGCTAGTCGTACTAGGGTCACTTTCAAACTCTCGATTCCATTAAATTTCAGGATTAATTTGTTCGGGCGCTATTGAAAAAAATTTTGTAATTCTATGTGCGGCTAGAATCACGGATCTTCGTAATGGTCAGCCAACATACTCCCAATTGAGCTACTAAGACGGAAGATCTTATCGTAGCAAGATCTTATCGTAGAAGTGGATCTCTACATTCATCTTCTTCTAATGTCAGATTGACATGCAACATGACAATCTAACTGACCATATTCTGTTGTTTTTACTTTAGGGTAGCCTCCTGATGCCATTTTTATCGCTCAGGTTAGTTTACTACGTGGTCGTTGGTCTCCCGATTATAAAATCGACTCTCAATATCCCCGACTGCACGAAAATTAATACTAGAGGAATTTAGGTCACTTTCATATCCCCGACATAATTCTACGAACTCTCAGGCACTTAATACAGCTTCCTGACTTTGGGGTACATTTGATGGGGCGCCATAGTACAGAATATTGTTGTCCCAGCCAGAGAACGAATCGTTGATGAACGAATCGTTGATGAACGAATCGTTGATTGGCAAATCGACACTCTCTCCCGAAATAGCTCCAAGAACGGAATTACAAGATTTTATTATCAAAGTGGACTACGCAAAGGCAATAGAAAAGGAGACTGAAAATATCTATAAAATTGTGTTAACTTTTTGAATATAGTGTAAATGATCACGTGACGAGATAGAGTTGTCTTGCTAAATTTACAAAGTATTCCAAGGACTCAATAAGAAGTGAGGACTTCTTTAATTTTAAAGAAGAAAGATCAATCATGCATAAAGCATTGATTATGAAAAACTTTCCAACTTCAATGCAGCTATATTTAAATATCACTAAAATGCGATACATTCCTCGATAATATTTTTAAAATTATCACAATATTACATTAATTTATTATATTTGAAAACTTAAAATTTAATCGAAAAAAATGAACTTCATTCAAATGACGTCATTGAAATATAAATTGCCTGGTTTAAACATCTCTAAGATGCGTTACATTCCTCGGTATAATATTTTTAAAATTATCATAATAATACAATAATTTATTATATTTGAAAACTTCATCGAAAACAAATGAATTTTATTCAAATAACGTCATCGAAATATAAATCGCCTCTATATAAAAGCAGCATTTCATTCATAAACATTTTTCCAATCCTTTCATTTATCACAATATAATAATAATTTATTTTATTTAAAAACTTAAAATCATGGAGGTACAAGTAATTTTACTCTATGCTTAAAACTTCATGGAAAAAACCGACCGGTTCTCTGAGTAAAATCAATGAATGTTTCATTCATATCAACTATATTGCAGACTCCATAAGCTAAATAATTTCGCAGAGAAAGAAATGCAGCAGTTCTTATACAACTCATTCTACATCTTTTGGTATTTACGTTTTCCATAAGAGAAAATTAGGCTTCGTTGTAGAAATAATCAACGCTTGATAATCATTTAAACTCAAATATATTGTAATTGCGTTGTTTCAGTATTTAGCACAGAATTTAATCAAAAATAAAGTGGTTTTAGGACGGATACAACACTAAATATGAATTAAAAAGATGATCACGATTTTAAGACAAGATGGATACCATATTCTATTTTGAAGTGGGTCACGTGATCTCTTCATGTAATGGTCACGTGATCTTTTCATATAAAGGGTGTAATTATTATTTTAATTTTTATTAAAAAAACTACTGAATATATTTTGCTGAATTTTTTTTTATATATTTTATGGGATAATTTGAATATTTCCTAAAACTTTAGAAGCAATTTGTGAATTTTAAATTCGCTTAAAAATGTTTGAAATGTGAGGTCCCATTGGGTTCAAATGTATTTTATTTTTTCAACCCGGGTTTAATTCAAAACTAATTGGGTGATATTATTCATTTATATTCTCATAGGTCCCACCGACCGTCTAAACAACATACTAAAATTTCATTTTGATAAAGTCATTTTTATGGCAGTTATCGTGCTAACGGACAGACAGACAGACAGACAGAATGAACAAAGTCATAAACACTTTTCAACTATGTTGTAAAATGTTAAAAATGAAGAAATAAGCTTTTCATGGAATTCAAATCAATCTTGCGAATCAAAATTTTGTTAATCAATACGTTTGAATTCTCAAGAGTTATTGAAGAAACAGGGCAACAGCTACTGGTTGACTTGCCCTTATAATGTCTGTCAAATTTATCTATGTTTCATGTACACCAAATTTCAGGAAAATCATTTGTATTTAAGTTTATTGCTAAATTAAAATCCTAGATACTGTGTTCTTTTGAATTAATAAAAATTCAAATCTTAGCCTCTGTGTTTCTTTGAATTAATAAAAATGTAAATATAACTCATCTGTTGGTTTGCTTTTGCAATTTAGTGAATTTTAGAAATTTTGTTTCTGATCTAAAGGGGTTCAGGAGACTTAATTACGTATTATTATTCTCTTTTCCTAAATTTAGTTATCTATGTTTCATTTATTTAGGTTTTGATATTCTTCTGTTCCTAATGCATTCCATTCCATAGGTTTTGATATTCTTCTGTTCCTAATGCATTCCATTTCATAGGTTTTGTGTTCCAAATGACGAAAGTTAGTTATTTTTATTATTATTATTATTAGAACCCAAAACATGCAACTCACCAATTAAATATTGAGTAATTATAAGCATCGTCGAGAAAGGATATCTTCAGAACGAAGATACCCAGCCATGATACAATAGCATGTTCCTCATCCACGACCGTCCTGTTTACATATTAAAGTAAAATGATCTTTACTGGTACGTCCAACTCAGTACAGTTGGGAAAAGCGTTATTGTGAATGAAAAAATTGTTGGAAAAAACCCCCCTATAAATTTGAGTGTGCGAAAGCGAATAACTAGAGGATAATTTAGAAAAAGAATTTCGAAATAAAATTTAGAATAAAAAAGATAAATAAATAAAAAGTAATTAAGTAAAAAATGAAAGTGAAGAAAGATAGTTGTTTAGAAAAATTTAGAATAAAAAATTGAAATAAGAGGGAAAATTTAGAGGGATAAAAAGATCAAAAAGTTATATAGCGTTTTTTCCCTCCCATAACAAAACATCCCCGTTTCTTCCTCCCATAACAAAACATCAAAAAAGGTGAAAGCAAGTAAAAAATCAAAACAATAAATTGACCGTATTGATAATAGGAAACAATAAATTGACCATATTGATCATAGAAAATTGAAAGCAGTACGCTGCATGAACTTAAGAAACTTTATTAGAAATAGATTGGACGAACTATAGTCATTAAGATATTTTTGCCAAAGATTCAAAATATTGTTTTTGTAAGTTTTAACAAGTAGAGAGTACGTATAAGGAATAAAAATTTTGTCATTAGAAGTGGTGGCAAGTTTAGCATATTTTTCAGCAGTTTCGTTTCCAAAATTATTATTATGAGCTTTTACCCAAGAAATATTAAGAAAGTTTTTATGAAGTAGGGCTTTGGATTTGATAGTATGAAGAAAATTGGATTTATTTTTTGATGAGTTTAAGGCTGCAATTGAAGATAAACTATCAGAGTAAATATTGATTTCCAGGTTATTAGAAGAGGCCCAATCAATCTCGTTCTATTTAGGTTTTAGCAATTTAAATCTATTTAAATTGGCTAATTTGTGGTTCCATTTATTTCCCTTTTTGTTCTCTTTGATTTGATTCTAAATTTGCTATTCTCGGTTAAGAATTCGTTGATTTATCGCGATTTTTCATTTTAATTCTATTTTCAGCTTTTTAAATATTTCAGAAAAGTCCATTTTTAAGATATTGCCGAATTTGTATATTCCAAATCGTTTCACTTCATTTCTTTTTAATTTTCGCTTGCTTTAAAATCGCTATTCACTTCTTCAAAATTTTAAGTTTTTGATTGGTTGGTCGTAATATTAAAATCGTCTGTAATTAATTCTTTTATTGTTCAATGATAGTTTTGTTTACAATGTGTGGCAGCGATTTTTGACAGTATATAATTGGGATTCGCTTGTTTTTCATTGATTAGAGCTAAAAAATGTAGTCATCGTAAGGTGTTATTTATAACGCTTCGGCGCGCGCGATCTTCAGAATATGGAATAAATCGTTCTTTTCAACTTCACTATTAAGGTCTTCTCCGATATGAATGCGGCGGTGTTTATTTTATAACCAACGCACTTTTGCTGTTTTATTTTTAATTGAATCCTCCTTTCGTGATCTTTCTGAAAATGGTTTCGTCTGGATGGTGTGAGAGCCGGACGTTTGTTGTTTCTAGACGGACGGAATAATTGAAGATTTTGTTAACTGGTTTCCCGTCCTCTAAATAATGTTTTTGCGATGTCTGCGGAGATGATTTAGCCCGCGAACTAAGTGTTTGTTTCTCCATGGCTGAGCTGCTCTTATGTAATATGAAGATAATTCATCATTTCCGTAATTTGTAAAACGGATATATGTCTTGGGTTCTATTCTGATGCTAGAAGACGCCGGCACTTGTTGGGAGAAATGAATGGTTTGAGTCCTGATTGTCTTGAGCATACTTTTGAAAATTGGATTCGGCCTTAGATTGTTTTCCTGATTTTTGATTGACCCAACCTTCCTATGTCGTGTTTTCCCTTCAAGACGTGTTCTATAAGAGCTTTGGTGACATTTTGCTGGGAAGTTCACTCCTGCTGATTTCTGCTGTTTATCTCGGAGCTTTTGGTGAAACATTTTCAATTCTATCCTTCAGTTAAATAAGTATTTTTTTTCTAATTTGGTATGAATAAGACTCCTTGACTTATAAATTATAAGTCTCCAGAGCCTAAATTATTCTTTGGGTTTTTAACTTTCAGTTGGGATGTTTATTATGTTCTAAATTTCCTTTTGGCTAGCTGATATTTCTTTTTATTCTAAATTCTAGCTTGTAAATAATTGTATAAATTTCAACATAACATAATTTAAATATTAAATGCTGTTTTCTTTAACTTTTAGTATTCCAACGTTCTGTATACCACTATAGGATCGGCCAATTTATTTATTTAGTTTATTTATGATGTTTAATTTGATATGTTTGGTTAATGAGATGTAAAAAATTTGTATAATGTTTTAAAAGTTTCTATAAAATTGAAGTTAAATTTTTAATAAACGTCAGAGTTGGAAAACTTAAACCCTGTGTTCTGTCTCTCTCTTTTCTTTTAATGAGTTGTTATTGTTTGGAAAATTCCACTTAATGTTTATAGGGTTACATATTTGTAAAGTTTAGGAATCATTTGGTCAACTGGTGCACATTTTCAGCTTATTTTTAGAATGTTTTCAGGTGGTTTTTAGGAACCTTAGAACTTTGACATTAATATTCACCAAATGTGAAAAATATTCAACCATGTTTTTAAGAAGTTATTGTCGGACAAAGTATATCAATAAAAGAGAATTAACTTCATTTAGCATTGAATTCCATTTGTAAAACCTGACTTAACCCCAGATTTCCAAATTAAGCAAAAAAGCTTTACTTTTAGAAGTGTTATCGTCAAATAATGCTCACGTCAGTGGATGGTACTGCGCTTACAACGAACTCGGATAATAAAACATGAATTAAAACTATTTGTCCAAATCAAATAAAACCATTAGAAGACGATTATAACTTTTAGAAGAGTTACCATTACGTTAGTAATGCAAAAGCAGCAAGCATAATAATTATTCAAGCAAGTACAACAACGAACTCGGACTGTAAACATTAATGTACACCAGATATCTGAACTTAGAAAATTTAATTAAGTTTAAAAAAAAGCTATTATCGGACAATATATATTAGTAATGGTGAAGGGCACAAATTTCGTCCAACCATATCCTCTGATGAACTCGATCTGTGAAACCTTAATAAATAATAATAAATAATAACCATATATATAAATAAATAGACAGAAAGCCAAAAACAGAGTCTAACTCAAAATGAAGAAACTTTCTCACTACGCCACTCACATCAATAACGACATTGTGCTAATTATATGCATCCTTTGTTTAAATTATGTTTTTTACTGGTTGTAAAACCTCCATTGTAAATATTTATGATGATTATTAATCAGGAATTAGATAATGGTAATGGGAAATTCATCTTGTCGATAAGGATGACTGATTAATTATGAATTCACGATTAATCATTTGGTCCAACTCTGCAAATATATTCATTATATTTCATAACTATAAATATTCATAAAGTTGCATATTTTCTGGTTATATGCATTGTGCTTCATTTATGCATTTTAGTGGTTATAATGTTCTATCTCCCCTATCTACTTTTAATTATTTACAAATATGCTTACATCGATCATCATGATGCCTTTATGATGATGCTTGTCTATTTTACAATTATATGTATCTTATATTCCTGATATGTTTTATTGATTGTAAAATCCCGGCCTTATTGCTTTCAGCAATTTAACAATTTATAAATGTATATAAATTTATCATCATGATATGTTCATAATGATTACTTTTTCATTTTTTATTACAGACATCCTACATTTTATTTATGTTTTGCTGATAGTAATACTTCCTCTTCACGCGATTGTTTCGAATACGAATGTATATAAATTCATAATCAGGATATCGTAGCAATAATGAATGTTTGTGATGATTATTTCTTTGTTTATCTTGACTAACTCGGACATTAGAAAACGTCGATCTTTCTAAACGATAACTTTTAGAGAACTAATGTTTCAGAGAGGTGTTATTTCACATATAGCTATTTATTGAGTTGCTAAGATAAGGATCTTTACTTCTATATTTAAAAGAAATCTTACAATATAATCCTTCGGCTGTTAAATTGAAAAGTCAATTATTTTTGATGTGTAAGATCTGCTCATTCATTTACTTCTAATAATCAAAATTCTATCCCGTTCGACATTGCTTTCTGTGGGAAAACCCATAGCTTTCCGACAGTTTGGAAATTTGAAATCTTTCCTCCTACCTGTGAGATTTTGGCCTAGCCCCAGTCCTTTACAATCTCTGGATCCCTCCTGCATTGTGGCATTCTGTGGTATTGTTTCTCAGCCCTAGTCCTGGACCCAATCGCAGTCCATACATTGTAGAGCGCTGAGAAAATCACACCACAATCCCTCAAGAGTTAAGTTTCTGGAGCACCCACATTCATGTTAAACAGGTAAAGAACTTGTGTCCAACAGATAAAGAACTCATGTCTAACATATTATCGAATTGTCGATGTCTATTTGACTTGCATGAACTGCATTGAGCAACTGATACTGATCTTTACTTGAAGTGATACCCAGAACTATACATCCAGCAAATAAGCGTAGAGTAACAAATAATATAAATACATATTTATATGTCTATAAATGTAAGACAAATGGTATAAATAGTACATCAACATCAGTCATTCAACTGCATTGATAAAGGATGAATCATTTCATGCTAATTTGTAATTGAGCTTTCCACCAGATGAGTAGAAATCGTTAGAAAACTAATCAGATAATGCAGAGCATCGTATCATCAAAAATCATATAATCGGACACCGATGCACAGCTAAAATGCTTTGTTCTTTATAAAAAAAGGGGGGGGGAGAACTGATATTTAAAAGAAAGTTGAGCACACTGTAAAATTTCCCTGCAATTTATTTATTTTAGAGAAATATTCAAACTTTGGTTAACAAAATATAAAGATTTCAGAATGAAGATACCGCTTTCCAAGTGCGTTGACTGAGTTGCAGCTCAAATTATGCTATGTGTGAAATTTCTGTGGGCTACAAGACTCACTTGTACGGACTGTACCATCGAGGAGAAAATAATACGGTACGTACCATCGAAGAGAGATTAGTATGCTACGTTCTGAATTATCGATGTTAAGATTAGTGTCGCACGACATGTTGACATATTGGCTACAAGTGTAGATAATAAGCGCTTTGAATGCAACGCATAACCAAGTAGTGCATTCAAGCAAACCTATGCGAACTAGTAAATAACCAGCTTCCATCCTCTCTCTTACCAAGAGCAAATCAGAGAAGGTAGTGTGACATTGCAGGGGGAATGAACAAGTGTGTTCCCATAGAATGAAAGTATGTGACAAGAATCGTCGGGAATTCGATGGTTAGCATGCAGTGAACACGTTAAAAAAAGACTATCACTCTAAATACGTCGCTGCTACATAGTAATTAGCAAGTGTGCATCTTCAGTATAATAACTGCTGAGTGATAGCAAGGTGTTTGCTGAGAGGCTGATAAGTGGCTTCACAGTATCGTGAGCATCTAAAAGCAGTGTTCTCACTGCAATATAATCTGTGTGTTAGAATGTGCTATATTCATTCGTCTCTAGAGTTCTTCCATTGCCATGAAAATTGAGGTAACTCTTTATTTATTCTAGGTTAAAATCGGTCACGGAGGGAAAGGACTATTTAAGGACTGATATCAGTAACGCAGGAATAATTCAAATATGAATAAATGACAGTTATATTTCTGTAATTAGAATGTATAGGGTGTTGATATATTGTTATATTGTTAAATGTTATATTTGTACGTATATATATATATATATATATATATATATATATATATATATATATATATATATATATATATATATATATATATATGAATATATATATATTATCCACGTAAAATTTAATGATTGTAATTTAATATAAATCAAGGCATGCATAATAAAGATTTGACCAATTTAAATTTAAGCATTTGTTGAAATTTGTCTCATGTCATTCTCTTGTACTCAAGAGCAACTGGAGATTTGCATACTTCACACTAAGTGAAGGCATCAAAGGTAAGTCATTTTATTTAGAATTTGTTAAGGACGATTTGACCTTATTGCAAGTAGTATGGCACATATGGTACCATCGAGGAGAGACTACACTTTCTTGGATGTACGATGGCTCTCAGATCCAAAGATGCCGGACTTGAATCATGGGTAGGTGTGGAATTCACTCTGGGATTCCTCAGGGTTCCTGAATATGTATACAAATTTTTAGTGTTTCGGAATCGACTTTGAATTCTAATACCACTTGTTCTAGATCCCGTTCAAGGTTACCTTGGCATACATGGACATTGCAACGAATTAAAATAATCTAATCCAATTCAATCCTGGTTAGTATAGGTTATGAACCAAAGCAAAAATTATATATTTCAAAAGAAATCTTTCTTCATCTATACGGCATATTTAGTCAAATATAACTGTCTTTTTTCGGTTCCAAATTGTATTTTATTGTGGAGGGCACTTAATTTTTTATTGTTTCGAACTCAATTGCAGCACTTTGAATGGTCATTTCATTCTTTTTACATTTATCACCAACAGACTTAAGTGTTCATAAAATAATTAAAATATTGCTTATTTGGCATACGTTAAAATGCCACCTTAATTTATTTTTATTACACTAATATGATTATATTTTCTCTTTTGATGTCTTAAATTGCAGTTTTATGATATTTTCTTATTTTGGATTTTATATCACAGCTCAATGAACTTTACATATTTTTCACTTGAGTTATGCCCTATGCTTTATAGTTTCAATGCATATTTATGCAATATATAAAGTTTTCACTAATGTTGCAAATTTAGAGAAACGTACGTATGTGTAGCAATAAATCTAAAATGACATTTATTAGGTCATAAAACCTAGTATTCTGATTTTTTTATTCAAAGTTATGTTAAACATTTACAATAAAAATTCTTGTCTTTACTATCCGTTTTTATACCTTGTTATCCGTCAATGAAACTTTGTTAATCTTTTAAACATATTCTGAATCTTCAGTATTCATTAGAATATCTATTTTCTGGGGTTAAAAGATACAGGTATCATTAATCAATGTCGGTTCTGGGGTTGAAAAAATTCTGATAATGTATTTTACAGAAGTCTATTTTAGTTTCTCTATGAAGAAATTTGGTATACATAGTATATGTTATAGTCCTTTAACGGAAAAATTACGTAATATATTGATGCCAATTCTGTATTTTTATACATCCGAATTGCACTTGTACTTTTAAATGTTCTTTTTGCATGTACTTTTGAACATTCGAAACATGCATACATCGTGTGAACTGCCACATTATACGTATTCTTTGGAATCTTGAGTGTACTTTAAGAATGCAAGGATGAGTCCAAATTTCTGGATAACTAATGCTTTTATTGAAAGCGCCAATAAGAGTAAACATAAATAAAAAACAGTTAATAACTCCAGCTATCTTAAGGGGTTGCAAAACAATTTTCAGGTATGATAAAACTACAATTAAATGCTCAGTTAATTCACAACATCTGGAGTTGCACTCGGTAGGCCCGGGTTCGATTCCAGCCGCTGCCAAAACTGCCGCCGTGTTCACGCGGAGTACGATTACGTTAAACATGTGGGTCCGTAAGTCTTTCCGAGAGGTTGGTGGTAGGGGAAGGAGGGTACTGTCCCTGTGTATGCCTCCCCCACTGGGTTCCGGTCTAAATTGGGTGGCACTTCCCGGCCGTCCAAACAGTTACCTTACACCTTTCTGGTAGGTCGGACGGTCTGGGTCTCAACAACAACAACATAGTCTGTGAAAATTTAAAAAACTGACGTAGTATTTAACAATTCACTTTTATCGTATCACTTCAATTCCGTCTCTACAGACTTTTCAGGTGGAGAAAATAAAGTCCCTAATTTAGAAATGTGAAAAAAAAATTCCAAAATGCGAGCCTTGTTAAATAGAATAAAGAAGTCCCAATGTAAATTGCCAAATAAATAAATAACGAAAACAATGATGAATGAGTTTCCGTAGTCAGTTACATAATTCCAACTCTTGGAGATCCAGAATTCATGCAATTTTCAAGCAATATTTAAAATTTCTGAGGCTAATTTTATCAAGTTTGGTTAAAATGCGTTATTGGACGATGACATACCAAGTAGTTTTGGAAGCAGTGCTCTTTATATCAGAGAATTTAAAGAATATTCTCTCATTTTTTCTATTTCTAATTATATTATTCCAGCTGGGCTGTCTTTAAATCCTGCTACATTTCAGCAAATTTGTTTCTCACGGTTTATCGAGTATTATTTTAATTTCGAGATTTAAAGGACATTCATCACATTAATTCAAACATGGGTTTCCATCAAACAATGAATTATATTTTCTATTTCGAGATTTAAAGGACATTCATCACATTAATTCAAACATGGGTTTCCATCAAACAATGAATTATATTTTCTATTTCGAGATTTAAAGGACATTCATCACATTAATTCAAACATGGGTTTCCATCAAACAATGAATTATATTTTCTATTTCGAGATTTAAAGGACATTCATCACATTAATTCAAACATGGGTTTCCATCAAACAATGAATTATATTTTCTATTTCCATATGATTCTATTTCCATCTAATTTTCTATTTCCATATGAGAGGATTTTTTTCTAATTTCAATCATATCTTTCCAGTTGGATTGTTTTGAAATTCAGCTACATTTTGGAACCCGTGTTTCGTTTAGTTTATCCATCTTATTTCAAATCTAAGATCTTAACAACATTCATCACTTCATTTCAAATAAGGGTGTCTTTCAAACTATGCAGTACATTTCCACATGAGAGGAAATTTTCTATTTTTAATTACGTTGTTTCAGTTGGAATAAATTATTATGAAATCGAGCAACATTTAAAAAAATGTCTTTCTTCTGGTTCATTGATCACTATTTTAAAATATAGGATCTTCAGGGTTTTCATCACATCATTTCAAACATAGATTTCCCTTCATTATATTTCGATTTAAGAGGATTTCCTATTTCTAATTACATCGTTCCATTCGGACTGTTTTCTAAACAGTTCAACTAAAATTCGGCTAAAAAATTCAGATAAAATTTGGAAATGTATTTCTATTTTGCTTTACTGATCATTATTTAAAGCCCAAAATCTTCAAGACATTCATCACATCATTTCAAACATGAATTTCCGTCAAATAATTCAATACATTTCCATATGAAAGGGGTTTTTAATTTCTAATTGCACCATTCCTGTTGGATTGTTTTGGCATCAGTCTACATTTTTGAAAAAGCGTTTCTTTTGATTTATCTATCATTATTTAAAATCTAGCATCTTGAAGACATTTATCACATCATTTCGAGCTTGGATTTTTCATTGAAAAGTTTGATATAATTCCATATAAGAGGAACTTTTCTATTCCAATTACATCGTTCCAGTTGGGCTGTTCAAGGAAATCTCAGGAGAACGCCGAGGTAAAAGCATTTTCTCGAAAATTGCGAGTACGTGACAACACTCATACATATAATCAAGTAAAGTGTTAAGGATATTTAAAAATAGCATCGGAAATGTTCTATGGTTTTCGTTTGAAACATTTAAGACTGACCCATTAAATGTACAAATCTTCTCTCTCTGTATATATATATATATATATATATATATATATATATATATATATATGTGTGTGTGTGTGTGTGTGCGTGTGTGTGTATGTGTGTGTGTGTATTGTGTGTGTATGTGTGTGTGTGTGTGTATAAATATATTTAATATGTCTATGTGTGTATATATGTATATATATTTCTTACAAATGCCATAACGAAACTAAGACGAAAACAAAGGAAAAAAAGACACATGATTAGCTGGCTAATCATTTGTCTTTGTTTCACCTTGTCTGCATTGATACTTAAGTATTCTGTTCTATGACAAAGTACCGGCTACTGGGAGTGTCGTCGCGACATAAAGCTTGCTTAAACGGTGCGTGGGAGTCACAACCCCTGCCGGCCATCTTTTGGTACCTTGCTTTCCCTTTCTTTTTCAACCTTATATGGTTATATATATATATATATATATATATATATATATATTATATATATATACTTTGTTGTAAAAATATATGCACCCATAAGAAATTGAGCAAAAACCGAAAATTGGTCATGCATGTGTGTGCCTTTTAAGGAAATATGCAGATGATTAAAAAAGCTTTAAAGAACAGAGCAAAAAAAAAACGTTTTATTAAAAAATGATGCACAGGAAAATGACATTTTAGTAAGTTGGAAATCCTCCCCTAGCGGCCATACAGGTTAATAATGAAGTTGCCTGTGTCCGTCTGCGGAAGATTCTGCCACAAATGCTGCGACTGGTCAGCTAATTCAGTGGTATTCTGAGAAGGTTGCAATTGCCGTCCCAGCATGTCCCAGACGTGTTCTATTGGTGATAGGTCAGGGGACTTGAATGGCCATTGCAGGGTATTAAATCCACAAAGACATCATTTAGAAAATTGTGCAGTATGTGGTCGAGCTGTGTCTTGTTGGTGTAGGGAAACTGAGCGAGTTGAGAACATATGCAGAGTAGTCTGCTGCAGAATATCGTTGACGTGTAAGTGAGCAGTCAGATTGGCTTGCAGCGTAATTCACCGGTAAAATAATCCTTCCTCCAATCGAACACCGTCCAGGCTGAAAAAGATCGGCACATCAATAAATATGGCTCTGCCTATGTTGAGAGGTCAGCGGTTGGCACCTTAATGGACGTAGACACCTAATCTCACAGTCTGTCCGTTCGAATTGATTATTCCTCGACACAAGATGCATGGGTGATGGTAAATGCCTTGGAATATCTTATAGCGAAGACATCGGTGTGGACATGGCTTCTCTCATAGCTACTCGATCCTCTCGAACTGTTGTCTGTCAGGGACTTCTTGGACCTCAGCGACGGTCACATGTGCTTTATTTCACCCACTGTTGTCAATACCGTGTACCTACCATACCGCTTTGACTAAGATGGTGACTAATTCTTCTGTTGGACCAACCGGCTTCCCTTAGACCTATGATGCAAGCTTTCTCTAAATCCTACAATTATTCATAGCGCCGTCGAGTATGTCTCAAAGGTATTTTCGTACAAAACTTGTAGTATCAAAGCAAAACATCCAGTTGCATTTGCTCGTGAGTGAAAACACCGTACGTTTTAAATGTTGCACAAAGCGTCGTTCTCATGCGTGTTGCATGAGTCTGTGAGGTCAAAATAACCTTTCGATTATTATTTCCCTCAGTTTGTATTTTAATTTATATTTACTTAAACTAACAAGTTTAACTAGTTCGGCTGATAGACCAATCACCGAGCTAATCAGCATTTTCTGCGTTACTAAGGTGGAACAGGAATAAGTTTCGGATCGTGAGCGTTTCAGTGGGTTCTTGAGTAGAAGGGTTCATAGAGAGTTTCAGAGGAAGGAAGGAGGATGGATAGATTGAACGTTGAATTATTTCTAGAAAGAATTTGATGTGGATGAGTGCGGAATTTGGTCGGAAGCCTAGATGAAGGAAATCCATTTAGATACCACTATGACTAGGAAGAGTCTCGTATCCGGGGTTTGGCCGCAATAGGAGGTGAGTTAAAAGAAAGCCAGTGGTTAGCAAAAAAGCTTGTAAATGTGTATCCATGTAAGTTTTTATCACCATACAACTTAAATTTATGAGTATCTGACATATTTGCATTATCATTATGGTCGTCATAAATATAAATGGTTAGTAATGTATCCAGTTTTGAAATACAGCAGATGCTGTAATAAGAATTGAAATTGAAAGGTGTGTTCATGATAAGAATTGAAAGTACATATATAGTATATTATTGTAGTACGAATATTATGTCCAGGAAGGTCTTTATAATGGCGCCCGAACATATGAAAAGCCAATAATACAGGAAAGTTGTATTTCATAATAAATTTGCTTAATGTGGTTAGAAATAGAAAATCTTTTGTATGAGTTAATCGCAGCACTAGCGATGTTAAAGAAGTCAGAATTAAGTTTTAATGGAAAAGGGTCAGCGAAAGCATATGTTGTTGTTGTTGAGACCCAGACCGTCTGATCTACCAGAAAGGTGTAAGGTAACTGTTAGCGAAAGCATATGTGACAAACTTAATTTCTTTTCTTCTTAAAACGTCGAGAAGTGACGAACAAAAGTTAGCCATAGTAAGAGATACGTTAAATGGTGTGGCTAAGCGGTAGTGGAATATTATAGCAGAAAAGAAGTGTGAAACACGGGCTGAATGCAAAGATGAAACAGAAAGAAACTTTTTAAAAAAATGGAACGAAGTGGAGTTGGAAACAGAGTTGTACAGAGTGGAACGACAGCCGACAGAATCCGTGAAAGAACTTTTAATGAGGAGAGCTGAATTGAAAAAGAAATTAAAATTGGAAATAAGTGAGGAGAGTATGATTGAGTCAGTCTATGAGAGACTGAGAATACCAGTCCAAGATTTTTTCTTTGGCAGAGTGCCGAGAACATTTGAGGAGTTTTATGAAATAGCAAGTAAATACGATATGCACGGCATCAGATTGAACGGAGGAAAGTAAAAGATTTAATTCAAATCAAGAATTTAGAAGCCAACAAAGAATACAAGTAGGTCCAAATAACAAATATGAGCAATCAAGAAGGATGGGGATCACAGGACATCCAAAGAAAAGTATCGCAAGAAAGAGGTGATCAAAGAAGGAATTTTTGAGAACGGCAATTCAAGAGGAAGAACGGTTATATAAGTCCATACACGCAGTGAATGTAAAAAATAGTAAGCTGCCGTCAGTAATAGAAAAGTGGAGAAACGATCTGTTGAGAAGTATTAAGAGTTCCCCAAACCAGTAAATGCAGACAAGAAGTGCGTTGAAAGAAGCACCAGTAGACGGCTGTTTCAATTGAAAGAAATTAGAAAGGAACGAGCGGAAAGAAAGTTATAAGCACAGGAGGTATGGGAGTGGACGCAAATATTTGAAACGGAAGCAATAATTGCAAAATCTGAAGTTAAAACCGGTCGAGAATGGAAATGCGGAAGGGTATTTTAAAGGTGATTCAGAGGGTCAACAGCCAGTTGAAAAGTCGTTTGGTCAGCTATCTGAGTTGGACAAAAGTGGGGAAGAGGCCCAACAAGGGGAACCGTAAAAGAAATCCGGTTTCGATAAAAAAAGACAAGTTGCAAAAAATACCAGCTAATCAAAATATCGCACCACCAGCGCAAAGTGAATCATACCAAGTTCATAGGAAAGAAAGAAGGACAGAATGGCGTTAATAACGACCAAAAGAATGAACTAAAAGAAGGAGGATGCCGAGTCAGGAGCAGCCCAAACAGAACTTCGATGGAGGTCTGACTGGGAGCATCAACAATCACTGGAGCAACCATGGAAGGGCAGGGTCCCAGAGAGTGGATCTGACAAACACAAAGAGAGTGGATCCAGGAGCCAAGATACCAACAAGGAAACCAAAAGAGAGGATTCCAAAACCCAGATTGGCCGGCATGGAATAATATTGGCAAGCAAGAAATAAAGATGTTAAGTTTGAAATTTTTCTAAAAGTAAATTTTAAGTGGATATAATTTGATATGTGGAAAGTGTATAAGATATAGTTTTTAAAGTATTGTATTGCTATGTTTGACGTAAATTAAAGAAGTTAAAATTGAAAAGTTTTGAAAGTTAAAAGTGTATTGATATGTTTGACGTCAGTTTTTAGAAGTAAAAATTGCATTGATGATTTGGAATACGTTAAGTAAATTGTATTGAGTTATTTCTCTAACAAAGTTTTAGAAATTAATAGTGTTTGAAAATAGTTGAAATTGCAATTGATTGGCTTGATATTAAGATCCTTAAAGTATTTTGAAAATGTATAATGTAGTTAATTTCGTCAGTAAGAAAAAAGAATACATTCAGCTGTGGATTAGATCGGATAAGGGTTTGCTTGATCAAGAGAGAGAAGGAACATCGAGGTTAGATCGCTACTCTAAAAGCTTCTGTCTGTGGTTTAAATTGTATAAACGTTAGAAATGGGAAGTTTACGCATCACGAAATATCTTGATTTAAAGGGATCAGATTAGGTGAATGTATGATTTCATTTTTAAAATCAATTCAGGCAGAAAAAATGGGTTTGTGTTTTTAAAGAGAAATAATCATAAAAATAGATGAAATAGATGCATATAATTTTATTTTTAAGTAGGTTATGACGAAACACAGAATATAAATGTAAGTGTTGGTATACTAAAGTGTCCATATACTAAAATATTTCAATGATTAATTCATCAATTAGACGCCATTTTCATTAATTTAGCGTCATTTTTACAATTTTGACGACATTTTCGTTATCTGGGGCGAAATATTACCAAGTTGCTCAAGTCATACTTTGCTAGATTATTCGCTAAGTTCCCCAAATGCATCACCAAGTGTTACAGATAAACAGAGAAATTAGTATTTCTTATATACTAGAATGTATGTCCGTCATATAATGATAATCAGAATTTGCGAAACATTACTTTTCATTTGCCGTCATTTTTATCAATTTCGAGATATTTTTATCAATTTGACAACATTTAAAATACGTCCCGCTAAATTTCCCGTCAAGCGCTACTGACGAACGGACGGAAAAATGGGTTATTCTTATAGTCTATTCTTATGTTCTTTCCAAAAAAATGAACCTTCATCAATTAGTCTTCATTTAATTGATTCAGCATCAGTTTAATCAATTTGGCGAATTTTTATCAATATTGTGATTTATCATTTTTGTATTTATATTATCATTTTTGTTAGTTTGGCAACATTTAAAAAGTCACCAAGATGGAGACATTGCGAAAAATTCGTCACCAAAATTTTAGCCAAACGTTACGGACAGAAAAATAGGTTATTCTTATAGTACGCTTAGATTCTTATAATCTTTCCAAGATATTGAATTTTCGCCAATTATTCGTTATTTTCATTGATGTAGCGTCATTTTTATCAATTTGGTGACATTTTCGTTAATTTGGTAATATTTAAAAATAGTGGCCAAGTTGGCGATATTCCGCCAAAATTCGTCGCCAAAATCTAGCCAAGTGTTATAAAAGGAGAAATACAGCAGATAATAATTCTTACAGCAGATAAATGACTATTAGCGTCCAACTACTAAAGTGTTACCCAAATTATATTTTCAAATGAGTGGAATAAGCAAGATCACACAAGCAAACAATAATTAATATTTTTGTTTATTTTATGTGATTTTTTGGTAAATTTATTTGAAAAATGTACAATATCTCAATGGTTCATGCTAGCTTTCAAAAGTATATGTCAATCATTTTTTAATGACAGATTCCATGAGAAAATACGATTTGCGTAACTTTATGAAAGGTTTTGATTTTATAATGATTTTTTCAAAATTTCACTCGAAAATTTAGTGGGGTTCTGAACATTCGATTGCGTTTAAAAAGAATATGCTTCCAGTATCCAGGGATTGTAATTTTTGTACGAAACTTCGTTAGAATCCCTCCATTCGTTCGCCAGATACCATCTCCAGAGACTCATTGACACACACACAGACAGTCATCACCTCAAAAACGTTAGATTCGCTTTCAGGGATGCTTGAAACGTGCTCTCCCGTCAAAAACTCGAATTCGAATTTTCGCCCTCGCAGAGTACTTTCCTTATACTTTATATATATAAAGAAAGTAATAAAGTGCTTGGAATTCCTTCTACTTTACTATCGCAAATCCCTAAATACAGCCTTTGTTGAATTGACTAGAGGTGCCGAGTTTTTATTACTTTCTTTATATACATAGTATAATGCATACGGAAAATATTGTGATGGGGTCGAAAGTGAAAATTCTAGTTTCCGACGAGAGAGCACGTTTCAAGCATCCTTGAACACGAATCAAATGTTTTTGAGGTGATATCTGTGTGTGCGTATGTGTTTGTGTGTTTGTGAGTGTGTATATGTGTTTGTGTGTGTATATGTGTTTGCGTGTGTGTGTGTGTTTGTGTGTTTGTTTGTGTGTGTGTGTGTGTGTCTGTGTGTGTGTGTGTGTTTCTGTGTGCAAGTGTGTGTGCGTGCGTTTATGTGTGTGCGTGTGTGAGTGTGTGTGTTTGTGTGTGTGCGTGTGTGTTTGTGTGTGTAAGTGTGTTTGTATACGTATATGTGTCACCAACGAGTGGAACGCTTCCAAAGAAATTTGGTACAAAACTTATAATCCGTGAATACTGGATGCCTATTGTTACTTTCCTTATATACATATAATGTATGAATAAAGTATTGTGACGGGGTCGAAAATTCGAATTCGAGATTTCGAGTGTCGCCAACTTGGCGACTATTTTAAATGTTGCCAAATTGACGAAAATCTCGCCAAATTGATAAAAATGACTTTAAATCAAAGAAAATGACGACTAATTGACGATAATTCAATATCTTGGAAAGAATGTAAGTATCTACTATAAAAATAACCTATTTTTTTACTGTAAAAGTGGTAAATTTATTGCATTATATAAGGAACGTCATGTGCTGCCCACATCAGATTTCTTTTTAAATGCAATCGAATGTTCAGAAGCCCCTAAATTTTTGAGCGAATTTTGAAAAAATCATTAAAAATTAAAACATTTTATAAAATTACCCATGTTATCATTTTGTATGTAATTTTTCATTAGAAAACGATTGGTATAAACTTTAGAACGCCTGCATAAACTGTTCTCGAGATATTGCATATTTTTAAAATAAATTTTTCCAGAAGTCATATAAAAAAACTATTAACTAGTGTTAAATATGTTCACTTTTCCTATGAAATATCATGCAATAAGTTTGGTGACATCATTCTCGTAGATCTAGATTGCTCCATTCATGAGAAAAAATACTTTGGATAATACTTTTGTATTTCGACTTAAATGGTCATTTAACTTCTATAAGAATAATTTATTTCTTCGTCCGTAACGTTTGGCGAGATTTTAGCGACAAAGTGGGCAGAATGTCGCCAATTTGGGGGCTTTCTAAAATGTTGCAAAATTAATGAAATTGTCGCCAAATTGATAATAATGAAGCTAAATGAATGAAAATAACGACGACTAATTGACGAAAATTTAATATCTTGGAAAGAATATAAGAATCTACTATAAGAATATCCTATTTTTTCGTCCGTAACGTTTGGTAAAACTTTGGTGACGAATTTTTCGAAATATCTCCAACCGGTTGACTTTTTAAAGGTTGCCAAATTGACGAAAATGTCACCCAATCGATAAAAATTTGCCAAATTGATGAAACTGATTCTAAATTAATGAAATGACGAGTAATTGATGAATGTTCAATATCTTGGAAAGAACATGAGAGGCGTCTATAATCAAGAAGTCTCTCTCTCTCTCTCTCTATATATATATATGTATATATATATATATCTATATATCTATATATATATGTATATATATATATCTATATATCTATATATATATGTATATATATCGATATCTATCTATATATATATATATATATGTATATATATATATATATATATATATATATATATATATATATATATCTATATATATATATATATATATATATATATATATATGCTTGCTATATGCACTCTCTTCTTCTTCTTTTCTTTCCATTTGCGTAATATTATTTGTTATTTCTATTTTTGTTTCTGTCTGGTAATGTGTGGGATCTTTTGATGATGTTTCAGCTATGTGGCTGTATCGTTGAGCGAAACACGGTTGGAACCTATGTGGTTGCAAAGATCATTGAAAAGCTGGATCTACAGAGGTTTTACCCAATTTCATAGTTTCGGATTGCATCTTTTCTTTTCTTTTTTATATATTGTCATTTTAATATTTTGAGCCTCTAGATTTCGATAATCTTTTGATGTTTGAACTTGATTTGTATGTATCGCTCCTGAAAGTTGATAAATTCATGTGTATTATTAATAATTTAAAATTAAGATCAATTTGCCTTATATGGTAGCAATGGTTTCCTTTTGTTAGATATTTCCTTTCATATCCTCTTTACATTATTTTCCTCCTTATTGTTTTTGAACCAGGGTATGGCACTGTCCATGTTTTAAATTAGTCTTATTATATATATATATATATATATATATATATATATATATATATATATATATATATATACAAAGTGCAAGAAGCCCAACGACATATCCAGACCTTATTCAAAACAAATTATATCTAATTGCTTATTCGTCACAAAGTGTTCGGGAGTGTTTCCTAAATGTGAAAGCATGCTGTAACCGGGAACAAGGGGTCTCAATCCCTGACCATAGACCTCGGCTTTTATTCCTTAAATATTGTTCTTAGACATATATAATAAATTACAAAATTGCGTAAAATAAAAAAGTACAAAATTGTTTGAAATCGATTCAAATTTTCAGGGGATTAAATTTGAAGAAATGCAAAATTTAAATTTTTATGCGACCTCCGTACATAAACATTTCCAATGAGTAAAATGTGCCCCATACACTAATAAGGCGATGTTCAAAATTTCAGCATTTTATCATAAAAAGTCCCAGATATATGTTTAAACAAATTGTTAAGGGATTAATCACAAATTAAAAGGTAATTGTGTACAGCAAGAGTGCAAATGCCGCAACGCAGAAATGCATCATAGGCAAATAATATATGCACCTTATCTTCAATGGATTTTTGGCATGGATGGAAAATATTTTGAACAAGCTCAATCTTTCTGTAAAGTTATTATTTCTACAGAGTGTAGATAGATACTTTTGTACCAATAAATAACAATATTTTAATTTATTTATGTAATCATTGTTTTTTTAGTAATTTGTGTATGACCCGCGATATTCCGATATGATTTTTCCCCTTTGAGAACCCATGTCGATGCATTGGAAAGGGGTTTAAGTCAGCATTTTTGTCTTTTCATATCTTTGAGATTTTTTATGTTAAAATGCTGAAATTTTGTACATCATCTTATTAGTGTATGGGGCACATTTTACTCATTGGAAATGTTTTAACGGGGTCGTATAAAAATTTAAATTTTGTATTTCTTAAAATTTAATTCCCTTAAAAATTTTGATCGATTTCATAAAATTCTGTAATTTTTAAACGGAACTTTATAATGTAGTATATATGTATCTAAGGAATAAAAGCCGAGGTCAATGTTTTGGGGACACTCTGTATAGTATAGTATAGTATATATATATATATAATTTACATAAAGGGATGTGATCGTATTCAGTTTCTCAAATTGAAATTAGAAAATTAGCCGTTCAAATGGAATTATTGGCAACATTCTTTCTGTATGTTACCAAACGATTTTTCATGTCGACATTATGCGACCAATAAATTTGTATGCGACTCCGATAATTGATACTGAAAATACACATAGAAAAACATTCGGAGTCTGTCTTCATATTTAAAGTAGTAAAAGGACACGCATGCTCTGTAGTTATAAACAGTTTTCCTTGATGTAGCACATTTTTTATACGATAATTTTATCCAAGATATCGTGGGGGATACAACCCGTGAATTTTAGAGACTGAGTAAATGACGTTCCTGAGCATCAAAATGTTAATCTATATAAATAAAAATGAAAATCTGTCTGTCTGTCTGTCTGTCTGTCTGTCTGTCTGTCTGTCTGTCTGTCTGTCTGTTTGTCACACCATCACGGGAGAACGGCTGAACCGAATTTGATGAAATTTGGTGGGTAGCCCAGAAATAGCCCCACTTAAATTTATATCCGTGTTTTGAGTTTCTACGACCAGTAGTTCTCGAGATATTAGTAAAAAACAAAATTTTCGTTTGCCTCATCATCACGGAAAAACGGCTGAACCGAATTTAATGAAATTTGGTGAATAGCCTTGAAATATCCCCCCATAAATTTTGTCCAAGTTTCGAGTTTCTAAGACCTGGGGTTGTTGAGATATTAATGAAAAACGAAACTTTTTCCTAGGAGTTCTACTCCCTAACTCCGTGGTTTATCCAAACGAAAAGCTTGAAAATCGTTTGAAAGTGAATTAAAATTTAATCTCTGAGTTTGATGGGAGATTTTTTGCGTTAATTAGTCACTTTCTGAAAACATGAATTCTTTGAAACATGATTTAAAGGGGAAATCTATCTCCATGGTTCATGGTTTATTTAAAACAAGCTTTTACGGAGCAATAGAGAAATCAAAATCGTTATTTAATTTCGCAGTTTATGTTATAAGACATGACATATTTAACATGTTATAAGATTCTATCTTATATCATGTTACTCAGAAACGCAATTAAATTAAATCTGTCTGTTAATTTTAATAATTATTTTTTCGATTTGAATAATAAATAAATGGATATAAAAATATATTTTAGAAAAGAACGATTTGATTTTTCTTATAGCATTTTTGACTGGATAATATCAATTACGGTCTTCAGGTTTAAAAATTATTATTATTTATATTTTCGGGGATTATTGATTTAAGGATTATTGATATTTTCAAGTTATTATGCAATTATTTTATTATGACAAAAATTGTTTAAACTCATATATTGTATGTTGTACGAATCTTCTACAAATACACGTGTATATCTTTTAATCTACGAGAATATAAGTAGTACAGGTATATTGACATATGTTTTGATATATATTGGCATATATTGGAATCAATTACGACCTTCTGGTATAAAGAGTACGGATATTATTGATGTTTTTAATTTATTACGTCATCTCTTTTATTTTGGCAAATATTTTTGAGACGCATATTGTAATACGGGTAATCTTCTACTAACACATTGGCATATCTTCTGACCTGCGACAATATAATTAGTAAGGGGTTGCATATATTCATTCAATTCCTATTTTTTCTTCTGTAAATTTGCTTACAAAAGGGGGCAGGATGTTTTATTCTTCAGATCTGATCGTGAAGATAATTTTGCATAGCGAGAACATATATTCTTAAACTTCTCTTTAGGAGCAATAAATTTAATATTTTAACAGAATTTGCACATGATTGCGAACTTTAAGTTTCTTTAAATTATACACTCCGTACGAATAACGGGTGTGCTGTTAGTGGTTAATAAATTTTAACATTTTAGGAGGATATATCATATTGCTCGGCATCGCAATTAAATTAAATATGTTTGTTAATGTTTTTATTATTTTTTTTCGATTTAAATAATAAATAAATGGATAAATGGATATAAAAGTATATCTTATGAATGGACGGTTTGATTTTTCTTTTAATTATATTAATTGCTGACTGCGTACATCAATTTCATTTATTTTGGCAAAGAGTTTTCAGGCTTATATCGTATTTAGCTACTAAACTCATATATTGTGTTTAGCCAATAAATTCATATAGCCGATTGTTGAAACAGAAAAAGAGTAGAGCGGGTATATCTTCTAATACAATTGTAGTGTTTTCATTTAGTATATTGAAACGGGATAAGAATGTTTCATTCAGATCTGCAAATTCAAAGCTACGAATTTGGAGGGATATCGCTAATTTGACAACTTTTCTTAAAATTTGCCAAATTGACGGAAATGTCGCCAAATTGATATAAACGACACACAAACAGCTGCCATAAACCTTCGGGTTGGTCGTGTGGCTTGGGTCTTCTACATATCAATGATTTTTTTTTTTTTTTGTTAGAAGAGAGCACTGAAATGATGTTTGGTTAGCATTTATATGTCAGACCAACCATCCTACTTAGTAATACATTTAGCGAATTTTTAAAATGTCACCAAATTGATAAAAATGTTTTCAAATCTATAAAAATATTTTAAAATTGATAAAATTGCGCTACATAAATGATATTAATTGTTTTTTGTTAGGGGACAGTATTGTGATGATATTTCGTCAATTTGTCGCAAAGTGGAACTGTCAGTTCTATAATCCCACTTGGCGATATATTTGGCGATTTTTTAAAATGTCGCTAATTTGACGAAACTGTCGCCAAATGTTCAATAGAAATATAACTATTTAGACGATATTTTTTTTACCAATTTATTTGAAGCAAATGATATCATGTCGCTTATCAACGGATTTAAATCCAATTTGTTTATGCGGCAGACGATTTTTATGAAATCCTTTCCGATTTGAATAATGAAGATATGTATATAAAATAAATTTCATTGCCATTTCATTTTGGACTGGATAATATCAATTATACTCTTCAGGATTAAACATTATTATTATTGATATTTTCCGGAATTATTGATTCAGGGATTATTGATATTTTTAAATTATTACGCCATTGTTTTATTGCGGCAAAAATTGCTGACACACGCATATTGTACGTTGTACGAGGAATCTTCTAGGAATGCACGGGTATATCTTCTAACCTACGAGAATATAAGTAGTACAGGTATATTGGCATATATTTTGACATATATTGGCATATATATTGGAATCAAGTACAGTCATCTGGTATGAAGATTAAGGGGATTAATTATATATTCAATTTATTACGTCGTCTGTTGTATTTTACCAAAAAACATTTGTGACTCATATTGCAAAACGGGTAATATTCTACTAATAATCGGACATTATAAGTACTACGTGTATATCTTCCCATATAATTTTAGCACTTTAATTTTGACATATATTGGAATAAATGACTGTCTTCAGATTTAAAGATTACGGGTTTATTGGTATTTTCAATTTATACATGTAATCTACTAATACAGGTTATATTTTCTAATATTCGCGTATATAATTAGTACGGGTCCCATACAATTTTAACGCTTTTATTTTGCATATATTGATTCAATTCCATATTTTTTTTTATATTTGCTTACATAAGGGGTCCAAGATGTTTTATTCTTCAGATATGTCCATGAAGATAATTTTATATAGCGAGAACAGAGATTCTTAAACTTCTTTTTAGGAGCATTATATTAAATATTTTAACAGAATATTTTGATTAAACATGTCATTTAGTATACTATAAGAATTTGGGCATGATTATGAATTTCAAGTTTCTATATATTATATACTCCGTACGAAGAACGGGTATGCTGCTAGTCTATATAAATAAAAATGAAAATCTGTCTGTCTGTCTGTCTGTCTGTCTGTCTGTCTGTTTGTCACACCATCACGGGAGAACGGCTGAACCGAATTTGATGAAATTTTGTGGGTAGCCCAGAAATAGCCCCACTTAAAATTATATCCGTGTTTTGAGTTTCTACGGCCAGTGATTCTCGAGATATTAGTAAAAAACAAAATTTTCGTTTGTCTCATCATCACGGAAAAACGGCTGAACCGAATTTAATGAAATTTGATGAATGGCCTTGACATATCCCCCCATAAATTTTGTCCAAATTTCGAGTTTCTAAGACCTGGGGTTGTCGAGATATTAATGAAAAACGGAACTTTTTCCTAGGAGTTCTACTCCCTAACTCCGTGGTTTATCCAAACGAAAAGCTTGAAAATCGTTTGAAAGTGAATTAAAATTTAATCTCTGAGTTTGATGGGAGATTTTTTGCGTTAATTAGTCACTTTCTGAAAACATGAATTGTTTGAAACATGATTTAAAGGGGAAATCTATCTCCATGGTTCATGGTTTATTTAAAACAAGCTTTTACGGAACAATGAGAAGTATAGAGAAATCAAAATCGTTATTAAATTTCGCAGTTTATGTTATAAGACATGGCATATTTAACATGTTATAAGATTCTATCTTATATCATGTTACTCAGAAACGCAATTAAATTAAATCCGTCTGTTGATTTTAATAATTATTTTTTCGATTTGAATAATAAATAAATGGATATAAAAATATATTTTGGAAAAGAACGATTTGATTTTTCTTATAGCATTTTTGACTGGATAATATCAATTACGGTCTTCGGGTTTAAAAATTATTATTATTTATATTTTCGGGGATTATTGATTCAAGGATTATTGATATTTTCAAGTTATTATGCAATTATTTTGTTATGACAAAAATTGTTTAAACTCATATATTGTATGTTTATACGAATCTTCTACAAATACACGTGTATATCTTTTAATCTACGAGAATATAAGTAGTACAGGTATATTGACATATGTTTTGATATATATTGGCATATATCGGAATCAATTGAGACCTTCTGGTATAAAGAGTACGGATATTATTGATGTTTTCAATTTATTACGTCATCTCTTTTATTTTGGCAAATATTTTTGAGAAGCATATTGTAATACGGGTAATCTTCTACTAACACATTGGCATATTTTCTGATCTGCGACAATATAATTTGTACGGGGTTGCATATATTCATTCAATTCCTATTTTTTCTTCTGTAAATTTGCTTACAAAAGGGGGCAGGATGTTTTATTCTTCAGATCTGATCGTGAAGATAATTCTGCATAGTGAGAACATATATTCTTAAACTTCTCTTTAGGAGCAATAAATTTAATATTTTAACAGAATTTGCACATGATTGCGAACTTTAAGTTTCTTTAAATTATACACTCCGTACGAATAACAGGTGTGCTGTTAGTGGTTAATAAATTTTAACATTTTAGGAGGATATATCATGTTGCTCGGCATCACAATTAAATTAAATGTGTTTGTTAATGTTTTTATTATTTTTTTTCGATTTAAATAATAAATAAATGGATAAATGGATATAAAAGTATATCTTATGAATGGACGGTTTGATTTTTCTTTTAATTATATTAATTGCTGACTGCGTACATCAATTTCATTTATTTTGGCAAAGAGTTTTCAAGCTTATATCGTATTTAGCTACTAAACTCATATATTGTGTTTAGCCAATAAATTCATATAGCCGATTGTTGAAACAGAAAAAGAGTAGAGCGGGTATATCTTCTAATACAATTGTAGTGTTTTCATTTAGTATATTGAAACGGGATAAGAATGTTTCATTCAGATCTGCAATTTCAAAGCTACGAATTTGGAGGGATATCGCTAATTTGACAACTTTTCTTAAACTTTGCCAAATTGACGGAAATGTCGCCAAATTGATATAAACGACACACAAACAGCTGCCATAAACCTTCGTGTTGTTCGTGTGGCTTGGGTCTTCTACATATCAATGAAATTGTTTTTTGTTTTGTTAGAAGAGAGTACTGAAATGATGTTTGGTTAGCATTTATCTGTCAGACCAACCATCCTACTTAGTAATACATTTAGCGAATTTTTAAAATGTCACCAAATTGATAAAAATGTTTTCAAATCTATAAAAATATCTTGAAATTGATAAAATTGCGCTACATAAATTATATAAATTTTTGTTTTTTGTTAGGGGATAGTATTGTGATGATATTTCGTCAATTTGTCGCAAAGTGGAACTGTCAGTTCTACAGTCCCACTTATCGATAAATTTGGCGATTTTTTAAAATGTCGCTAATTTGACGAAACTGTCGCCAAATGTTCCATAGAAATATAACTATTTAGACGATATTTTTTCTACCAATTTATTTGAAGCAAATGATATCATGTCGCTTAGCAACGGATTTAAATCCAATGTGTTTATGCGGCAGACGATTTTTATTAAATCCTTTCCGATTTGAATAATGAAGATATGTATATAAAATAAATTTCATTGCCATTTCATTTTGGACTGGATAATATCAATTATACTCTTCAGGTTTAAACATTATTATTATTGATATTTTCCGGAATTATTGATTCAGGGATTATTGATATTTTTAAGTTATTACGCCATTGTTTTATTGCGGCAAAAATTGCTGACACACGCATATTGTACGTTGTACGAGTAATCTTCTAGGAATGCACGGGTATATCTTCTAACCTACGAGAATATAAGTAGTACAGGTATATTGGCATATATTTTGACATATATTGGCATATATATTGGAATCAAGTACAGTCTTCTGGTATGAAGATTAAGGGGATTAATTATATATTCAATTTATTACTTCGTCTGTTGTATTTTACCAAAAAACATTTGTGACTCATATTGCAAAACGGGTAATCTTCTACTAATAATCGGACATTATAAGTAGTACGTGTATATCTTCCCATATAATTTTAGCACTTTAATTTTGACATATATTGGAATAAATGACTGTCTTCAGATTTAAAGATGACGGGTTTATTGGTATTTTCAATTTATACATGTAATCTACTAATACAGGTTATATTTTCTAATATTCGCGTATATAATTAGTACGGGTCCCATACAATTTTAACGCTTTTATTTTGCATATATTGATTCAATTCCATATTTTTTTTATATTTGCTTACATAAGGGTCCAAGATGTTTTATTCTTCAGATATGTCCATGAAGATAATTTTATATAGCGAGAACAGAGATTCTTAAACTTCTTTTTAGGAGCATTATATTAAATATTTTAACAGAATATTTGATTAAACATGTCATTTAGTATACTATAAGAATTTGGGCATGATTATGAATTTCAAGTTTCTTTATATTATATACTCCGTACGAAGAACGGGTATGCTGCTAGTCTATATAAATAAAATTGAAAATCTGTCTGTCTGTCTGTCTGTCTGTTTGTCCCATCATCACGAGAGAACAGCTGGACCGAATTTGATGAAATTTTGTGAGAAGCCTAGAAATAGCCCCACTTAAAATTTAGTCCGTGTTTTGAGTTTTTATGACCAGTGGTTCTCGAGATATTAGTAAGAAACTAAATTTTCGTTTGTCTCATCATCACGAGAAAACGGATGAACCGAATTTAATGAAATTTTGTGGATGGCCTTGAAATAGCTCCCCATAAATTTAGTCCAAGTTTCTAGTTTCTAAGACCAGGGGTTGTCGAGATATTAATGAAAAACGGAACTTTTTCTTAGGAGATCTACTCTCCAACTCCGTGGTTTATCCAAACGGAAAGGATGAAAATCGTTTGTTTAAAACGTCAAAATGAAATAAAACTTTATTTCCGAGTTTGGTGCAGGATTTTTGCATTAATTAGTCACTATAGGAAGACATGAATTGTTTGAAACATGAATTTAAATGGAAAAATCTACCTCCATGGTTCATCTTTCACAAGCTTTTACTCAACGATGAAAAGTATAAAGAGATCAAAATGGCTATTTAATTTCGCATTTTATGAGGAAGATTCTATCTTATATCATGTTGCTCGGCAACGGAATGAAATTAAATGTGTTGTTAATATTTATTATTATTTTTTCTATTTGTATAATAAACAAGAAAGATCAATCATGCATAAGCATTGATTATGAAACACTTTCCAACTGAAATGTAATTTCATTTAAAAATTTCTAAAATGTGATTCATTCAGTGGTAATATATTTTACATTATCACAGTACTACAGTAATTTATTATACTTAAATATTTAAAACTGTATCGAAATATAAATCATCTGATTCTTTATGCAAAATCAATGAATATTTCATTCATATAACTTGTATTCCAGACTCCAGAGCTAAATAATTTTGTGTGAAAAAAATTCAGCAATTCTTATGTAATTCATCTTACAATCGCTTGAGATATTTGCATTCTGCATATGTTAAAATTAGGCTTCCTTGAAGAAATAATAAAAGTTTAGGGATCATTTAAAATCACAACTATTGTAATTGCATAGGCACGGAATTTAGATACACAGATAATACACAGATAATATATATGTGTATGTGTATGTACTCAAAGTATTGGAATCGTGCCGAAGATCGGAACTCGAATTTTCAAAGTATCTACACGTTTTGGGAGTTCTAGAACACGAAAAAACTACTTTTAGGAAGACGTCTGTGTGTGTAAGGGTGTATCTGTGTATGTTTCTGTGTGTCTGTGTGGATATTACATCCACTCTAATTGAAAAACTAATGGACCGAATTTCATACAATTTGGTAGGTATGTTTTTTGTGGGAAATCCTGATGTTCATTAGATTATAGTACGATTCGTAATAAAAGAATCTGCCTTCTTTGCGAAATGGCCGCAGAAATTGCCTTTATCCACTCTAGCTAAAAACTAATGAACCAAATTTAACAAAATTTGGAGTATAATATTTCAATAACCTACAAGTGATTTATATACCAAATTTAACAAAATTTTGTATATAAATCATTTGTAGGTTATTCTACTACGATTCGGGAAAAAGGAACGGGCTATTTTTGCGAAATGGCCAGAAAAATCGTTATATATAAAAATAAAAGACTACGTGTGCTCAATTATATCAATTAAATTCCTATATTATATGTGATTTTTGACAACAAAAAGAATAAGACTAACCCCATTACTCTAGGACTAGCCGTTCTTGAGATATTCTAGTTTTTTCACGTTTTCGCTACGCCACCTTTGACAATAAGTCCAGCTATCAAATGAGAACCAAATTTAAGTTTAACGTGTAAATTCAATGTCATTTAAAATACTTATGTTGTGCAGATAAACTCAAATTATCATTGAATAAATAAAGAGAACGAATATGAGTCTGCAGAGAAAGACATGTGCTGTCCACATCAGAATTTTTAACAATATTACACCAATGATTTATAGAAGTGAACGGGGATTATTTTCAGGCCATTTCGAAAAAAATGTATGATCTATATTTAAAGATCCATCAAATTTTTGTCGAATAAAATGTTCAACAAATTTAAGCTGTGTACCAAATTTTAACTCTCTAGGACGTAGGAAAGTGCATTTAAAATGCCATCAATTAAATTTATCATGAAGAGTTATATAAAATTTAAAAAAAATGAAAAATTGTTATCTACCAAATTTGTTTTAAAATATGAAGCCACTCCCATATGCAAAACGTTTAAACAAATGGAGAGATATTTATTATATAATATCTCTCTCTTTTCTTTTTGGAAGATATCCCAAAGTCAGAATTTAATTGAATTTGTTTTTTTCCCTATATTAAATAATTTTTTTAATTAAAAAACTACTTAACATATTTTACTGAATTTTTTTTTATATATTCTATGGGATAATGTGAATATTTCCTAAAAATTTCGAAGCAATTCGTGAATTTTAAATTTACTTAAAAAATGTTTGAAAAATTAGGTCCCATAGGGTTCAATGTATTTCATTTTTTCAACCCGGGTTCAATAAAAAACTAATTGGGTGATATTATTTATTTATATTCCCATAGGTCCTACAGACCGTCTGAACAACATACTAAAATTTCATTTTGATAAACTCATTTTTACGGCAGTTATCGTGCTAACGGACAGACAGACAGACAGACAGACAGACAGACAGAATGAACAAAGTCATAAACACTTTTCAACTTTGTTGTAAAGTGTTAATAAATGGATGTAAAAATATATTTTATAAATGAGCGGTTTGATTGTTCTTTTAATTATATAAATTGTGGACAGCGTACTTCACTTTCATTTATTTTAGCAAAGAGGTTTCAAGCTCATATATTGTGTTTAGTTAATAAACTCATATATTGTGTTTACCCAATAAATTCATTTAGCCGATTGTTGAAACAGAAAAAGAGTAGAACAGGTGTATGTATCTTCTAATACAATTTTAGTGTTTTCATTTTGTATATACAAACGGGATCAGGATATTTTATTCTTCAGATCTGCAAATTCAGAGCTATGAATTTAGCGGAATATCTCTAAATAACTTGGTAACTTTTCTTAAACTTTACCAAATTAGTGGAAATGTCTCCAAATTGATAAAAATGACCCAAATCAATGAAATTAAATTTGTTTTTTTAGAATAAAGTACTGAAATGATGTTTCTGTAGCATTTGTCGGTCAATCCATCCATCCTACTTAGTAATACATTTAAGGAATTTTTTTGATATCACCAAATTGATAAAAATATTTCTAAATTCATAAAAATATCATGAAATTGATAAAATCGCGCTTAATAAATGAAATTAATTGTGTTTTGTTAGGGGATAGTATTGTGATGATGTTTCGTCAATTTGTCGCAAAATGGGACTATCAGTTCTACAGACCCACATGGCGATAAATTTGGCGATTTTTTAAGTTATCGCTAAATTGACGAAAATGTCGCCAAACCTTCCAAGGAGATTGCATTATTCAGATGATATGATTTCCATCAATTTATTTGAAGCAAATGATATCATGTCGCTTTGCAACGGATCCAATATGTTATGCGGCATACGATTTTTATTAAATCTTTTCCGATTTGAATAATAAAAATATTTATATAAAATAAATTTTATTGACGTTGATTTTTTGACTAGATAATATCAATTACGGTCTTCAGGTATAAATATCATTATTATTGATATTTTCGGAGACTGTTGATTCAGGGATTATTGATATTTTCAAATTATTATGGAATTGTTTTATTATGACGAAAATTGTTGAAACTCATATATAGTACGTTGTACGAGTAATCTTCTACAAATGCATGGGTATATCTTCTAATCTACGAGAATATAAGTAGTACAGGTACATTGGCATATATTTTGATATATATTGGCACATATTGGAATCAATTACGACCTTCTGGTATTAAGATTACGGGTATTTTTGATACTTTCAATTTATTACGTCATCTCTTTTATTTTGGAAAATATTTTTGAGACTCATATTGCAATACGAGTAAGCTTCTACTAACACACTGGCATATTTTCTAATCTGCAACAATATAAGTAGTACGGGGTTGCATATATTGATTCAATTCCTTTTTTTTTTGTAAATTTGCTTACAAAAGGGGCCAGGATGTTTTATTCTTCAGATCTTCCCATGGAGATAATTTTGCATAGGGAGAAGAGATATTCTTAAACTTCTCTTTATGAGCAAACAATTTAATATTATAACAGAATTTGCATATGATTTCGAATTATAAATTTCTTTATATTATATAGTCCGTACGAAGAACGGGTATGCTGCTAGTCTATATAAATAAAAAGGAAAATCTGTCTGTCTGTCTGTCTGTTTGTCCCATCATCACGTGAGAACGGCTGAACCGAATTTGATGAAATTTTGTGGGTAGCCTGGAAATAGTCCCACTTAAAATTTAGTCTATGTATGGAGTTTCTACAGTCAGTGGTTCTCGAGATATTAGTAAAAAACGAAATTTTCGTTTGTCTCATCATCACGGGAGAACGGCTAAGTCGAATTTGATGAAATTCTGTGGATAGCCTTTAAATAGCCCCCCATAAATTTAGACCAAGTTTTGAGTATCTAAGACCAGGGGTTGTCGAGATATTAATGAAAAACGAAACTTTTTCCTAGGAGATCTACTCTCTAACTCCGTAGTTTATCCAAACGAAAAGCTTGAAAGTCGTTTGAAAGTGAATTAAAACTGTATCTCTGAGTTTGGGGGGGGGGGAGATTTTTTGCACTAATTAGTCACTTTCTGAAGACATGAATTGTTTGAAACATGATTTAAATGGGAAATCTATCTCCTTGGTTTATATTTCACAAGCATTTACTGAACAATGAAAAGTATAAAGAAATCAAAATGGCTATTAAATTTGGAATTTTATGAGGAAGATTCTATCTTATATCATGTTTCTCGGCAACGGAATGAAATTAAATGTGTTGTTAATATTTATTATTATTATTTCTATTTGAATAATAAATACATGGATGTAAAAATATATTTCTTAAATGAACGGTTTGATTGTTCTTTTAATTATATAAATTGCGGACTGCGTTCGTCACTTTCATTTATATTAGCAAAGAGGTTTCCAGCTCATATATTGTTTTTAGCTAATAAACTCATGTATTGTGTTTACCCAATAAATTCATTTAGCCGATTGTTGAAGCAGAAAAAGAGTAGAACGGGTGTATCATATAATACAATTTTAGTGTTTTCATTTAGTATATACAAACGGGATCAGGATATTTTATTCTTCAGATCTGCAAATTCAAAGCTACCAATTTAGCGGAATATCTCTAAATAACTTGGTAACTTCTCTTAAACTTTACCAAATTAGCGGAAATGTTTCCAAATTTATAAAATTGACGCAAATCAATGATTTGTTTTTTAGAATAGAGTACTGAAATGATGTTTCGGTAGCATTTGTCGGTCAATCCATCCATCCTACTTAGTAACACATTTAACGAATTTTTTTATTATCACGAAATTGATAAAAGTATTTGTGAGTCCATAAAAATATCATGGAATTGATAAAATCGCGCTTAATAAATGAAAATAATCGTGTTTTGTTAGGGGATAGTATTGTGATGATGTTTCGTCAATTTGTCGCAAAATGGGACTATCAGTTCTACAGTCCCACTTGGCGATAAATTTGGCGATTTTTTAAGCTATCGCTAAATTGACTGAAATATCGCCAAACCTTCCATGGAGATCGCATTATTCAGACGATATGATTTCCATCAATTTATTTGAAGCAAATGATATCATGTCGCTTAGCAACGGATCCAATGTGTTATGCGGCATACGATTTTATATTAAATCTTTTCCGATTTGAATAATAAATATATCTATATAAAATAAATGTCATTGACATTGCATCTTTGACTCGATAATATCAGTTATGGTCTTCAGGTTTAAACATTATTATAATTGATAATTTCGGGGACTGTTGATTCAGGGATTATTGATATTTTCTAGTTATTATGCCATTGTTTTATTATGACGAAAATTGTTTAAACTCATATATAATACGTTGTACAAGCAATCTTCTACAAATGCAATATATCTTCTAATCTACGAGAATATAAGTAGTACAGGTATATTGGCATATATTTTGATATATATTGGCATATATTGGAATCAATTAAGACCTTTTGGTATAAAGAAAACGGGGATTATTGATATTTTCAATTTATTACGTCATCTCTTTAATTTTGGCAAATATTTTTGAGACTCATATTGTAATACGGGTAATCTTCTACTAACACACTGGCATATTTTCTAATCTGCGACAATATGAGAAGTACGGGGTTACATATATTTATTCAATTCTTTTTTTTTTTGTAAATTTGCTTACAACAGTGGCCAGGATGTTTTATTCTTCAGATCTGCCCGTGAAGATAATTTTGCATAGTGAGAACAGATATTCTTTAACTTCTCTTTAGGAGCAATAAATTTAATATTATAACAGAATTTGCATATGATTTCGAATTATAAATTTCTTTATATTATATATTTCGTACGAAGAACGGGTATGCTGCTAGTCTATATAAATAAAATTGAAAATCTGTCTGCCTGTCTGTCTGTTTGTCCCATCATCACGGGAGAACGGCTGAACTGAATTTGATGAAATTTTATGGATAGCCTAGAAATAGCCCCACTTAAAATTTAGTCCATGCTTTGAGTTTCTACGCTAGTGGTTCTTGAGATATTAGTAAGAAACGAAACTTTCGTTTGTCTCATCATCACAAGAGAACGGCTAAACGGAATTTAATGAAATTTTGTGAGTAGCCTTGATATAGCGCTCTATAAATTTGGTCCCAGTTTAGGTTTTCTAAGACCAGTGGTTATCGAGATATTAATGAAAAACGAAACGTTTTCATAGGAGTTCAACTCTCTAACTCCGTGGTTTATCCAAACGGAAAGGATGAAAATTGTTTGTTTAAAACGTCAATTTTATTTCTGAGTTTGATGCAGGATTTTTGCGCAAGTTAGTCTCTATCCGAAAGCATGAATTGCATGAAACATGGATTTAAATGGAAAATCTATCTCCATGGTTTATATTTTACAAGCATTTACTCAGCAATCTATATATATAAAATTGAAAATCTGTCTTTCTGTCTATCTGTCTGTCTGTCTGTTTGTCCTATCATCACGGAAGAACGGCTGAACTGAATTTGATGAAATTTTATGGATAGCCCGGAAATAGCCCCACTTAAAATTTAGTCTGTGGTTTGAGTTTCTACGACCAGTGGTTCTTGAGATATTAGTAAAAAAAGAAATTTTCGTTTGGCTCATCATCACGGGAGAACGGCTAAACCGAATTTAATGTAATATTGTGGATAGCCTTGAAATAGCCCCCCATAAATTTAGTCCAAGTTTTGAGTTTCTAGGATCAGGGGTTGTCGAGATATTGATGAAAAACGGAACTTTTTCCTAGGGGGTTCTACTCTCTAACTCCGTGGTTTATCCAAACGGAAAGGATGAAAATCGTTTGTTTAAAACGTCAAAGTGAAATAAAATTTTATTTCTGAGTTTGGTGGAGATTTTTTGTGCAAATTAGTCACTATATGAAATCATGAATTGTTTGAAACATGAATTTAATTGGAAAACCTATCTCCATGGTTTATTTTCCACAAACTTTTACGCAACCATGAAAAGTATTAAGAAATCAAAATCGTTAATTTATTTTAACATTTTATGAGGATATATCATGTTGCTTGGCAACGCAATTAAATTAAATGTGTTTGCTAATATTTTATTATTATGTTTTCGATTTGAATAATAAATAAATGGATATAAAATTATATTTTATGAACGGTTTGATTTTTCTTTTAATTATATTAATTGCTGACTGAGTATATCACTTTCATTTATTTTGGCAAAGCGTTTTCAAGCTTATACTGTGTTTAGCTACTAAACTCATATATTGTGTTTAGCCAATAAATTCTTTTAGCCGAATGTTGAAACAGAAAAAGAGTAGAACTGGTATATCTTCTAATGCAATTGTAGTGTTTTCATTCAGTATATAGAAACGGGATCAGGATGTTTCATTCAGATCTGCAAATTCAGAGCTACGAATTTGCGGGATATCGCAAATTTTTCAACTTTTCTTAAACTTTGCAAAATTGATGGAAATATCGACAAATTTATAAAAACGACGCAAATCAATGAAATTTATTTTGTTTTGTTAGAGTGTACTGAAATGATATTTCGTTAGCATTTATCTGTCAAAATAACCGTCCCACTAAGTAATACATTTAGCGAGTTTTTAAAATATCACCAAATGGATAAAAATGTTTTCAAATCCATAAAAATATCTTGAAATTGATAAAATTGTGCTAAATAAATGAAATTAATTGTGTTTTGTTAGGGGATAGTATTGTGATAATATTTCGTCAATTTGTCGCCATGTGGGACTGTCAGTTCTACAGTCCCACTTGGCGATAAATTTGGCGATTTTTTAAAATATCGTTAAATTGACGAAATTGTCGCCAAACGTTCCATAGAGATAGTATAATTTAGACTATATTTTTTTTACCAATTTATTTGAAGTAAATGATATCATGTTGCTTAGCAACGGATTTAAATCCAATGTGTTTATGCGGCAGACGATTTTTATTAAATCTTTTCCTATTTAAATAATGAAGATATGTATATAAAATAAATTTCATTGCCATTTCATTTTTGACTGGATAATATCAATTACGGTCTTCAGATTTAAACATTATTATTATTGATATTTTGCGGAATTATGGATTCAGAGGTTATCGATATTTTTAAGTTATTACGCCATTGTTTTATTGCGGCAAAAATTGCTGACTCTCGCATATTGTACGATGTACGAATAATCTTCTAGGAATGCACGGATATATCTTCTAATCTACGAGAATAGAAGTAGTACAGGTATATTAGCATATATTTTGACATATATTGGAATCAAGTACGGCCTTCTGGTATGAAGATTAAGGGGATTATTGATAATTGTAATAATTACTCATGTAATCTTCTACTAATAATCGGACATATTTTCTAATCTACGACATTATAAGTAGTACTGGTATAACTTCCCACATAATTTTAGCACTTTCATTTTGACATTTATTGGAATAAATGACTGCCCTCAGATTTAAAGATCACGGGTTAATAGATATTTTCAATTGATACACGTAATCTACTAATACATGTTATATCTTCTAATATTCGCGTATATTATTAGTACGAGTCCCATACAATTTTAATGCTTTTATTTTGCACATATTGATTCAATTCCATATTTTTTTGTAAATTTACTTACATAAGGGGACCAGGATGTTTTATTCTTCAGAACTGTCTGTGAAGATAATTTTGTATAGCGAGAACAGATATTCTTAAACTTCCTTTTAGGAGCATTATATTAAATATTTTAACAGAATATTTTGATTAGAAATGTCATTTAGTATACTATAAGAATTTGCACATGATTGTGAATTTTAAGTTTCTTTATATTATATACTCCGTACGAAGAACGAGTATGCTGCTAGTGAAAAGTATAAAAAAATCAAAATGGTTATTTAATGTATTTTATGAGGAAGATTCTGTCTTCTATCATGTTGCTCAAAAACGCAATTAAATCAAATCTGTCTATCAATTTTAATTATTATTTTTTCGATTTCAATAATAAATAAATGGATATAAAAATATATTTTAGAAAATAACTGTTTGATTTTTCTTTTAATTATATTAATTGTGGGCAGCTTACATCACTTTCATTTATTTTGACAACCAGTTGTTAAGCTTTTATATTATGCTTAGCTAATAAACTCATATATTGTGTTTACCAATAAATTCATTTATCCGATTGTTGAAACAGAAAAAGTGTAGTAGAACGGGTATATCTTCTAATACAATTTTAGTGTTTGCATTTAGTATATACAAAGGGGATCAGGATGTTTTATACTTCAGATCTGCAAATTTAGAGCTACGAATTTGGCGGAATATCGCGAACTTGACAACTTTTCTTGAACTTTGCCAAATCGATGGAAATGTCGCCAAATTGATAAAAACGACACAAATCAATGAAATTTAATTCGTTTTTTTAGAAGAGAGTTATAAATGATGTTTCGATAGCATTTGTCGGTCAGTCCATCCATCCTACTTAGTAGAACATTTAGCGAATTTTTAAAATTTCACCAAATTGATAAAAATGTTTGTAAATTTATAAAAATATCATGAAATTGTTAAAATTTCTCTTACTAGATGGAATTAATTATGTTTTGTTAGGGGATAGTATTGTGATGATGTTTCGTCAATTTGTCTCAAAATGGGACTATCAGTTTTACAGTCCCACTTGGCGATAAATTTGGTGATTTTTTAAATTATCTCTAATTTGACGAAAATGTCGCCAAACCTTCCATGTAAATAGCATTATTCAGCCGGTATGATTTCCATCAATTTATTTGAAGCAAATGATATCATGTCGTTTAGCAACGGATGTAAATCCAATGTGTTATGCGGCATACGATTTTTATTACATCTTTTCCGATTTGAATAATAAAGATATGTATAAAAAATAAATTTCATTGACATTGCATTTTTGACTGGATAATATCAATTACGGTCTTAAGGTTACACATTATTATTATTGATATTTTCGGGGATTATTGATTCAGGGATTATTGATATTTTCAAGTTATTATGCCATTGTTTTATTATGACAAAAATTGTTTAAACTCATGTATTGTACGTTGTACGAGTAATCTCCTACAAATTCACGGGTGTATCTTCTAATCTACGAGAATATAAGAAGTACAGGTATATTGGCATATATTTTGATAAATATTGGCAAATATTGGAATCAATTACGACCTTCTGGTATAAAGATTACAGGGATTATTGATAATTTAAATTTAAAACGTCAACTGTTTTATTTTGGCAAAGATTTTAAGACTCCTATTGTAATACTGGTAATAGTATACTAACAGACTGACGTATTTTCTAATCTGCGACAATATAAGTAGTACGGGGATATATATATATTCCCATATAATTTTAGTGCTTTTATTCTACATTGGAGTTAATTACGAGTTTATTGATATTTTCAATTTACATGTAATGTACTAATACAGGTTATAGTTTCCAATATTCGCGAATATAAGTAGTACGGGTCCCATACAATTTTAATGTTTTCATTTTTCCTATATTGATTTAATTCCTTTTTATCAAAATTTGCTTACAAAAGGGGCCAGGATGTTTTATTATTCTAATCTGCCCGTGAAGATAATTTTGCATAGCGAGAACAGAGATTCCTAAACTGCTTTTAAGGAGCATTGTGTTAAATATTTTAACATAATATTTTGATTAAAAATGTCATTTAGTATACTATAGGAATTTGCGCATGATTGTGAATTTTAAGTTTATTTATATTATATACTCCGTACGAAGAACGGGTATGCTGCTAGTATTAAATAAGGTTGAATGAAATCGAAAAAATTAAGATCGTCGTGTCTACCAATTAAATTCTCTGGTGAAGTTGGATATACATCATTGACATTTTATTTGAATCACTTAAACATTTATCTTCTATTTCTACTTAAGTTGATTTAATTAGAAATTATATTTCTTTGACTATTGGCTTTCATTTTTCTATCACACGAATAAATACATTTCTCATTAAGACATTAAAAGGAATTAACACATTTCTTTCGTGTTTGGCATATAATTTGTTTAAATCTTAATAACTAAAATACAAAGTAACTACTAAAATATACAGAGAAGCTCAATACCATCTTATCTGATACAATTTAAAATTATTTTACTTAGAAATATTTAAAATATTAAATACAACGTTATATACCTCTATGCAACAAGTTTACCACAGCATTTGGTATAGGAGTCAAACCTGGAAAATGTAATGTCATGAAAGAGTGCAATCCACTCTCGCTGTTACTGCTCTCAAATGAAAACGGAGAGAGGGATTATGTAGGGTAACCCGGGTTAGATGACTAATCGTTGTCATTTGTTTAGTAATCGGTAGATGGCAACACAAACTACACAGTTATGACTCTGTTCGAGAATAGAAGGTTTGTGTTGTTGAGCGCTAAAAGAACAGTGGCATTGTAAGCATATAACATTATTTTATATTTCCATCCCCTCAAAATTTTTCTCCATTCAGTAATCGTCTGTTTGATAATGGTTTGCTTCGAGTTAAAATCTTGCAATCGAGCTAAAACGAGGAACTAAACATTGTATTTGTCTAACCTCAACGCGTGTCATTGACATCGCGTTTCCAAATAAGCATCCTGGCCATCTATCCCGTTTGTTAAGGATCACTTTTCAGGGTTAGTTGACCAGTTTAACTGATACATTATTTCGGCATGTATCTTAAGCAGCTTAATGACACGTCAGTCCGACAAGCATCCATTGAATTTCGTGTGCCGAAAAAAACGCTGGAGCGGAGATGGAAAACTGGAAGCATATACTCTTACAAAATGTATTTGCAATTTTTTAAATAAGTTTATAAGCGTCCCCGGTCGGTGGTAATCGCTGCTTTTCTTGATCATCGGGATAGATTTCCACTTGCAAATACCACGCTTGAGATCTAGAATCGAAAACCACTTGCTCCCAGAGAAGGTATCGAAAGCGTTCCCAATTCTCGGCAGTGGATAGCCACCTTTCTTTGTCACGGAGTTGAGTCTTCTATAATCAATGCAGAATCTCATAAAGGCTCGATGGAATGAGTCTATCTGGCTGAATCTAGTTCTACTGCGGAAGATGCTGCACCACAGCCCAGCATTTCCAAGCAGAAGGGGCCGAATGAGTGGTCTCTCACAAAATTGTTAACCGATATTTCACCTGCCTCATTGATTAGCAAAACTCGCACTACATCCAAACGTCAGAGACGCTATGCTACTATTCTAACGTCATCCAAAAATATAGATAAAGTAAAACAGAGTACAAAAATTTAGAACTTCAGGAATCTGTCTAGGAAAAATCAAAATAAGAAGAAACGCTGTTGTAGAACTTTTTCCAGCAGTAGCTCTAGAAAGGAAAAGAAATCGAGTTTCAATATGCATCCGGTGGCATATTGAATCTCGGCATATACAGTGATGATTCTGATCACTCTAAAGAATGCGTAGAATGCGGAGAAGATTGTAATAGCACAAATATTAAAGCTGACTGGATTGAGTGTGTTCGTTGCCATCCCATGGTTGTACGAAGCATTCTCATCCTTTATCAATGTATGCCAGTCATGTAGTATTATTATACTAAAAAATATGTCACATTTTTTAAATTTCCAGTAATGTTTTTATTTTAGTTAATATTTTTGGAAGTAATTATTTCATGTATTTTTGTAACACATTACGTAAATTACTTTTGTAACACATTACGTAAAGTACGTTCCTTTTTCTTTCCAGTAAGAAGTTTTGCAACAGTGTTTCTTCTTATTTTGATTTTTCCTAGACAGATTCCTAAAGTTCTTAATTTTTGTACTCTGTTTTACTTTATTCGTGAATTAAAATATTGCTTTCAAATTAAATACGAATACTTCTTTAAGCTTACCTTGCACATATTTACCATTAAAATAGACATGACCAACTAACCCGCGATCATACGGCCATCTAACCTGGATTCCACGGGACAGATGGCCAACAACATAGTTTAAAGATTTCAGAATTTTTGGCTATCATTTGTTTTCCACAAAAATCTATATTAATATAAAACATTAAATTCTACTGAGCGTGTTAACATTTTTGTGATCATATATTTTAATAATACATGCCCTTAATATTCAATTTAAAAAACTATGGTTATCTAACCCGGGTTCACTCCATATATCGTTACATAAGGAAAAAAATACCGCGTCAGAAGATATATGAACAGTTGTAGCTACGTCTTTCCTCTCACAAAGTAGGAGGGAACAATTGGAAATTGAATGCCACAAAAATATGTAACCTACTCTCTCCCCTGCTGTACTTAAATAAAAGCGAAGAGACAATTTATGTATATAGCGTATATAGTATTATACTACAGGGCGCGGCAGAAAGAACTCCCCGATTTGGGAACTACGCCGTTAGGAGTAGGGTAGGGGTAGAACAGCGGGGAGTGTGTCGTTAGACAGCTACGTTTATGCCGTTTTCAGTTCACGCTATGGCTTGGGCAGAAGTTACTGTAACAGTGAACTCTGATCGGTATTGCGCAATGCTAGAGAACTTTCTCCGGCCTAAATTGGGTGATCTTTTCGATGAATATGGAGAAGAAAATGTGTGGTTTCAACAAGACGGGGCAACAGCCCACACATCTCGTCGTTCACTCGGAATTCTGAGAGAAATGTTTCTTGGCCATGTCATCTCCTTGAGTGGTGACATTGGGTAGCCACCACGCTCGCCAGATTTGAACTCGTGCGATTTTTACTTTCCCTGCAATACATGGTAATGCATTGGGAAAGTATTGGAATCATGCCGAAAATCACAACTCGAGTTTTCGACGGATCTACACGTTTCGAGACCTCTAGAATACGAAAAAACCATTTTTAACGTGACGTCTGTGTGTGTGTCTGTCTGTCTGTCTGTGTGTCTGTCTGTGCAGATTTTGTATCCTCTCTAACTAAAAATCTAATGGACCGAATTTCACTAAATTTTGTAAGTAAGTCACTTGTGGGCGGGACTAGTGCTGATTAGTTTTGGGTACGAGTCGGAATAAAAGAACCCGCCTTTTTTGCGAAATGGCCCGCAAAAGCTTGTATCCACTCTAGCTGAAAAACTAATGGACCGAATTTCACAAAATTTGGTAGATAAGTCGCTTGTAGGCCACCCTGGTGCTGATTAGATTTTGGTATAATTCCAATAAAAACAACCTGCCTTTTTTTGCAAAATGGCCCGCAAAAATTCTCAAAATCTAAACTTAAGAACTACGTATGCTCAAATATAGCCATTAAATGCTTGTTTAATACGTAATTTTTAGCGAAGAAAAAAATAAGACCAACCCCATTACACTAGGACTAGCCGTTCTCGAGATATTTTAGTTTTTCTTATTTTTCCTACATCATTTTTGAAAATAAGTCCAGTTTTCAAATGAGAATGAAAATTGAATTAACAATGAATTAAATTTAATTTAAATAAATAGAACGTGAATATAAGTCTGCAGGGAAAGTCATGTGCTGCCCACATCAGATTTTTTCCTCTGGGGCCACCTCAAAACCAAGGTATACCAACATCGTCCCCAAACTTTGGAAGCTCTCAAGGGGGCAATCACTCAGGAAATTTCTGCCAATTTTCCGCCTGAAATGACCCGCAAGGCCATGGAAAGCTACCGGGAAAGGCACAACCAATGTATCGCCAATGGAGGACGCCACTTAAGTAATGTAATTTTTAAAACTTGTTGATTTCAAACTGCATTATGTGTACTACTCATGTATAAAAAGATTTTTTTTTCTACCTTGTTTCTTTTAGTTTCTATTAACTTCCCAAATCGGGGAGTTCTTTCTGCGCATCCTGTATAATGCGTTACATAGGAAAAAGAACACCGCGTTAGAGGAGATATGAACAATTGTAGCTACGATTTTCCTCGCATTAGATTAGAAGGGAAAACTTAAGAATTGTCACAAAAAGTGTAATCCACTTTTGCCGGTACTGAGTCAGAAGAGATACGAACAGTTGTAGCCATAACTTTTCCCGTATTAGACAAGGTATTGAGAGGGGGGGGGGGACCTGGGAATTGAATGTAACGAAAAGATAGCAGAAGCATAGCATTACTTAGCTGCATATATTTTAACTACGTATGGGCGTCTGAGAGTGGAACTACGACTCGTGTATTGACATGGGCTTTGTAAGAAATTTGGACGACTTAGAGCTGCCACGTATCGTATTTCTCATATCATCGCTATACGCATGGCGTTTATGAATCAGCAGAATCCAGAGTGCAGTGATTTGTTGCAAAATCAATGATGATTGCACGCATAACCATGTTTTATTTCTTTCACTCCCCCCCCCAGACATAGTTCCACGTAAATATATGCAGCGCAGTAAATCTATGCTCTTGTTATTGTTGTTCTAAGAGAAATGCAACAATGATGACTGATCACTCGTTTTACAAATGCCAAGTGTCCAAACTTTGCACTCCACTGGAATTTTGAAAATTTCTTTCCGAGTAGTTTCCATCAGCAATTGATGGATCGTCAGCGAAAAGTGCTTCAAAACGATATAGTTTTGAATATAAGCCCGTATTTTCATAAATGCTTAAAATAACAAACTAAAATTTTACACACCAAGGAATTTGATAGTGTTGAGTGGATGCTATATCGCAATGTTCTAAGGATATATAACAGGAAGACAAAATTAACTTAGTTTGAAATTTTTCTTTTCACAAATTAATACATATAAACAAGTTCTCATGTATCGTAAGTTTTGCTTTGTTGCTGTTATTTTCTTTAAAATTTACCAATGTTTTTAATCATATATTTTTACTTCCCTTATATACATAGTAAAATGTATAAGGAAAGTATTGTGACGGGGTCGAAAATTCTAATTCGAGTTTTCGACGGGAGGGCACGTTTCAAGCATCTCTGCAGACGAATCAGACGTTTCTGAGGGTAATACGATGTGTGTATGTGCCTGCGTGTGTGTGTGTGCGTTTGTGTCTGCGTGTGTGTGTATGTGTATGTGTGTGTGTCTGTGAAAGTATGTGTTTGTGTGTGTGTGTGTGTGTGTGTGTCAGTGAGTCTGTGGAAACATTATCTCAAGAACGAATCAAGCTATCAGAACAAAATTTGATACAAAAACCACAATCCGTGAATACTGGAAGTCTATTGTTTTTACCAGCAATCGAATGTTCAGAACTCCCCTAAATTTTAAAATGAAATTTTGAGAAAATCATCAAAAATATAAAACATTCAATAAAGTTGCGTAAGCAATCATTTTTTATGTAATTTTTCATTAGAAAAAAATTGACATAACTTTAGAACGATAGCATGAGCCGTTCTCGAGATATTGCACATTGTACAAATAAATTTATCAAGCAATCATACAAAATTATAAAAAATATTAACTATTGTGAAATCTGTTCACTTTTCATATGCAGTATTATGCGATAAATTTATTACCATCATTCTCGTAGATCCAGCTCATTCCATTCACGAGAGAAGAGACTTTGGATAATAGCTTTGCAATTTGACTCCATTACTCGTTTATCTACCATAAGACTAACCTATTTCGCCATAAAGAATGCTTGGAGAAGATTTGGCGACGAATTTGGCGGTATAACGCCAAATTGGCGAGTTTTTAAATACTGCTAAATTAACTAAAATATCGTCGAATTGATAAAAGTGTCACCGAATTGATAAAAATTTCACCAAATTGATAAAAATGTCACCGCCGAATTGATAAGAATGACGTCAGATCAATGAAAATGACAACTAATTGATTAAAATTCAATATTTTGGAAATAATATAACACTCTACCATAATAACCTATTTCTCCGTCTGTAACGCTTGGCCTTAAATGTTGCCAAATTCATACTAAAATATATGGACTATATTGCTTATTGAAGATGCTATCAATATTGATAATTGTTCATTTAGAGTTGAGTGAAATATAGGATAATTGGGTACGAAATTATTTTAGATATTGTCATCCGGAAAAGCACCAAATGCACAATTTAACGTTACAAACACTGTTGTTGTTGTTGTTGTTGAAACCCAGACCGTCCGACCTACCAGAAAGGTGTAAGGTAACTGTTTGGACGATCGGGAAGTGTTACAAACACTGTGTCGCTGATCTTTTCATCACTTTTCACCGTTAAAGAAGAAAATTCATTGCATTATATAAGGAAAGTTATGTGCTACCCACATCATATTTTTGGAAAATCATTAGTTACTCAAAATTTAGAAAAGTTTATTAGAACATATCGCCAACTTGACAACTTTTCTAAATGTTGCTAAATTAGCGAAACTTTTCCCAAATTGATAAAAATATTATCAAATTGAAAGAAAATGGCGCCAAACAGGATGCAATATTTTGCAAATTTTTAATTTCGTCATATGATGGGCATACTTTTTATTATATAGGAAATGCTCCTCTAAATATTGTCAACTTGGCGATATTTGGCCCTTCAATGAGGAAAATATCATCAAAATTGCAAAAATGGCGCCAAGTTAATGAAAATGACGCCCAATTGATGAATTTATTATCAACATATTTAAATATGTGGACTATATTGCTTATTGAGGATACTATCAATATTGATAATTGTTAATTTGGAGTTGCGTAAAATATAAGCTAATTGGGTACGAAATCGTTTCAGATGTTGTCATTCGGATGTACAATTTACTGCGCCAAATGTACAATTTAACGTTACAAACACTTTTTCACCGTTAAAGAAGTAAATTCGTTGCATTATATAAAGAAAGTCATGTGCTGCCCACGTCAGATTTTTTAAAAATACATTTCTTAATTAATAGTACCGATATATAAATACAAATATGTTTTAATCATCAGAAGTAAAAATAACCTTTTTCATATAAGTTGTAGGTGTTGATTACGAAAATCAATTTAATTTTCATGTAGCAAGTATAGTTTTGGGAATACAGCTAATGCCGCAAAACGCAAATATAAAGCAAAACATGCGATACATAAGAGCTTGTTTATATTAATTTGTGAAAAGGAAGATTTAAAACTGAGTTAATTTTGTCTTCTTGTTATATATCCCTTGAGCATTGCGATATAGCATCCAGCAATAGTTGGCCATAATAGAATCATTACAAAAACATTGATGGCGATATTTCCTTAACTTTGTGTCTTGGTGAAAACGTTTACCTTGTTCATCGCTCACATCTTAAAGTTTCACTGGAAAGAGATCTAAATAGAAATCCAAAACATGCATCTTTAAAGACATTAGACATCCTATTTTCTGGTATGCATCCAATAATTTTCGAGCACCATGTTTAAAATCATTTTTTCGTTGCCTTAGAAGTTTTCGCAAGCGTAAGTGAGGCTTTTCGAAGTTGCTCGTTCATTTTTTGTCATTGTTCTAAACTTTTTTTCATCTTGCACAATTTCAGATATGTGCCGTCCAACAATAATTCATTCTTTTAACTTTGCAAAACTAAGTCTTGGAATTTTTTTGCAAAGGTATTCAAATCCTTTGGAATTTTTTTGCAAAGGTATTCAAATCCTTTTGAATTTCTTTTAGCCATAGTATTTCTTAAGTTCATTAGCAATACAAGTTTTATATGAAGTAGTGGAAGCAATATCTTAGTTGAATCAACTAGTGGGATATTTTGAACACTTTCACAGGTCCACATGTGTTCCATAGTTACTCCTCTTCAAATGTTCTGGATACAGTTCCCAGTGACACAAAAGCAGTAGAACTTAGTAAAACCTCCTTGCATATCAAGGACTTTAAAATCGCCACAGATATTCCACTGGTAGACGCTATATTAATTTACCTCTCGTAGAAATTTTATGTTGTCGTATGTTTCTTTTAGGTGTACAGAATGATCACTCTGAATGGATGGTTTAGAATTTCCCCAATGGAGGAAAACAACTGTCACTGACAATTGTCACTAAAAAGTAAATATGTGTGGAAATGGTGTTTCATGTTTATTTACCATTATTGGTACTACTCTTGTCTCATTTAATGCTGATGATATTTATGTTTCATATGATTTTCCAAAATAATCTTATGTTCTAAACATCAGCTATTTAAATTTTTGTTACATTAAAATTTAGTACACAGATTTCACACCCAGGCCCTTGTGTGTTCAAAAGGTAATTTTTTTTCTATACCTGTTTCTTCTTTTTATTATTCACAAAAGTCCACTCCTGTTAGAGTTAGTGCTTCAATTTCTTCAACTTTGCAATTCTTTCAGCTGGATTTCGCAACCTGAGCTCGCATCAGTTGATGTTTTATGTAAATCGTGAAATCTGGACTAAATGAATTATCGTTGATCAATTTCTGGAACATTAAGCGAATATTCTAGTCTAGTGAGTTCTTAAAAGTCTTTATATTTACATTTACATGCTTGGAAAAACTTTAAGTTATTTTTCCATTGAAACCACATTTTAAAAACGTGATAGCTCTCTTAACTATGACAAAAATAAATTATTAAAAATAATATTTTGCACTCTCATTTTTCACAGTTTATTTTTGACACATATTAAGATTTATATTTTGCTAAAAATTAAATATGAGTTAAAATTTTATACCAATGTTTTATAATAATGCTAAATGTTACATTAAATTTTGGCACAGAATTATCACACATATATGTGTCAATAATTTTATGATAATAATTTTTACAAAATGTATTTCGGAAAAGAAATTAATGTAATATTATTAAAACTTTTGATAAATTTGCAAAAAAGAGCCCTTAGAGATAAGGTAAATATGTTGTTTCAAAGGTGTAGGTGTCACATTTAGTGATCACTAACCGTTAAGAACGTGCAAAGCGAAGTTGAAAAGTCTAGTAAGCAAGATTCTTTAAAATGTACTGATACATATTTTTTTAATTGTTTGTTGTCGCTTATAAGCACAAATGTAAAGAACTATATTAAACAAAGTACAAAGTCAAAATATGTCAGTATTCCTTTATTCTAAATTATAAATAATATGCTCAGTATAAATTTTTAAACCATGAAATATTTATAAATACTAACTATCATAACAAAGTATGAATAATATGTTCTGTATAAATTTTTAAAACATGTATATATTATTATAAAGATATTACCAAACATGTCGTCGTATAAACAAGTAAGTTGGATTTGAAAGAAAAGAAATACTAATCTATTTGTTGCAGGCTATTTATCTGAGTATTCTTATTTCTTGCAGCATTTTTTCCCCTATATTTTAACTGTCAATTTCTAGGAGTAAAAATATTCCTTTTGGCAGTTCCTGGGGCTTATATGATTAATGGCGCTCTTTTTACAATTTCTCTTTCAAAGAAAAGCTTTATTAAATGTGGAAAGAGCAAATTTGAAAAGACAATTGTTTGTCGTTACATTAAGATTATTTATAATGCGCCCTCCTAATCACAGTTATTTCATTTCAACATAATTATTAGAACCCTAATCTGACATGTACTTTCTCACTGTCTACTTTTGATTTTCTAAAAGAGTTTAAAATTTCGAAAAATAAAAACAAATATTTTTCTTTTCAAGTCCAAAATCAAGGATAAATCTTTATTTGTAACGCCAATTACTACGTGTGATCTGACAGGATACACTTATCAACAATCCATGTGGTTGTCTGTACCAATTACGAGTTAAGGACATGACTCGTAAGTGTTATTTTTTTTAAATATATATTAGATAAGGAAATTATTGCAATATCAAATATTATTTTTGTCTTTTTTCGTATGTCTATCTGGTACTGTAATTTTAAAGCGCTTGCTAAATTTGTAATAAACATAGCTCACAGTTAAACTGATGTGAGTGCATTTATTATTTTACTTTACAGCTATTAGTAGCTGATAACTAGGGAACAGTTCAAAATGTATAAAGCAAAGTTTACAAATACTACATTAAAGACTTGTAAGTTAAATGAGGGTGACATTTAACTTCAAACGCTTAAGTATATTGAGTGGAATATTATAAAGACCGGTCTTATCAATATTCTTGGCCTGATGGCCACCAGGCTATTTTAAACAAAGTAATTACACCGCAGATATTGCAGGCATTCTATCGCTGAATAGATATAGGAAGTTAGACTTAAAGCATGCAAATGTTAATGAAGTTCAATGATCAAGAAATTCTGGCTAAACGACTTGATTAAACAGACACTGAAAGTGTGGTAATTGCGGCCATTTTAAGCTGTGGTTAGAGCATTAGCAAATCAGCTACACATATGAATTGTTCGATGGAATCATTTATTAGAGTTTACAGAGTGAAACCACCAGACTAAAATCCATATTTGGGCGCAAGACGTGCACTTTTCAACGTGTAATGCTATAAATGTTGAGTGGAGAATATGAAATTTTGTTCAGACAGCTGGTCAGGTTACAGATCATCTGAATCAAGGACCATCTGAAATGGCTTCTTCAAATACATTTAGCCGCACTGGACATTTTAAGGAAGATGTACTAACCAAGTGGTTATAATAATTTGACCTATAAGTCAGTCACGCATTTCAGTAATATATATTCGCTAACACATAAGAACTCAAAGAACATATCACCTTCGACAGAAAAGTTCCTTAAAAGGCCCATCATCTCTATATGAGATGCAAAAAATTATAATTTTAATACACTTTTTGAAATGTTTTTCATAAAAGAAAAATTCTAAAAAAAAATAATAATAAAGGAATCATATTGCTAAGACGCAAAACGCAGATTAAAAGTAAGCCATATTTAATTGTTTTGTGAACAGTTAAGTAAGAGAAATCAACAACAACTTGAAATGATATAAAAGTATTGCGAGAGAGTTCGAGGCAATAAACTTTAAGTGCTCTGAATAACTGGTCCGGCTTTGTGACTCCTGAAGAAAGACAGTTATATTTTATTGAAAATGTTACAATGCAAGCAAAAAAATATAATGTGAGCAACACATGACTTTCCTTATATAATGCAATGAAATTATTACTTTTACAGTTAAAAAAAATGTTATTCTTATAGTAGGTACTTATATTCTTTCCAAGATATTGAATTTTCTTCAATTAGTCATCATTTTCATTGATTTAGCGTTATTTTTATCTATTTGGCGAGATTTTAGTTAATTTGCCAACATTTAAAAAGTAGCCAAGTTGACGACTTTCCGCCAAATTTGTCGCCAAAATCTCGCCAAGCGTTATGGACGGAGAAATAAAATATTCTTATACCAGATAAATGACTATTGGCGTTCAAATACAAAAGTATTATTTAAAGTATCTTTTCTCAAGAATGGAACGAGCTAGATCCTCGAGAATGATATCACCCAATTTACGCAGGATATCACATATGAAAAGTGAACATGTTTCTTGACAGTTAATATATATTTTTCAATTTATGGGATTTTTTTTGATAAATTTATTTGAAAAATGTGTAATATCTCGAGAACGGATCGTGCTACCGTTCTAAAGTTTATGTCAATCGTTTTCTAAGGAAAAATTGCATAAGAAATCTTTATTTGCGTAACTTTATTAAAGGTTTTGAATTTTTGATGATTTTTTCAAAATTTCACTCGAAAATTTAGGGAGGTTCTGGACATTCGATTGCGTTTAAAAACAACAGACTTTCAGAATTCACGGATTGTGATTTTTGTACCAAATTTCTTTGGAATCGCTCCATTTGTTCGTGATATATCGTCTCCAAAGGCTCACTGACACACACACACGCAGACAGGGACATCACCTCAAAATGTTTGATTCGTGGTCAGGGATGCTTGAAACGTGCTCTCCCGTCGAAAACTCGAATTGGAATTTTAGACCCCGTCACCATACTTTCTTTATACATTATGTATATAAGGAAGGCAAAAATAGTAACTTCCATTTTACAAAATTTCAAGAATGAGCCAGCTGTGAGGGCATGTGATAAAAAAAAAAAAACCCTAGCAACAGGAATTTGGTCAGATCGTGAAAATCCGGCCTAAATCTCTTTTAACCATCTCGGCAGTGGAAGGTAATAAGGTAACATATTTATTATTATCTTATTTACTTTAAATCTTGACAGGCATATATTGTTTCTCCAATTTGTAATATTTGTATCTCCCCAAGTGCCCTGCAATGCAAGGATCACTGCCAAAGAATTTAGAAAATATAAGATAAAATATTAAAATGTATGAGACATATTAAAAATGTAGTGTATTTTTGAGGGATGGAGTATCAATAAAAACTATATACAAATAAATTCAAGTTTGACGCTAAACCATTCATAAACTCAGAGAAAAATTATTTATAAAACTTCTTTAAACTTTTAATAACATTTAAGATTTAAAAACATGTCATTTTTGATATGCAAGTAACATAAACTCAGGAAATCGCTGAATGTTCCTGCAACATAGTTATGATACTTCCATATGAAAAAATACGTTTTGTGATTTATTCCATTACTTCCAGTACCATTTACTTATGTTTAGTATACTCTTGGGGAGCTATGAGGGGGAAGTAATGACACCTTGATGAAACATACCGGAAGGCTTCATTCGTATCATTGAGTTGATGGAAACAAGCCATGATTTTTGCTTAATGTCATTAATGGAAATATTTCTGTTGGAATTGGATGAAATTGAAAAAGAATGCATAAAAATAATTTACATTGCAAAATCTTTGAACATAGTTAATCTACCTTTTTTGGTAATTGGTTTAAGACACATACTTGCAACTTGAAATTTTGTTGAAATTAAATGTGAAATTCCTTCATATCATTTTTCAGATCCTTTCTTAAAAATAGGGCCTCTAAATAGTATTTAAATGGTTAAGAAAAATATATTCAATTAGCTATTCTATACAGCAACTAGTCGAAACGAAGGAAACACCGGAGCAAATTATCTGCAATATTCGAGGAGTTATTGCTTATAATACATCGGAAAACTTCCCCTACAAATTCGGTATCAGCTGAAATAAAAAATTCAAATACACCTTTTATGTAAAGTATGGTTTGATTAGTTAGCCACAGTTAGCCAAAGATGCACGAGCCGCAGTTGAGGAAAAACTGAATTCCAGTTTTTAACACATTACAACATAGTTGAAAAGTGTTTATGACTTTGTTCATTCTGTCTGTTTGTCTGTCTGTCTGTCTGTCTGTCTGTCTGTCCGTTAGCACGATAACTGCCGTAAAAGCGGCTTTATCAAAATGTAATTTTAGTATGTTGTTCAGACAGTCAGTGGGACCTACGGGAATATAAATGAGTAATATCACCCAATTAGTTTTGGATTGAACCCGGGTTGAAAAAATGAAATACACTGAATCCTATGGGACCTAATTTTTCAAACATTTTTGAAGCGGATTTAAAATTCGCAAATTGCTTCTAAAATTTTAGGAAATATTCAAATTACCCCATAAAATATATGAAAAAATTTCAGCAAAATATATTCAGTAGTTTTTTTAAATAAAAAGTAAAATAATAATTACACTTTTTATATGAAAAGATCACGTGACCATTATATGAAGAGATCGTCTGATCCTCTTCAAAATAAAATATGGTATCCCTCTTGTGTCAAAATCGTGATTTTTAAAGTTCTTTTTAATTCATATTCAGTGTTTTAATTCATATCCGTCCTAAAACCACTTTATTTTTGCTTAAATTCTGTGCATCTACATACTGAAACAACGCAATTACAATATATTTGAGTTTAAATGATCATCCAACTTTGATTATTTCTACAACGAAGCCCGATTTTCACTTATGGAGAATCTAAATATTTTTCACTTATAGTAATGTAATAAGATGTAGAATGAGTTATATAAGAATTGCTGCAATTCTTTAACGTAAAATTATTTAGCTCATGCAGTCTGCAATATAGCTAATATTAATGAAATATTCTTTGATTTTACACAGAGAAGGACGTTACGGTCCCTGTGGATGCCTCCCCCACTGGGTTCCGGTCTAAATTGGGTGGCACTTCCCGACCGTCCAAACAGTTACCTTACACCTTTCTGGTAGGTCGGACGGTCTGGGTTTCAACAACAACAACAGAGAAGGACGTTTTTCTCGATGAAATTTTAAGCATAGAGTTTAATTACTTGTAACTCCATGACCTTAAGTTTTTAAATAAAATAAATTATTATGGTATTGTGATGAATGAAATGAATGAAATGCTGCTTTAATAGAGAGAGCCAGGCGTGTTATATTTCGACGACGTCATTTGAATAAATTTCATTGGTTTTCGATGAAATTTTCAAATATAATAAGTTATTGTAGTATTATGATAATTTAAAAAGTATTTCCGAGGAATGTATCACATTTTAGACATGCTTAAACCAGGCAATTTATATTTCAATGCCGTCATTTGAATGAAATTCATTTTTTTCGATGAAGTTTAAAGTTTTCAAATATAATAAATTAATGTAGTATTGTGATAATTTTAAAAATATTACTGAGCAATGTATCGCATTTTAGAGATGTTTAAATAAAATTGCATTGAAGTTGGAAAGTGTTTCATAATCAATGATTTATTCATGATTGGTCCTTCTTGTTCAATTTTAACACGATTTCAATGACAGAGATAATTGAGCCTTCCCGAAAAAAATCTTATTTTGTCTCCAAATCTCCGGTTGATATCCTTAATCATCTCTTATGATGTAACTAAATAAATAATGAAATCATAATATTTCGTTCTCAGATTATCTAAATCAGCAGTTTGAACAAAATTGTTTTTATTAAGTTTCATATTATCGATTTGAAACTGTGTTAAGAGTCATTAAATCCAATAGCAGAATATAGTTTAGATTGGTTAGATATTGTCAAATGCATAATGAAATTTCTGAAACTTTTGGTATTTTGATTTTATATACGGTACATATCTCAATCATATATTTAATTATTATTTTTGATTTTCAAGTTGCTCATGACTAGGATTCAATTCTAGATCATTATAATTTAAATACAAAATCAACAGATCTGCAGTATAATTGAAATTCACTATGGTTTTAAAATATGAGATATGTTATTTGATTTTCATTCTTTCAAGTTCACGTTGTCACAATGAACATATTACATAGAATTTTAAGTTAGAAGTGCGAATTGACTTGTTTTTTTTATACTTATAACATTGTGAATATTCTATATGTCACAGCTTAGCGATAACTGAGTGACAGACAATGTGATATATTTACAGTCCACACCTTGGAACTTTAGAAACAGGTGACACCTCACCTACAAACAGTGGGGAAAATGTAAAATATTGAAATCTTCTTGGAATTTTTTATACTCTCGAAATCTTTTGTTTTAACATTGTTTCAGCTTTTCTTATGAAAGGCTAAACACACAGAATTCGATACTATCATGAGCAGAAAAAATATCCGAAGTTTTCTAAAGTAACTCTATCGGTGAAACTAACCGTTGTTGAAATATTTTAATTTATAGTTGTAGCAGACTATTTTTTGGGGATTTTCTATAATTCAATTTTTATACAGTTTTTGATTCCATTTTAACCAATAGAATTATGCTTCAAATACCGAAATCGTCTGCTGCATGTTCTTCTTATCAAAATATTATTAAACTGTATTTAATAGAATAACTATATATAAACTATTATTTAACTATATTTCATATAATAACTATAAATAGACTATAATCAAACTATATTTTATAAATAATTGCTTTTTAGCATAAAATGTATATCCTATAATCTCATATTCTATATTCATATCCAACAAAATTATTGAATAATTTTTTTTTGTTGGAAAAATAATACATTTTTTATATATAATGGTATGAAAAAATAACAACGCTTTTAAATACCTTATCGTGTGAAAACTATAAAAACATGTATTCATATCCGATATATTTATTTATTTTAATACCATGTCGAAAAACACGCAATCTTTGCATTTATCATCATGACGGGTGTGTTTGCTCTTCAGGGTAAGCACCTCTAGTTTGTCCTTTACATATTTTTATATATTAGAAGAATCCATAGATGTCATTTTTGTTTGATATCTTCTGCAATGCATTGGGAATTCCACAGTAATAGAAAAATATGAAATATGTGTTGTAGCTGGAATTGACACTAACCGTTGTTGAAATATTTTAATTTATAGTTGCAGCTGACTATTTTTTTTGTGATTTTCTATAATTCAAATTTTATACAGTTTTTGATTCCATTTTAACCAATAGAATTATGCTTCAAATACCGAAATCGTCTGCTGCATGTTCTTCTTATCAAACTATTAAACTGTATTTCATAGAATAACTATAAATAAACTATTATTTAACTATATTCATATAATAACTATAAATAGACTATAATCAAACTATATTTTATAAATAATTGCTTTTTAGCATAAAATGTATAAAAACTTCGAAAATATGGCAACATACAGAATCTGTGATGGAATATTATTTTACATAAAATATTTGTTTACTTACCGAAATTCTCAAATTGACAGAACTGTAAAATGTGCGCCATTTTTATGCCTAAATTTGAACGCGTTTCGATAGTCAGAACTTTTATTAAGTGTGAAGATGTCAAGTTTAGTGACCACTAGCCACTTTTCCCGCGCGGAACGTGGTAGAAAATGGCTAGTATGTCATACTACGTCTATAAATATCTGAAGTGAGAGTCTCCATTCGATATTATCCCACATTCATATCCTATAATCTCATATTCCATATTCATATCCTATAATCTCATATTCTATATTCATATCCCACAAAATTATTGAATAATTTTTTTTTGTTGGAAAAATAATACATTTTTTATATATAATGGTATGAAAAAATAACAACGCTTTTAAATACCTTATCGTGTGAAAACTATAAAAACATGTATTCATATCCGATATATTTATTTATTTTAATACCATGTCGAAAAACACGCAATCTTTGCATTCATCATCATGACGGGCGTGTTTGCTCTTCAGGGTAAGCACCTCTAGTTTGTCCTTTACATATTTTTATATATTAGAAGAATCTTTTAGTGCAAATGTAAATCTTTAAATAATCCCAGCAACGAATAAAAGCAAAAAAATCGGTGAAAAGAATGGTGTCAATTTGAAGAAGCAAAAACTGCACCGCCTTAAATATTTGCTATAACAATCTATTTAGAATATCACTTTGAGTTAATATTGTGAGTTTATACTGCTTTCATGAAATAAACGTCTCAGTTATTGAATGTACAGTTTAATTATTGTGATGCAGCTAGGCATCTTGCGTTGCTTTACTTATGGGTCTGGATACATAGCCTAAACTTTTACGGATTCAGCAACCGTGTTCGAAATTTTCAAAATATATCGTATAAGTTCCATAAAAGTTCCGGTTTTCATGCCGGTTTGGTAATGGATGCATTTTGATTTTTGTGTTATTAAAAATATTTGTTACCATTAACATCCATAGCGTAGAACAAATTATCACTCTTCCATTCATTGTATAAGGCTATCATTGTTTCCCATAGGGCAAAATGCTAGGAAAATCTTCAAATTTGAATCATTTGAGTTTTAATCATGAGCATTACTAAAATACATATCATGCAACCAATCGAAGAACAGAATTAGCCACCAGAATTCCCCAAACTATTATTGTACTATAATAAATATAATACCGCGAAATGTTTACGGTCGATTTAAGCCCATCTGAATATACGGTGATCAGCTGGAATCATAAACGTAGGCAGAAGATTGACCATAATATCTTCCATTGATGTATATATTACATTAGTTCGTTATAGGATCCCCGTTGGAAAACAAAATACAACACTCTAACTCTCCACATTCCGTTAGAATGTCCTCATTTTTATAACCATATATACTCCTATTTCAGTACTCAGTATAACCATTTGAGACCGACAATTTTAAATTAAACTTAATTTAACAAAATAGAAAATAATTGAGGGTACAATAATTTAATTTATATATTCACCCAATTTAACCGCTATAACAAAGCCTACAAGCCAAACTCAACAACAGGTACGTGAATGGGTGAATGTTAGTGGATTTTTTTAAAACTCCAGACCCCACTCTGCATCCAGTAAAGACGTGTTTACTTGCAAGAATTACATCTCCAGAAATATGGAATACGGAGATTAATCAAGGCGAAATTTAATAAAAACACTTTTATTACTTCTACATGGTATGAAACTACTACTGTAACATTAATTTCGTACGACCAACATTAGGAACCACTAGCCAAATGCCCATTGAAAATCAACTGTCTCATAATAAGCAACCGCCGAATAATGTAAATTTTTAAATAATTCGCGTTTCATATTTATTCAACAAATCGATTATTTTGGTGTGCAGAACCCCCGAAAGAAGAAAATATTGGAAAACTGAAATTGCACACTTATTCCTTTCAAACTATCCACCCATACAGCCAATTAAAGTCTCGATCTCATCCTGAAGCATGCTATTTTATCATTTCACCTTTCGAACGTTTTTCTGTGGAGCACACCCTTAAATGAACATTTTTGAAAATTTCCATTCTTCTTGGGCTTTCTATCACAGAATTGATTCATGTACTAAATATCTAGCCTCTCTCACATTGCAAATCTCTACCATATTGCAAGTCTCTATCTAATCGGGAAGTGCCTGAATAAAGCATGACAGACGGAAGGATGGACAGACGGACTCTTGGCAATTAGTATATCTAATAATAGATTGACAGGTATATTACAACCTCATTTTAACTATCATAAGCTTATCTTTTCATCCTGACTTGTCATTCGCGGTCAGAGGTGTCAAAGTGTATAAAAACACTGGATTAAAAGATAAATGTATTCATGTAAGCGATGGTAAAGATGTGTTCACATTTAACATAATAAATTTACTTTTAACAGTATAAACTTATCACATAATTAACTTAAAATATACTTAAGTGTAAATTTAGAATGTAAATTTTTTAACGAACATTTTATGTAAAATTCTGTTGGGGACACATTGAGATATTGTATTGGAGTGTTACCCTCACAGCCTACAATCCTGGATTATGTTTGTAAAAGGCCGTAACGAGTTATATATCCTTAAATACTGAACCTTACTATATACTTGCAATTACGTTCAGTTTAATGAAACAATGTGCCAAATTTTATGAAAACAATATCAAGCAATCCTGGAGGTAGTATTTATGGAAATGTTCAACATCCAACTTTTTACACGTGGTCGATAGAGCAAAATTTTAATAAGTGCAATATTAAAATAAGTATGGCGACATGTTCACTAATTAAACAGGTTAAAAACACTGAAATGTTAAAAATTATATTTTTACAATTTAGGACATAAATACTCACGGTAAATAGCCTTTACACGCCTTTGGCCGTCAAACGTTTATTATCAGAAGGCATCCGGAAGAGAACCATTTCATAGGAAGTTTATATTAAACCAGATACAAACAAAAATGTGCATATTGCAGTGTACTCATTGCAAAGAATCAATAATGTTCATTACTCCCTTTTTCAAATTCTATATATATTAATAAAATCATTCAAACAACTAACGAAATTAATCTGCAATAAAAATACTTCGTTAATTATAGCATAGAAATAGAATTTCGACCAGTTTCAAAAGATCAAAACAGTCTCCAGTTTCAGGACAGAGAGACAAAGTATCCTCACTAGCAAAAGTCAAGGACTTGTATGTCTTTGACGCGTTTTTATGACAGGTGAGTTTTCCCTCTTCTGTTGCAGTTGCATTGTTTCTCTGTGCCAAAGGATAATGGCTTTGAAAGAGGCTGGTACATTTAAACACTGCTATTATTTTATTGCAAGGCCCTGTATTGCTCTCTCCTATTTTCTAACATATATAAAAATTTAAAACAATTCTGAAGCTTAAACCGTAGGACGCAATATAGAGATTTCTGTTGTACTTGGAGTATCCAAGTACAAATAAAAAGTAACTGGGCAGTGGCTTAACTTTCTCATACTAGAATGAATTTTTTTTTAATTTTACAAGACAAAATTTGAAAAATCGGTACTGTGGGTCCAAATGATTACAACCATAGCATGTTACCCTTCACTTTACAGGGCTTGAAAAAATCTTTCGATGAACACCATAATTGGCAATGTATCCCCCCCCCGGGGGGTAACTTACCCCAAAGGGAGTTAATAACTTCACGAACATAAAAAAAAATTGTACTTTGACTACTTTTAATTACAATGATTAAAACTATGAAGTCATTAAGTCGTAAATAATCCCTTTTATGCATGATTGTGTCAAATTTTATCCTATGCTGCCATGTTAAAGAAATATAAAATTTAGAATAAAATGTAAAGTTTTCGGTCGATTTAAAAAAAAACAATTCTATCAAGTTCTAGATTTTTAATGACAAAGCCGGATATAAAGTTTCGTTAAAATCCATCAATATTTGTGGCTGCAGTCGTTTACAGAAGAAATCGACCACAGACAGACAGACAGACGGACATCACTCCAAAAATAGTCAAAACATGTTCAGAAGGTCTCAAAACATATATCAGCATCAAAATTTCGAAATCGAAAATGTTCGAGAAAACGATTCTTTCTCAATATCCGTATAAGAAAGTCAATATCTTAAATTTACATTTTGTTTCATACTTTACTTGATTTGCTTATCTTATGTACCATCGTATTATATCACACTTAAAAAAGAATCTGCGGGCTATTTTATTCTTTGATTTTTTACCACTCTCAACAATCTTCAGATTTAGTTTCTCGTGTGACATTTGGGAAGTGGTGTACTTATCTCCTCCCCTTGCATTTCAGTTGAAACACTAACGACTAAACACGCGATATATGGATTTATCATACTGACAAAGCATTACTGGTTCCAAAGAAAACATTTCTTTTCGTGTGTGTACACCATTTTAAACCCTGTAATCGTATTTTGTTATACAAATACCAGTGGTGAGTTGTAAGAATTATTGTAACTGTCTTTATATTATCGTGAATGGGATAATTTTTATTATTTATTGGCACTTGAGATCAGGAAATGGGCGGGGAAGCATACTATGGGTAACTTTATGGGAAATAAATGATGATCACTTCAGAGCAATGCATGTAGAACTCGGAGGAAAATATATAAGGACATTTTTAAAATTGTAGAAAAATACCTATTCCATATTTTACTCAACATTATCTCTAGCAGGGGTTCTCAACATTTTTATAAGTAATTACCACCAAAACCAAAATTCAAAAATTTCAGTATCACCAAATTTTGTCAAATAGGATTCCAATTGTTTTCAAATAGAATGTCAAAACTATACACTTAATCTTTTCTAATAAAAAAAATTGAGCAAACAAAATAATAAAAATTATGCGATTAACAATACGATTAATAAACAACAAATGCGATTAACAACACGATTAATAAACAACAAATGCGATTAACAATCCGATTAATAAACAACAAATGCGATTAACAATACGATTAATAAACAACAAATGCGATTAACAATACGATTAATAAACAACATAATTATTGATTATTAAAATAATGTAATGCGATACTTGTGCTGGTTTGACAGAAATTAGTTTCTATATATCTGGTTCAATCTCACTTGATTGTAGAGAAGTTTCCAAGTCGAGTTTCGTTGAGTCGAGTTCATGATTGACACCTATAAGAAATTTGATCATCGCCTTCCAGACAATTTAAGAGAAAAATAGGTAACTTTTATCTATGGGATATTAAATGGAAGTCAAATTTGATATTAAAATTGAAACAAAAAATACTTTTCAATTGATACATTAGAATTTGGAATAATACAAGAATATTCAATACAAGGGAGATGCGGGAAATCGTCTCACAATAATATCACAATAATGTCAGAATAATACCACAAATAATCTTCTACGCGTACTACCAGTGATACGCGTACCACTGGTTGAGAACCACTGACCTATAGAATAATTGTCTAACATAATTTTGTCTGTTTAGACTCTCACCGGTGACATAGAGTGCTGAATTTTTACACTGTTCCTCCGACCGTCCAAATTGTTACTCATGTCCTAGAACGACGGTCTGGGCTTTCGACACACAGTGTCGTCCCGGACATTCAAACAGCTAAACAGCTGTTCATGTCCTAGGACAAGTCGAACGGCCTGCGTCTTCTACACACAGTGTCGTCCGGCCGCTTAAACAACTGCTCTGTGACTTCGTGTGAGTCGGGCGGTCTGTGTCTTCCACACACAGTGTCAACCATGGGACACAACTTAACGTAGCCAAATTTTCGATTTCCTTCCCGGGAGCAGATAAAATTGGGAAGGGAGAGTTAGATTCATTCTATATATTCCAGAAAACTAATTATGACCTAGAAGATTGAATCTTTACACACTTATAGTATCTCCGGCCACTCAAACAGCTAATATAAGCCCTCTGGGTCAGTCAAGTGGTCTGTGTCTGTAACACTTATAGGCCAGTCGAGTGGTCTGGGTCTTCAACACTTATAGTACCTATCATGGAACAAAATCTATAAAAGAGCCGAATTTTTAGTCCCACCCCACCGCCAAAGGAGTAAATAGAGGATATTTAAAAAGTACTTCTAGAATTAAGTATCTATAATTTTTTGCTATGATGTCACTAACTACTATGCTTTGAATTTTTAAGAAATCATTAACAACAATTTTAGTCTCCTTTTTATTCCATGTTTTGAAAATCAAATAGTTTCTTGCAATTGCCTTTGAATTACACTAAATTAGTTTTCAATCGCCGTTGAAATACTCACACCGAATTATATTGCCCTTAAAATATTTACACTGAATTAGATTGCAATCGCGGTTGAAATACTTACACCGAATTAGATTGCAATCGCCTTTTAAATATTTACACCGAATTAGATTGCAATCGTCTTTGAAATACTTACACCGAATTAGATTGGAATTCCCTTTGAAATACTTACACCAAATTAGATTGTAATAATTATATTCTTTTCGAGAGACATCGTGCTGTTTGATATCCAGCTTTATTGAAATAAAAAATGAATATCTTCACGACTCGTCATAGCTTCTAAGCAATGAGTTTGTGTAAACGAGTTTGTGGTAGTTACAACTGCTAATCAATTGTGTGCATAAGATTGTGGTAAAGAGAATAACTAAAATAATAACTCAATTGGTAGTAATATGATTATCTTATATTTTTAACGAATTTAACCAATGTTGATGAAATTAATGCAGTACCTCAATAGTGGTACATCTTAGGGTCTTATAAATTTACTTATTCATTTGAAAATACAAAATGATATTTAAAATAAATTTCATTTAACAATATTTCGCATAAAACATAGTTCAAAGCTTATTCATTCATAATTTAATTTAAATTGTCCAATCTATTTGAGAGATATACGGTACACAGACTCATTGGCATCTAGATCCACAGTCATCATTTAAGAAATTTCTTGATTTGTGTTTAAAGATGCAAAACCTGCAATTTATTCAAAATCCAATTGTCATATTCTTGGCCCTATCACAAAATCTTTCTTTTAAAATGATAGATTTTTCACATCTATTTCTCTCGCACGATAACTTTTGTTTTAAATAAATATATAAATGGGTCCATTTAATTCCACCAGTCTATGGTATGGTAAGCGCCACATGGAAGATTTTATTATCCTAATTTTTGACTTATTACATCACACTCAGTGACACTAAAATTTTTCATTCAGATATCGTTACTGCAAGGGGAAAATTTGGAAAAGTCCATTATTTTCTCTCGGAATACAAAGTTTTCCGAAGTCCAGAAATCTCCTGGTAAGAGAATCCCCAGAAACATAAACCCATAAATACAGCCATTCTACTCATAGAAGATATTCTCCGAGATGAAAGACGCATATGTATTTTTCCCTGGCCTTTAGATTCACAGTAGTCGGTTTTAACTCCTGAATATGCTTAGAAATCCAACTGTATTTTTAAATCCTAATAGTGACTCAGAACCACTTGGAACTATAGCTCCCGGCCGAAGTAGATCGTATATGTATAAAAAGAATTGTTCAGGGTCGAAATAATTCAAACTAGATTCTTCCAAGAGCTGTAAATATCGAAGATTGTATTAATAAATTCATTTTAAAGCAAATTAAATTCCTTTCCATCAAGGGAGCGCATATTGTTTAAAATGTAAAGCGCCAAATACATTGTGCAAAAACATAATATGTTACAAATCTCGACACATTTATATTTTCATATTTCTGACTGCTGAACAGCATTTCAACCTTCCAAATTATCCAACCGCAACACAAAGAAATCCCAGAATGGCTCGTTTCTGTCAGCAATCGAATTACATCTGCCCGTAATTGAATCTCTGTGTTCCATTCCCAAATGCACAGAAAACCCATTCTCAAATGTAAATATTAAATAGTTGTGTATTAATCCGGCTTGCATGTGAAATGCAATTTGTGCGAACGACGTTTGCGTGCAAAGGATTGTATTTCTGTACCAGTGAGATTTTAAAACGGACATGAACAACGGACATGAACATTTTCTTTAGAAATTAACTCTTCAGAACAATGATGACAGGACATATTTAAATATCTGGATTGCGACACAGCAGTCGACTGTCTCATATATGAATATTAGTTATATTTCATGTATTGTTTATGGTCTCTTGTTTCATAATTAATAACAGAATGAAACTAAATATTTATCTTTTCGTGTAATTCCGTAAGAGGCTAAGTTCACAAATTATTCTTTTAAAAATTGTCTTCCGTTTTATTCATTTTTAGAATTCTTGAAGTTGAGGTTACGTTGCGCGCAACAAGTCATTGACGATAGTATGAATTTGTTCGATGTGTGTTATTACAATAATTTTAATAGCATTTACATTTATAGCACAATTCAAAATATACAAACAAAATACCCGTTGAAAAGTAACAGCCTCAGAATAAGCAAACCCCAAAAATGTAAATTTTAGAATAATTCGATTTTTTAATGTGTCCCAGCATTGTACCAAATATCAAGTCTCCAGTTTACTTAAGAGTGCTTATTTCTCATTTATTCGCTCATTCGAACATTTTTGTGTGATGTGTCCCTAAAAAACTAAATTTTACTATACAGTAATTATACAATTTTTCCATCCTTAATGAAATTCAAATTTCTATCTCATTTACGAGTTTCTTGTTTATTCACCCAATCATTTCAGTGTGCAATATTCCTGAAATATCAAATAAACATAGTAATTTTCTTCCTTTTTCCCATCATATCATGTTACCAAAACCCAAGTTCCAAGCTCATTGCTAAGTGCTTTCTCCAAACAGTCCATATTTCGAACGTTTTGGTTTGGAGAATCCATTAAATTTAAATTTTATAATAATTAGATTTTTTCAGTATATATTATTGAATCTGTCACCCTTGCACCCATATTTAAATCTCTATCTCATTCAGCAAATCGAACATTTTGGTGTGCAGCGCCACTGAATTAACAAATATTTTAAAGTGAAATTGTATTTCTAATCAAACGATCAACCCTTGCACCGAACTGTTTTGAATTTTGAACGCTTTGAGGTAGAATACCATTTCAAATGGATATTTTTGGAAAAATTCTATTTTATCTAGAAGTTTTATCGAACAATTTACCCGTGTACTGATTTGCATGTCTGTATCTACGCGGAAAGTGCCTAAAAAGGCATACATACAGACGGATACCTGAGAATTATAACATATATAATAATTTTAATAGTTTTGGCATCATTGTTTGGAAAATTATAATGCTTCTCTATTGGAATTAATACTATGAAAATTTTACATGTAGAATAATTAGAATTTTAATTATACGAATTAGAAGACATTCTGTCCAGTTGTAATGCTTAACATAACGTATCTACAAGGTAGGATCAAAAGGTTCAGACACTCTGCTGATATCTCCAGCCCTGATTGGAGGAGAGGGGAACTATTTTACTTTGGCGTAGAGGCACATGCGATGCGAGGTGCGAAAAGGAAGAAGCAGGTCCGCAGTGCAGGTTTTTTTCAGACAATCCCTGTCAATGAACTTTAGTCGTTCTCATTCGTTGAAAACGGAAATGGCGTTTGAAGAACAACGGACGAATATCAAATTCTGCCAGCGTTTGGAGATGCAATGTTTCAGTCGGTGATTTCCCCAAACACTGGCAGAATTTGATATTCACACATTGTTCTTCAAGAATTAAATTAAATATTTTAATAGAATATTTGAGTAACAAATCCATTTAGAATACTATAAGAATTTACACATATTTGTGAATGTTAATTTTCTTTATGTTTGTCTCATTATCACGAGAGAACGGCTGCACCAAATTGGATGAAATTCTCGAGCTAGACTTGGAATAGACCCACTTAACAGTCGTTCATGTTTCGAGTTTCTAGGACCAGAGATTTTCCAGATATTAATTTAAAACAAACAACTAAGAATTCCATAGAGATAGCATTATGCAGACGATATTTTTTTTCACCAATTTATTTAAAGAAAATGATATTATGTCACTTAGCAACGGATTTAAATCCAATGTGTTCATGCGGCAGACGATTTTTATTAAATTTTTTCAGATTTAAATAAATATATGTATATAAAATAAATTTCATTGATATTGCTGGATAATATCAACTACGGTCTTCTGGTTTAAACATTATTACTGACATTTTCTAATTATTACACTATTGTTTAATTTTTGCAAAAATTGTTGAAACTCATATATTGTACGTAGTACGGATAATCTTCTACAAATGCACGGATATATTTTCTAATCTACGAGAATATAAATTATGCATATATATTGGCATATATTTTGACATATATTGGCATATATTGGAGTCAATTACGACCTTCTGGTATAGCGATTATGGAGATTATTGATATTTTCAATTTATTAGTCATCTGTTTTATTTTGGCACAGATTATTGAGGTTCATATTGTAATACGGGTGATCTTCTACTAACACTCGGACATATGTTCTAATCTACGACAATATAAGTAGTACGGGTATATCTTCCCATACAATTTTAGCGCTTTCATTTTGGCATATATTGGAATCAATTACTGCCTTCTGGTTTAAAGATTACGAGTATTCTAATATTCGCGAATATAAGTAATATGGATCCTATACAATTTTAACGCTTTTATTTTGCATATATTGATTCAATTTCATATTCTTTGTAAATTTGTTTACAGATGGAACCGGGATGTTTTATTCTTTAGATCTGCCCGTGAAGATAATTGTGTATAGCGGGAACAGATGATCTTAAACTTCTTTTTATGAGCATTAAATTAAATATTTTAACAGAATAATTTGGTTAACAATGCCATTTAGTGTACAATAGGAATTTACACATGATTGTAAATTTTAAGTTTCTGTATATACTCCGTGCGAAGAACAGGTGTGCTGCTAGTTTAAAATAAATGTCGAAGTTTTCGCTCGAGTTAAGAAACATTTTATCTAGTTCAACTGTTTTTAATAACAAAGTCGGAAATAAAGTTTCGTGAAAAGCATTAATATTCGTAGAAGCTATCGTGCACAAAAAAAATCGACCACAGACATACAGACAGACGGACATCACTCAAAATATAGTCTAAACCTTTTCAGGAGTTCTTAATATATATACTGGCATCAAAATCTCGAATTCGAAAATTTTTGTGAAAGCAATATACTATATTACATAGTATGAGAAAGTAAAAAATATTCGTCCATGCTTTTGTATTCACACTGTGCCTTATATATATTATATTTTCATATTTTTGTTGTTCATGATATTTTTATTTCGTCTATATAACTGTTGAATAGCAATGTCACAATGCCATATTTTATGAAGAAATTACGTTTTCATTTATTTGCATAAAATATATTTTGTAAGAAAATTATTGACTGTTTTAGGAATATAAAGAGGAAATATGCACACCTTACTGAAATATTAGCAATTTGGGTAAAAGATAATTATTGGAAGTGTTACAGCAGGAAATACTATTCCTTAAAATCAAAATACGTGAGTCGTAAGAAATGTGTATAAATGGTTAAATAAACCTCCACAGAACAAGGTAATCTACAAATCTCGACATTTTCCCATTTCCATTGTATATCTACTTAACCTGTCAAATTGACTCTCAGAACGTAAAGAGACTTCAGAAAAATTGCTTCTGGCAACAATCCAGCGATGGATCTGATCAAATTGAATCTTTGTTTTCAATTTTTGGATATGTAATAATTCATTCCAAGTTTTAAATACTAAATGTTATGTGAATTTCTGGAAACTAAAATAACTTCGTAAAAAGCCACGTACAACACCAAGTTAATACTGTCGGCCGGTTTCGAAGGCAAGAAATAGCTTTTCTCTTCAGGAGGGACAGAAGAGCGCGATCAACGACTGATGTAAAACACCGCACTCGATTCTGAAGCAGAAAAAGAGGGTCGCCAATGGAGAGAGAAGAGAAAAGAGGTAAAAAACCAAGGAGGGCGGAACAATAGTTAGAACACAATGAATGAGTGGTAAAACACCAAAAAAAAATGTTGACGTCCAACAAAGATTTCAAAGCACTTGTTCAGTGAGTAAAACGAACACAAGAGCCTTATTAAATTAAAAACGACAATTATAAGGTTTTGGAGACTACATGAGTCGAATAACCCAGTGGTAAAAATAACATATTTTAAACAAACATGAAAAGTAAGTAGAACCGAAAATGGTTGTGAAGGCTGAAAGAGCAAACATCGTCAACAAATATTTCAGGAGAAAATAAATCAGAAAGGATAAAAATTGTGGAAATGAGAAGAAGGGAGCAAGAAAAAACAAAAGATGAAACAAAAGGTGCGACAAATGCCCAGAAAAAGTGTGATAATAAAAGCAATAATGTCTAGAAATAACCCCAATTTAAGTGTTACGGAATACCATAACACCCCTAAAAGTAATTTATCAGCTCCTGCAATACTATGGGATGCCTATTAAAAACGCAACCATTTTCAATAAGAAATTCGTTAAGCATACCGGTATTCGACATTATTGACATAAAATGAAAGTGAATCAGAAAGCAAGAAATTAAATATGAAGGAAGACTCCTAAGACCCCTCGAGGTTACACAACCGGTGCTTCCACGCGATCATAGGAAGTGCATACCTGCCACAGTAAATGTGGAAGAATCATTGTCCAAGATCTAGATGAAAAGATATTCAGATGGAACAGAATCCATATTAAAGAAAGGTATTATATAAAGATTACGAAACGGAAAAAAAAATCTGATGTGGGTAACACATGACTTTCCTTATATAATGCAATAAATTTACTACCTTTACAGTTTAAAAAAATGTTATTCTTATAGTAGATACTAATATTCTTTCCAAGATATTGAATTTTCTTCAATGACTCATCATTTTCATTGATTTAGAGTCATTTTTATCTATTTGGCGAGATTTTAGTTAATTTGGCAACATTTAAAAAGTCGTCAAGTTGGCGACATTCCGTCAAATTCGTCGCCAAAATCTCGCCAAGCGTTATGGACGGACAAAAAAATTATTCCTACAGCAGATAAATGACTATTGGCGTTCAAATACAAAAGTATTATTCAAAGTATATTTTTTCCTGAATGGGACGAGCCAGTTCCACTAGAATGATATCACCAAATTTATCGCATGGCATTACATATGAAAAGTGAACATGTTTCTCAATAGGAAGTATTTTTTTTTATTTTATATGACTTTTTGATAATTTTTTTTTAAATGTGCAATATCTCGAGAACGGTTCATGTTAGCGCTCTAAAATTTAAGTCAATCGTTTTCTAATGAAAAATTACATAAGAAATGTCTATTTGCGTAACTTTATTATCGGTTTCGATTTTTTTGACGATTTTCTCAAAATTTCACTCGAAAATTTAGGGGGATTCTGAACATTCGATTGCGTATAAAAACAATAGGCTTCCAGTTTTTATGGATTGTGATTTTTATACCAAATTTTGTTCAAATCGGTCCATTCGTTCGTGAGTTATCGTCTCCACAGGCTCACTGACACACACACACACACACATACTTTCACACACACACACACAGACAGACAGACATCACTTCAAAAATGTTTGATTCGTGATCAGGTATGCTTGAAACGTGCTCTCCCGTCGAAAACTCGAATTCGAATTTTCGATCCCGTCACAATACTTTCCTTATACATTATTTATATAAGGAAAGTAATAATACCGGCATCCATAAATTTCTAACTGATGCCAAGTCAATAGGAATTGAGCAATCAAACCAATCAATCCATTTCAACTGGAATTGGGAAATCAAACTAATCAACCTAAGTCAATTGGAATTGAGCAATCAAACTGAAATAAAATCTGAACTGGATGGTCCATCTTATCAAACTGATATAAAAATTGGTATAGGTGTTGACACTGAGAAAGAGCAATCAAAGTACATATTACCATAGCAGTTGAGGATATAGATCTGTGAGGGATATAGAATGCAAGTATTAAGGAGTTTTAAAAGTTAAATTATTTTGTTAACGTCATATTTTAATTATTTTAGAAAAATGATAGTGTGTAATAATATGTATGTATGTCTATTGTGTTAGGGCGTTAAAAGTCAAAATTTCAGTAATTGTAAAAGTGGTGTTTAAAGTTGTGTCACTTAATGAAAACTGTTATATATGTCTGTAACCTTGCCGATACGTTGTTGTTGTTGTTTACTGACGACCTCCTGTTTCGGTGGAGCCGATTCAGGATCAGTGACGCAGGAAGCAGGAAAGTACGAAGAAAGACACAAAACGAGAGAACAAAGTTTATTACAAGAACGCATCACTGACCAAGGTCGGAGGGGGTGCAGCTTCACATTTAGACGAGGACCCAGAAGCGGAAGACTGACTTTATCCTCGAGAAACATCATGCCTTATTCCGGATTCGAACCCGAGCCCACAAGACAGCAGCCGAAGACGCTATCTACTTCACCGCCTGGGCGGCCGATACGTACATTACCTGTAAGCTTGCTTAGCGATCATTACGAACAGAGTACTGCATGTACGTGCTGACTAGCGGAATAGCTAACTTGCGGTTCAAAAATGTATACTGCCTGCTGTTATGGTGTAGTTCCTAAATTGTCTTAATAACGTGTTTCTTTAGTCAATCCTGTGATCATGAAGAACACAACAGAATGGACAGATGATGGTTCATTTATTATGAATATTATCAAGCATTTTCAAGCAGGTCAGGATCAATTTTGGGGACATTGATTACAGTTGTGTTGTAAGACTGAATTCGTCACTACTAATTATTTTAAAATTAAAATGCAATTTACAAACTTCAGTTATAATAGACGTACTGCAGTATTTGGCACTGATCATTCCTAATGAGAGCAAGAATAAAATAGGTCCGTTGATTCTGGTTGTTTCAGAAGGCGTGTGATTACAGGAACAACAGTTTTTAACATTCTATAACATAGTTGCAAAGTTTTTATGACTTTGTTCATTCTGTCTGTCTGTCTGTCTGTCTGTCCGCTTGCACGATAATTGCCGTAAAAATGACTTTATCAAAATGAAATTTTAGTATGTTATTGAGACGGTCTGTGGAACATATGGGAATGTAAATGGATAATATCACCCAATTAGTTTTGGATTGAACCCGGGTTGAAAAAATGAAATGAACTAACTGAACCCTTTGAGACCCAATTTTTCAAACATTTTTTAAGCGAATTTAATATTCACAAATTGCTTCGAAAATTTTAAGAAGTATTTAAATTATCCCATAATATATATAAAAAAAATTCAGAAAAATATGTTAGAAAGTTTTTAAAATAAGAATTAAAATAATAATTGCACCCATATTATATGAATACATCACTTGACCCATTTCAAAATAAAATATGGCACATATCTTGTGTTAAAATTGTGATTTTTAAAATTCTTTTTAATTTATATTTAGTGTTGCATCCATCCTAAAACCGCTTTATTTTTTATTTTTTTGTGTGCATCTATATACTGCGCTAATGCAATTACAATATTTTGGAGTTTAAATGATCATCCAACTTTGATTATTTCTACAATGAAGTCTAATTTTCACGTATGGAGAATGTAAACACATCACGCTGAAAGATGAGTTGTATAAGAATTGCTCAATTTCTTTAACGCAAAATTATTTATCTCTGGAGTTTGCAATATAGCTGATATGAATGAAACAGTCATTGATTTTACATAAGGAAGCTGGCGATTCTATAGTATTGCTTTTTCGATGAAGTTTTAAGCATGGAGTTAGAAAGTCCTTTTACCTCCATGGTTTTAAGTTTTTAAGTAAGGTAAATTATTGTAGTGTTGTGATAATTTTAAAAATATCGCCGCTGAATGAAAGAAATAGAATTTTTTTATGAATGAATTATTCACTGCTTTGGCGATTTATATTTCGATGACATGACACTAATTTGCATGACACTAATTTGCATAAAGTTCATTTGTTTTCGATGCAAATGTCAATTTGTTTTCGATGTTCATTTGTTTGCCTAAAGTTTTCAAATATATTGAATTATTGTAGTATTGTGATAATTTTAAAAATATCACAGCTGAATGCATCGCATTTTAGAGATGTTTAAATAAAATTGCATTTCAGTTGGAAAGTGTTTCATAATCAATGTTTTATGCATGATTGATCTTTCTTGTTTTAACATAAAACATGCTTATAGAACACGTTTACAATTGAAGGTCGCATTAGATCAAATAAACTCGTAACTCTGCAAAGAAATAATTATTTCTGTGACACATTTGAAGCTAATTACAACGATACTAGGTATACAACGAAACCAATTACAATTTGAAATTAATTTACAACGATTAAAAAAAAGGCCAAGATAATTATTACTGTCGGAACTTACGCAATGTATTTGGCTATGATTGAATCTTTGTCTCCAATTTCCAAACGTTTTGATGTTTCCAAACGTTTTGATGTTTTGACACGAATTACAACGATACTAGGTATACAACGAAACCAATTACAATTTGAAATTAATTTACAACGATTAAAAAAAGGCCAAGATAATTATTACTGTCGGAACTTACGCAATGTATTTGGCTATGATTGAATCTTTGTCTCCAATTTCCAAACGTTTTGATGTTTCCAAACGTTTTGATGTTTTGACACGAATTACAACGATACTAGGTATACAATGAAACCAATTACAATTTGAAATTAATTTACAACGATTAAAAAAAAGGCCAAGATAATTATTACTGTCGGAACTTACGCAATGTATTTGGCTATGATTGAATCTTTGTCTCCAATTTCCAAACGTTTTGATGTTTCCAAACGTTTTGATGTTTTGAAGTCCAAATATTGTTTTCAGAACGCATGTTAATTGCGATCTGTAAATAGCAGAATCATTGTTGAACATCTCATGTGAATAATTATGTTTCGATGACAGCGGGAATTTGAAAGGAACATTCCCTATTCTTTTAGAAACAATATGTTTCAGTAAAGTATATTAAATATTTAAAAGAATAAAAATAGATCTATTGTTACTCACTTTGGTGCAGTTGTAAAGAACTCATGCTTCAACTGGTGAACAATAGGATGTAAATCAATGATAGTTCACGTTATGTACGTGGACCGGTTGTGGAGATTTAACTTTCTTCAAATTGTATATCAAGGGGAATAACTTTGCAAGGAAAAGCCCATGTGTACGTTAGGTCCATCTATATTATAATGACTATACCCGATCGGATAAACGTGATTGAAGCTTACCCTAGAAGATAATTTAAAAATTCAGGAAACTCGAAAAAAGCGAGATAGACGGAAAAAACCAATTATAAAATTCTACAGCTTTACATAACGAGTAGGAAAATAAAACTGTTGCAGAAGGCATTTTTCATACAATATGGTTACTGGGGAAGGGATATTCTAGTCAGTAACAGTAAAATATACAACACTTACAGACACACGAATCTGGTCGCGGTAGCCCAGTGGTTAGCGCACGGGAATTGCACTCGGTAGGCCCGGGTTTGATTCCCGCCACTGCCAAAAGCACCGCCGTGTTCAAGCGGAGTACGATCACGTTAAACATGTGGATCCGTAAGTCCTTCCGAGAGGTGGGTAGTATGGGAAGGATGGAGCGGTTCCTGTGGATACCTTCCCAACTGGGTTCCGGTCCAAATTGGGTGGCATTTCCCGGAAGTCCAAACAGTTGTCTTACACCTTTCTGGTAGGTCGGACGGCCTGGGTCTCAACAACAACAACGCAAACGAATCTAATGTACAACCTGCTCAAGATGTCCCCCGTCACCAACAGGGGACATTTGAATCCATGTATGCTGACGAACATTACAGGTTTAGCCGTGTTACAGTCTTTGATGATAGGACTTTTTATCATTCATTTTCCTTACGTTATCCTTACTTTTTTAATTCTCTGCTAGTAGCACGGCAATAGCTTTCATTCGATTGATCATGGTTACTTTACTATAGATATACTTAACCTATGCACTCATAGACCTTTCTTATAAAGTTATTGGAGTGCTTAAGGGGGGGACACTCTATATTGCTTCCTAGGGACACTGTATATTGTTATGTATGGTAGGGAAATTAAATATTTACAAATAAATAAATGTCTCAATCTTAAATTTTTTGACTACTCGATAAGATTTTAACACTTCGAATTGCTTTTATGCTTTGGGAGAATTTGCTTTGGGAGAATGAATTTAAAGGAATCGTTCCAATCAGAAATCATTCCGAAATGTATGTGTCCATGATTGAATCTTTGTTTCCAGTTTCGAAATGATATTTCCTTTTCAATCGCAAAAATAAATTTTGAGATTCTGCCTTACGTGTCAAGTGCAATCTGTTTGGAGCGTAGATCCGTTTCAACGTTTCGTGGAACGTATTACGTTAAGACGTCAGCCGGGCTTTTGAAGGATCATTAGTTGCTGTTTGAAGAATTCAGACGCAGAATGGATGGTGTAAAATAATTAAAATATAATCACAGATGTAGACATTTCTGTTCAGTATTTTTGTAAGGTAATCCAAGTAATTTTTACATGGTCGGGGTAGTGCGGCTGGTAGCAAGTCTGGGCGCAATCCAGGTGGCTCAGATTCAACCATTCCGACGGTTCCGATCGATTGTTGTTTTGAGTTCACATTAAATGTAGTAATCAGTGCACTTTTATACAATTACTTTCTACTGATATTATATGAAGGATATTTTTTCCAGAGAATTTTCGAGCTCGACATTATGAATGAAATGCTATCGCTATGCCGTTAAGTGTGCTTGAAAGCTCGGTATCTATCTGCAATGGGAGCGCGATCCTCAAATTAGGTGGTTAAGGTTGACACATACTATGGTGAAAATAGTTATTGAACTTTTGGATCTGATGACAGGCTCAGACTAAAATTTTGATAGACTTGAGTCAATTTTTAATTCAAATGTAATGATCTCATGGACGGTAAATTGGTACTTTTTGCTTTTGCTTTCCATGTCATCTGAAGAGGTTTCTTTGGACACAATCGTTGTAGGCAAATTTTATTACGACAACTCTTCTAAAATTTCTACACGGGCATACATCTTATTACCTAAATTATCTCCATCTGCGTGAAATGTCGAACATTTTCAATTCTGTCTCTCACTGAATTCAGTTGTCTTTTTGACTCTGACTTGCATCTCTCCAAATTTCACTCCTGGTTCCGCCTTCATATCTCCCCCTTGATTCAATTGGCTGTTGAGATTGTGTGAGGAAATTGCTATTGGCCGTTGATACATTAGGCGCACCTGTTTGAGGCCTCAAAGATCACGTAATCTTTCGATGTCTGTGGGAATTCTTCACTGCCTATCATAAATTAAATATAGTTTAATGTCAGTCCTTGGCATCTCGCCGGTCTGCTGTCTTGTCAGCAAGAGCTAACTTTTATTGCATATGTCTCGACTTTTATATTTTTTGGTACCATAGCATCCTAATATGAAATATTCCGTAACTGTCAGAGTCTGCCATATCTGACATCAGAATCTAGAAGGTTATTTATTGAGCGCATGATTTTGTACACACTATTATGATATCAAACCCAAATTAATTATTTAATCTAATCTAAATATTTAAATAACCATTTTTAACCACACACACAAGTGGCCTTGCCATAGTTTCGTCTTGTAAATCGCGGAAGTTCTAAAATAGCTTTTGTAGTAAGGCTGTGTTTGGAATTGGGGGGAAATCTCTTGCCAAATGGAAATTCTTGAAAGTTTTCTTTTTTGTTCTAGAAGTTTTGTTATATCTATCAGAAAACGTGAATTTTCTTTTCAAATTAAAAATTTTCAAGGAATATTTCATATAGTATAAATTGGTAATGGAATTTTCACATGTATTTTTGAATATCCTATTATGATATTGAATATCAGGTCTGAGGAAATATATAAAATTTTCATATGTGGAGACCAATTTGCAGTTGTAATATTAGAACTAAATAAGAATAATGACTGGAATGATGATAATAAGAACTTATTAAGCCTACCACAGCTCAAAGAGGAATCAGCAATATCTTTCCTGAAGGGAATAATGCAATGTGCCTGTATACATTTGTGAACTGGTTACAAAAGTCGGTTCAAAATTCAATTTTCGTTTCCAGATCCCTAATCCGTGGTTAATTCATTCTCAATTGTCTCTCTCTTGCATATGAAATGCAATTTGTATGGAAAATAATTCCTTTTCGATGATCTGCGCAAAGGATTTGTGAGGTCTAAATAACTTTTTGATTATTATTTCCTTCAGTTTGCATTACAATTTGTGTTTACTTAAACTAACAATTCTAACTGGTTCGGTTGATAGACCAATAACCGAGCTGATCAGCATTTTCTGCGTTTCTAAGGTAGAGTAGGAATAAGTTTTGGATCGTGAGAATTCCAGTGGGTTCTTGAGTAGAATGGTTCTCTGAGAGTTTCAGAGGAAGGAAAGAGGAAGGATAGGTCGATGGTTGAATTATTCTAGTAGGAATTTGATGTGGATGAGTGCGAAATTTGGCCAGCAGCCTTGTGGAAGGAAATCTATTTAGATACCACTATGACTAGGAAGATTCTAGTATCCGGGGTTTGGTCGCAATACGAGGTGAGTTAAAAGAAAACCAGTGGTAAGCATAAAAGCTTTAGAATCGTCACCATTTAAGAGTAATCATCACCAGGCAAGTGATGTTGTTGAGACCCAGATCGTCCGACCTACCAAAAAGGTATAAGGTAACTCTTTGGACGGCCGGGTAGGCAAGTGATGTGTAGTATATTGAATATAATTGTAAATTATTCTGGGCGTGTGCAATAAAAAGTATGGTCTATATTATCAATTGCCTTAAACAGCCAGCTGTTGCAACTTCTGGGAAGTTTACAATACATTGAGTTTGATATAAAACAGTGATGCTCTTTGTTGTTGCCCTCCGACCGAAAGGTTTGAATATCGAAGATCCATCCTCCATAACGACCTCTAAAGATGTGAAAGAGATATGTGGTCTTTCCAGATTATGCATAGGCGTCAGCAGAGGATTTGCAAAGAATCATGAACTGCTATTTGGGAAATTAGATCTTAAATTAAAGGATAATACCAAAGACTTTTGAATATTAGAATAAACATTTCAAAAATACGTATTATAATATCCGCAATAATCCAACTAAATATTTCACCTAAAAATATTTTGTGCTTAAGAGAAGTTAGTTTCATCAGACATAATAGATTGATCAAAGTGAATCAATTTACCTCCAAATATAAAAAATATTCGTTACTATGTTACTTTGGATTTTAAGCATTATAATAGATCACATGTGTAAATTGCATGAGAATCGATTACATAATTAAGGAGTTATCTCAAAACATTTATCACTGACACACCTTTTGCCTCACAGATTGCGATATATTAAGTCGACCACTTTTATTAATGCAATCTTGTACAACATTAGACAACACGCATGTTGACGCAATCTGTACAACATTAGACAACATAACACCTAAAATGCAGTTAGTTTTTAGTACAGTTATGATCGGAAAATGTATTGCAGTTTTGGGAGTAAGCAGGCTTTCTTCTTATCCTAGGCTTAATGAACCAGTTTTGTAAAACATTTATCAGTACCACATATCCAAATTTCATATTGTTAAAATGTTAATAAAAAATTGCTGTGAAATCATGGTAAAGGGCGTTATCTGTATACAAAGTTTTCCATGTCCTTATGCATCCCTGTAACTTTTAATTGAAGTTTCCTAGAGCTGCAAAAGCAGTACTTGCAAGTAGGAACGCGACTACTTGAAAAAGTTTGCAATGTCTCTAATGCCGAATGGAAAAAGTTAGAATTCTTGTCTCGAAAACGGAGCAAGATAGGCGGAAATTTTCGGTTACAATGCTGTAAATCGTTCTCTATTCAGTTTGAAAAGATGTACTGCTTGCAGATAACATATACACAGACGATAATTAACGAAGTCAATGAAAATCGATAATTTCAGTTCTACATTATTTAGCTGCAATTTTTACACATTTAATAATTACTACAAAAAAGGAAAATTTAATTAAATTAAAAGTAACTTAATGCACAGATTATTATTTTTCCATGCATATTTATCACCATTTCATTTAGAAATACTTCAGTAATAAACGAGATATTTGCATAATTATCGCTTTTTAGTCTACCTTATTGTTTAACTTCATGTGCATAATTATTTTCAAACCGCAAATAATATGTACTAAAATATGTACACGAAGTCTTTCTATACTACATAGAGAACGCAATATGACTTTGCAATTGTAATTTTTCTTTATTTTTGATATAGTAATTCTAACTTCTTCAATTCGTCATCTGAGGTGTAACAAACTTTTTTAACCCATAGCTTATAGTCACTTTCATATTCATTAACTCTATTTCTACCGTTTTAGAACAATTCAGTCGAAAGTTAAAGGAATGTTTGAGGACGTAAGTGGAAACCTTGTACAATAAGATTGGTTACACAGTGGGGCTCACTTATAGCGAGCTGAGATACCGCTAATTATCTGCTATAACGAAATGTTCTTTCATCACCTACTAGTTTGCTTTAAAATTTCTCGTCTCTGGAGCCGCGCTTCGCAACTTGTTACCTGAGGTCGATTTACGTTCGTCAGAGTTTTTTCAAATGTATCTACACCTAAAATTGTTCGATCAATCAAATCTGCATTGAATTTTTCGTACGTTTTCCACTTACAATTTTCATTAAAATTTCAATATATCTAAAATTGCACAAAATACGGTTCAATCCCTAATGAAAAGTACAATAAATATACTGCACAAGTGATCAATTCTGTATTGAATAAAACTTGCATTATATTGTTTGTAATTAAATTTGTATTTGTACAATTTTTTAGCATTTTAAATAATAAAACTCTTCAGCATCGTATAATTTAACTCGTAATAATATAATGCAGATAAATTATATATATAACACAAAATTGAAAGCAGACACATTTATATCCGTATACAGGGACCGCCTTTAAGAAGCAAAGTCCAAAAACTCTGTTAAGAAATATCCATGAGTATACACGTATACACGTTAGGTACTACACGTTAGGTACATTTATGGAACTATCTCCGATCGAATAAAGTAATTGTAGAGCACCTAGAAGAAAATTAAAGAAGTTAAGAACACGACATCTGCAGCAAAGCGAGGTAGAAGATAAATGTGTAAAGTTCTAGACGACTGTTTGATTAGTAGAAATCGACATCAAGAATAGGCGAAACACGTGTATGGAAAGCAATAAATAGCCGTCGAAAAGGCCCATCATCAGGAACTATAACATGGTCACAACTGCAATGCTTGTTAAAATATGCAGTAATATGATTTCTTGAATTCAAAAATAAATTATTGATGATGGAAGAAATTTTTAATTGGCCGTACATTAGATTCCTGTTTGTTTAAGAGTTCTATTTTCTAAATTTCTGAATAGGATATCCATTCGTTAATAACGATATTGGTTGAAAAAAAAATTCCTTCTGTCACAGTTTCAGAGACCATAGCCACTTTACTATAGATAAACCTAACATGTACACTCATGGATTTTTCTTAATAAAGTTTTCTGAGTACTTCAGATATTTCTTAACATATCATTTTACATATTAATACGAGATATATGTGATATATTTTTCTTTGCATTTTCTTTGAAAAAGCCGTAAAACATCTACATAGAACAAATAACCTGCGTCACTGTTTTAAATCATAAATAGTGAAGTATATTTAACGATGTATGGAAATCGTGAGCCGTGCAGTTAATTTGCAATGCGTAGTTGGGTAACGGAGATATATTACTCTTCCAATGTGGGCTGCCGCGAAATTTTAAGAACAACTGCCTTACGGCATTGCAAACTTGCATCTTTAATTTTACAGTCCTGTTACAAACAGATTGGATGTAATAAAAATGTACTGAGATCTGGATGATTGCGAGGTTTTCTCCCCAGGAAACAATATTATATTTGTATTTCAAAGCTGTGTTATGTAAGTTATTGCGCTATCGTTATGCTTAAAGTGTTTTCAGCATCAGTGGAGTGAACATTTATTTTTTATATGTCGCTGCAAAACTTTCATTCTCTAAGCTGTAATAAGTGATGAAATCGACGAATTAAATACATTCAGCGGCAGAAAACATTATTTATCATCAATTTTTCTTTTTCTTTTAGATGGGGATAAAGTGATAAACGAACACGCCAAAAGAAATTTTCAGAGATACAAGAATCCAAGCCAAATACAGGAAAATGCACGTTGCTTAAAACAAAAAGAAGGTAAAAAGACCTATAGTGCGACTTATGGTGAAAATATTCGTATGGTGCGATCAAAATTTATAAGCATTAAGACCCTGAAAAAATACTAATTTCATTATTTTTGTATTTGTACGGAAAGAGTAAAAATGTAGAGTTTCTATTGTCTCAATTTAAAAAAAGTATTGAACAAAAATATGCGATTTTTTTTCTGAAATTAAAACACACAATATACAGAAAAAAAATAACATGGCTGCTATATTTATACTTTAAATGGAAGGGTGTGGAAACATGCGAGTGATAGAATTAAAAAAATGTCGAATAGTTACGCCTAATTGAAGGTAGAGTGGTACTAAGAGAAAAGTGCAAAAATTAAAGGGGTATGCACTCCAAATTAGTTTTACCGAAAGTATACTGTTGCAAATATCTAAAATGTCCTCATGTCCTATTGCTACAGCAGTAATTTTGTCGCGAAGAAAAGGCAAAATTCGAGGGGTAAATCATTATATTTCGCGGAAATTTCTCAGCTGAAGATATACACTAACATTTCTGTGGGTCCGTAAGTCCTTCCGAGAGGTTGGTGGTAGGGGAAGGAGGGTACGGTCCCTGTGGATGCCTCCCCCACTGGGTTCCGGTGTAAATTGGGTGGCACTTCCCGGCCGTCCAAACAGTTACCTTACACCTTTCTGGTAGGTCGGACGGTCTGGGTCTCAACAACAACTAACATTTCTAACAAAAAGTCTACCAGTTAAGAAGCAATATTACAAATATAACTCAATAAGTAAAATATATTTTGTGCGAAGGGTAAGGTAAACTTGAGCATCGTATATAAGCACAAATAAAATGACAAGAAAGAGCAATCATGCTTAAAGCATTGATTATGAAACACTTTCCAACTTCAATGCAATTTTATTTAAAAAAGTCTAAAATGCAATACATTCTCCTCGGTAATATTTTAAAACTTATCACAATACTACATTAATTTATTGTATTTGAAAACTTAAACCTTCATTGAAAAAAATGAACTTCATTCAAATGACGGCATTTAAATATAAATTGCCTGGTTTAAATATCTCTAAAATGCGATACATTCCACGGTAATATTTTAAAAACTATCATAATACTACGATAATTAATTATATTTGAAAACTTCATCGAAAACAACTGAAATTAATTCAAATGACGTCATAGAAAAAATAACACGCCTGAATCTCTCTATAAAAACAGCATTTCATTCATAACTTTTTCCCATTCATTTCATTCATCACAATACTATAATGATTTATTTTATTTAAAAATTAAGACCATGGAGCTACAAGTAATTAAACTCTATGCTAAAACTTCATCGAAAAAAATCGTCCTTATCTTTTTAAAATCAATGAATATTTCATTCATATCAGCCATGCAGACTCCATGGGCTAAATTACTTTGTGTTAAAGAAATACAGCAATTCTAATACAACTCATTCTACATATTTTGCTGTTTACAATTTACATAAGTGAAAAATAGGCTTCGCTGTAGAAATAATCAAATTTGGATAATCATTTAAACTCAAATATATTGTATTTGCGTTGTTTCAGTATGTAGATGCACAGAGTTTAAGCAAAAATAAAGTAGTTTTAGGACGGATACAACACTCAATATGAATTAAAAAGAACTTGAAAAATCACGATTTTGAAGCAAGATGGATGCCATATATCATTTTGAAGTGGGTCATGTGATCTTTTCAATTCATGGTCACGTGATCGTTTCATATAAGAGGTGTAATTATTATTTTAATTTTTATTTTAAAAAGCTACTGAATATATTTTGCTGAATTTTTTTTTATATATTTTATGGAATAATTTGAACATTATCTAAAATTTTCGAAGCAATTTGTGAATTTTAAATCCGCTTAAAAAATGTTTGAAAAATTAGGTCCCATAGGGTTCAATGTATTTCATTTTTTCAACCCGGGTTCAATCCAAAACTAATTGGGTGTTATTATTTATTTATATTCCCATAGGTCCTACAGACCGTCTGAACAACATACTAAAATTTCATTTTGATTAAGTAATTTTTGCGGCAGTTATCGTGCTAACGGACAGACAGACAGACAGACAGAATGAACAAAGTCATAAACACTTTTCAACTTTGTTGTAAAGTGTTAACAAGAGATTGGCGTGAGCTAAGACGCAACAGGAATATGTCGACAACGCGAGTGAAGTCTGGAAAAGACTAAATGAGTAACAATTTCAGAAATACTTAAGACTTTTTTCAGAATAACCAAAGCCAAATACAGGACAATGCACGTTGCATTTGACGAAAAATAGGTGAAAACGAGACATAAGAGCCCCAAAGGAATAGAACGAAGAAAGGGGAATTTTACAATGGAGTCCGCCAGACAGCGGACAAAAATGAAGTACTGGATAACTCTACCTAAATTAGTACAAGAATAAATGTAACTATTACGAATATCAATAAACACTATATTACAATTTTTTAAACTAATATTTACGTTTATAGACTATTCAAATTCTGGCAATATTATCAACGTCTTTACATGAAATCAAGATGTTCATTTAAGCGGGCATCCTTTTAATACATTACATTGTACACATGCTTTGTTTGTGCAATGCAGTGTCTGTTGTCCTGTGGCACGTTTTTAACACTTTACAACAAAGTTGAAAAGCGTTTATGACTTTGTTCATTCATTCTGTCTGTCTGTCTGTCTGTCCGTTATCACGATAACTGCCGTAAAAATGACTTAATCAAAATGAAATTTTAGTATGTTGTTCAGAGGGTCTGTAGGACTTATGGGAATATAAATGAATATTATCACCCAATTAGTTTTAGATTTAAACCGGGTTGAAAAAATTAAATACATTGAGCACTATGAGACCTAATTTTTCAAACATTTTTTAAGTGGATTTAAAATTCACAAATTGCTTCGAAAATTTTAGGTAATATTCAAATTATTCCATAAAATATATAAAAAAATATTCAGCAAAATATATTCAGTAGTTTTTTAAATAAAAATTAAAATAATAATTACACCTCTTATATGAAGCGATCACGTGACCATGATGTGAAAAGATCACGTGACCCACTTCAAAATAAAATATGGCATCCATCTTATCTGAAAATCGTGATATTTAAAGTTCTTCTTAATTCATATTGAGTGTTGTATTCGTCCAAAAACTGCTTTATTTTTTCTTAAATTCTGTGCATCTACATACTGAAGCAACGCAATTACAATATATTTGAGTTTAAATGATCATCCAAATTTGATTATGTCTACAGCGAAGCCTATTTTTCACTTATGTAAAATGTAAACAGAAAAATATGTAGGATGAGTTGTTCAAGAATTGCTGTATTTTTTTAAAGCAAAGGTATTTATAGCAAAGGTATTAGCTCATGGAGTCTGCATAGCTGATATGAATGAAATATTCATTGATTTTATAGAGAGAAGGACGATTTTTTTATGAAGTTTTAAGCATAGAGTTTAATTACTTGTAGCTCCATGGTCTTACGTTTTTAAATAAAATAAATTATTTTAGTACTGTGATGAATGAAATGATTGGGAAAATGTTATGAATGAAATGCTACTTTTATAGAGAGAACCAGGCGTGTTATTTTTTCTATGACGTCATTTGAATGAATTTCAGTTGTTTTCGATGAAGTTTTCAAATATAATAAATTATCGTAGTATTATGATAATTCTAAAATTATTACCGAGGAATGTATCGCATTTTAGAGATGTTTAAACCAGGCAATTTATATTTCAATGCCGCCATTTGAATGAAGTTCATTTTTTTCGATGAAGGTTTAAGTTTTCAAATATAATAAATTAATGTAGTATTGTGATAATTTTTAAAATATTACTTAGGAATATATTGCATTTTAGAGATGTTTAAATAAAATTGCATTGAATTTGGAAAGTGTTTCATAATCAATGCTTTAAGCATGACTGATCTTTCTTGTTATAATTATTAACACTTTACAACAAAGTTGAAAAATGTTTATGACTTTGCTCATTCTGTCTGTCTGCCTGTCCGTTATTACGATAACTGCCGTAAAAATGACTTAATCCAAATGAAATTTTAGTATGTTGTTCAGACGGTCTGTGGGACATACGGGAATATAAATGAATAATATCACCCAATTAGTTGTGGATTGAACCCGGGTTGACAAAATGAAATACATTGAACCCTATGGGACCTAATTTTTCAAACATTTTTTAAGCGGATTTAAAATTCCCAAATTGTTTAAAAAATTTTAGGTAATATTCAAGTTATTCCATAAAATATATAAAAAAGATTTCAGCAAAATATATTGAGTAGTTTTTTAAATTACAATAATAATTACATCTCTTATATGAAGCGATCACGTGACCCACTTCAAGATGAAATATGGCATCCATCTTGTCTCAAAATCGTGATTTTAAAAGTTCTTTTTAATTCATATTGAGTGTTGTATCCGTCCTAAAACCGTTTTATTTTTGCTTAAATTCTGTGCATCTACATACATACTGAAGCAACGCAATTACAATATATTTGACTTTAAATGATCATCCAAATTTGATTATGTCTAAAACGAAGCCTATTTTTCACTTATGTAAATGAAAACAGCAAAATATGTTGAACGAGTTGTATAAGAATTGCTGTATTTCTTTAACGCAAAATTATTTAGCTCATGGGGCCTGCATAGCTGATATGAATGAAATATTCATTAATTTTACAGAGAAGGACGGTTTTTTGCAATTCAGTTTTAAGCATTGAGTTTAATTACTTTGTCTTAAGTTTTTGAATAAAATAAATTATTATAGTATTGTGATGAATGAAATGAATGGGAAAATGCTTATGAATGAAATTCTGCTTTTATAGGGAGAGCCAGGCGTGTTATATTTCGATGGCGGCATTTGAATAAATTTCAGTTGTTTTTTATGAAGTTTTCAAATATAATAAATTATTGTAGTATTATGATAATATTAAAAACATTAACGAGAAGTTAGGCGATTTATATTTAATTGACCTCATTTGAATGAAGTTCATTTTTTTCGATGAACTTTTAAGTTTTCAAATATTATAAATTAATGTAGTATTGTGATAATTTTTAAAATATTACCGAGGAATATATCGCATTTTAGAGATGGTTAAATGAAATTGCATTGAAGTTGGAAAGTGTTTCATAATCCTTGCTTTATGCATGATTTATCTTTCTTGTTAAATTTAGAAAAGGATCGTGGGGTATCGATACTGTGGGTATTACCTAACAACGGATGGCGAATTTCTGTAACTAGGCAAGCGATTTATCTTTCTTATTTCAGAAGTCCGTAAAACCTTTGCTAACACGAAAGTTTTTTATACTCGTTTTCTATGAATAAAAAAGCAAACAAATCTTCGTCGTCTAAAATGTTAAAGAATTTAATATATCTGATATTCGCGAAATTTCTGAAAATATCTTAAAATTCGGAAATAAAAATAGCAGAAATTCGCGCTAAAAATCTAAAAATTATAATAGAAATTAGGCAATAACAGGAAAAAAATCTGAAAATCACGAATATAATTAATATTCGCCAAATTTCAGAAAATCCCCTAAAATTTGCGGAAATTCGCTCATCGAAATAATTACTGCACTATCTATTACGTTTCTTCGAGGTAAAACTATATTAGCAGGCAACAATTGTTATTATTTAAAGGTCCGGATTGCTTGGCAACAAATTTAGTGGTTTTGGCGACAGATTTGGTTAGCACCGCCAACTTGACGATCTTGGGGCAAGTTGGCGAAATTCCAAAGCTTTTCGAATTTTGTAGCTTGATTAAGAATGTTCAAAGTTATGTGGATTTTTCGAGATTTACAGATTTTGAGAATATGTTAGTATTTTAAAATATTATTTTTTGTGAATGAGTTGAACATTTAATTATTATTTTACTGTAAATGATATTTGTTTTGTGACATTGTTAAATAGATAGACTATATATTGTTTCTGTTTACACTTACTGCTGCTTAGTTATCCATAAATTCAAACCCATTCTTATATCCGGAGAATACAACTACATTGAGAGGATACATTGTAATAATATATATATAAAGTTTGACGTTTTATTATTATTAAAGGTACAGTTCAGCCCATTTATAGTTTTGCTACATTGCTTTATATTATCTTTTCAGTAATGGAGGATTCGAAAAGTTTCTGTTTGGAAAACAGCAAGCATAAAAAACAATAAATGTTTGCATACATAAAATGTAGCAGACGTAAACTAGTTTGAGTCAAAATAGAAACCTTGATTTGGTACATCAATAAATCTAGTTTAAGAAGACAGGAACAATGGCTAACGCTACGTGAAAGTTACGCACTTATTGAAGTTATATCGTAGAAGTACTACATCTAAAACTTTCGAGAAGAATACTTAATATTATAAATATAAAAATATCGCTTAAACTGGTGTTTAAAATTCTTAAAATAAAAATATTTTATTGGTAACAGCATAAAGATTGTCTCAACTGGGTTCAAAAACAAAGAACAGTCTTATTTGCCAGGATAATTGAAATAAAGCAGTTACTACAGAAAATGTAGGAAAGGAAAAAGCCGTCAAATTATCATTTTTTTCAGATTGGTAAGATCTACCGTTCTGAATCACTTGAATATTTTTTGGTAAGCAGAGATTTTTCTGTTTATGGTGAAATAACGGTTATGTCTCAATTGTCTTAACTAAAAAAGGTTATTTTTTTTAATTACAAATTGATTTTAATCAATATACAAAAATTTACCGGTATTTACATAGTTACAGCTCTTGCAGAGTCAACTTCGACAATAAGAGCTTGCAATTCGTCCCAGTAGCTTAACGGTAGAACGTCGGCTGACCAGTTCGAAGATTTAAGGTGCGATTCCCAGTTGGGGAAGCAAGATCAATTTACAATGGCGTACAAATAAATGAACCCTGTAGGTTAGTGCAAAGATGTCGGGGGTATAAAAGTGATCCTGGTACGACTAGCACGAATTCAGTGGACTCTGGGAGATTGTGCGCCGATTTCAAATCGAGAGGATAACGATCACTCAAGAAGCTAACCTGGAAGATGAAAATAGGACCAGGAGACTAACCTGAAACAAAACTAGCAGGAGGTGGTCAGTCAGATTGTCAGATGCACACCAATCTGACAGTAGAGAGTGGAGAATGCAAAGTCCACTTCGACAACAAGAGTTTGCAATTTCATCCCAGTAGCTCAACGGTAGAGCATCGGCTGGCCAATCGGAGAATCTAGAGTTCGATTTCCGGTTGAGGAAGGTTTTTTACACTCTGTTTTAATTATTTTGACTATTCACTTTTTTGACATTTGAAACCAGTTGATGCATTTAATCAACTGCGGGTGTCAAGGAAGCATATTTATTTCAAAATATTTATTATTCTCGCAATCAAAGTTACTTGAAATGTTCACAAATTTCATGATCAAACAGTAAAATAATATATTCTATAAAATGTGTTTTAAAAAATCATTTTTCTTATCTGCATTATCAAAATGCTTTATTAAAATGAAATTCTTCATAGCTGTTACACATTTTTATCCCATCAGATAACTGGCATATTTTCAAAACGCGGTAAGTGCTATTAGGATAAATGTAGTATTTTTATGCAAATTGAATTCCTCCAGACCAAGACTGTTAAAGACTACTAAGTGCTACTAAAAGAAACTCATTATTTTTATGAAAAGTTTGCCCGTCTAGACAAGACAAAATGCAAAACCTCAAATTGACTTTAAACATTTTTTGTATCGGTTTTCCACTGAAAAATTGCTTATGATGTTTTGCCGCTTTATTGATTTTTGTTTGAATTTCCTTTTTAGAACAGACATTCTAAACATCCTTATGACATTTAAAAAATAATTTCCTTTCCATTTCTTTTCATTTGCATTAAATTCTAAACGATGCATATGGACAGTAACATTACTTATACGTCAAGTTTTAAGATGCAGTGTTATTCTTGAATATAATTTCTTGATAATGTCATCTTCCCATATGTGATTCCCTCTGTTTATCTGTACCAATGGGTGACGAATTTGGCCACAAAGTCGGCGCAGTATTGTCAGTTTGGCGAATTTTAGGAAATATCACTGAATTGACGATAACTTAATACGTATATCGGAAAATTAAATGTACATTTTTTCTATCCCTGTCGGTTTAAGGGAATTTCTAATTTAATATTCTTTATTATAAATGTAGTGTTTAACTGTTAGAGGACAAACTATACACTCATGTCCGAAAGTTAAGCATAATTCGTAAAATGCGAAAAATTCGGAGTTAATATGTATACAATGGTTCAAAATCAGCTGTAGAAAATTATGGGTTGAAGGTAAATCATTGTGCATATGAAAAACAGTTTAGTCGACATCGACGAGCGTAAAGCATCGGCGTACGTCGGAACGAGTATAAAACGGCCTCGAGCGATATGGCCGGTTGAGGCAGAATTCCGTAATTGCTGTGGTACGGAGCGTTATTAAAAATAAAAAAGGAACGAAATATGTCACAAAGATGCCAACTGGACATGTTTTTGAAGGGACGAATTATTGGAATGCTGGAACCCGGTCGATTCGAAACCGAAGCGTCTCGAATTCTGAATGTGTCTCAGTGTATGATCTCCAGATTGTGGCAAAGGTTCAAAACCACTGGAGATGTGAACCGGCGACTAGCACCAGGTCGGCCAAGGGTAAAAACCGCACGGCAAGACCGATATGTGGTGATAACTGAGCTACATCAGAGGAACCGTTCTGCCAGACAACTGGGTTCAGCCCTAAAAGACGCCACAGAAGTCACTGTTTCAAGACAAACTGCTTACAGGAGACTCAGACACGTTGGTCTCTATGCCAGAGGACCAGCAGTTTGCATTACCCTGACGTCTGCATAGAAATGGGCACGTTTACAGTGGAGTCTGGAACATCGACAGTGGAGTGGACAATAGTGGGACAATGTCATGTTCAGTGACTAGTCCAGTGTTAGCCTGCATACTGATTCTCGTCGTACCACGATCTGGAGAGAACGTGGAACGCGTTTTCACCCGGGAAACATCAGGGGAAAATATCGTTTTCCGTTTGGGGGAGTTATGGTCTGGGGAGGCATCATAATGGAAGGCCGCACATCGCACAGATATCCACATCTTAGACACGGGGTCGGTTACTGGTCAAAGATACAGAGACGACGTCCTTGAACCTACCGTTTGATTGTTTCGAAGTGCGGTTGGTCCTGATTTCATATTCATGGATGGTAACGTGCCTCCTGACCGTGCGGTCTTAGTCGACGACTTCCTTCAAACTGAAGATATCCAGCACATGCAGTATCCTGCGAACTTTCCTGATTTGAATTCAATAGAGCATGTGTTGGATATGCTCGGTAGACCCTTCTCTACCCACCCATCTCCGTTCAGTGATTGAAAACTGCTGTCCGTGAGGCTTGGAAATCTTTGAGAACACAACTCACCCAAACCCTCATTGTAAGTGTGGGAAATCGTTGTGCAGCATGCATGGCTACCCGAGGTTCCCACACACCGTATTACACTGCAGAATTATATTGTTTTAATCATTCTACTTCACTGAGGTTGACCCACGTATTGTAACCCTTTTCTTTGGATAATAAAAGTCATTATTATCCTTGTTTTGCATTGTTTTCTTCTTTTATAAACCTATTACACCCGCATACCGCGTTTCCTTCCATTCCGATGTAGATTTCCTGAAATTTTCACATGAACAGCAACTATGCTTAACTTTTGGACAGGAGTGTAAGTTCATTGGGTGCTTCGAAATAGTATTACGTCCTGGCATCCAGAAAATCGGCAAATGCACAATTCAACCTTATAAACGATTTATTGCATTATGTAGGGAATAGCTCCCACATAGGATTATTTTAATATATGATAATACAATTTTATAAAATAAGTTTCTTATACTCTCCATAACCCCTACCATTTGCATTAGAGAAAATTTTCATTAAGAGTATACTTTTTATTTCGACTTATTGGTGGTACGTTCTGAAACGACAATGAAAGAAAGATAAGTGCTACTAAAAAGACGAAGTACTTTTATGGAAATTCAGTCCCGATAGACTAAAAATAAGCGGTAAACCCCAAATCGACTTCAAAAAGTATTTGAATCGTCTTTCTACAAAGAAGTAACTCTTGATTTTAGAGAGATTTTCATTCCTTCTTGATAGTTTTTATTTTCATTCTAGCGTATACTCCATAGAAAGTTAAAAAACATTTCCTACAAAAAAAAAATCATCCTTTATTTTTAAAATAAAGCTCAAGTTTCTTTCAGCATTAAAAATAACAACGTATTAGATTTAAAACAAATGTTCTTATGTTTTCAGCATAAGGAAATGTGTAGTTTTACTTTTATATACACTCTAAGACAAAAAAATCGCCGCACCCCGCAAAATAATCCGATGGTAATGAAACTTTACATGCAAACACCTGTCGATCGAATATGCAAATGAATATAAATTCGCAGCCAGTGAATGAATTGTCGGAACTACAGCGCATTGAAACTGAGCACCATGGCGGTGTATATAAGGAGCGAACCTCGCTTTCAGAAACAAAATTTGCAGTGGATTTAGATTGCGTTTACGTACCTTCATTGTAACAATGCCTCGCAGGTGAATTCGCGGCCACTACGAGCAAAGAGGGCGTGTGGTCGGATCACAAAGAGGGCGTGAGGTCGGACTGCATGAGGCTGGATGGACACACCGAAAATTGCTCAGCATTTGGCTAGGAGCGATGCAGCAATTAGACGATGTTGGCAGTAACAGGTCCGGAATGGCAGATTTCAGCAGCCAACGGACAGCGGACGGACTAGAGCGACGACAGAACAGGAAGATAGAGTAATTGTGAGAACAGCTGTGACAGTACGAGATTCGTCGTTATCAACCATCCAACGTGTGACAAACACGGAAGTGACCACCCGGACCTTTAGTAGAAGACTAGGGGAGCGGAATCTATACTCGAGACGCCCATTACCCCGCGTACCACTGACCAGTATGCACCGTCAACAGCGATTGTAATGGAGCCGGGCCAGATCAACGTGGAATTGTTCGGATTGGGAATGAATTGCCTTCAGTGATGAGTCCGTTTCGAAGTGAGTCCCGACGACCAGCGCAGACGTGTCTGGAGACAACCGGGACATCGTCAGGATCTTGCAGCTACTGTCACATGCCACACGGCCCGACAACAGGGAGTTATGGTCCGGGGTGCCATTTCGTTTGATAGCCGAACCCCTTTGATAGCACTCCATGGCACCATCACAGCACAAGGGTACGTTGCCGACATTCTACGACCCGTTGTATTGCCATTCCTTTCGCGAGACCCCGGGCTTACATTTCAGCAAAATAATGCCAGGTCACACTTAGCACGCATCTCTATTGATTGTCTGCGTGCTTACGACACATTTCCTTGGGCAGCCAGATTCCCAGATCTCTCGTCTATTGAGCACATTTGGGCTGAGATGGGGCGTCGAATGCGACCATGCGACCATCCTAGATGGTAGACGAATTAGCACGCCAATTGGAGGCCATTTGGGACGACATCCCTCAGAACACTATTCGGCAACTTTATGCATCAATTCCACGTCGGGTAACAGCTTGTATCAAGGCTAGAGATGGACCAATACCATATTGACGTGCTCACGTTATGTAGATCTTTCAGTGCAATAAATCATCTAATTGTTCTGAAATTCTAATCATTTCTTTTTCTGTACATCCATATTACACGTACCAAATTTTGTCGCATTTAGATTATTCTTTCTTGATGAGTCGAATTTTTTAATTGTGTAATTTATTTCTTCTTCAATATATACAATGTGTGCTATAAATTGTGTAAAGATTATGAAAAACATTTTTTTAAATTAACTTTATATTTGTACTACATACATAGTCCAATGCATAAGGAAAGTATTGTGAATGGATCGAAAATTCGAGATTTTGACGGAAGAACACGTTTCAAGTTTCCATGAACTGGAATCAAATCTTGTGTGATGTGTGTGTGTGTGTGTGGATGCGATATTTCATGACCTACTGGAGCGTTTCAAACGCAATTTGTTAGGATTATTAGGATCGGTAAATACTGAAACCCTATTAATTTAAAACATAATGTTCGGAAAATCTCCACATTTTCCAATGAAATTTTGAAAATATAATTAAAAGATCAGAATCTTCAATTAATGTTACATAAATAACTTTTCTTATGTAATTTTTCATAATGTGATAAGGCTTTCACACCTCTGTGTTATTATTGTGTAAAGTATTGTTTTATTTCTGTGTGATTAAAAGTGTTAATTTTTCCATATAAATGTATTTCGACATGTTGTCAACTCATTGACTCCTAAGGGAAGTGAACTCTTATATTGCGAAATTGTTTATGTTCCAGAAAAATATTAATAAAATAATTTTGTATTTTCGCTTCTCAGTCGCTAGTTGAAAACTTGCAGGTTTTGCGCACGCGTCAATTTGAAAAAGAATTTGGCGGTAGTGTTGAAGAGGCGTTGGAACAGAGGAGTGGTGTTAGAACGCACGTCGGATCATGAATGGGAGAATGAAAAGTTCTAATTGTGATTTGTTAAAATATAGTTACGAATTAAAAATTTAATAACAAGACATAGTTCAAGACATAGTAGCAATAACACGACATAGTTGTTTTTGTTCGGATATGGCCCAGGAGAAGACACGATTGTCGTTCTTGCAAAAATGTACTCCCGGGCTTGTGAAGAAATGGAGTCTTGTTATGATGGAATAAAGTATTTTTCCTTTGGGTCGGCTTCGAGATGCAATTAAAGCTAAGTAGCTATTTATGGCGATTGTTTATGCCTGGCCCCTCTTCGTGTGGATATAGTCGAGTTGTGTTGAAGACCTAGACCGTCTGACTCATCCAGGGGACTTGAGCAACTATTTGGACGGCCGGGAGTAGTCGAGTTGTGTGGAATAGTTTATCGAAGTCTGGACTCCACTAGTTCCTGAGCGAAATCGAATGTTTTCGGTAGTGTTGTTGTTGTTGAGACCCAGACCGTCCGACCTACCAGAAAGGTGTAAGGTAACTGTATGGACGGCCGGGAAGTGCCTACCCAATTTAGACCGGAACCCAGTGGGGGAGGCATCCACAGGGACCGTACCCTCCTTCCCCTACCACCAACCTCTCGGAAGGACTTACGGACCCACATGTTTAACGTGATCGTACTCCGCATGAACACGGCGGCATTTGTGGCAGCGTGCAAATCTAGCGCGCAAACCACGGGGATACCGCACCCGAGATGGCCAACAGCACGCGGCGTTCCGAGGTGGTCACCCACCAAGTACTAAGTCCAGTTGTTTTCTTCGTGTATCTATTACCAAAAAACTCAATTCCTTGACCTCCTATCTAGCGAAGAGTTTCCTTGTGTTCAGCCAAGATTTCACCTGTTTCTTCAGTGTGTATCCATTTTCCCTTGTTTGGTGCAAGAACTGTTCTGTGTAGAGATTCCTAAATTTGATCCAGGTCCCTACGTGTTAATTGTTGTGCCTTAAAGAGACAAGGTAACCTTTTGTTTAATTTTATTCTCATGAGATAGAATATTATTATTAATCCAATCTGAAATTTAAAGTATTGATTGCTGCCTTGAGTATGAAATGGTTATTCTAAAGTGTTATGTGATTTAAATATAATATGACAGATATTATGTTATTTTTGTATGTCAGTAAATATATGTGTTCTCTCTGTTCCTCTTCCTCCAGGGGTGGGTCTTAATTGCCACCCTACCGAGTGTAATTCTGAGTTATTGCGTAACTGTTTAATGTACTATTTCCCACTATTTTGATTACTGCCTTGTTTATTTTTAAATTCAATAAATGTGTTTAATTCTAACTTGTATCTTGACTGTGGTTTCCCAAACCGACGCCACAGATTTTGGTGCCGTGACCAGGATTCGAACCTGGGTTATTGCGGATAAGGAGGAAGAAAATTTAAAACGCTATCTAGAACCGTTCTTAAGATATTTAACATATTTCAAATAAACTTATAAAAAATTACTTAACACTAGAAAAGTATTATTATTTGTACGACAAATTTGTTAACATCTTTTCTATGAATTTAGTTCATTACATTTATGAGAGGATACTTTGTGTAAAGCTTTGTATTTTACCGTCCAACAGAACAGGTATATATCTAGTATAGTAATATAAATTAGCCGAAATGTATTCAATTTATTGCGCAACAGGCCTTTTGCAAGAACTAGTGCAAGCGTTGTGGTCAGGTATGTGCTTATTTAATATGGTAGCAGGTCTTAGATTATTTCGATAACAAATAGTCTCATACGGCAAATCTCTCACATTTTGCTCGATCTTTCGCAAATAAATATGCAAATTGCTGTAATTGAATAATAAGTAGTTTATATTGTTAATAAATGATTTATTGTTAAAGATAAAATGGTTCAATCATTTTAGTATTATGTTAATTAATATTCCTTTACAGAACTCACGCTAAAGAAAATAATTGATGGGTTTTAATAGCGGCAAACAACACAATGTTTAGATTAATAATAATATTCCACAATGTACGAATTTACGGCCATGTAAATGAGCTTTGCATTTAATAATTCAAGTTCCTATCTTATTTAGTTTACTGCGCCACACTCATCTTAATCGAAAATTGGCTCAGTCAGGTTATATCCCGTGGTCGATACTATAGGTACTCAAAATTTCAACATTCTAGGTTTCCGAGGAATTGTGAAGGGGCTGGAAATACTTTTTGATCAGTTCCCTCATGTTATTCGCCCCGAAGGAGAAATCGAAAACCCTACTCTGTTTGGTTCATTCTGTTCCGTGGTCGATACCAGAAATGTGTCTTCTATGTTTCAGCTTTCTATGTCACCCTATAAGGGCGTAAACCCCCAGGTCGTCCCTACTAGTGGAAATTAATCTATGTCTCCATAGAGTCTTTTCGAAGAAACACCATCTCCTTCACCACTGGGAGGATAAATCGAAAATCCGGCTTCATTACGTTCTGTCCCGTAATTAATACTATAAATGTCCAAAGGTTCGGCTATTTAAGTCAGCGTAGGGCCTCTGAAGAATCTTTTAGTCTTTTAAAAAAATCTATTTTCTCCATCTTTGGGAGGGCAAATAGAACATCTGGCTCCGATAGATTCTGTCCTCTCTTTGATACTATAAGTGTGCGAAGATTACGTCTTCTAGATATCAGCAAGGAAAATCTAGAAACTCTTGAAAGATAATAACAAGTCAAGAAATGATTACATAAATATGACGATGTATTTCTTGAATGTGTTGCCTCTTTCTTTACATTCACTAAAAATATGACTTTTATTTAGATTGCCCCTCCTTTTAATTAATAAATGAAATACCTATCTACGTTTATATGGAGAAAACATTCTGGTACACAATTTGACGGTATATGTGACGACTTCTTGATCTTTCCTTCGTATTCATTTGACTGTGAAACAACAGTATTTCCTTGGTTGCTCCGAAAACGAATTATCTTTACGTAGAAAGCGAGAAAATGTTTTATCAACGTCTCTCATACACACGTCACCTCATATTCGCAAAAGTTGCGAATTGTAATTAATCCTCTCGGGGGCATGTCGTTTCGTTCAAACGAACGAGCGGTAAAATGGTGTCGAGTCATACATAAATAACTCATTAATGAATATATTGTGTGTCTTTAATTGTCTTAAAGTTCTTTTGCAGACATGTTGGGAATAAATCGCATTCAACCATTTGGACAAAATATAATCCGTGTTCGAATTAGTTAGTTTCGAATTAAATATCATTATGTTTGAAATAAATTTGATACTGTCAACTACGGAAATTCTTCACAGTCTGGAAAGAATTCTTTTAGGTCACATCTAATGATAGTTGTTTGAATCGGAGAAATAGAATCAAAAATAGAGAAATGTATATTCTTAGCTTCCAACCCAATTGCAACCTAACATAAAATTACATATTAAAAATCATCTATTACTTTCCGGCGTCTGCAAGACAACAATTCTCACCTGACGATTCTCACTTGACCAATTTTGATTATATATATATATATATATATATATATATATATATATATATATATATATATATATATATATATATATATATATATATATATATATATATATATTATATATATATATATATATATTTTATATATATATATATATATATATATATTATATATATATATATATATATATATATAGTTGAATTGTAATCTTACTTGTTTACTGGTATTTTAGCCTGTCAAAGACAATAAAAAATGTATGGCACTCAGCGTCGAAAAGTTAGATGCATATCATTTGCATCAGTTGCATTTCAGTTTCTCATTTGCATATCTTAGTTTAAGAAGAAAATTAAATTAAAAATCTGTCAGCTTCTGGGACTTATTCTGGGTACGATTATAAATAATTTTGGGGGTTTTGTCTTCTTATACGCATAAGTTTAGTTCTTGATAAATTTAATATATATACTCTTGATTTATGCGATTTAATATCTTCTGAAGATTTCATGTTCTGGAATAAGGCTTGTTTGTATTTAAAGGAATCGTTTGTTGGAAGTTAAAGAATTTTACGAATTGTGATAAAGCTTTATTAGAGCATTTATCCTAACCATGTGTTTACGCATGGCAGTGGTTGGCCATTAGTTTCCTTTTCTATGTATATTTTTTTTTCCGGTACAAAGTACAACCTTCATTTATAAATTTAGTGTAACGTATAAGCATTATTTTAATCTTGCATATTCTACAGGGTATTTAGACGTTCTAAAGAAAGTGGTCACTGGAGAAAACAGACGTTTGCTTGCAATATATAGAACAGATAAACTCGTCCAAATGGTAAAAATGTTCCCGGCGTTCAAGGAACATCGTATGCCAATTTCAATGTCTAAATCTATCATGTATGTTTTGATGATAAGAGCATTTTTTACCAAGAATTTATTATTACAAGTTTTTCAAGAATCTTATTACAATTTATTAGTCCAATTACTAATGAAATAGCAGTTCAACTGTATTTCACTGAAACAATCAAACAGACATGCATTACACTCGTAAATAAAAATTACCTTTTGTGATTGCTGTTTCACTACAATAAACGGCTGCTGCTGAAAAATAAGACGAATTAGTTCTTAATTAAAAAAGTACCTTCAAACAATATTTTAAATCTTGAGGAAACCGATAAAGTAAGAATGTGTGAACAGGGAGACACTTTAAATATTTTTTTATTCCCGGACCATCCAACCTATTGAAAGATGTAAGGTAATTGTTTGTATAGCCGAGATAGTGCTACTCAATTTAGATTGAAACATAATAGGGGTGGTAGTAAAAAAACGCTTTCCTTAAACTATCATGCCTCGGATGAACTTCTGGACTTACACATTTAAGGTATCCATAGTCCTCGCGGACACTGAGATAGTTTTAGCCGGCGGGAATCGAATTCAAGGCCACCGTTTGCAACTCAAACGTCTTAACCACTGGGCTATTTAAGCTTGTGATAATTCGATGTTGTTTACGTATTAAATACACAACTTTTAGATAGTACCTATAGTTAACTTCAGGGAAAATATTATCTGATCTAAATGTGAAGCCGATTTCTAAGCAAAAAAGTATCATTTTTGGGATAAATGAGATAGAACATTTATTTTTGAAAAGCCACAAATCTGTCATACAGACATTCTCCTGCATTTATTATAGTGACTACTGTCTATAATTTATACTTACGAGAAGAAAGTCCATTTTTGCTTCAAAACAGGTTGATACGCTTAAATGTTTAAATATTTATCTTATTCTGTAGCGAAAGAAGTATTTTAATTTTCAGGTAACTTAGACAGCAGTTTAAAAAAAATAATTTAAAGTGATCTGCATGTGTTTTTATGAAGGAATTTATGAAGACGCTTTCTTAGGATAAGTGGTGTGTACAAGTCATTTTCGACGGATTTATTAGGAATTTGTTTTTGTATACTTATTTCGTGCATTTATGTGAATTTTAGGAATCATCAAAAGGGGAAATCTATCTTTAGTGAACCGTTGTATAGGTTCGTTAAATTTGTATGTCCGAAAGTCCATCCGAATCATTATTGGTTAGGAGAAGGATAAAGCTGTATCTGTGGTTGCACCTCTATTGGATTTCGATCTAAATTGGGTGACACTGTATTGTCTTTCCAAGCAGTTACCTTACACCTTCAAATAGGCTGGACGATGTGGGCATGAAAAAATACTTAATATCTTACTGATGTTTAGAGATATAGTAAGTAGAAAGTATCTTACTGATGTTTAGACATATTTACTCAATCGGTCTTCTTAAGTTGTGAAATATTCTTAAAAAAAATGCTTCGCTTAACCCTTAAAATGAGCGCGTTCGTCCTTTTTTCAGATGTCCTTCATTTGGGTGAAACAATGATCCCAAAATGTTAATTTACGAGGCAACTAGAATTCTCAAGAGTGATGCCCCCCACCCCCCTTCCTCCAAAATTCAGTGCTGAATCCGCATCAGTCATCATGTAAGCACTATCTATAGCAGATACTCAGAAATAGATGTTGCAAGGAAAATGTGTATTTTTTAATCGTAATTGATATCTGTAGAACCGAAAATGGATAACTTAGTGAGAGCCATACTACCATTAGAATTTAATGTTGAGTTCATATCAATCATCATCTAAGCTGTATTTATAGCCAATTCTAAAAATAAAAAAGAAGTTTGAAAGGAAAATATTTTTGACCAGAAGTAGAAAATAACCTTACATTGAAATCCATAGGGAAATCCCCCGACACCCTCAAAAACAGAATACGGTATCCATACAAGTCATTATCTGAGCTGTATCTATTGCGAATTATGAGAAATATATGTTTCAAGAAAAATAAAATTTTTTAAGCGGAATTGAGAAAATATGGGAAGTATAAATCCCTTTTCCCTACTGGAATTTGATTGTGAAATCATATTAATCATCGTCTAGCCTTACTATAGCCAATACAGAGACATATATGCTTCAAGAAATGTTTTTGAACCAAAAGTGGAAATTTTTAGTGAACACCCCGTCCCTCCGAAATTTGATATCGAATCCATATTAGTTATAATCTATGCTATTGCTGCAGCTGATTATGAAAATTGATGCTGCAAGTAAAATGTCAATAGCTTAATAGAAAGTGGTATCTGAAGAACCGGATGGGAAATCCTTAATGAATCATCCTACCCCCTCCAAAATGTAATCTGAACATATCAATCATAAATAAGCTTTTTATAAACTCTATCTATTACGAATCCTGTAAAATAGATGTTTTAAAAAATTTTGAAGCGGAAGTAAAAAAGGAACCCGAAACTCTTAAGGAACCACCATACCCAATTCAAAATGTAATGTTAACTCGACATCAATCATTATCCAAGCTCTATTTATTGTAGATCCTGAGAAATAAATGCTTTAAAAAAAGGTCAGTGAAAACACAGATGGCAAATTTGATTGCCATAAAGTAACTAACGTTATTACTGTCATAATATTTTATCATGGATTTATTATAGACGACTGATATTAATGTTGCATTCAATTGATTTATTTGATTAGATCAAATGATTTTACATATTTTAGATTTATTTTGCAACAAGTCCCTAAGAAAATAATAATTGACAAAATGGGACTATGATCATTTAATTCCATTTTACACGAACGTAACATTTATCATCCCCAATTAGCGCAGAAGGATACATATTTTAAACTTCAAAATATTAATTTTTCTTATTTCACAACTTGAAAACACTGAATTGTTTTAACTCTGCATCTACATATGTTTTAATCTTATCACACTTTTTTGTTTTTCATTCATAAAATTATGTAGGCAGCCGATGACTTTTTTCTTATAGTAAAATGCAATGAATTTACTTCTTTTACAGTGGGAAATGATGTATAAGATCCACGGTACAGTGTTTTTAACATTGAATAGTACATTTGGCGATTTTCCGAATGACAACAGGTAATAATATTTCAAACTACCTAATTCAGTTATATTTCACGCAACTCTAAATTAACAATTATCAATATTGGCAGCATCCTCAGCAAGCAATACAGTCCATGTATTAAAATATTTTAATAACTAATTCTTCAATTAGGCTTTCATTAACTTGGCGCCATTTTTAACACTTTACAACATAGTTGAAAAGTGTTTATGACTTTGTTCATTCTGTCTGTCTGTCTGTCTGTCTGTCTGTCAGTCCGTCTGTCCGTCTGTCTGTCCGTTAACACGATTACTGCCGTAAAAATGACTTTATCAAAATGAAATTTTAGTATGCTTTTCAGACGGTCTGTGGGACCTATGGGAATATAAATAAATCATATCACCCAATTAGTTTTTTATTGAACCCGGGTTGAAAAAATGAAATACATTGAACCCTATGGGACCTAATTTTTCAAACATTTTTTTAAGCACATTTAAAATTCACAAATTGCTTAGAAATTTTTAGAAAATATTCACATTATCTCAGAAAATATATAAAAAAAAAATTCAAAAAAATATGTTAGGTAGTTTTTCAATTAAAAATTATTTAATATAGGGAGAAAAACGAATTCAATTAAATTCTGACTTTTGCAATATTCTCCAGAAAGAAAAAATAGATATATTATATAATAAATATCTTTTCAAAAGTTTAATTATTACTTTCCTTATATACATAATGTATAAGGAAAGTATTGTGACGGGGTCGAAAATTCGAATTCGAGTTTTCGACGGGAGAGCACGTTTCAAACATCCTTGATCACGAATCAAACATTTTTGAAGTGATGTCTGTGTGTGTGTGTGTGTGTGTGTGTGTCAGTGAGACTGTGGAGACGATAACTGATGAACAAATGGACCGATTTAAATCAAATTTGGTACAAAAATCACAATCCGTAAACACTGGAAGCCTATTGTTTTTATGCGAAATCGAATGTTCGGAACCCCCCTAAATTTTCGAATGAAATTTTGAAAAAATCGTCAAAAAATCAAAACCACGAATAAAGTTACGCAAATAGACATTTCTTATGTAATTTTTCATTAGAAAACGATTGACGTAAATTTTAGAACGCTAACATGAACCGTTCTCGAGATATTGCACATTTTTCATAAAAATTATCCAAAAGTCATATAAAATTAAAAAAAAATATTTCCTATTGAGAAACATGTTCACTTTTCATATGTAATACCATGCGATAAATTGGATGGCATCATTCTCGTGAATCTAGCTCGTTCCATTCATGAAAAAGATATTTTGAGTAATACTTTTGTACTTGAACGCCAATAGTCATTTATCTGCTGTAAGACTAACTTATTTCTTTGTCCATAACGCTTGGCGAGATTTTGGCGACGAATTTGGCGGAATGTCGCCAACTTGGCGACTTTTTGAAATGTTGCCAAATTAACGAAAATCTCGCCAAATGGATAAAAATGACGCTAAATCAATAAAAATTACGACTCATTGTCAAAAATTCAATATCTTATTAAAAATATTAGTATCGACTGTAAGAAAAACCTATTTTTTTTTACTGTAAAAGTAGTAAATTCATTACATTATATAAGGAAAGTCATGTGGTGCCCACATCAGATTTTTTTATATGTGAGAAAGGCTTCACATTTTAAAATAAATTTGGTAGATAATAATTTTTAAATTTTTTTTTTAATTTTATATAACTTTTCATGATATACTTATTTGATGACGTGTTTGATGTACGTTCTAGAGAATTAAAATTTGGTACACAGCTTAAATTTGTAGAACATTTTATGCTACAACAATTTGGTGGATTTTTAAATATAGATCCTACATTTTTTTTCGTAATGGCCTGCAAATAATCCCGGTTCACTTCTAAAAATCATTGTTGTAATATTGTTAAAAATTCTGATGTGGACAGCACATGTCTTTCTCTGCAGACTCATATTCTCACGTTCTCTTTATTTCTTCAATAATAATTTGAGTTTATCTGCACAAAATGACACCCATAAGTATTTTAAATGACATTGAATTTGCACGTTAAATTTAAATTCGGGTCTCATTTGATAGATGGACTTATTGTCAAAAGTGTCAAATATCTCAAGAACGGCTAGTCCTAGAGTAATGGGGTTAGTCTTATTCTTTTTGTTGTCAAAAATCACGTATAAAATAGGAATTTAATTGATATAATTGATCACACGTAGTCTTTTATTTTTATATTAAACGATTTTTGAGGGCCATTTCGCAAAAACAGCTCGTTCCTTTTTCCCGAATCGTACTAGAATAACCTACAAGTTATTTATATAGCAAATTTTGTTAAATTTGGTATATAAATCACTTGTAGGTTATTGAAATATTATACATCAAATTGTGTTAAATTTGGTCCATTAGTTTTTAGCTAGAGTGGATAAAGGCAATTTCTGCCGGCCATTTCGCAAAGAAGGCAGATACTTTTATTACGAATCGTACTATAATCAAATGAAGATCAAGGCTTCCCACAAAAAACACACACAGATACACCTTTACACACACAAACGTCTTCCTAAAAATAGTTTTTCGTATTCTGGAAGTCCCAAAACGTGTAGATCCTTCGAAAATTCGAGTTCCGATCTTCGGCACGATTCCCATACTTTGAATACATACATACGCACACACATATATTATCTGTGTATCTGTATTATCTGTGTATCTAAATTCCGTGCCTACGCAATTACAATAGTTGTGATTTTAAATGAACCCCAAATTTTTATTATTTCTTCAACGAAGTCTAATTCTAACTTATGCAGAATGCAAATATCTCATGCGATTGTAAGGTGAGTTACATAAGAATTGCTGAATTTTTTGCACACAAAATTATTTAGCTCTGGAGTCTGGAATGCAAGTTATATGAATGAAATATTCATTGATTTTGCAGAGAGAATCAGATGATTTATATTTCGATACAGTTTTAAATATTCAAGTATAATAAATTACTGTAGTACTGTGATAATGTAAAAGATATCACCACTGAATGTATCACATTTTAGAGATTTTTAAATGAAATTGCATTTCAGTTGGAAAGTGTTTCATAATCAATGCTTATGCATGATTGATCTTTCTTGTTGTAATTTGAACGATATTTTGGGTCAATCTTGAGCGAAATATCATCCAGTTGGTGAAATTTTGCTGGATTATTCGCCAAGTACAGACCGACGGACAGAAGAACATTTCTTATATACTAGAAGGTATGTCCGTCATATTACGGAATTCAGAATTTGCAAAACATTATCTCCATATCATTTTTATCAATTTGGCAACAATTTCATAACTTAGCAGCATTTAAAAAAGTCGCCAAGTTGGCGACATTCAGTCAAATTTTTTGCTAAGTGCTACGGAAGGAGAAATGGATTATTCTTATAGTAGATAAATGACTATTGTCATCCAAATGCAAAATTATTACCTAGTATAAGTAATTTTTCTCCTGAATGGCTCCTGAATGGAACGAACTAGATCCATGAGAATGGTGTTAGAGAGAGAGAGAGAGAGAGAGAGAGAGAGAGAGAGAGAGAGAGAGAGAGAGAGAGAGAGAGAGAGAGAGAGAGAGAGAGAGAGAGAGAGAGAGAGAGAGCAAACGTTTCCCATAATACTACATATGAAAAGTGAACGCATTTCACAATAGTTAATAATTCTTTTTATTTTATGTCATTTTTTTTTTATAAATTTATTACAAAATACAATATCTCTGGAACGGCTCATACTAGTGTTCTAAGGTTTATGTCAATCGTTTTCTAATGAAAAAAATACATAAGAAATAATCCTTTACATAACTTTAGATTATGATGATTTTTTTAAAATTTTAATCGAAAATTTTGGGGATCTTTCAAACATTCGATTGCGCCTAAAAACAAGAGACTTCTAGTATGCACTGACTGTAATTTTTGCACCAAATGTCGTTCGAATCGCTCCATTCGTTCGTGAGATAGCATCTCGACACACACACAAGCATACGCACATACTTACACACATACATACTTACACATACACACATACCCACATACACGCATACATCACTTCAGAAACGTTTGATTCGTGTTCAGAGATGCTTGAAACGTGGTCTTTCGTCAGAATCTCCAATTTGAATTTTCGACCCTATCTCAATACTTTCCTTACGTTATAATATGTATATAAGGAAAGTAATAATGGGTTGGAAAACTCTGTGATATATAGTTTTTTAGATAAATTATGAAAAACAGTTATTACTTTCCCTGCATATATAATATATATAATTTATAGGGAAATATTATGATGCTGTTGAACATTGACATTCGAGTTTTCAGTGAATTTTTGCAAGTTTTGTCTTGAATTTAAATCGAGATGGTGTTCCATTTGGGTGTATGTCTGTATTGTGTATCTAGATGCGTGTGAGAGAGTATGCGAAAAATGAAGTTTCCTGAATAAATATCAATTATACTCTTATAATTGTTACGTTTATTATAGAAAATCTTCTGGATTTTAATTGATTTAAAATATTTCAATAGATTCACCGGTAATATGCTAATCTATTGTGAATACAATATCTGCTGCTTGTTTCTTCCTTTTCATTGTTATTAGACTGACCTGAGGCAAAAAACAATAAAATATTAAAACATTTTAAATTTCTACGCTTTCCTTTAGTTAATAGCTATACAACCTGACTTGAACTGAAGCACCGTCCATGTTTAAATGAAATTGAAATGAATTGAAAGTAATTGAAAATGCATTCGAAATAATGCTTTAAGAATTCAAAAGAAATTGTTTGAAATCTCAAATTTGCACTATGACAGCAAATCTGGGCCACTTACGATTGCTTGCAACTCATGCAAAGATTTAGACCCTATTTCATCCCCACAAGTCTCTGAAGAACTATTCATTTCGTACAAAGTTTTTTCTTGGACCATTAGAAATAATGTGATTTAGAGAAAGTTGTTTTATATTGATATTAAGTGACACATTGTATCAGGGTTAAGTGTTCTCTTAGTTGTTGTTTTTACTTTATCGTACTGTTGCATAAAGAAAAATTGTTTTCTCGAAAATGTTGCATTGAAGATTTTAGAAGAAATCCGCGTTTTATGGCTTTTTTCTAACAGGATGTGAAAATTTTGGTAATGATGTCCGTCTGCGTATATGCGTGTATTCCTATCAACGTATTGTAATAAAATACTATATGTTAAGTAATGCGAAAATGTAGAACTATGAAATATAAATGTTTGATATTGTACCCGTGTTGCTATTCAAGTTTACTTTCTGATGCCAAAGCTCTTTTATTATACATTGCTACAGATTGCTTGAATTATAATGAATTTAAACATTCAAGCAGTGCAATTCTTCGCACCATTCTTGAATTCATACATTCAAGCAATTATACATTGCTTGAATGTTTGTTGCATTAGATTCATTCTCCTGTCCAGGAATCGGAAAATAATTCCAGAACTTTGACCAATATATCGAATATTAATTTTGAATACTACAACAATGAATTCCCTCTTTACTTTCAAACCTGGAACTTTAGAATCTTACCAGCAATGTGTCATACTTAAATTTGTATTTAATTTTACAGGTGTGCTGTGGTGAAAGAAATTGTTGCATTGATAAAGAAAACACCGACCCATCAGTCTGTTTCTGGAATTAGAAGTATGATTAAAATGGTGGTTGTTGTCTCATTTAAAAATAAACATCAACAAACTGATACAGGAAGTGAAAATACAGCTTTATTAATTACCAACTTACAGTTAAATCACTTTTCTTGCATCTTGTAAGAGAATATGGAAATTTATGCTTCAAAATCAGTCTATGTTTTTAATACTCTACTTCTCTGGTCCTCTTGTAAATTTAACCTCTAGTTAAAATAGGCTTCCAAATAAATCTTAGTTCACAATATTGCAAAGGCCAACACGAAAATTATGCCCAAATTTCGTGTCGTTACACTATATCATTTAGATGCGTCCTTCATGAAAACATGCAAAATATTAAATATCTACAATATCCTCTGGATTTATTTATTAGTACAATATGTAATAGTTTCTTAAAGTTATTTTTTCAAAGGCGTAGTATGTGATGTCGTTAAACAATGGTAGCACTTAAGGTCTGAATCGCCGATAAAATGTCGTAACTGCATCCATGGTAACACTTCAGTCTACGTACCCTGTGAAAAGACAGCGACTTCAAATTGAAATCGCATCGCAAAGCACCAGATGAATTGGGAAGTTCTTGCTTATCAGTAGTTGCTAATATAGTTACACTTACAGTTTTGGTAGTTGACTACATAGAAAATGCTTCTTCCAAACATGAATGTTAATAACTCCGGGCATGTCAAGTCTGATGGTGAGAAGGAATTTAATTGCTATTCTACAGATGATAAATATGTCAGTCATATCCTTTAAACAATCCTATAAATATGGAATTTTATAGCATTATAAAAATAAGTGAGTAGTTATGCATGTTCAAATCGGACTGTTGGTAAACATTAGTTTTAATTTTTTTTTCTCATTTTTACTTTCCTTATATACATAATGTATAAGGAAAGTATTGTGACAGGGTCGAAAATTCGAAATCGAGTTTTCGACGGGAGAGTACGTTTCAAGAATCCCTGATCACGAATCAAACATTTTTGAAGTGATGTCTGTGTGTGTGTGTGTGTGTATGTGTGTGTGTGAAAGTATGTGTGTGTGTGTGTATCAGTGAGTCTGTGGAGACGATAACTGACAAACGAATGGACCGATTCGAACCAAATTTAGTACAAAAATCACAATCCGTAAACACTGGAAGCCTATTGTTTTTATACGTAATCGAATGTTCAGAACCCCCTAAATTTTCGAATAAAATGTTGAAAAAATCGTCAAAAAATCAAAACCACTAATAAAGTTACGCAAATAGACATTCCTTATGTAATTTTTCATTAGAAAACGATTGACATAAATTTTAGAACGCTAACATGAACCGTTCTCGAGATATTACACATTTTTCAAAAAACATATTAAAAAGTCATTTAAAATGAAAAAAAATATTTACTCTTGAGAAACATGTTCATTCTTCATATGTAATACCATGGGATAAATTGGGTGACATCATTCTCGTGGATCTAGCTCGTTCCATTCATGAAAAAATATACTTTGAGTAATACTTTTGTATTTGAACGCCAATAGTCATTTATCTGCTGTAAGAACAACTTATTTCTTCGTCCATAACGCTTAGCGAGATTTTGGCGACGAATTTGGCGGAATGTCGCCAACTTGGCGACTTTTTGAAATGTTGCCAAATTAACGAAAATCTCGCCAAATGGATAAAAATGACGCTAAATCAATGAAAATGACGACTAATTGTCGAAAACTCAATAACTTGGAAATAATATTAGTATCTACTATAAGAAAAACCTATTTTTTTACTGTAAAAGTAGTAAATTCATTGCATTATATAAGGAAAGTCATGTATTGCCCACATCAGATTTTTTACAAAACTATCTTGTCGAAGAAATTTGACAAAAAACATTTTTGCTTTTTCTTCCAAAGACTAGAAATTAAAACATGAGGAGAATGTAACCAATCAAAGACCGTTATATTTACATTTTGACTTATTCCGATTGAGTTAATATATGATGTTTATGAACTGATAAATATTGCCAATTGTCGATATATTAACTGTGAGTATTTTGATTTTGAAATATGCTTTTTTTTTCAATATTTCCCTTTTAAAATTTGAACCTCTGTTATTGACTGTAAAACTGATTAACTAAATGTTTTGCGATATATCATATTTTAAAGTTTCGATAGATACCAAAGAAAAACTAAATTAAGCATATAAAAATAGTTCTAAATTGTTCGTAAACCGTTGATTATAAGTATATTTTTAGGCAAAATTCAACAATGTTGCTAACAAAATATTGTCATTTTATATAAACCTACATAATTTGAAAATATATCTATTTGTAAGTAATGAATATTGTTAAAGTATGTAAGCATTTTTAAAATTAAACAATTATTGTTAATTAAATATTGTTAAATATTGTTAAAATTATTAACATTAAACATTGTTAACATTAACATTAAATTATATTAACTAATAACATTAAATATTGTTAAAATTAAGCAATACCAAATCAAAATTATTATGTCATACGCAAATTCTTTTAAGAGTTTTCCCATTAATGGTTTGTTATGAGAGATATCATTAAAGGACTAAACTAACATCATTTAAAACAACGTAATTGTGGGCGGACAAGCATTGTACATTGTTAAAATTGAGCAATGACACTTAGTAAACATATAATAAATCAATGGAAATAGATTAACTTGCATTATAATCAGATAATAAACACAATTTAGAATCATTTTTATTATAATAAGCATTTTATTGAATCACGATGATAAAAACTTTGATAAATATACTAAGAATGCAGTGCGTTAATTGCTTTTGAATGTTTTATGTATATCAAATAAATGTATATCAAATAGAAATCTTGGTTAACGTAATGGACAAGGGAATAACACACCTGTATTAAGCATTAATATTAATAATGTGTTATAAATGTGTCAATATATTAACCAATCAAATTTTTAAAAATTTACTTTCATTATTTTCTTTTATATAATCTGCTTTTGTGTGTGTCACGGCTGTCGCATTTTCTCGGAGGAAGGTTGGAAATGAAAATCAATAATAAAACCTTATAAATAATTCTGAAATTATTCTGACACATTTTAAAATTAAAGTTGTTTGTTCATGGGGATAAATCTATCAATCATTCTACAAATGCATTTTTATTTAAAATAAGGTGAAACGCTGGTATTCGTGACTTCAGTACTAAATATATACATTGGTTATGCCAAGGGGTACTTGTCAATGTAACTGATTTGTAAAAATGTCCAATCTTTGAAAAAGTAAACGTTCCAGTCAGCGGCAGTTACAGTGTATAATTTCAGTCAAAGTCATCGCTTTTGATCATCATCGAGTTTTACATAGGACTATACAGATTGACCCAACTGTCTACTTTATTTCCAACCGAAATGGAGTGAAAACGTCAATGAATAAGGCAAACATTTTTATTTGCAATATTTAATTGTTTGAATTTCAATAATTAAATTTTGAATCATCTTTTAAATAGTTTCAATATCTCAGGCATGGCATATAGTCATAAAATTTATCTAGATTTTGTTATTCTAAATTTGGCCTAGCATCGTGCAATCGGAAATCAATCTTTGAAGCTGGAAGTGTAACACTTCGTCAGATACCACAGAGATTCGAGAAATGTTGCGTTCCTTAGCTAGTTTTCTTCATGATAGCAGTTATTGGCAATTCGATGGTAAAGATTGCTAGCAAGACCAAAACCGGCCCACTAATATTCTGGCTGTAGAATGAGCAATATTCCACCAAGTAATAATTCTTAAATTGTGCCCTACGGTTACTTTTACAAATATTAATCCATCATCTCTAAAGCCCATATAATCCTTACCTAAATCACACATATTAAAGGAAGGAAAGAAGCAAAGACTCAGCAGTTAAATTCTGTCTACAAAAGGGTTCCTCGAAACAAAAACTTTGGAAACCACTGCCATAAAAATTATTTACTTTAATATCTTAATTTTTCAGAGCACCAGAAGGTTCCCCAGTATATTTAAAGTAATTAATAAAGTTAGTTTTGTTATATCACCTAAACGTATAAAATGCCTTTTTCTCATTGATTAAAAATAAATTAAAGTTATTTTTCCTGTTGAAATATGTAAATGCAAAATACATAGAATTAATCAATTTCAGAGTACTAGCAACTGCATTAAATCCATTCTTTCTTTAGAATGAGTTCATCAGAAACCTTTCAATGTTCTGTAGTAAAGTAAGGAAAATTTAAGTTTCATTGTCCATGTGTTTGGCAATTAAAAATACTAGTAATTCTCATTTTACGATCAAATTAAATATTTCAATAATAAAATATTTTTAATGTTTATTGATGAAGTTTTATTGTATAGAATGGATATAAAAATTGGTATAACTACTCATTTTGGAAGTATATTTGATCATTATGCATTTTTTAATATTGAAAACCCTTTTATTTGTATTTAGAAATATTCTGTATGGTTTAAAATTATGTCTTACAAAATTCAGAGCATGTAATGATGGAGTGTATTTTGTTTATAACTTACAGTTTTTTCACTGTTAGATTTTTATTTTATGGTATTGCTCCTAGTTTATTGTACATTCCTTTTGTTAGGTTTTTCACTTACATCAAAAGATAGCAATTTTTACCTGAGTATGACATTATTATTTATAGCAAAAGTCATATTTTCAACAAATGGAATTGCTACCAAATGAAAACAAACTCTTGAAAAAATAAAATTTTTGCGATATAAAATATTAAAATGTACCCAATGAGAAAGGTATACAATTATAGATATTACTTTGTATGAAAAGCCAGCATGACAGTTAATCAGAGCATTAAATTATATATTTTTAAATAAATTTGGTATTTACTAAATCTGTTGATTGACTAGAATATATACAGACAGGTCAGAGATCAGTAATGCTGCTGGAGCTGAGGAGTACTGCAAGATGTTTTCTCAATACGCCCTGTCGGGCCTAATGTCTAAATAATATGTCTAATGTTGATGCAGAAGTCTATGTTATCTTTTTAACAGTTAATAACCTTAAATTTAGAATTAACTCTTTTTCAAAAGTTGTCATACTGGTGAACTCCAGTACATCCATTCAAGCTGTCTCAAAAATTAATCTTATCGGAACATTGACCATAACTGAAATAAAGCAAATTCTGGATTTTCTTAGAAGTAGAAACAAATCTATTGTGTTTCAGCGCATACCATCACATGTCGCAATTAACGGTAATGAGTCAACTGACGTTTTGGCAAAAAAGGGTATACTAGTTTATCTTGTTTAAAAACTTGTTCCACCGGTAAGAAACTAATGTATAGCAAAATTATGAAGAATTGTAAAATAGACCTAGAAATTAAATCAAGAGGCAAAGTTTGCAAGGATATCCAAGATAGAAGTTTTTTAGAAATCAACCTTGCAAAGGGGCAGTGGTCAATTTTAGATTGAAAACGGGTCATCATTGCTTCACCGAACACCTTAATAAGATAAGAATTCTCCCAACGAATGAATGTGTACTCCACTTTTAGCGCTGATATTATGAATTCAAGTCACCTTCAGTGTGCCCGGTTTTAGATAAAGATTCCCAGCAGCAGCAGTTTGCAGAATGCATTGGGAAGCTAGAACTTATATGAACTGTCGCTGAGGTTGCGATCCCTTCTTCGACCTCTTCTCATTGGGCTTTGTGTTTCTTTCTAGTATTGTCATAATAATTTCTAATATATTTCTAATAATTTTCTTATTTAAATGTTTTCTACCTTTATTTTGCGTAAGATGTCAGTTATGTAATGGATTGAATTCCAATAAAGTCATATGTAACAATAAATCAGTTGATTACTAAACACGAAGCTTGATTTAACAGAACTATTTTACTCTGTTCAAAAAACCATCAAGACCGTCAATTTTCAGTGCATTAAATTGTCGCATATTTAAATATTGACTATTAACTTTTACATAATTAATAAATATGTTAGCTAATGTAACACGTTGGTTAATGTTTTTCAATGTAAAATGTTGGGCAATGTGATGTATTTTTCTAAATATTTTCTAATAATTTCTAATATTTTTCTAATAATTTTCTTATTTAAACGTTTTCTCCCTTTATTTTTTGTAAGATGCCAGTTATGTAATGGATTGATTTCCAATAACGTCATATGTAACAATAAATCAGTTGATTACTAAACACGAAGCTTGATTTAACAAAACTATTTTACTCTGTTCAAAAAACCGCCAAGACCGTCAAATTTCAGTGCATTAAATGGCGCATATTTAAATATTGACTATTAACTTTTGCATAATTAATAAACATGTTGGTCAATGTAACACGTTGGTTAATGTTTTTCAATGTAAAATGTTGGTCAATGTGATGTATTTTTCTCTCTAAAGGAAGCAAATAGAAAACAGTAAATTATCACCGTATTAAATGACACATTTTAAAATATCCAATGCAAATTTATGCTTAATTAAATAAACAAAGATAAATTTAACAATCAAAATTGTTAGTAATAACGAAAATATTTCAACACCATCAGGTTTGACATGCCTTAGTTATATAAAAAATTACCGACACAGCACTTTATTTATTAGATGGGAATATGATAAATATTCCTGTCTATTAAAATTCACAATCAGATCAAATAGTAAAACAATAATGTATTTCTTATTATAATTGTTTTTAAAAATGAAAGTAATAATGCTTCTTGATAAACTTTTAAGATGTGTGCATTATCGAACTGAAAATTTTTATGGTTGGCTCTTTTTTAAGGGGACGGTGGACATTGAATTTTTTTTTATTTATTTATTGATTTAGAAACGTGAAAATTTGTATAAATATTCCTATTAACATTACTATATACAATACCATTAAATTTTTTAATTTTGTTATAATTTTATATTTTTTTTAATTTAATTTTTTTAACGAAATTTTGAAAAATGCTCCTTGCGTACCATTTGTTCACAGTTTTGATTAATTTTACATTGTGATCACTCAGAAACACATTATGAACAAATTTGGGTATTTATTTTTAAATCCCTTAGAAAGTTAATTTTTTAAAAATATTTTTCTGCATTAAAACTTAATTTAAATTTTGTTATAATTTTGTATTTTTTTTAATTTAATTTTTTTAACGAAATTTTGAAAAATGCTCCTTGCGTACCATTTGTTCACAGTTTTGATTAATTTTACATTGTGATCACTCAGAAACACATTATGAACAAATTTGGGTATTCATTTTTAAATCCCTTAGAAAGTTAATTTTTTAAAATATTTTCCTGCATTAAAACTTAATTTTCAGTATTTAATTAGGTTCTTATTTACTTTTAATTACCTTAATAAAGTCCAATTATAAAATGCATACCCAGTTTCATTAAAAAGTATGAGAGGTATCTTCTTGCTAAATTCCATGCATCTCAGACAAAAATGTATAAGCATATAGCATTTTAAAAATGTAAAACCTTTGAAAATTCCGTTTCGAAAAAAATGCATTCAACCTTTTGATTACGGGTGGGACAGCGTCCATCCCAAACGAAGAGCCTCCCAAAATGACAGGTATTTGATATACCCTATCTCAACCAGTTCAATCTCCCTTTTCAGGCATTGGTGTCCATGGAAATCGCCGACAGAAACACTGCTGCAGTAGGTGCAATGTTTCTGTCGGCGATTTCAATGGATGCCAATGCCCGCAAAGGGAGATCGAACTGGTTGGGCTGGGTATGTCAAATACTTATCTTTCTGGGAGGCTCTTCGTTTGGGATAGACGCTGTCCCACCGTAAGCAAATGTTAAATGTGTAAAATAATGTTATATATTAAAATTTTTTTAGTCGATTTTTGCTCATTTCAACGTCCACCGTCCCCTTAAATGAACCAAGAAACTACATTTTATAGTTCAAAATATTTCAATAAATTGCTCATTTTGGAAATTTTTATAGCTATGATATAAAACGGCCTTTCTATATCTTTAAATTGGAAAATAGTTACATGATTTAAATGAATAGTAATATATGAAATTTATACGCAGCTATTCAACATAAATATTTATGATTTTTTTCTAACTGAAAGCATTCCAATAAAATTTTATTTCTCATTATATGATAAAACTTGTTTTTAAAATATCATACTTAATAAACGTTTATTGAGTTTTTTTAAATGGAATTTAGAGATTTGTAGATCATTTTATGCCCATTTTTGTAGCGTAGTATTAGAGTAAAAAATTTAATTCAGAAAACTTTATTAAAATTTATCATATTTTTGTAATTAATCATATACTCGTTTCCTAGAATAACAGATTCTTTAAGAAAGTGTCTGAATCAGAAATTGCAGTCACATGGGCAGAAGGCACATATATAATGCGAAAAAAATTAAATAAATATTATTTTTATTTATTATAACAAGTTAATGTACTAATTCTTAATTATGATATGAGATTTAAAGGAAAAGTGTGAGCAATATTTCTGTCAGAGATGTCAATTGAGCTAAATACAGTTATATTCTGGGATATTAACTTACTGAATTCATATAATATTTGCAATATTCTTTATTATATTTGCAATATTCTGTATTATATTTGAAATATTCTGTACTATATTTGCAAAACATATGTATTTTAAAACTTATCATGCAGAGAAATTGTTAAAGTTTGCTCTTTGTAAGTTGATAATTTAAATCAAATTGTGTTATGTTATGAGATATGTATCTAGAATGTATTATGATCATACTATGGGGCTAAATTTCACAAACCAAAGTTCTTTGATCTAATCGATATTAATCATATTAACTTTAAATACAGAAGTTTATGCATTAGTTATGTTTTAGGGCAGAAGATTTTGTATTATAAATTTATGTTAAACATATAATCACTAGAAATTATGCAATTTATAAGTAGGCTGATAAAAATATCCTGTAAAACCTGAACTTCTATATGTTTCTAGAGATTATTGATATGAATAAGTATTTTATTGTAATTCTAAATTCAAAGAAAAACGAAACCAACAAAACATCCAACAGAAACTGAAGCTTGAAAGTATATTAATTAATACGTGCACACGGTGCTTTAAAATTACACTCATTAGTAATTTTAAAGAAAATTTTTGACTAACAAAATGAGAAAAACATCTCAACAAATTGCAGTCACATGGGCAGAAGGCACATATATAATGCGAAAAAAATTAAATAAATATTATTTTTATTTATTATAACAAGTTAATGTACTAATTCTTAATTATGATATGAGATTTAAAGGAAAAGTGTGAGCAATATTTCTGTCAGAGATGTCAATTGAGCTAAATACAGTTATATTCTGGGATATTAACTTACTGAATTCATATAATATTTGCAATATTCTTTATTATATTTGCAATATTCTGTATTATATTTGAAATATTCTGTACTATATTTGCAAAACATATGTATTTTAAAACTTATCATGCAGAGAAATTGTTAAAGTTTGCTCTTTGTAAGTTGATAATTTAAATCAAATTGTGTTATGTTATGAGATATGTATCTAGAATGTATTATGATCATACTATGGGGCTAAATTTCACAAACCAAAGTTCTTTGATCTAATCGATATTAATCATATTAACTTTAAATACAGAAGTTTATGCATTAGTTATGTTTTAGGGCAGAAGATTTTGTATTATAAATTTATGTTAAACATATAATCACTAGAAATTATGCAATTTATAAGTAGGCTGATAAAAATATCCTGTAAAACCTGAACTTCTATATGTTTCTAGAGATTATTGATATGAATAAGTATTTTATTGTAATTCTAAATTCAAAGAAAAACGAAACCAACAAAACATCCAACAGAAACTGAAGCTTGAAAGTATATTAATTAATACGTGCACACGGTGCTTTAAAATTACACTCATTAGTAATTTTAAAGAAAATTTTTGACTAACAAAATGAGAAAAACATCTCCATTGGTTTCTTATCTTCAAATGCTTTGTTCCAAATTTTGCTTAAGTGTTTTGTTTGATAATAATAATTTTGTATCATTCTTTTGTATCATTAACAAATTATCATTTTGCATGCGTAAATGATTAATAAATTTATTCCATTTACGCGCATTAAAAAACTAATTTGTATTAAGACAAAATACAGAAATTAAAAGAAAGTAAATTATATGAAATAAAACATATCAAATATTGACAAAAAATTAAAATGTTCTATTTACTTTTATGAAGTACCATTGACGTTACAGTTACTGGTGTTTTGATAAATATTGAGATTTTTACACGATTAGGAACCGTATTATGCAGTATATTACTTTTTACTCAATATCCAACCCTGATTTTATTGGTATTTTGAAATATACGTAAGGGTCACTGATCGGTTATAACATATATCGTTCTAATGATACGGTATTCAGCGTTTTCCTGGTGCAGAGAGTAAAACAAAGACGAACATTAAAGCGGCTGCATTAAATTATAAGTACAAAAACATATTTTTGTATCTTAGCAGAAAAATATATTTTTTTTCATTTTGACCGCATATGTATGTCAAACTCAATGTATGTCAAACTCAATTCTTTTAAAACGAAGAAATAAAATAGCTATTTATATATTTCGCATTTGGAATTAAAACATTTTAAGAATACATCTAAAGGAACTTCCAATAATGTATTTACTTTCTTTAATTTTTCTTTTATTTGAAATATTTAACAACTATAATACGTTAATTGTAGTGATGTAGTCACTGCCCCATCATGTAGAAATTACACTGCCTTCCAAAAGTTAAGGACTCGATGCAAATTCTCAAATAGCGAAAGCATCAGTGGACTTTATTGTGTAAAATATACTGTTGTCGTCAACTGGGGAAAATGCAAATATTAAATGACTTGTCCAAGAGCGATATGAGAGGGGTGAAAACAAGTAGTTTGCGTTTAAGAGTTTCAATGGTTCAATACAACTCCGAGTTTCAGTATAATGCCAAGCAAGTAGGACAGGTATCTGTAAACCATTTTAGGTCGTCGTAGGGTACAACATCCTCTGATGACCAGTACATTTCATTACTGGGCAAACACAATCACCGAGCAACGGCACAAGCTCTCAGAGCATTGGGTACTACAACAGTTGGAAAGTCAATGTCCGCCATTACTGCGAGGTTATGACTACATGTATGCCAAGGTACCGGGTAAGTTTATGTCCCTTTGAGCGCTAAGGCCAGAGGAGCACGATTAAAGTGGTTTCGTTAGCATGCGATTTGGACACAAGTGCAGTGGTTCTCATGACGATCACGATTTGCGATAGATTCAGACAATGAACTTATAAGCATTTGGAGAGAACAGGGAACATAGGAACATACAGCCAGCCCAATAACATCATTGAACAACACGCCTTTAATCGTGGTAGTGTGTTTTTATGGGATGGATTTTCTTTGAGATATCGCACCGATCTGCACATGTTCACAGAAGGTATTGCGATAGCTAAACGGTATCAGCATCGAGTCCTTTAAACCCTTCGTAGAGATTCTATGCTGAAGCAGTGTGTTCAGATTTTCTATTAGTGGACGGTAACGCTTGTTCACACAGAGCATATCTGGCGGATGAGTACCCTGAGAACAGATGTATTTCTCGGATGTAGTAGAACCTCAATCCCATAGAAAATCTTTGGGAAGTCCTTGAAAGAGCTATCTCTACCCGTCTATCCCCTTCAATTACTCTCCAAAAGTTGAAAATTGCCCTTCTGCAGGATGGAAATTATTGTCCTCTGCTGTGATGGATTGAAGGGATGAAATGCCGATGCGAAGCTTGTATCTAAGTCAGGGGAAGTTGTTTGGTTTGTTAGTATATCACTCAAATATTCAGATTGTACTGTAGAGTTAACACTTAAAGGGTGAAAATATGCGTAAATAAATGTTATTTAATTTTATTATTATACTCATGAATGTATTTCTCAATTGAGTACTTTCTTGTGAAATTTGGAGTCAATCAAAGCAGAACTTTTGAGATACATCGGATTCCCTGGGGCGTGCAATACTTTTGAAAGGCAGTGTATATTATTTGACAGGTACTATGTGTTAGCAACAATCTGAAACAAAGTGGCGCCAATTCCAGAAAGAGGTTGAGCACACAGATTTAATTGTGATGATCGATCGCTCAAAATAGAGAGTTTTAAGTGTTGAACGATTTAAGTTATTCTGTGCTTTAGTGATTACATCTTCAACTTTTATATTTTGGTCTGTTCAATAGGATTGGATCAATGTTATACGATTTTCTTCATAAATTTAACTCTAGTGATAACTCATTATTAAAATTAGCAATAAAAATGCAGTTATAATATTGTTTTTTATAAAATATTATCACAAATCGTGAACTTTTTCTCAAGACATTTTCAGCAACATTCGAATACTACTCATAGAAGATCAGCTTTAAGTGTTCCATATAATATCCATTAAATTAATAAAAGAAAAGAAATGTGCTATCTAAGTTTATGAAAATTTTATTCAATATTTAGGAATATTATTTCTCTTAATTGTGAGCAAATAAATCAACAAAGAATTTAACAAAGTATTTTCTCATATTGTTTCCTCAAGTAATGAATACCAAACACATAATCATTCTAAATGAGGATTAAAATTTGCTGAGATAGTAATAATTTTCGAGTTTAAAGGAACATTTTTTGCAATTTCAAGTATTTTCATTTGTTAGCGTCGCAAGAATGAATTTAGTTTAAAACAGGCGATTTGGAAATTGAGTGCTGCTATCTGCATCTATATTATTTAAGTAATGGGCGCTCATTTATTGGAAACTAGAAAATGTACCCGATGTTGCCAGGAATTTAAAATGAGCAGTCGCGATGTAGCCGTATGTGCACCCACACAATAATTTATTTATTTATTATTATAAGCCAGCGTATTGTTAAAATGCTATTTGGTTTTCAGGAATTCGCTGTGAGTTTGAGTGTAGTACTGATCAAAGTTTGGATCCTAAATCTCGGGCAACGGGGGATACATTGTCTAGTAAATTTATAAATGATCTCTCTGATAAATTTCCGTATAAAATTATTGTGGACTTAAATGTGACCAAAAAAAAAAATGAAAATAACAATGTTAAAAGTATCTGCCATTTTAAATAGATATTTCTACTCAGTTAGTGAAGTACTAATGTCATATTAATTCTCTGAATCTCTATTTTTAATGTCATTCAAAACCCAATATTTTTATCTCAATTTTTTACCAGCCTAAATGAAAGTTAAATAAAAATATTGAATATTATATTTATTTTATGATAAAATATGAAGTCAAATTGATAATTTTTTTTTGTAGAAACGCTTATCATTTAAAGTTGATTTACCCCCTGTTATGCAAACTACGTAACAAATCTCTCAAAATGATCCTTTAGTTTCCATTGGAAGTTGTACACAAATAAAAAGTTCTGAGTTTATCAAAGTAGTTAATTATGAAAATTACTCGTTCCTTCATTTTCAATGTAGTTAAAATGTGCTTGCTAAGTAAAACATGCTGAACCAGAGAATCTCAAATTATGGATTCTTGGTTATTGTCATCTGGGCTTGGAATACTAGGAGATGTAGTTGCAGTCGTCGTACATAGCTGCAGTTCAATTTCAGCAAGTCTGCTTTCAACATCCCACTGCTGTTGGCTTAGTTTTAAACTCATTGTTGCGTTATCGGCCTCAAGGCTCACAAGTCTCTCCCTCAACCTTTTCACTTCAGCCAACAATATTTCTCTCCCAGGGTATGTTGCTCCCACAGCAAAAGGTAAGGGGGGAGGGGGAGGATACCGATGTTCGAAATTTGAGGCATAATCTTGTGCACTCATAATGGGGGACCTGGTCCTATAAGGTGAGGTCGGGATAACCGAAAGCACATTGGTTCTGTCAGCGTTGGTGGAGTCTGAAGCACATGAATGTAAACTAGAAGCTGGTTGCACAGTGTATGCAACCGCTGGTGATAGAAAATTTGTAATCGGTCTGAAGCGTCCAGAACTGTCCGGATCGGAAGTGCTCGGAGGTCGATTTGGGTCGTCTTCCATACGCATTTCTTCTAGAGGCACTTTTCCTCGTGACTCCACTAGACCTGGAGTACTTCGACTTCGCCCCATGGACACAGCAGGATTGGAAGAGAGAATGGGAACAACTAGATGGAATAAAATGAAATATATTAATAACTTTGAGTCACAATAAAATAATTGCAATGACCGATATGCTTACTGACTGTTAACTACAGGATACAGCAGATAAAAAAGAAAATCTTGTAGATGAAATTGCATATATCTACATTCATATAAAACAACTTACCTATAAGATATATTTCAAAATATTAAACTATTAAATTACTATGTGTCGCTCTGATCCATATAGCTTCATGGCGATCGTCGAGGACCTGTGAACTTTATAATGCCCACAGTAATACTGATAAATGCATATAAATCTTGGGATTACATTGGAAATATTTCTAACGTAATTCCAAGATATACAAAAATGGTCCAATATCAGACCAATATTAACCTTTAACATTCGAGATTTTTTATTATAATATATGCCAACAGATCGAGGGAGTCTGGTTAAATTATTACAGTACGTTCATAATAATAAAACAAAAAAAACGTGTGAACCTGGATTAAAGGAATGAAAGTTAAAAAATATACATGAAAATTGAAGTTATAATCCTTTATTAGTGAATTAATAACTTATGTACGTATCAATTTTACATTAAAAAATGATTCATTTATCTATATATATAAGAAATAGCAGAAATGTCTCCATAGCGGAGCCTTCTGATTCCTATAGCAATAATACATGTCTCCGCAGAGGAACCTTTCGAGCGTTAAGGGTTAAATGCTGCTAGGGATATAACAATTCCAATTTTACAGTTACTCTTCACTAATAAAATATATATTTTTTGGGGGGGTGGGGGAGGGAGTTTGCTTATTATGTTCGGTAAATTATTAACAATAACTTATAGCTTTCGCACATTTTTCGAAAAAAATCGCTCTCCTGAAAACCTGACATTTTGGGCTTTCGTGTTTTTTCCTCACAACCTTCCAATTGTAGAGTATTAGACTCAATTTGAGTTAAACAAAAAAACAAACAGAAGACCCGAGCAGATGACCAAACTTGACCCCCTATATTGAGCGTAGATGAATTAACAGTTATACCACTCTGGCAATTATAGGAATTATTTAGATTTCCTTACAGGAGAATGAAACTTTTGTTATTATATTGTATCATATGATCCACTGAACAATTTCCCCCTAGGAATTACTTATGCACTTCATTTTACTTACTTTTCTTACCGTCTTCATCCTTCTTGTATTTCTCAAGTCTTTTCACAGCGATGGCCTCCAGCCTCACTCTAGCGGCCGGGTAGTCCTTGAGCACATCCCACATGTCCTGCTTATAGAGACAGAATAGGTCAGAGTACCCGACTGACCGAACGGATGCTGTCCTGCGGTTACCGGCAGTACCCATGTTGAGCACACTGATTTCACCAAAGTAGCTGCCGGCTCGGAGTGTTGCTAAAACAGTCTTTCCGTTGTCAGTTA